>OX382269.1:9389790-10639790 GCA_947507595.1 Pyralis farinalis | reverse complement strand
CTTATTTGTTCGATTATACTGACAAACATCAACACCATCATGCTCTTCGATTTATTAATTTTACATATTTTTTATTTTTATTTCTTTTAGTTAAGATAGGAAATTGGACCCAATTTGGGCATGTCATTCCCATTGTACCTTACATACTATTACATAATATACAAAGTAATTTCCATTATCAATCACAATGGACATGAAAGGAAAGAAATTCATTGGCAGACTGATAACACGCTTTTCTGTCTGTCCTTCATGCTGTCAATGACAAACCGGAATAGCATTTTCCCTTCATCTCCTGCCGGCTCAGCAAGGAGACCGAAAATTCAACCAATGTCACTATTTTCAGTCCTATGCTTCAGAAAAGAAAACAAATTTACTCTCTGCTGATTTTTCCGTTCACATTTATAATTTTTGCAGAATAAGAAACTGTTTTTTTTTCTCTTTGCAGTGACATTCCGGAGCAGGACTTGCTGCGAGGATGATGTCATACAGTTGACTTGTAATCCACACTCAAGGATCACAATCTTCGACGCCCGGTACGGTAGAACAGCGTACGAATCTATAACCTGCCCTCAGCCACAAGGAGTCAAGGACGAAAGTAAGTTTGTCTTGTTTTAGCGAGGTTTTTTCTTTATACAACTAGATTGACAAACAAGCATGCGGCCCACATCATATGGTAAGTGGTCACCGCAGACTATTGACGCTTGCAACACCACGTGGATGTTATTCGCGCGTTGCCAATCTTGTGACCTACGAATGTTTCGTCACAGTACCCAGTAATTTCTCTGCCATATCTCACCCTTGAAAGCGGAACACAGCTATATAAATATAGCTGTTTGGCGATATAAATAGATGAGACAGAGGTACCCCATGTAGACGACTTTTGTGTAAAGTCTCCCTCTGGTAAGTAACTAAAGAGAGTAAAAAACGTAACAATATTCAAGTATTCAGATTGACTGCAAAAGTAGCATTAGCTTTCTTCTCTTAAGAGATACTGGAATACGTACCTGATTGAAAAACAATAGCATGAAGCTGTGAATGCAATTGAAATAGCAACCCGCGAGTTATGCTAATGTGAGCTATCTGAGTGAAGCAATTAAGCTTCCTTACCTGTTTCACTGAGATACCTCATATATTCACTTGCTTCTAGGCGTATATTTATATAGCATAAAAATAAATATAAACTTACTAAGACGTGTAGTAGACATGTAGCTTCTGAATAAAAAACCTAGTTCTACTAATCTAGATCTAGTGCGAGTGAGATAAGTAAATTAAACTTGAACTAGTAGATTTCTATTCGGGCATAAAATAAAGACGACCCAACAATATTGAACCAAACTTTAAAAAGCAATTACCGTAGCCTATGGACATTTGTAACACCAGGGGTCAGTCTTCCGTTTCCACCAATACAAGCATGCGGCTCACCTGATATAAAGCGGTTACCGTAGCCTGTGAACGCTTGTGTCATTAAATATCATTCGCGCGATACCAACTCTCCTCTTAACACAGTAACTCCTTAGGAGCCTACTGGTGACCTTACTCACACGGAGGAACACAACAACCCTCTAGGGAGTTGTTATTTTGCTGCGGTTTTCGATGACGTGGAGGTACTTCCCCCCTTCCCAGATGGTCTACTTTGCTGCGCCCTACCTCTTTTAAAAGATGCTGCTAAAACAGTGATACTAACGATCTGTTTTGATTGCTATTCAAAATAACCGTTAACGGCTGTTAATGTCTATTTTTACCGTGATTTTATTGATCAATCGTTTTTCATCGTTGTAGTGTTGTTAAGATTGAATCGTATTAAAACTCACATTGCAATTAGTAGGAATTCGAGAATTGAACAATTTTTCTAAGTAAAATGTAGTTATTCGTCCCATGAACTGCTCAAGTTCATTAAATCTCCGTTCATAAAGCTCGGTGGCTCAGTCGTGACTGACGCGACTTTGACACCAACGCTCGTGGGTTCGATTCCCACACAAGGCAAATATTTATGTGCATGAACATGTCTGTTTGTCTTGGTCTGGATGTTTTAAGAGAGATAGGGCGCATCGAAGCAGCCCGTCTGGGGAAGTACCTCCACCTCACCGGAAACCGCAGCTAAATAACAACTCCCTAGAGGGTTGTTGTGTTCCTACGTGTGAGTGAGGTCACCAGTAAGCTCCCAAGGAGTTGCTGTGTAAGCAGCAGAGGAGGCATCGCGCGAGTGATACTTAATATATCGCAAGCGTTAATAGGCTACGGTACCCGCTTTACATCAGGTGGACCGTATGCTTGTATGTCTCCCGACGTAGTATTTAAATAATAATAGGACTTGTGGTTGTGATTAAAAACATGTATAAATCCAATATCAAATTTTAATTCATCAAAGCTACTTTCTCTGTATTGAAGCCTTTAATATTGTATCTTATTATACGAAAAAGACCTAATTCATGTTAGTGACAACGTAAAATAAACTAGCTGGTACTTTAAGGATTCATAATTATTAACATAAAAACTGTCCAGCCATTTCTATTGTGGTCGTGCGTGAAATCGTGGGCATATTATTACGTGCCGTAATGAAACGAGACAGTTGAGGTCTTTTGTTCTAAAACAAAGGAACAATTGTGTAAGTGACACCAAAAGTTATATAATTACTATAATATTCACAATTTTAGCAGCTAAATAGTAGAAAAACTTCTGATGGTAGTAGTGTCGCGCGTAACCGCTTCCCCTGTCACTTCATGGGAACTTTTGAAATTCTCCCAAAGTTTTTATGTTTCGCTTCTTCACCTTCATCAAAAGCCGCTTAGTATATAATACTTTTCCTCCATTGCTTCGTTTTTATTTTTAATGCAACGGAGAGGCATACCTGATTTTCAGTGATTACCGTAGCCTATGGACTCTTGCATCGCAAGGAGTATTCCACTTGCGTTGCTAGTCCCGCTGCTAATGCGAGAGAACGTTCGAAATTCTTCGACACATTCTCTCGTCTAAATTACCACAACACCTAAAGAGCAAAGTTCTAGAACAGTGTGCGCCGCAAGTGATGACGTACGAAAATGAGACATGGCCCTTCACTGTATTAAGGTCGGTAAAACTTCGGTTATAGCCCAAAGGATAAGCCAGCTGAAGTGGCAGTGGGCCCGCCACATAGTTCAGCCCCCATAGAGCCCCCCCAGATTTCAGCAGGGATAGAAGGTACACCGTAGATGTGGAAAGACGGGTGAGTGCTGGGAATAGTGTGAATGAAGCATTCGGGAGACTTCTTAGCAGTAAAAACTTGAGCCAGAAGGTACAGTTCGCTATACACAATGCAGTGCTGGTCCCAACGCCTACTTATGGAAGTGAGACTGAGTGAGGTATGGTAGAGAGAGCATGAACGTAGGATAAACGCAGTCGAAATGCGAGCATTGCGCAAAATTTGTGGCGTAACGCTTGTAAACTGTATTCACAATGATGACGTTCGAAACAGAGTTTGTCTGAAAGAGACCGTCGTTGTTAAAATAAGAAGTGGCATGCTCCGTTGGTTCGGACATGTAGAATGAATGCAGGATGAAAGAATGACGAAGCAGATATACAATGCAAAAGTGGAAGGATGTAGGAGGAAGCAGGAAGAAGGCCAAGACTTACCTACCATGACCAAATTGGTCGTGTTCTATCAGAAGGTGATGTCAGGAGCCCTAGAAACGGGCGAGCGTGCATGAGAAGAGCAATTAATGTTAAAGAAGCGAATGAGATATGTAAGGATCGAGTCACGTAGCGCTCGGTATTTTCTGCCTACCCCGCAAGGGATTTGGCTTGAAGTTAAAGATAGATAGATATTAAGAAATACATAAGATAAGAGTGTAATTCCCGCGTCGTCGACCCCGCTTGGTACCTTTTCTCCCAAAATATCGTTATTTTTTTTTCGCATATATTTGTCATACTTAGTAGAATGTATTGGCGAGTGGTTAGATAATGCTACATTACCAGTAAGGCTCGTGAGTTCAATTCCCACGCAGAGCTTACATTGTAACATGTTGAGGGTCGGCAACGAATGAGTGACACCCCTGGTGTTGCAAATGTCCATAGCCTACGGTGACTGTTTACCATCGGGCAGGCCGTATGCCTGATTGCCACCTTAGTGGTATAAAAAACCATTTGTGTGCAGGATCGTGGTGTGTGGTGTTCGTCTTGGCCTCGGTAATTTAAAGAGAGACTTCCGTCTCACAGAAAACTGCAGCCAAATAACAACCCCCTGGAGGGTTGTTGTGTTTCTACAAGTGAGGTTACCAGTAAGCTCCTAAGGAGTTGTTGTGTTAGCAGTAGGGGTAGCAACGCGCTAACGACATTTCCTGTATTGCGTTTATAGACTACGGTACAGTATCACCTTTGATAATGAATTATTTATTATTCAACTAGCTGTGCCCGCGACTTCGTCCGCGCGTTTTTATTATTTATTTATATTATATTAATAAAAATAAATAAAATTTCTAAAATAAAGGTAGCCTAAGTTACTCCTTATTACATCAGCTATCTGCCAGTGAAAGTCCCGTCAAAATCGGTCTAGCCGTTTCAGAGATTAGCCGGAACAAACAGACGACGGACAGACAGACAAAAATTGTAAAAATATTCATTTTGATATATATACCGTATACATCATACATGTATACATCCATATGCATTTAGTAAAAAGCGGATATTTTAATATTACAAACAGACATTCCAATTTTATTTATCTGTATAGAGTATAGATGGCTGAATCAAAACATATTTTCTATCTAAAATGTAGTTACTTATCGATAAACCATAAGTGTACAACAACTGTAAATACTTTAACATAAACTATTTGCTTTTGTATAGTTCTTATGCCGTACATGATAGGAGTTACAATCGGGTTTTGCAGCAAGCGAGATATGCTCTTAACTAAATAATCATACATTCACCCTTAAATACTGCAGGCAGACCACGAACCATAAATAATATACACAAACGTCCCGACCATTTCGTAGCAACAGGTGGGACGCGGCCTGAATTTAAATGCTCATTTTATTAGTATGATTTTTCATAAAAATACGTAGGTATGATTATCTTTTAGTACTATGAATAAACTTCTATCTATCTATCTATAACTTCACGCCAAATCCCTTGTGGGGTAGGCAGAGAGAACCGAGCGCCGCGTGACTCGATCCTTACATATCTCACTCGCTTCTTTAACATTCATTGCTCTTCTCATGCACGCACGAATAATATTAATAAATATATTTATATGAATAAACTTACAGTATTTATAATAGGTACTGGTAATAAATTGTATTTACATTGCTATATAAACATATTTAAAGTTTAAAATATATAAATAGACATGACAAAAAATGCTTTGTTGTATGTATAGGTATATGTGTGTAAATATGCAATATAATGATAGCAATAATAAATATGTATATGGGCTTTGGATATATGGAAGTATATAATTTATTCTACGGCTTAAGAGCAGTGATAGCGTAGTGGATAAAGAACTCACTTGTTAACCGACTGGTTAATTCATACGCATGTATACTGTATCCCATGGGAACCCCTTTTTCTTACTTTCTTTCTTTACCCAAGGCTTCTAAGAGATGGCCCTTAAAAGCCACTAAAAAAAATAATATTGAATAATTAAGAATGGGCCTACCAAATGCAAAAATATATTTTTCCAATCCGACTGCTAGTTCCGGAGCTAGTTAGTTCCAAACATACAAACAATAAAACAAACAACTTCTTACGCTTCATATATAAAGATAAGATAAGATAAGATTTGTAATTTTCCCTTGCTCGGCGGTGAAAGAAACCATCGTGAGGAATTTGCGGCATCTTTTTTCTGTCACATCTTTAAATACCGTCCAGTCCATCTATGGAATACATTATCTTCGTCTTCCCAATGTTATCCCGTTTCATTAGGATTATCAGGGCCCGCTTCCTAATCCTAAGGAGTTGACGAAGATACTGATTTTGACATGGAGCGTCAGCCGTCTGAGTTCCACAACCCGAACAGAAATACAGATCTTTCTTTGGTTAGGTCACATATCTTTCGTTTTACTTTGTTTTATAATTTCTTTGACGTACGGAATTCCTCGTGATGTTTTCTTTTGTTATGTTCACTACTAAGCAAATATAAATTATAAGTATGTAAATACATAATTTCGGTTAGTGATACATGTCTACACCAGGATCTGAACCTCGTACTAGTCGATTATAGACTGCTTCTTCATCTTTTTCATTATCATGGAATATCACTGCTTAAAACATTCGCGTACTTCTCACATAAATCAGATCTAATAGATAAAATTATCATGGAAACGATTATGGAACCATCCCTATGTCAATGATGGCATCCCACAGTGCTATACTGTCTCCAACGTTGATTCTGCTGCATATGTTATGTTGTCAATTGATGGCATTCATTGTTATGCGGACCACAGTACCAGGGACACTTATTGTAACTAATATCCCCCCCATCCCATGTTAAAGAAAGCCACGATAAACTTGTGTTAGAAATTGAGGGCACTTTAACAAAAGTAGCTGACTGGGTACGACTGATCTTAGTCCAATTCAACCCCAAATAAGAGCTCGTTGGCGCAGCGGTTAATAACGCGACTTTAACACCAACGCTCTTGGGTTCGGTTCGTGCACAGGACAAACATTTGTGTGTGTGGGTGTTTTACAGAGAGGTAGGGTGCATCAAAGCAGAACGTTTGGGGATGTACCTCCACCTCACAGAAAACCGAAGCTAAATAACAACTGTCGGAGGGTTGTTGTGTTTGTGTGTTTGAGTGAGGTCACCAGTAAACTTCTAAGGAGTTACTGTGTTACTAGCAGAAGTGGCATCGCACGAGTGATACATAATGTTATTATAAGCGTTCATAGGCTACGGTAACCGCATCAGGTCAGTCGTATGCTTGTATGCCTCCCGACGTTGTATAAAAAACAAAACGAGTCTGCACGTGCGCGCCAGCACCAAAAGTATTCGGATTCATGGTGTCGACCTCTCTATCGATGCTCAATACCGAAGTTCAATACTTATCAGAAATCACTTATCAGAAGTATTCGCATTTTGTTTGTTTGTCACGTTAGCGGCATATAAAAAAACAGTTAAAACAGGCTATACGTAACGATACACTCACCTATAAAACAGAACGAATAGAAACTGGGACTATAAATAAATAAATAAATATTGTCGGACAAATTACACAGCGCCACCTAGCCCCAAAGTAAGCGAAGCTTGTGTTATGGGTACTAGACAACTGATAAACATACGTAAATACATTATTTTTTTTGTAAATACATACTTATTATACATAGAAAATACCCAGACCAAGACAAACAGACATGCTCATGCACACAAATGGTTGTACCGTGTGGGAATCGGACCCACGAGCGTCGGTGTCAAAGTAGTGTAACAACGCGTTTCACCACTGCGCCACCGAGCTCGTCTATAATGATTATGGCCTGGATGAATTTGTAAAGCAGGTGAGCAGGTGACTTCAGAATAGCAGTTGAACATAAGGCTAGAAAGAGAATGTGTCTGTGTGACAGAAGTTACGATTAAGTTTCGGTATCATAACATTTTGAATAGAATGATTTTTCTTCTAACTAGAGTACGGTATTTTAGAAACAGTCAAAAAGAATTCAAATGTTATAATGCCCGACTATTAAAAAAATACTATTAAAAAACGGAAATTGAGATATCTTAAGTGCTCCCCGATTGGTAATAATTCCACCATAATAATTATTGAAAATTTTGAGTGTGTGACGAATAGAGGCTGTGGTTCTGCTATGGGTTCGTAGACGTAAAGTCGTCGGAAGTAGAAAAGAAAGAAACTGTTACCACTTTTTTTTTAATTATTATTATTCTCACTATCACTAAAGCTCGTCAATAAATACAATAAAAAAATCATTATTACTTAGATTCCATATTTATAGAATGAAATTAATATCCAATGAAATACTTATGGTATGTGTACGAAAATTTACAACAAAATACCACAATCCATAAAAGACGAGCAATACAAAAAATTCAGTAAACAGATATACAAATTCCTATTAGCCGAAAGATGTGATTAACGAGTTTTTAACATATAAATGACTAAATGTAAGAAAAAAATCTTAAATATGACATTGTAATTTCAGTTATTGTATTATTTTACTGGAAAAAATATAATGAATCAAAATTTGCATATGTAAATTAACAATTATTTATAATAGTGTTAATTCTACTGTAGATAACATCTAATAACATGCAACTGATTATTTTTGTAGTTTGGTAAGCAAGTATGTGTACCTGATACTTATAACTAACGCCACAACATGTATACTATATCTTCTGTCAATAAATGATTCTGATTCTATTTCCAGAAAATTTAAAGTATTGGCCATAATTTGCATAACTATGTGCATCATACATTTGGAGCAATTTACCTGCAAAATGATAATTTGACGGAGTTATATCAATGTATTGTTCAATAATCTGTTGCCAAACACCTCACTACATATTTTTAAACACTATTTCGACAAATTAACAAAAAGCTCATATCTTCAGCGGCAGTTAGCTAGTTAGTCATTGAGTTGGTAGGTAGTTGTTGAGATGCGTTGAGTGACTTCTGTTTGTTTGACCTCTGTAACCCGAAATCATTGTTCATACCAAAATATGACGAAGTTGTTATTTCGAATTGACTTGTTTGCTTCTTGCCAAGAAGTTTTTAAAGAATAATTTAAATATGCATGTTGAATATCTGATTCGGGTAATATTTGCCAATTTAATTGCCAGTTCTTATAATAATTAATTCTATTTTGCATTTTCACGTCAAGTTACTTGCGGGGTAGACAGAGAGAACCGACCGCCAATGAGTTTTTAAGCTATTTTTAGACGGGCATGTAGAGTGAAGGAATTATTAAATATTTTATTATTATTATTTCAGTGCTTTTTGTCTACAAAAAATTTTTATCCCTTACAAAACTATCTACTTTACTTGTATTTTCTTTTTCGTATTCTACTGAGGTGACACATGCTGCCAAGATGGGCTGCTCCAAATAGAGCGAGAAAGTAATTTAATATCTCTGCCTTCTGAACGGAAATTACTATCTTGCCTAGAACGAATATGAGGTCAAAATATATATTTTATATTATGAAAGCGATTTTGTCAATAATCTTCTGTACTTAATATATTATACATATATAGCACACAGTCAAAAGTGCGTGCGTTGTTTACCCACACTAACATAATATTCATGATTGAATTATACACCGCTGATATGGAAAGATGATCGAGTACTTGAAATAGTGTGATTGGTGCAATAGGATAACTTCTTGGCAGTAAAAGCTTGAGTCAGGGGACACAGCTCGCCATAAACAGTACAGTGCTGATATAAATGGTAAGCGAGAGCAGAGTATGACAGAAAAAGCATGAAAATAGGATAAACGCGGTCGAAATGCAAGTATTCCGTAGAATTTGTGTTGTAACGCTTGTAGACCGAGTTCGCAATGATGATGATCACATGTCACCCTCTGTTCCTCTCATCAGTATCCCACACAACATAATGCTGTCTATCGTTTGCCTAAATCCTTACGGCGGAGCTGGGCTTACAGGCAAGTATACTTTGGAGTTAACTGTAACTCTAAGAAATAGGTACAGTATCATTGATAAATTCTATTTTGTTATTCTCAATAAGAACTTCTGTATTGTAAAGCGTTACATTTGAAACAATAAATTTGTTACATTTGGCATCGCGTCGTCATCGCAACTACATACTACGGCTGCGGTAACTAATTTACATTAGGAGGGCGGTGCGCTTGTATGCCTCCCGATGTTTTTAAAAAAAGCTAACATAAGATTGGCGCATCGAATACCTACACTATGTATAAACATTAAACTTGTCAATATATTCATACCTGCGGACCATTAAAATTAAAGAGGTATCTTCAGCAACTGGAACTATATCTGTCATTTTCTGCACCATATAGGTAGTACAATTCATTCACATGTACTAAAAATAAAAAGGGAATCAATACAGAACCCTGAGGCATTCCGTTTTAACCTCATTTATGTGAATCGTCTGCATCCAGTTGGTTATATAAGATGCAATCAAGTTCCAGAATTCATCTCTAACTTCGTAATGACTCAGCTAGAGTATAATTCCCGATGGTGAACATAATCAAAAGCTTTGGAGAGATATTTTAAGGATATACTTAATCAATGCCTCCCTTGTTTCTTATATATATATATTCTTACGAGTATATTTCGTGAAATAAAACAATATTAAATGTCATCAAATCAAATCTAATCAAAAAAATATTTTTTTTTTTCGCTCATGGATGAAAGCTTGCATAAGATAATATATCAAGTGATTATGTCAGATTCCTGACTGACGACTGACTAAAACACCACCTAGGACCGCCTTTAGCCGCGAAGGCTTTAAAGGCTCAATCGGAAGCGATTGCACCAATTATACGGTTCAACGCAAGAGTATTAGTTCTTTTTTTTTTTTCTTTTGTGACATACGTTAGTTGGGCCGGAAGGAAGAGGCGGGCGTGAGGCGCCACAGCTTGCAAAAGCAAAAATGCGACTGCCTAAGGACCCCCGAGAGTGGTCGAACCTCTGCATAGGGCGTAGCGGAGCTAAACAATCAAACACGCGGGTTCGTGCCTGAAGGGTCTATGAGAAGAGGCGCGCAGTTAGGTACGAGTACCTGGTGAATGCGCAGATGTAACCTAACTCCGCACCGCACTCGTATCCGCAGAGTGTATATGTGGAGTGTTGGGGTCGGGGTAGGAGATGAATATAAGTTATTTGTTTTGACATTGATTATGTAGTTGACCCCTGTGAGCCGTTACCGGTACTACGTCACCAGAAGGGTAATATTATTTAACAACTGGTTGACGTCTATAAGATTGATAAAAACGAAACCGAACAGCGCCATCTAGTGTAAATATCGGAACTAAAATTATGTATGAAATTCAAATGAACTATAAAAAACTATAAAACTATCTATGTATCGCTATCAACTGCTTGGCCATTCAAATTAGAAACTAGGAAGGAAAGCGCTTTGTGCAGATAATGTCCATCTCAGTCCATGGATACCTGCACATCAAGTATAATCTCGAGCACCACTTTGTGCATGAGGATATTTGCTGTCGTCGATCGGGTGTTGGTGTGCGTAGATCGTTTTATATAATATACCTTTAAACGTTCCATAGTGAAGTCGCAGATAGAGATAGATTATCGAGTGCCTGAAAGTCACGACTCATGTAGTCCTCAATCAGTATCACAGGGAGTTAGTGATTTTGGAAGACTTTAATACCTATCATTTTAAGGGGTATGGCTATCGGTGCATTGACTATGTAGGGTGCTCTGCTTATGAATTTTCTCTAGCCTATGGTTTCCCTCGGTTCGTTCATTCTCGGATCTTTTCCTGACTGGACGTCCAGATGAATATAACATACCAATGAATAGGTATGCAGCTTGCTTTATTGCATCACTGTCTCAGGAGTTGAGTGACCTATACCAGATGCGACCCACCTCGTTCTGCCAAATTACCGTATAAATTAGCTGACTGGAATGAATTACAATAATTATACGCATCGTATCTGTGGAGGCAGCTGCACTGCAAATTGTAGACTTCTGTGCAGCGGTAAAATACGAAATGAATTATTGTCTTATTTCACGGGTTTTTATCCCGGTCATTTGATAAGCGTGCGAGGAGATATGGATCCAGCGCGTAGAGAAGATTGATGTAATGTTGTATATATGGTGACCCGCTCCTGGAAATATCGACAGAACAATATCGATGAGCAAGTCTTGGAACTATCGCGAATGTGTGGGAAAATATTGGGCTATTGTAATGGGATCTGGAGAGGTTATTGGTACTGGGCTATTACAGAGTCCAAGAAATTATATTTCGAAAGACGTGCGACCTACCCTAAGGAAGTTCTACTTTTCCCGCTGGGTTGTGGAGGTCTGACGGCAGTCGCTCTATGTAAAAATCATCTTCGCCAAATCCTTGAGCGAAGGTAGCGGACCCCAATAGTTCTAACGGATTAGGAAACGATATAACGCTGGAAAGAAGGTCTGAAGAGTAACCATGCTGGTACATAGTTACGGCTACCTACCTTACCATTTTTCGTTGATAATTTACCCACGAGAATCAATTTACCTGTTAATTTCAAACTTATCATCATGTTCGCGATGTGCTTTATATTAGATTTCGTTCAACTATCACGTAGTGAAGCTACTCGTATATAAATCGTTTAAATTCTTTATTCTTTTAATAGGCACAATTATATTAGCCTGACCTTCAGACGGGTATTTTCAGAAGAATTTAGCCTTGCGACTTGACAAAAATAGGTGTCTAGACATTACATTTATTACCTGCTTGTTCGAGATGATTATTTGAGAGAGAACATAACGATGTAAAATTGACGTTCATGCTTCGATTAGAATAACAATACTTGAATGGGATTATATAATTGATGAGAAGTAGGACAGATGAAAGCAGGGCGGCTGGGGTCGTTGGAGTCGGAGTCTTTGGAGTGCTATTGCGTTCTTGCGAACGGCTGGCTTGGCAACGCGCGAGTGACACATTCATAGGCAACGGTAAACACTTTATATTGAGTGGGTCATATGCATGTAACAACCCGACGTTGAATAAAAAGTGGGATCATGACCAATATCATAAATTTATCTTTAAAATAACCACATCCAGCCCACTGCTCAAATTTAGATTTTTCTTCAATCAATGGTGTTTAGAACATAGTCCATCATGTTGCTCTGTTGTAGATTGGCCAGTATTTTGAATATTGAATGCTGACCACTTGACTCGAAAACTGGGATGTGACGGTTGTCTATCGATAACAACTCGAACGGCTTAACATGTCAGCCGAACCATGAAGAAGTATGAGATAAATGAATTTATCCGTAGGCAGGTTACAGTGAATGTTACTTAACTTGCATATTCGATTAGACTAATGATTGCAACGTTGTTATATATGACTCTATTCGGACTATAATCCAGTAAATAACATTTAATTATTTGTTGATTGTTTGACGAAAGCATTATTTTTAAAAGAAGTAGGAGCATTAAAATAGCCCATCTGGGGAAATAGCTCCACCTTACAGAAAATCACAACAAAATGTCGACTCTCTGGAAGGTTGTTGTGTTCCCAAGAACGCGCTGTGTTTGCAGCGGGTGTAGTAATGCATGAGCCATGCTTCTTGTATTGCAAGCCTTCAGAGGCTACCGTAACCACTACAAATCTGTTAGGCCATATGCTTGATTGCCTCCGGTGTTGTATACATGTTAATTTTTTTTAACGAGCTCGGCGGCTTACAACTGCGTTAGTAACGCTACTTTTACACTAGTACTCGTGGGTTCGATTACTCACATTTGTGTGCATGTACATGTCTGCTTGTTTTAGTCTGTGCGTTTTTAAGAGAGGTAAGGTACATCAAAGCGGTACGTCTGGGGAAGTACCTCCACCTCACAGAAAAGCGCAGCCAAATAACAATTCACTGGAGGATTGTGTTTCTGCGTATGGATGAGGTCACCAGTAAGCTCCCAAGAAGTCGCTATTAGCAGCAGAGCTGGCATCACGCTAGTGACACTTAATATATTTCAAGTGTTCATTGGCTACAGTAACCAATTTAAAACAAATAGTGTTAAGCAAGATTTCGCGCTCGATCGAGTAGCAACTTATCTTGGCTAATGCTACCAACATAGAAGTTTACAGGCAAGTAACAATAAAGTGCTGCCTTGGCAAACGGATGGAAACGAGTTTCAAATCATCAGTCAGTCAGTCAATCAGTCTTCTTGCGACCACGGACGCTGCAAAGCGTTCGAAACGTCAGGTTAAACAAAATAAATAAAATACGCGATACTTCCGTTAAAAATTGTTTAATTCAATGAGTTTCAAATCGTTTGCCACTACTGTGTGTAGTCACAAACAAAAAGAGGATACCACTGAACATAAATTGTTAATAACACATCAGTAACAATCAATAACATAAAATCGGGTTGCAATTAGTGATAAGTAATGCTATGCCAATAGTGGTAAAATGTTAGAGCCACCGCATTATATTAGTGGAGTAAAACTTACTCTCAATTGCACTTTTATCTCTATTTTTTTTACATACAACGTCGGGACATACATGCACACGGCCCACCTCATGTAAAGCGTTTACCGGAGCCTATGAACATTAAGTATCAAACGCGCAATGTCACATCTGCTACTAGCGCGCCGCCTACTAGCGGTTCCGTTGGTGTGCACGTGCACCTAATGCGCAGTTTGCACCAACGAATCAGGTTATGGACTTGCTCAATGCCCAGCACTCAGACGTCGATATTATTACCTGTATTATTACAGAATTCGCAAACAAGTGCTATTTTCAGGAACACCGTTCCTATATGAAATCTATATGTTTGTCTGTGCGTTTGTCTGTGCGTTTGGCTGTGTGTTTGTCTATCACTTTTTTTCGAATATTCGAATTTTGGATTCGAACTTCAGATTCGGATTCAGCATAAAAAAGTAGAATAGGAATATTCAGGAACACCGTTCCTATCTCTTAAGGAACTCAATATGTCCGACAAATAAAAAAAAAAAAAATATTGTTATATAATTGACGAGCCAGGTGTTCCTCTGGCAATGCAAGCTTGCGCATTCTCAACTGGTTATTTGTGTAATACTATCAATTCAATTTAATAATGTCTATTTAATATGTTTATATATTCAATTGTATTTGTATTGTGACTTGTATACTGTGTGTTGTGACACGCATTGGTTTTATACTGTAAGTGTACAGTAGTGAGCAATTGTACTAAATGAAGAAATAACAGCAACATTATACGTATTATGTATGGAGCTACTGTCTAAACATTTTGCCATAAACCGCCTTCTATTTCTTAAGCAATAAATGTTTTGTTTACTTTCTCCCCTATAAAAAATGTATATAATAAATATAATATAAAATACATATTATGAAAGTTTCTTAACATTTACGTCAACTCAAGGTCAAGACAATGGTCAAGATATTATTACTACCTAATATCAAAATACACGTAGATACTGTGAAAATGTTAACAAGAATAATTGCATATCATTTTAAGACGAGCCTGGTGAGGGAATGGCTAGTTGTAGCAACTTTGTAGCACCAAAGTCCTATATATCCTATTCTTGCATAAGGCATATATTGTGTGTACATGAATATGTATGTTTTTCTTGGTCTGGGTTTTTTCTATGTATTATAAGTATGAATTTACAATATATATATATATTCATGTTTATCAGTTGTCTAGTTCCAAAGCACAAGCTTTGCTTAGTTTGGGATTATAGGCTATGTAATTTGTCCGACAATATTTATTTATTACATTTAATTACTGCACTTTCGATTATAGCTTGAACAATTAAAGTTTTTACTAACATAGTAAGACCTATTTATTTTTCCTCGCGCGTGTGTTTAACGTCGTATGAAATGCGTGAATATTGGTCATTACGTATACATAGGCTACGTTATATTCGGTTATATATATTTTCAGAGAGGTGAAGGCCGGGCGGGTCTTTGATGCGCCCTACGTCTTTTAAATGTTTCCTCTTTTTATTTACCCCCCCAGGTGGACATTTTCCTCGAGTTAAAGTACATACGACCACTCTCCATGCATCTATTCAATAAAAAGAATCATTTATATCGGATTATCCCAAACCCCGTAAAAATTATGTGTGCTCGTTCATAAAAAGAATATATATGGTTTCGCGTGAGGCTGAAATCCTCCATCATTTTGAGAGTCAGTCATAAATGCATCGCCAGTACAGTACATTAATAAAGCCAAGAGCTGTTTCTTAACCCTTGTAGTATATTTACACGCCATACAATAGAATTATAAATGCAAGCCTTGCGGTACCCGCTGTGCTAGAAAAATTGTAGCGTAGAAAATATTAGCAACACAGCTCTGTTTCATGATTATACTGAGTGAATGAGCTAGATATGTCGTACGGACTAAGGTCGCAAGTTGTTTGGTACCTCGCAACAGTATCAATTTGTAACTCTCTAGCGATTAAGAGTCAGACGTGGCGCAGTGGTTAGTTACGCTATTTTGAAACAAACGCTCGTGGGTTCAATTGCCACACAGGTTTTGTGTGCGTGCATGACCTTGTCTGTTATTTGTCTGGGTGTTTTTAAGAGAGATAGCAAGGCAGCTCGTCTGGGTCTACACTTCACCGAAAACTGCAGCCTAAAAACAAAAGTGAGGTCAACAGTATGCTCCTAAGGAGTAGCTGCGTTAGTAGCAGAGGTGGCGCGAGTGATACTTAATATGTTGAAAGCGTTCATAGGCTACGGTAACTGCTTTACATCAGGTGGACCGCATCCTTGTATGCTTCCTGGCAAAAAAGGTGCCGATTCTTCATCTGCAGTGTTTTGGAGATTTCGAGACCATTACCTATTGACTAGAGTTACACGTCACCGGCATTGCTCAAATGACGCATTTTCAAGCACGACAGCACTTAAAATTAAATATTGGATAATTTTTATTTTATAAATCATTCTCGAAATGCTAAATATAGGTTTTTACTAGAACACACTAACATAAATAAGATGTTTTGATATACACGATATTTATCATTAAGGATGTTTTTTCCTTCTAAAGATGTTTATAACTAACAATATAAATAGCGTTCGTGTAGGCGCTAATGACAATAAAACGTTTCGCGAATTGTTCAAGTTAATGATAATGATTTGAGATTCGAAAATAATAATTGATATCTATAAAAAGCTGGTATATAGGTATAAAAAGTAAACACAAAAGAGTGGAATAGTGGTGGTCTTTACGAATGATATTTAGGACTCTCAACAGATGGCGCTAGTAGTATTTCGAACGCTGAAATATAGTGAAATTGTTTTCCTGTCGTTTGAGATGTTAATATTGTACTATATTTATATTTTGTAGCTCAGAATTTTTAGGTGTTTTTTCTTGATTTAATATTAAGATATTCTTCGGTAAAGATTTTATTTATTTTGTTGTTATGCCAATATGTTTATTCGATGGAAAGTTAAATTTAATAGCCAAGTTCTAAAAATTAAATTATGATGTAGATCACAGTTCTGTGTTTCTTTATATAAATGATTAGAATGTTGTTGCTAATAATCTGCGCCTTCTATACAATAGTGATATAGCATTGCCACCTTGCTTGTACGTTGTAAAAGAAACAGAAACTTGTTGCATTCAAACCTGCTCTTTTCTTTTCTGAAAATCTGAATACTTTATACTGTGACCCTAACATAAAACATTGCATAAAATAAGAAACCAATCCAACCTTAAAAAAAATAGGTTTCGTTGTTTGTATCTTTATGCGTATTATTTATTATATTTAAAACAATACTACAAAAGTTATATTTACGTATATAAATATGAACTCTCACAGTAAGGCGCGAAATATACTTCTCTTAGTAGAACGATTCGGCGTTAGTCGTCAGGGCGGCGGAGTAAAGAACATATCTACACAATAAATACATGCAGTTCTCAAAACTGCCACCTTCTTTATTCGGATCTTAACGCATTAACTGGCACTTTAGACATCAGTTCAGGACAACCAATGGAAGTTTTAATTAAGTAGTAAAAGAAAATACTCATTGAAGTATTAATTTGAACACCAAATTTTTATCAGCGTCTCGAAGTATATGAATGAAGATTATGTTCTAATAAAAATAGCAAAGTAGCATAAAGGTAGTAACTGATACACTCACTCTAATATTGCAAATTATCAATATACTTACACGAAATAAGACAATGATTGTTAAAAAAAAACTATAAACAAGTTGTACTGGTAAAGGGCTCACTAATAGGCCTAATGAGTCAAACTTGATTGCATCTTTATGAAATTGAAAGTAACATAAACTGCAATGAATAAACACCTGAACTATCTGAATTTCGCCTGAACGGGACGGGCCACGGGCCAAGCGAGGCGACTGGTTGGATTATTCCCATCCGTCGAAAACGCTGCGCATGCAATATCCAACCATGTTGTCCTGCCGTTACAGATTCACTGTTAACTGACAAGGATCTACATTCCATCCATTGTACCAGTTTCAAGATACCATACTATTGCATGTCATCAGAACTACACTCGAGAGCTCGGTGGCGCAGTCGTGAATGACGCGACTTCGACACCAACGCTCGTGAGTTCGATTCCCATACAAGATAAACATTTGTGTGCATGAACATGTCTATTTGTCTTGGGCTGGATGTTTTAAGAGAGGTAATACAGTAAGTATCGCGCGATGCCTCCTCTGCTGCTAACACAGCAATTCCTTAGAAGCTTACTGGTGACCCCACTCACACGCAGGAACACAATAACCCTCTAGGAAGTTGTTATTTGGCTGTGGTTTTCTGTGAGGTAGAGGTACTTCCCCAGCCGGGCTGCTTTGATGCGCCCTACCTCTCTTACATATATTGAATATAGCAAATCCAAATCGTCTATTTGATATTAGAATAAAATATTACAATAAATTCGTTTGTTTGTAGAACTTTATTGCATAAATGTTTACATACTTAAATATAAGAATTTGATTTGCAAAGGCTTATTCCTTTGATGAATCTCTTCTAAGGAATCTTTTGAGCAAATTTCAGCATATTAGTACAAGAATGCATTGACTACACTAATGTGATAATTACAAACATGTACATAAATCCGCCAACATGGATTTAGTGGTACATTCCAGGATCCGAACCGGGGACCAGGTAATCAATACCTGGTTCTTTCTCCACTGGGCTATCACTGCTCACTATTGTATTACATTGTTAACTTCTAGTTATTAAAAAAATAACAAAAAATACATGTCAGTACATGTTACATAATGTAATCTATGTATTACTTTATGGCGTCATATTTACATGTAATCTACTTTGAGGGAATCGACCTCAAACTACGGTTAACTGTAGTTCATGTGAATATTCGCTAGCCAAAAAATGCATGCGAATACTGCTTACCGAATTTCCATAAAATAACTGATATTTATTTTCCAGAATTCCTTGTCAGTTACATGTTCATCAATTCTTGAAGTTCTTTTGGCTTTTGAAGACTTTGCCACAAAAGGACAGATCTGTTTCAGGCAATATTAAACAGCTTTTCATATTGTTTTTATTTCAACACTAAATTAAAATTAATAAAAAAAAAATTGTCACAAGTTTATTATGTTGTGCCTTGTATACGAAAAGTTACCTAAAATCAACAATTTTTAGGTAACTATTTGCATTCAAAGCACACCATAAACGGTGCGGAACACAGCTGCATTAACTTCAATTACGAAATTTTACGACGACAGAGCTATTAGAAAATTAGAAATGATCGATCTAATAAAAAGTATTAATAATAGGCAACTTAGATCAGGTATTTTTACTACGTGGCTAATCATTTTGAACACCAAGAGAACCATTGAGATAGTTCTACAATTGAATAAAAAAAGAAATGCCAAAATCAGTAGTGAAAGAAGCGAGCGAGGCGTGTATTAGCCGTGTCATGTGGCGCTCGATTCTCTCTGCCTACCCTGCAAGGGATTTGACATGAAGTTATAGATAGATAGAGGATCTTCTGTTCAAAAACGTACATTAAACGTTGATTTCTTAAAAAATTACGTTCATCTTCTATCACTGAAGTCTCAGGTTTTCACAGTAGCTGTAAATGGTTGCAGAGACAAACGCGCGGTCATGTAGTTTACAATATATCTTTTAGTCACGTTTAATTATAAGATAAAGATAATATCTACTTTGTTTAGAGCAGTGCCCAATGGATAAAGAACCAGCCTAGTACCACTAAATTCGTATTTTTGGATTTATGTATATATTTTTAATTATCACTTGCTTGGCGATGAAGGAAAACCCCGTGAGGACAACCCACATATCCAAGAAATTGTATTTCGAAAAACATGTGACCTTACCTAAAAATTATATAACTTTCCCTCTGGGTTGAGGAGGTCTGACGGCAGTCGCTCCATGTAAAAATCAGTATCATCGCCAAAACCTTAGGCTTAGGCAGCGGACCCCGCCAATCCTAATACATTAGGAAACGAGATAACGCTAAGAGGAAGAATGTATCTACTTTAGTCGTTTAAAAATGGTTGTTGAACAAGACATATTTATGTTCATATGTGTTCCGCATAAAGCAAGTCATAACTCTAACTAGTCACATAAGTGTCAGCAATTTCGAGCGCACAAGAAGTGAACTATTACTCAAGAGAAACAGCGCGTCTGAAACACCTGGCACTAAAAATAAACAAACCTATAGTAAAGGGGTTTGTATACTGGCAAAAGTGCAAACTAATAATAGAGTTGGAGATATTATTTAATGAATTAGTAGTAGTTTGGAAGGAGAAGGTTCAGAACTTGTTAGTTTATAATTGAATGTATATTTCTATTTGTTAGAATGACTCACGAGGGAAGTTTCAGATCCGAACATGAGGGTAAAACTTTGTCGCTATGTAGATTAGGCGAGTTTAAGTATTTGACGAGCTCGGTGGCGCAATGGTAAAACGTGCTGTTACAATACTTTGATACCAACACTTGTGGGTTCGATTCCAATACACGACAAACATTTGTGTGCATGAACATGCCTGTTTGTCTTAGTCGGGGTGTTTTGAGGAGAGGTCGGGCGCATCAAAAAACAACTTTCTAAAGGCTTGTTGTGTTCCTGCGTGTGGTCAACACTAAGCTCCTAAGGAGTTGTTGTGTTAGCAGCAGAGGCGGCATCGCGCGACTGATACTTTATGTATTGTAAGTATTCATAGGCTACGGTAACCACCTTACACCAGGTGGGTCATATGCTTGTATGCCTCCCGAAGTTGTATAAAAAAAAGCAGTCAAAAAAGGCATATTTAATTTCTTGTTAATATTTCCAAAAAACACCCCCTGAACATTTAATTTTACATTTGAATATATATACTTATATATTTCAATACTTTAAGAAAAATGTGACGAATCAGTAAGCCCTTGAAGAGTTTTTGAAAAAGGCAGGGAGCATCAAAGCTGCCTGTTATGTATGGGGAAGTAACTCCACCTTACAGAAAACCGCAGTCAATAACAAGGATCTCTGGAGGGTTGTTGTGTTCCTAAGAGTGAGCTCGGTTATCAGTAAGCTCCTAAAGGTTACTGTGTTAGCAGCATATATAGCATCGTGCGAGTGATCTTAATATATTTCAAGCGTTCATAAGCTATGGTAACCCCTTTTCATAAGGGCCGTATTTTATTATACCCCCCGATGTTATATACAAAAAAGGGTTGCTGTGTTAGCGGCCATCAGTGTATTTTAAGCATCCATCACTTTGACGAGCTCGGTGGCTCAGTGGTGGAACGCGTTGTTACGCTACTTTGACACCAACGCTCGTGGGTTCGATTCCCACACAGTACAAACATTTGTGTGCATGAACATGTCTGTTTGTATTGGTCTGGGTATTTTCTATGTATAATAAGTATGTATTTACAAAAAAAAAATGTATTTACGTATGTTTATCAGTTGTCTAGTAGCCATAACACAAGCTTCGCTTATTTTGGGGCTAGGTGGCGCTGTGTAATTTGTCCGACAATATTTATTTATTTTATCACTAACTTCTTCATATTAGATGGGCCGTATTATTCTTTGCGTCCTGATGTTGTATAATGGCGTGTGTTAATGGAGTCTTGAGTTACTTGAACGGTTTAATTTTACTTACGTACGTTCATTCCAACAGGTTGCACCGCCCCTCACGGAACGGACACAGTGATGCAGATCTGCCACGGCAAGCGTCGATGTACCATCGAAGCCAACAGCAGGACATTTGGAGCGCCATGCAAAACCAAGTCGAGAGCTTACTTGAAGGTTATCTACGCATGCGGTAGGGCATATTCAATATTAGTTGTGCCCTGCACCGTTTCGATAGACGTTTCCCCTTTTTTTTTTTAATTTCTAAAGCTTCTCTGTAATGTGTTGAATATAACCGAGACGTTTCATCATAATCGATTGAATGTTTTCAAAGTCTATAACAGACACAGGAACAAGCATTTGTTGTGTTTTATATATTAAGATGATGCCATGGGAGTGATAGCCTGGTGGATAGAGAACCACCCTATTGATCACTAAATGTGTGCTTTCGAATTTACGTACACATTTGTAATTAACACAAGCACAAGAAAAACGTTGAGGAAACACGCACGTACTAGAAAATTACATTTCGAGAGCCGTGTGACCTTATCTGAGAAAGGTCTGGTTATCCCTCTGGTTCGCGAAGGTCTGACTGCAGTCGCTGTGTATAAAAGTATCTTCGCGAAATCCTTAGGCTTAGGTAGCGGACTTAGTGAATTCATCCTCACCGCTGGACCCGCACTGCGCCTTATCGGCACAATGTGCACCCTGCTGATGATACTCATGCTGATGCTGGTAAACAATTTAAACTCATTTAATGTTTAACAAACGCTGCATGTCTTGATGAATAATATCACCTATTGCCATTATTCGTGCAATAAAACATCTAATAAGAGCTTCATCTGTAAAAGTATGAGTAATATTTCAATTTACACGGTCATGCAAAATTCATGACAGCGGATTCAATAAAAGTTTTATAGCTACAGAATTTAATGGTTATGATATTCAGGTCGGGTTTCGTGTAGACACGAAGGCTATTACGTCGTGCTGTGTCCACTGGTTTATATCTTGCACAACACTATTTTGGCTGTCGGAAGGAACTAATATGTTATGTTAGGACACATTGTTGTTTGCCGTTCAGTAATTTGGATCAGCCTTTTTTATACTACTAATGTGACGAAGCGTAAGGCCAGCCTATTGAGCAATTAGTATATGGACACTTTTAAAATAATCCTATAAGTCATTTAACTGAGCACGAAAGCACCCCACGCTCACAATAACGTTGCGGTTTAGCGCCTAAATATCGCAGAGAATATTATAACGAATAAATAATATAAGTACCGCAAAATTGATCTGCGAACTTTTGCAGTTTTTTACTAGAACTTCTGTAGCTATGTAGCAGGGTTTACTGCACGTAGGCTGATTTTTGGCACTAAAGATAATAAGCACAAACCAATAAATCACTTTACCGCGCATGGATGCACTCCTAACTTATCAAAAGGCTTAGCCATTGATCTAGTGCTACGTAAATGAGTTTAGCGCATAAATTTGTCAACGATTCGAGTGTATAGTTCAACGGGGGAATATTTTAACCAATAAATAAGCCGATAAGTGCCGCGATGTTAATCTCCGAAATAGCCAATGAGAGCTGCGCATTCTACTTTGTAACGATCCGTAGCGGTGAATTGATTACTATGTAATATCGATTTCATCGGGTCTCAATAGGTTATTTCTTTTATGCTTCCATTATTCGTGCGTTGCCAACCCTATGAAAACTCCATTATGCTTACTTTGAACCTCATGCTACACAGCGATTTAATTTCACTACTTAAGAGTTCTAGGAGGAAAATATCTCCGCTGGCGATGAGCGGTACGTTAGTAAAAGAAGCTGTTGGTATTGTATCGAAACTCCTCAGAATACAGCCGATTGTATAATCGATACAGCATACAAAGGTGGTAATGCAGCACCGGTGCTATGGCGGATGCATAACTTGATCCTATTATTTCCAACGAGTAATTTTAATGAATATATAAATGTATTTCGTGTCGAAACGACTGTAATGATCTGGATCAAATTTATATGCAAATTAGGTTATGATTTTTATGCTTATCACCCGTTCAGGAAAACCTGAAAAAAAATGCGTTTCACCAGAAAAAAAAAACTAAAAATCAATCAGGTGGCTACTAATTATTTTGAAGGACTGTATGGATGTATTTTATTATATTATGATTATTTTTGAAGTTAGTTTCTTAGTCAAATTTTTGATGTTACCATAATAGAAAAGGGAAAATGAGTGCTTTTTGTTTTGGTTATATATTTCTAGAGCTACCCTATACGTGCGATTTCAGAATTGATATTTTAATGAACCAATGCGAAAGTGGAAGGATGTTGGATGTTGAAGACCAAGACTCGACTACCATGACCAAGTTGGTCGTATTTTATCAGAAGGTGATGTTAGGAGCCCCAGGAACCGGCTGGCTGTTTGAAAAGAGCTATGAATGTTAAAGAAGTGAATGTTCTTTAACATTCATACCTCTTTTCAAGCTTTTTTGTGTAAGGACTGCGTCTTATGGCGCTCAGTTCTCTCTGCCTACCCCGTTAGGGACCTGACGTGAAGATATGCATACATTTTATTTGTTACAGTTCCTTTGGGCGTGTTAACGGAGAAATATGAAAGTGCAGCTGAAAGCGATGAGATATTAAACCCAAGTAGTAGATCCGATAGTGACGACCAGAACTTCTTCGAAGACACAGGTAAGTTGAAATATCTTTTTATACGACGTCGGGAGGTATACAAGCATACGGCCCACCTGATGCAAAGTGGTTAACGCAGTCTGTGAACGCTTGCACGCATCAAATGCCACTCGCGCGATGCCACCTCTGTTGCTAACACAGCAACTCCTTAGGAGCGTACTGGTGCCCTCACACACACGTAGGAACACAACAACCCTCTCGGAAGTTGTTATTTGGCTGCGATTTTCTGTGAGGTGGAGGTATTTCCCAGACGAGCTGCTTTGAGGAATTAAAGTTTATACTAATTATAATTACTTTAATACCCGCTAGCTTATTTATAGGGCATATGTTACCAATGGATGTCTAACTCGTGCCTACTGGTTTGATGTGAAGTAGTTACTGAAGCCTATTATGTGACTACAAATTTTTGCAATCTGCACTTTATAGTGGGACATTGTAATGTAAGCAAGTAATCATTTTTATTTCCAAAAATTCGAATAAGATTTAGGTGTGAAATTATTCATTACATTGCGTTTTGTATATAGGTACAGTGTAGGGTAAGACTAAGTCAGTATCCGTTAATTATACTGATTTTTTAGAGTAACTGAAAAACCTATTTTCTATTACTACTACCGACTACCGACAATCACAGCGACATCAGGGTCATCCCTCGGCGTTACACTGTTATCTTTTCTATTATACGTGTAGTACTCGAATAAATACCATTGAGGTACTAACTAGTGACAAATAGACCTGTCTGGCAATATATTTACCTCATTTTGTAGTGTACAATTTTTAGAATTCGATATGCTACGATAGTTAAGATCACTTCTTGTTTGATTAGTAACATTTTTGTGTACCATCCTTTAGAAGGCGCAAGTGAAAGATGGGGAGAAACCAATGCAGTGCCAGCTCTAGTTAATCCGTCGATACAACCTAGCGACACGTTCATGACTCCATCATCAACGGAAAGCGAACGTACCTTAATAGTCGATACAAACAACATAGGCAATAAACCAGGTAAATGGGTAATGTTTCATATATGTAATAAATTAATACACATATTTGTAGTAAGCTGTTATTACAACATTTTTCAAATATCACCGCACTACTGAGAAAAGTGTCTAGAATGAGAATATTTCTTATAAGTACGAGTACGTTCTCATTTTATACGTAGGTATTTTCATACCGCAGACACTATTATCTTTGTCACACAATATAAAAAATCTCTTATTCTCCACAGATATTAAACATGTCGTTATGAATATTACGAAACGCTTTTCACACAATTACCTCTCGCGTGTCTTAATTACATTATATGCTACTATATATAATTATAGTGTTAATTGTTGGCGCTTGATGGTATTTCGAAGACATCTTGTTAATGTAAAACTTGCAAAGATTCCACTTCACAATTGATTATTTTAACCGACCGGGTTGCTGACAAATGCTCGCGGATACTTAATAACCGTCGACCAGCATTCTACAGTACCCATTCACTAAAGAATCTGCTCTATAACACCCAAGATAGACCACGGACCAAAAAAATGGAGTATATGAACTGTTTTGTGCCCAACGTGATAAAAAATATATAGGCCAAACTGGCAGATCCTTTCAAGTTAGGCTCAAGGAACACTGTAGATGCTGGAAACCTAAACGAACAGATTCCAACTTTACTGAACCCCTTTGGATAGAAGGCTTTGGCCAGCAAAGGAACTTTAAAGCCCACCATATATGTGAAAAGAGAAGAAATTAAATGCCCTGGAAGCTTTAGAAATTATTAGGCTGTTGCATCAAGATGCATCCAGTGCTTTAAATATACTATTAGATATAAGCACATCGCCACTATTGAATTAATTTATCTTTTTACATTTAAGTTTAATTTCTTTTATATCATTCCAAATTGTAATAATTATTATCATTTATTATATTTTATTATTTAATTTTAATCCCCTATACTTCGCGACATCATTTTCAGTTAATTACCCTACTTGCTGACACTAGACACACTATTTATTATTTTTAATTTATTTTATATCATTCCAAATTGTAATTATTCTTACTGTTTATTATATTCTATTATTTAATTTTAATCTCCTATACTTCGTGACATCATTTTTAGTTAATTACCCTACTCGCTGACACTAGACACACTATTTATTATTTTTATTTTGTTTATGTTCCTTAAATAACTTTAATTTTAATATCTAATTAAAATTTTTCAAGTAGGTACTCTAAATCTGCAGACTAGTCCCAACTGTGATTAATTCTCCCACATCTTAATACCAATTTATATAGTGGTAACACTGCCTAGTGGTAACCCCTGTGGATTACCCATAATATTGGTTATTGACTGTCACTGATACTGTCAGATGTTTTGTTTATAAATTAATACCTTGATAATGCCGTAAAGGCGAAACCGGTCGGTAAAAATAAGCAATAAATAATTTTGTGAAGTGGAATCTGTACAAATGTTACATTAACAAGATATAATTAGGTATAGCTTTTATTTAAGTTACAAATTTTCTACTATACAAATACTTAAATTATCCAGGAAAAATGCAAATGTAATACGAATATGTGAGATCTAAGTCACGGCCAGGCATGTGATTGAAGAACGCTAACGCAAATTATGTTCCACCTGATGACCCCTTAATTGTCTATTCTTTCTACGAGGAATAATATAATTTAACCTACCGATAATGCCAAAATTTTTTTGAGAATTGACTTTTCATTCAACGAAAAATAATGTCTGTTTTATTCAAGTATCTTATATATATTATAACTTTATAAATATAATTCTAACATTATATTTGACAATAACAGTAACTTTTTAGTCGGAAACTGACTTGTTGTAATTGAGAAAATGAGTATTTTATCTAATTACTATCTGTTCAAAGCAATACAGTAGTCACTACTGCGAACAAAATTAAACATGAATTTAATACTGTTTAGAGTAAAGATTACTGCAAAATAAAAGTAGTTGGATAGGATGTTATTACTCGACTATTGTTCTTCATCAAGTTCAAGTTTGACTTTAAATATTTTCTTCTTGTAACTAAACGATAAAACATCGTTATTACTTATATTACACATATATATATGTATGGAGATAAAAATACTTTGTAACATATTTTTTTACGTGTACGTTGTTTGTGTCTAGGTATTTAAATTTCAATAATATACTGTGTAGTATTAATATGATATTTCTTTTTACAGAATCATCGGATTACAAGATAAAACTATTAATTTACGTTAGTGCTGGCATTTTAGTATTTATTATTCTCATCCTATTACTAATCGCTGTTCGCTGCTATATCATGCGCAAAACATCAGACAATTCCAAAACTGGTGACATGTTTACTACCGAAGCTCCTAATATTTTCAACGATGCTGTTTCTGATATAGACAACGATATAGATGTTAGCCATATATCTGGTACGTTTTACGATCCAGCGCATCCTGATATGATTTTATACAGAGATGTTCCTGGAAATAAAGGTACCATAAGAGCTATGAAACCACTATCAACGATATATCCCTGCGCAGGTGCCAGTATGTATGGCAATGTAGAATATGTGCCATCTCATTCTAGAGAAGCGAGTACTACTAGATTTAAAGGGAAGGAGGAAGATGATCCTGCTATGCTTAGTCCAAGGAGTCTGGGTACATATTCTAATTCCCAGTTTTATTACGGCTGACGGAGGGCTGCCGGAAGCTATGATGACGCTTCCAGGACTTACTGCTTTTAGTGACTTTGCTGTGAATACGCACTGAATAAGGCTTATAAAGCGATGAAAATAATATTGAAACAAAGGTGACAAAATCTAATTGAAATAAAATTTCTAAACATACCAATATTATTAAACTATTTTCCTCTTACATAGTATCAAACACCAAAGTTTAGGTCTGCACTTGATGTATAAAAATAACATATCGTAAAATATTTATTTACTGTTCGCACATGCATTGTATTTCATAAAACGAACTGTGATTATAATAATGTTACTAGACTATAACTATCACTGCACTTTTAAGGTATAGCTACACTTATGTATACCTATAAATTGGTATCACGCACGACTGACAAACGTACTATGCAACGGACGACAAACCTTTAGAACAACAGACTTCAAGTTTGGAGAGAGTAGTTATTGTCTACCAAAGATATTGGACGGATTTTTGAAAATACCTACGGAATTGGGTATGATATCTTAGAATTAATCTAGTCATTTATATATGTATAAATATTATATATATTTATATGTACGTAGTAACTCGTTCTAAGAACGAATATTAGTACGAACACTTAGTAATTGTTGTTAAAATTTACGCCTATCAATATGACAACGTTCTACATATTAATAATTGAAATTGAATCTCACATATTATGTCTATATCATACTCGTATATGAAGCAGACAAGATTAACCAAGACAATAAAATATTTTGCGACAATTGTTTCACTCATCCTTTTGTCTAAAACTAGCTCAAACATCTCAGCCAAGTAAGTGTAGCTTATCCTTAATTTATTTTGTAAATAGCCATCGTAAATTACTACAAATTTCTCAATAGTGAATTTCACAGAATCAAAATGTAAATGAATTTTATAAATTTTTTATTTTAAAAAGACGAAATTTGAGTTTTATTCCATCCAACCCAAAGGGGAACAAATAGCAGGGTCATTTGCCGGGAATGATGCGGTACTTTTTCTTCCTTTTTTTGTTATAAATGCTCAGTAATGGTTGCGTGTTTGATGTCGTTATTCATGGAAATTAAGGGGAGATTCAGTGGCTATCAGTCAAGAAGCCAAATAGGGAGTGCTTATGTATGCGAGCGTAAGCTTGAAAAACAACCATGATGTTTTAATGAGTAGGGAAAAATATTTAGGTAATGTAATAACAGAGAATAATGTAATTTTGTGTGCATATTATAAATTAGTTAGAAATGTATTAAGAAAAATATATTAACTTGACAGACTCAATTTTTTTAATTACATTATGTAATTATAAATCGCAAATATGAAGCATTTCATGTGCGCTGTTCAATTGAGCACATTGGCATAGTAAAATCAAATAAGTAGGCCGACTCGAGCCCCGAGTGAACGATAATAGCCTAAACACGTAGGGATGTCGCTTATAGTTTATACAATCGTCAAGAATGCATATTCTATCTATATACAAAACCTGTTTTTCCCCTGTAGGGGAATCATCAGGGATCTATAATACAAAGTTTTTTTAAATTATATTTTGTTCATAGACCAGGAGCTGACTGCAATTTTTTAATTACCTACGTCATGTTACCTGTTTAGTGATTTGAAAAATTACGGTCGAAATAGGATTAATTCAAACGTGGCTTTACTGAATCATGTATTTATTCAAATAAAATTAAATGATTATGAAATTGTATTGAAGTTATACTTCTTTAGGCGCGTTATGAAAAAATGGTGAGTGAAATTTTAAGATACTGTAACACAAAAGTAACAGGTTGAAACCGTTCATTAAGTCACGAAAAATATGCTCAAAACTGCAGCCATATAACAATTCCCTGGAAGGTTGTGTTCATGTGAGTGAGTGAGGTAGTAACGTTATTCACTCGCCTGAACACAACAACCGTCCAGGGAATTGTTATTTGACTGCAGATTTCTGTGAGGTGGTAACGTCACTCACTCGCATGAACAAACAAGCATACGATCCACTCAATTTAAAGCGGTCACTGTCGCTGTTTACGCTTGCAATACATTAAGTATGCCTCACGTATTGCCACCTCTGCTGCTAACACGACAACTCCTTAGGAGCTTACTCGTGACGTCACTCAGATGAATACAATATCCCTCCAGGGAGTTGTTACGTGGCTGCAGTTGCCAGTGAGGTGGTAACGTCACAAACTCGCATGAACACAACATCCCTCCAGGGATATGTTATTTAATGATGTCAGAGAAGTATAACTTCTCACGTGCGTATATATGGGTGCGTACAAGCACCCATTTTTTTTTTTTTACTTTTTATTTACTACGCTTATCAAAATTATAATTTTTATATTCGGAAAATTAATATTTTTACAGTGCTTAAAATGATAGGCATTAAAAGTACTTTATTCTGTAGGAAATTTGTGATTTTTTAACAAAATTACACATTTGATACAGAAAAACTTTTCTTTTTACTTTTTAGTCATCTTTACGAATGTGTAGTTAAAGTAGGTAGGTAGGTACGAGCGGGAGCGCAGCGGCGGTGCGTGCGTGAGCACGGGCGGGCGGACATTGGTTACATTTAATAATTCAAACTTTCAATTAACAGCTTCTGCGCTTCTTTCAAAGTTAAATTATAGTACAATTCATATTACCCGGGAACATATTTCAATTTCTAAAATAAACATAGATTGTTTTGAATGTTTTCCTTTATATATATACAGTACGCAGTAGTATATGTACTATATATGCATATGGAATAGGCTATATCTTGAATAAAATATTCGGTGTACCTCGACCTAATAGTTTTACCTCGGTGAATCAATGTCTCTTGCATCTCACGGTATCTGGTATCTGGTATCTCACGACTGGTGCATTTACTCGTAAGCTCATAAGTATGTAATTAGCGTATGCATGAAGTTTTTAATTAAATATAAAACTCCAATCAACGCAATGAAACCTTTTACTGAAATCGACCGAACACAACTGGATTTGCGAATTCATCTAGGAAGTGTGTCAACCAAGTTTGCAAAAAAATGAAAAAGCACCTTTGACCATAATACCGATGTACTATCAAAAAACTTGGCCCCTCCTTCCAGAAATGTCTAACAAATAATTAGTAAAATCATATAGTTTGATGAGTCAAATGTTTGAGCGTTTTTATTGAGACTAAAATTGATAGAAATTCGATCAAAGAAAGCAAAAAATCTATGTCTATACTAGTAGATAAAGCGAAGAAGAATACAATCTCTAGATCTTTTTTTTAGCGTTTTATAGCTCAATTCTTGAGGAGGAATAGATTATTTCACATCCCGCTACATGCGAAAAACATTGTAGAGAGCGAAACATCCTTGCGTAGAATACTTTATTTCATCTTAAGGATATTCACACTTATCCATGAGGACGGAAAGACCAAAAAAGTGTGATTGATTTGATTTTAATAGACAGACGTCTCTGAAATACTTGTATACAATAATACAAGTATTTCAGAAACGTCTGTTCTGTTTGTTATTCAATCGCCTTTAGAGGTACCACTTTTGAAACGAACTACCTCTTGGTGGTAAGGTGGTTTGGGGGATATTTCAAGAAGTGGAGACACTGGCTAATATGTGTTCCTTTTGGAGATCATGAAGAGATACGAAGCTAAAAATTGCAAGATGAAAGTGCAAGGAGAACGTATCATATAGTAAACTTAATAGAAGCGCAAAAGACCTTGCAGATTCCTTGCAGGCTAGGCAAAGAGAATCGAGCACCGTAAACCACGGTCCTTGCACACATCATTCATTTCTTTAACATTCATAGCTCTTTTCATGCATACTCGCCGTTTTAAGAAGATCAATACAACATCTGCAAAGGAAATACATCCAAACTCATGTTTCGTAACTTTAGAGGAGAGCGCGTCAAAGATTCAAAAAATTCTTATAATGCTCTGTTAGGCATGAGATTTAAAAGGCGTCAAAGATTCAAAAAAATATATATATAATGCTCTGGTCAGGCATAAGGCTTAGACACGCTCTCCTCTAAAGTTACGAAAAAATTGTTACGATGTTTTTCCTTGCAGGTATATCGAATAATTAAAATTTATAAGTAAATAAATGTGGTATTATTATATTTCTTATTGTTTCAATTGTATTCTTTTCCAATAGATATTCGCACCGACTATCTTAATTAAAATACACCGGGAAAAGACATCGGGGGTCACGTGCCAGAAACATGCTTGTCGTTAGTTTATCAGTCCAGAATTGGAATTCAATAGATTCTCGATTGATATAGTACGAGAAGCGATTCGACCCTAATGTGTTCGTACCTTCGAGGCGAATCACTTCTCGTAATATATCAGCTAACTATATACGGTCTTGGACACGACCCTCCACCACGCTGCGCCGAGTCAGGTGGGGTGAGGATAGTTCATTGGGGTATGGCACATGAATGTGAGAGGTGGATTGAAAGATATGATGATTGAACCAATAGCTATAATGAACGAACGATGATATATGATAAACACCGATAATAGATATCCAGAAAAGAAAAAGAGGCTAACTTTCATACAAACGGTCTGCAGAGTTGTCTTGTGAGTAGTAGTAACCGGTGCAAGAGTATGATCTAAAGAATACTAAGTTCCTATAATCATATTTTTTGTGCAATGTTCATAAATTTTTGTGTAAATCCATTTGTAAATTTCTTGGATTCTCTTAACAAGTTAATAAATTGTGCTCAAAAATTTAACTTGTTCAATTAAAAAAATTGATAAGTAATAGTTTCATAAAGTCATGTACTAAGATACATTAGTTAATTTTCAGTCTAAAATCAAAGGTTTCAATGCAATTTTTTGAAAAACTTGGCAAGTTAGATACCCGATCTGAGAACGTAACAATTTGCTATTCGTATAAATTGAAGAACGTTCTACATTTCTACTGCTATGATTAAAGGAATTGTTTATAAAGCTCGGCATCCTTACATTAAACTGATTAAAGAGTGAATTTACACTCTTTCTTTGACAACACCTGCTTACTTTTGAGCCGTTTGGAAAGTAGCAAATCTTATTTTACAAAAATTTAAGACATGTGTAGCTTTACTTTTAGCAATAAACAATATCTGTACTCAATTTTACGACCCTATCTCCATTCCGTAAAAAAGTTTTTACGAAGTTATAAATTTCAGGCTCCCTTTTCCTCTTTAGAGCATAAATCTTGAAATATATTTTAAGTGAGGCCTATATTACACAACTCTCTTGTGGTCAAATTTCATTATGATGTTTCGTAATTAATTCAGTCAGCGAGTGAGTGATACGTGGTCTAGTGCTGAGAGATCAAAATCTTGAAATGAATAAATATTTCGCAATACATATATATGTATATTTGTATTTATATAAATTCGTTTTAAAAACTAATGTTTATCTGAAATCGCTCCAATGTGAAGCATCTCACTCGCCTTTACTCTTCGGTTGTTTAATAAAATATAATAAGTTTCGGGAATCTTCGGCTTGTTCTATTGTCGTGACTTCAACAAGTCGCCATGAATATATAGAATCTTTTACGTTTCAACATAATGATCAAAACACAAATCGACAAACAACTCTTGTGAAACGTTTTATAATAACGCGCAGTCTCCATAATATAAGGGGATATAGTATGCAATTGCCTATTTATACTGAAAAATTAAAATTAGTTTTTTCCTAAGACGTAACACATTTATTTAATCAAAATATTTACTCTCATCACCTATACATTGCTGCCATCTAATCGGAAATATATTTATGCCTTTGCGATAGAACTCTGGGGATCTAGATTGGACAAACTGTGTGATGCATTTTGTACTGCCTCCTGGGAAGAAAATTTTTACTCTATCTATCTATCTATAACTTCACGCCAAATCCCTTGCGGGGTAGGCAGAGAGAACCGAGCACCACGTGACTCGATCCTTACATATCTCACTCGCTTCTTTAACACTCACTGCTCTTCTCATGCACGCTCGCCGGTTTCTAGGGCTCCTGACATCGCCTTCTGATAGAACACGACCAATTTGGTCATGGTAGGTAAGTCTTGGACTTCCCCGGCTCCTACATCCTTCCACTTTTGCATTGTATCTCTGCTTCGTCATTCTTTCATCTTGCATTCTTTCTACATGTCCGAACCAACGGAGCATGCCTCTTCTTATTTTAAAATTTTTTACCACGTAGAAAATTGTCCAAATCACGAAAAAAATGGTAGTCAGGTGGAGCAAGGTCTGGCGAATACGGAGAATGACGAATGGTTTCAAACTGCAGCTCCTGTGGAGTTACAACGGTTTCCCGTGCAGCGCGAGAGCTATGGTCTAGCGTTTTCATGGAGCAATAATGGTGAAGATCGATTCACGAGTCGAGGCTGTTTCTCTGCTGTTACTACTTGACCACACCTGAGAAAGCTATAATGAATAATGCCATAAAGAGATCACCAAACAGTTACCATTACCTTTTTATTGGTAAGCTTTACCTTATGTTTAGTGCAAGGTGTCAGCCATTGCATTTTTCGGTTACGATTATCGTAAAGAATCCACTTTTCGTCACATGTCACAATTCCATACAATATTCCTTCATTTCTGTACCGATTCAACAAGGCAACATAAGTCTCAACACGCGTTTCTTTATGCAGATCAGTCAAATCATGGGGTAACCATTTTTCATATATTTTTTTTTTATCTTATTGATTTCATGCAAATGAGGCAGTCATAATAGCTAATTCCTGGGTAGTTTCATTCGGATTGGCTATCACTATCTTCTTCAATTCAGCGTTATTCCCTGTGTGGGCGGTCTTCCACGTGGTTCGTTCTTTAAGTCGAAGTTTCCATTATGAAAGCGTTTAAATCAAAAACGCACGGTGCGTTTATTAGCAGTCTCCTCTCCAAACGCACCATTGATATTGCGAGCCGTTTCTGCCTCGTTAGTTCCGCATCGGAATTCGTAATCAAAAAATACTCGGATATTCGAAATAACCATCTTTCCCGTATAAGCTGAATAAAAAAGCAATTGGAATCAATCCGAAAATCAAATGTTGCACATTTTTTAAAAGAAAACCCTCATAGGTACGAGTATCATATGAAAAAAAATCGCTCAAAAATCTCACACCATGAAGGTTTAATGTCAATTCAAAGTATCTATTATTATAAAACGGCAATTTCATACTTTAACCACCATTATTTCAATATTTTAAGCTTGCGCTTACATTCTGCTACTTTTGTATTTTTATGCAAATTGAAATAAATATTGATCATTGCACAGAATTCGCTTTACTACTAATGGCTCTCGAAAAAGAAATAAATGATGAATTTAGCTAAAAAATATCCTTTGCTGTTTCAATAAGCTTTTACTCTACCACACCTCCTTATTCGACCCTTACACGTACTGCGTGTTCAGGCCATTATTACGTTAATATACATTATATTATATGAAATAACTGAGAAACTGACATCGAAACTTAATGAAAAGAAAAAAAATCGGCCACGTGCGAGTGGGACTCGCGCACGAAGGGTTCCGTACAATTATCTATAAAAAGGCAAAAAAATCTCGTTTGTTGTATGGGAGCCCCCTTAAATATTTATTTTATTCTATTTTTTAGTATTTGTTGTTATAGCGGCAACAGAAATACATCATCTGTGAAAATTTCAACTGTCTAACTATCACGATTCATGAGATACAGCCTAGTGACAGACGGACGGACGGACGGATGGACGGACGGACAGCAGAGCCTCAGTAATAGGGTTCCGTTTTACCCTTTGGGTACGGAACCCTAAAAAAACGAGCAAAAACTAAAGTCTTAATATAAATATCTGCTACACTATTAAAGTAATAAGTCGATTTTCTAATGTAATACTAATAACACAAATGGCTGTTTATTTTTAAATAAATTGTTTGTTTGTAGTTGTTTGTATTTATTTGAAATAAATTGTATTGTAAGCACTTATTAGATCATCGAGCTCGGGGGCGGAGCGGTTAATAATGCTATTCTAATACCGATGCTGGAGGGTTCGATTCCCACACAAGGCAAATATTTGTGTGCATGAACATGTCTGTTTGTCTTGGTATTGGTGTTTTTAAGAAAGGTAGGGGCGCATCAAAGCAGAGGTAGGGCGCATCAAAGCAGCTCGTTTGGGGTAGTACCTCCAACTTCCAGAAAACAGCAGCAAAATAACATCTCATTAGAGTGAGTGAGGTCACCAGTAAGCTCCCGAGGAGTTGCTGTGTTACCAGCAGTGGTATCACGCAAGCTTCATGTATTGAAAATGTTCATAGGCTATGGTAATCGTTTTACATCAGGTGGGCCGCATGGTTGTGTGCCTTCTGACGTTGTATTAAAAAAATATTTAAAGAGTCGAAGACAATCTCGCCGGCGCATGGTGCACCTATTTTTTACAATCCTTGTTTGTTTTAAAGTTTTTATCCTAGGGTATATCAACCTCACCGTGTCATTTAATTTTAAACCTTATTCACTATAAGTATGTTAACTATTATTAGAAATTAGAAAAAAATCATTCAATTAAAGCCAATTTACATATAATCATTGCTTCGTCTGCTTTGGATCGGCCAGGATAGTCTAGTAGAAGGACGCAATGGATATTGGGATTAAATTTAAATTAAGCCAACATCAGCGATGTTACACATCCTGGATTTTATTACAAACGTCACATATCCGTGTCCTATTTTATCATTGAAAACACGGCCAAGTGCATGTCGGCCCACGCACAGTGTAGGGTTCCGTACACAAACGTGAATCTAACAAAAAATACACTTTTTATACAAGTATTTCGCAAACTGATCACTATATCGAAAATTGATCTTGCCACACCCCACACCATGGGGCGGGACGAATAAAAAAATTCATCCCAACTTTACGCGTAGGAGAGGTACCATCAAAACCACCTAAAAATGGTGCAATTTGCTAATTGCTAACCCCGATTGGAGATGTACCTCAACCTCATAGAGAATCGTAAAATAATAAATCTTGGAGGAGTGTTCCTCCTGATGTTTTAGTATGACAGCTTGTATTGCAAGTATTTATAGGCTACGGTACATTACATCGAGTAGGTTGTATGCTCATTATGCTATATTAAAAATAATAATTTTCAGGTTTTCTTCTTCTTCACCCTTCAGGTAAACACAACAATTCCACAGGTGTTTATTTATAATGTCATCACATCACTCACATGAACTCAAAAAGGAAATTGTGGCTATAATTTTGAAGAGTTTTAAGGTGAAGAAAGAAATCATACTGTAAATAAATAAATAAATCCCAATTATTTGGTGTATTCAGTTTTGTTTTATTATATACCTAATGAAATAGAATTAAATTAATAAATAATAATAATAAATATTGTCGGACAAATTACACAACACCATCTAGCTCCAAAGTAAGCGAAGCTTGTGTTATGGGTACTAGACAACTAATAAACATACGTAAATACATTTTTTTATTGTAAATACATACTTATTATACATAGAAAATACCCAGACCAAGACAAACAGACATGTTCATGCACACAAATGTTTGTACTGTGTGGGAATCGAACCCACGAGCGTTGGTGTCATAGTAGCGTAACAGCGCGTTTCACCACTGCGCCACCGAGCTCGTCAAATTATAGAAATATGACAGACACTGTATACCAAACAGCCTGTTTCTAAAGCTATCAACTAAATAAATCTTTTTTTATACAACGGCAAGAAGCATGCATGCATACGACCCACCAGACGGAAAGCGACTACACTTGTAAGAGATAAGAAAAGCCGTATAATATTGGTTTTAATGTGTAAAAATAAAGCTGGATAAAAGAATGATTAAACAAATCTATAACGAATGTCGGAGACAAGGAAGACAGAAACCCATTTGTCAGGACTAAATGGGCCGTGTTTTAGGTATCAGGAGGTGATATCAGAGGTCCTTGATACCTGCGAGCAAGTACATAATGAGGTGAGTAAAAGGTGAGTAAATGTGTGGTGAAATGGAAGGAGAGGTGAGGTACCACTATAATAAAAAAAAAACATGTAGAACTAACACATCGTACATACTTATAATAATTCAGAAAACTAAAATATATATTAATAATATACACGAATTAAAGATTTTTTTATATACAACTAGGTTGGCAAACAAGCATGCGACCCGCATTAGATGGTAAGCGGTCACCGCAGTCACCGCCAGCCTCGCAACACCACGGGGATGATACCCGCGCGCTGCCAATCTTGTGATCTAAGCCTGTTTCGCACCCAGTATGTTATGGCAGAGAAATTACAGTACCCAGTAATTTCTCTGCCATATCTCACCCTTCAAACCGGAACACTGCTAAATAAATAAAGCAGCTTAGCGGTAGAAATAGGTGAGACAGAGGTACCCACGCAGACGACTAATGTACAAAGTCTCGCTATGGTAGGTAATATGTAACAAAAATTTAAAACTACACGGAGATGGTTTGCCTATTTAGAAAGAATAAATGACAAAAGAGTTACGAAACAAGTGTAGTAGTAGTGTCAAGCAAGAATGAGTGGAAATGGCGGTAGCAGCCGCTCTAGATGAACAAATGTTGATCAAGTAGTTGATGAGTTGTTAAAGGGTTAAATCAAAAACACCCGAAACACGAACGAAGAAGTTGATGAATGTAGATGAAGCGAAAGACGTCTGTTTAGATAGGTGTACCTGGCGTTCATAGTCTTTGCCCACCTCAATCACAGGCACATACATTTTACATACATGAATACGTTATAGATAATATAAATATTCATGAATATTTTAATTACATAGGCTGGCGTGAGAATAATATATAAGTATATATGCTGTTGCATACGACAGCACTCAACCATTATAGCAGGGCCATTATAAGGATGCATTTACTGGACATACAGCATTTCAGGAACGATGATACACTCTTAACCTCATCGCTGATATAAGACACTTAACCTTGGCTCAGTGCTAAATAAAGTTTTATATTATTTCTCCTGCGTCTATGTGAGAAGTTCCCAACACTATTCATTTCAGTGGCCACAACTTCTGTGGGATATAAAACCCACGGAAGTCTTCGTCCCCTATAGGAGCACTACATGTTGGGCAAGTAGACCGTACCTACTCATTAAGCTGTGATTTCTTACTGTTTACTGGGTGACAAAATACCTTTTTAGAATTATAGCCTAACCTATCTTCCTATCCAGAGAGGCCACGTTAAGCCGTCGGTCCCGGCTGTTGTCGATAGATGACAGTCGGCTTGAAAACACTGTCCTCCGCCAATCCGCATTTGAGCAGCTTGGTGGAGTAGGCTCTAAATCCCTTCGGTTGAAGGGAGATCCGTATCCCTGCAGTGGGATGGAGTAAGGGTTGATGTGGCTATCTTCCAATCCGTTATCAGTCGCTGACGTCTTGCAATTGGTTCTGTCGAACGCTTGTACTCATAGCCTGAAGGTCACTCAGTAAGATATCCTGTGTTGGCGTAACGCTTTCAAGGACGACAAATTTATTTCCGATTATTTAACAAAGAAAGCACAATAAATTCGATCACACGAATTCAATTTTATTTGAAAGAAACGTAATCATGTCTTCTGAATTTCAGGTAGGATTGTTTTTACACAATGTGGTCAAAACAATATATAATACTACACATACTTACCTAAGATTAGTTTGGCGTCATCGAAATCTAGCTGAATCCCATCTTTAACTACATGCGACTGTCTACTTAGTAGTATAAAACGTTGCGGATAGATGGCGCTATACAACATTTTCCCATTGCCAAATATGGAAAATTCTTCATCATTACAAACCTATCTGGTAGATCAATTGACTGTTTCTGTACGTTATCTAAGCCTTTACAATTGTGAATTACAGAATTAAGACCGTCAAAATGGGGCATCAAAATAGTAGGTAGGCTAATACAAGGTAGATTTACTAGAACTGGCATCTGAGGACGATGCGTCACTTAACATTCATTTATATTTGGCCACAATCTCATAAAACTGATTATCGAAGCTTTCTCTTTCTGAGAATTCTTTTTCTAGCTGATTTTCAGAAACAATAAAATCTAATTCGTCTTGAATGGTACAAAACTGATCAAATAAATTGTGCGAGTTTTGAAAACGTTCACGTAACTCCGTTTTTTGAAAACCATTCAATTGTAAATTACACAAAGAGTGAACATATTTATAAAGTAACGTGAATTTTCCCTTAACAAAACCCCTTTTACTATATCATGAATATATCCTCACTGTTCTCAATATCTACTACAGAATGCCTCTTTTTGTCATGGTGGTGTATGTGAAAGAAAAGGCAAGACGCAGCTTCTAGAAACTGTAAGTACAGTTTCTAGAAGTTGCGAAGTTATCAGTAAGCAATATTCTCGATAAAACATGTATTTGGATGTTGTAAACCTTTAATCATCTAACATATTCTACATCTGACGAGCTCGGTGGCGCAGTGGTAAAACGCGTTGTTACACTACTTTGACACCAACGCTCGTGGGTTCGATTCCCACACAGTACAAACATTTGTGTGCATGAACATGTCTGTTTGTCTTGGTCTGGGTATTTTCTATGTATAATAAGTATGTATTTACAAAAAAAAAATGTATTTACGTATGTTTATCAGTTGTTTAGTACCCATAACACAAGCTTCGCTTACTTTGGGGCTAGGTGGCGCTGTGTAATTTGTCCGACAATATTTATTATTATTATTTATTTTATTTTTAATCACGGGCATTATCCCGGTCATTTAATAGGCGTGCGCGGGGATATGGATCCAACGCGTAGAGGCCCTTTTAAGAAGCTTCATGTTATGTTGTACACCCACCGAGACCCGCTCCTAAAAATATCGATAGAACCATATATCTATGAGCAGGTCACGGCAGGTATTGGGACTATTGCGAATGTGTAGGAAACGATTTGTCTATTGTAATGAGGTCTGGAGGGATTATTGGTACTGGGTTATTGCAGAAGAGGGACGGACACCTGCCATAACTATCATATTTGACTGTTATTTTTGGCAGGCGGTGGCTCGCCACTCACTAGATGGACCCCCGAAATGCCAGAGAAAGTCGGCCGGGGGCAACACCGGTGTGAGTGACTCAGGGGTGTTGAGAAGTGTGCTGCGCTTTCTCCGAAGTTACTCGCGGCGTTATGCCCTTTAACACTTCCACCCCTGGAGTATATCACCTGCTAGAGCAATATACTCTATCGACTCCTCTCTGGACGGCCAATGAAGGCAAGCCAGAGCTGAGAGTCCTGCGAGCCTTCTTGGATTTCCACTCCGACCGACGAAGACACGCCGGAGACGAAGGCCCTGATCGACTCTCTGGAGCACTCGGGTACCCGTGGTGTCGTTACGCACCAACAGCTCGCCACAAGCTGCCCTACGGGGTTTATTTATTTTATTATTATATTCTATGAATCTTCTGAAATTAGTACAAGTAGTTCAGAGTTCAGACCACTGAAATCTTCGTGTTTAATATAAAACGTCGGCCAACTGCGGTCGATCACATTCTGGTGGACATGTCAAATATATTCGACGATTTTATACGCGGAAACCTTCTCGTTCTATTGTATATGGATGAGAAGGGTTTTGTTGAAAAATTTAGGTTGGTATTGTGAAGAAAAAGTTAAGCAAAAGCATTGCAAGAGATATTTACTGCATGATTCATTTCAGTAAACTATATCAATATTAATCGTATTACTTGTGTAAAATCTGATCCTAAAACATGTGACGAAATCAGTAATAAGGCAAATTAAACAAAAAACGCCAGACATAATTTAAAAAAAATATCAATTAACTAATACGTATACAACATTAACGGACCAATAATGAAGTATAAAGTTATTTAAATGTATTATTTTTTAAACATATAAGTTATATTTTTGATATATGGAATGGTTTTAAAAGGTGGCCTCAAAATAACACATATTATTTCTAATATAATAGTCATAATATAACCATTTACATATATTTTTTTATACAACGTCTTAAGGCATACAATCTTATATAAAGCGGTTACCGTAGCCTTTGAACGCTTATAACACATTAAGTATCACACGCGCGATGCCTCGTCTGCTGCTTACGTCACAAATTCGCATAACAACAATCTTCTAGGGAGTTCTTATTTGGCTGCGGTTTTCTGTGAGGTGAAGGTACTTCTCCAATCGAGCTGCTGTGATGGGCCCTTCCTCTGACACTCTGACCAACACAAACAGACATGTTCACGCACACCATGGTGTGTCTTGTGTGGGAATCGAACCCACGAGCGTTGGTGTCAAAGTTGCGTCATTCACGACTGCGCCTCCGAGCTTGTCAAAATACATATAAATCTGAGGTATCTTTTTTTCAGCCTCTACAATATTGAGTATATAATCTGCCATTTTGTTTGATTACAAACATATTTTGACGTAACATATTCTTTGTCACCTGGGATAGGTAAGTAAAGATTTTAACGATAACTCATACATCTAAAACGGTTTCTGCGTTTAGAAATTATCTATCTAAATATCTGTCATGCCAAATCGCTTTCGGGATAGGCAGAGTGTACCGAGCGCCTTGACTTGGTCCTTACACACTTTACTCGCTTCTTTACATACTCGTCTTCCATTTCTTTTTTCTTACTTCGAAATTACGTTGAGATTTAAAAACTCACATACATACATATATCCATGAATTCTAATAAATATATCATATGTCATAAATATATATTTTTTTCTACAACGTCGGGAGGCATACAAGCATACCCTTATGTAAAGCATTTACCATAGGCTATGAACGTTTGCGATGCCACTTCTGCTACTAACATATCCTTAGGAGCTTATTTGTGACCTCACTCGCACGCAGGAATACTACAATCCTCCAGGGAGTTGTTATTTGGCTGCGGTTTCTCAGTGAGGTCGTGGTACTCCCCCAGACCTGACTGCTTTGATGCGTCCTAGCTCTCTTCCTCTAAATGGAAGTAAACGAAGATCATTTATATATCCACTGGCGAGGGATACTAGCTGTGCCATGCTTTTGGAATTAATCTACCCTACCGAAGCTAACATTAACTTTATTAGTACCAAATTGGCAAACTTGATGAAAACATTCCATTTCATTACACAAATTCCATTGTATGGAATTAGAAAGACAGGAAACTAGAACGAAAGCAGGAATTACTATTGATGATGTAGTGATGGAACAATTGGATGAAATTGTGTATCTTCGACACATTTTTAGCAAGATAAAAGGTACACGTAGCTGATGTGGAAAGACGAGTAAATGCTGGGATAGTGTTAATGACGCATTGGAAAAACTTCTTGGTTGTAAAAATTTAACCAAAAGGCATAGCTTGCCCAAGGGCCCTCAGCTTACTACGGAAGGAGTATGTTCGGGGTTTCTCAGCATGATAGAATCAGAAATGAGAATATTTACAGTAGAACTAAGGTAACTGACATATCCCACAGGATAAACAAGTGGCAGTGGGTCGACCACATAGTTTGTAGAACCGTAAACCACTGTGGAAGAAAGGCTCTCGAATGGCGTACCTGTACTGGTACACCCAGTGTGGGACGACCCCCCACTAGATGGAGCGTCGAACTCAAGAGGTTTGTGAGTCGATGGATGCAGGTGGCACAGGATCGAGATGAATGGCACCCTAGAGGGGAGGCCAATGTTCAGCAGTGGACGAATACTGGCTGCGATTATGATGATGACAATACAATTTCCAATATCTTATATTCAAAAGATACAAGTTTTGACAGACGGTCATACTGACAGCAGAACCTTAATAATAGGGTTCCAATGGCATACTTTAGGTATGGGACTCTAACAGTTTCATATTCTTTAAAAGCATTATTAATAAGTTCATATTTCCTATTTATTGGTTTGTATGTCATAATACAGATGTAGGTAAATAACCGAGAAGATTACCGATAATAACATTTAGTATAAATTAGTCGTCTGATCGTAGTGCATCAATAATTAAGGTAAAATGTAATTGAAGGTTGCTATTTCTGGAGGTTTCAGTGCATCTAGTGTTTTATTGTACTACGTTGGTAGAAAAATAAACATGATTCGCTTGGTTTGAAGTGGTTACGTTGCCTGTATATATACAATACAAGCCATACGGCTCGCACCTCTGCTAGCGACGCAGTTAATGAGTATCTTACTGGCAGCCTCACTAACTACTAGAAAAGTATAACTGTGCAGGTTGTCATTTGGCGGTAGTTTTTAGTATACTACCGCCAAAGAGATTACTTATTAAAAAGGCTATGCTGTTTTAATTGTAAAGAAATATTGATATTTTAAAATAAATAATCACATGATATCTATCTATAACTTCACGCCAAATCCCTTGTGGGGAAGGCAGAGAGAATCGAGCGCCACGTGACCCGATCCTTACATACCTCACTCGCTTCTTTAACATTCATTGCTCGTCTTCATGCACGCCGGCTTCTAGGGCTCCTGACATCACCTTCGGATAGAACACGACCAATTTGGTCATGGTAGGTACGTCTTGGCCTTCCTCGGCTCCTACATCCTTTCACTTTTGCATTGTATATATGCTTCGTCATTCTTTCATCCTGCATTCGCTCTTCATGTCCAAACATTATATGAGTATGTGATACTAAGGAGGTATTGATCAGTTATAGTATAGTGGATAAAGAACCAGCCGACCGTTTATTTATTAAACCGACCAATTAACAGACCGTTCCATGTTTTTATACTGGCAGGTATTCACAACTAAAGTTGAGTTTTGTGATTCATGTACATATTTGTAGTTATCACTTGCTAGACGGTGAATGAATACATCGTGAGGAAACCTGCATGTCCAAGAAATTTCGAAAGAAGTGTGACCTAATCTAAGGTAGTTCTGATTTTCCATCTGGTTTGTGGGGGTCTGATGTCACTTCCAAATCCATAGGCATAGGTAGTAGCTAGGTAGGCAGCGGGTAGATACGGACTGATGATGAATGTAACTAAATTTTAACAGCTCAATCATCATCAGTCAGCAAATCATCGACAGTCTTTTGTCATAAATGGAACTATCACAAGTCTTACACGTTTGACTCAGCATCATAATTGCGTTGAAGGAGGAAAGCAACAGGTCGCATTATTCTGGTCGATTGAACTCTACGCTGAACGGATGGGTGTGCGTGAGCGATCACTGTAATAAGTCCCTGTCGCTCAGCGATTTAATAAAACTGATTCGTTGTTGGACAAGTAGAGTGATGGCGAATGATGTATTGTGAGTCTACGGAAACTGACTGGCAACATTGTCGTGGAAGATGGTGTAGAACGGAAATCTGGAGATGTACGTGATTTTATATGCGAAAGAATTATTTTTCATTACATTCACTCATAAACAGTAACAGCTCAGCAAAGAATCGAGCTTTTATTCAACGGTCACTGGTTAAAATCGTGATGTGGGCGTGTACCTACCACTAAGTTCGTAATTTCGGATTTATGTAATTCCTACTTGCTGATGGAAAACATCATGAAATTCACACGTCTTAGAAATAATATTTCAAAAGATATATATCAAACCTAAGATAGGCATGATTTTCATTCTGGGCTGTGACTGACGGTAGTCTCTCCATGTAAAACCAGTATCTTCGCCAAATCCTCAGGGTTAGGAAGTGCACCGCCGCTAATCATAATGGATTAGAAACTGGGATACCGTTAAGAAGTAGACGAATAAGCACGCGTAAACAGCCCCAAGGTCGCTCAGCTATGGTAGGGGTTTCTCTGCATGATAGAATCAGAAATGAGGACTATCCGCACTAGAACTAAAGTAACCGACATAGCCCAAAGGATAAGTAGGCTGAAGTAGCAGGGGCCGGCCAGTGTATATTATGATCTAGTAAACATAATTATTATTTTTAATGCATAAAATGAGGTATATGGCTCAATTTTTTTAGGACCATTTGACTATTCCATTTATTCAAAGTAGTCAAACCATCAAAGACCTTGCCTTATTTTGTTGCGAAGTTTAATTTAGATGCTTCATATCGCGTGTAACCAAAGCTAATTTATAATATCGACACAAAAAAATATTTATTACTGTAAAACTCTACGTAGGTAAACTAAAATTAAACAATATTTGATTTGATTCACTACTTTTATGTTTAGGGTTCGCAGTAACTCTGTTAGTAAATTATACGCTACAAAGCTTTTTACTAACGTTCGCTGCGGAACGTTAGTAAAAGCTTTAAGACGGCAACATCCGGCATAATTTGACAATCTAATGATACAATTAAGCATATTTAAAAAATTATAAACCTTTCTGCGATGATGCAAGCACTCAATCTCAAATATTGATGAGGTCTCGTTCGAGTCTTTCCACCTGAATGGTTTGTAGTACCGACAACCGCTGGTTAAGAAAGGTTGTCGAATGGCATCCCCGGACTGGTGCGCACACTGTGGAACGGCCCCCCACTAGATGGAGCGACGATCTCAAGAGGTTATAGGGAGTCGATGGATGTCGGTGGCACAGTATCGAGACGAATGGCACTTTAGAGGGGAAGCCTATGTTTAGCAGTGGACGAATACGGGCTGAGGTGATGATGATTATGAAACAGCCACATTAGATGTACGCAACGAAGGTCGTATGGTCCTTATAACGCTCATGGGAGTAGTTTTTTGATTTAATAATTGTATATGTGAAGAAAACAAGGAATTTAACTTATTATATAATAGTCAATATAGTATTCCCCAAGTCTACACTTCATACTACGTTACTCCAACATTTTGACTTCTTGCAATTTCTTCCGTTTTTATTTGCACTTGAATTTTTAGTCTGTAGCCTGCTGTTAAAAATTCCACAACTAACTTTAATATTGAGATAAACGTTTAGAGTGGTCGCTAGATATCTAAATTAAATCTATAACAATTAAAAATTGTTTAGTAGTTAGTTTTTAAATCTAGGCCCAGAGCACTTTCATTTCAAATGGTCCCATCTCATTTGAAAAATCGCTCTGGTCCTAGCGATAATATCGATGCCTGATGAAGGCACAAAAGTGTCTAGTCCTAAAACATAGTGATGTACTATAAACTATCTGAAGATATATTAACGCTAATTCTCTTCCTGGGGTAGGCAGCGAAATCGACCGCTCGCTCACTTCTTAATTTTTCTCTTTTTATTTTTTTTCTTTGCTTTTTATAGGGTTCCTGGCATTATTCTAATAAAATATGAGCGATTTCTTCGTGACAGGTAACTTACATTTTTTATATAACGTCAGGTCGCAAACAATCTTCGCATTTAGTGAAAGTGCAGACTATTAACGCTGAGACTGAGACTAACAAATTGAGGCACCGCCACCACATCAACTCATCCCATTCCACTGCATGGGATACGCGTTTCAACCGAAGGGGTTTAGAGCATACTCTACCACGCTGCTCAAATGCGGATTGGCGGAGGCCAGTGTTTTCAAGCCGCTCGAGGGCCACTGACTTAGCTTAACGACTGTCATCTATCGATAACAGCCGGGACCGACGGCTTAACGTGTCCTCCGAAGCACGGACAAACTCTAGATAGATAAACCCGTCCATAGACAGGCTGCAGTCGACGTTGCTTGTCCTGCGTGTGAATGACACGCGCAACGACGCCATTGAGCTCAACAAATCAAAAAAACAAATTGAGCATTGGCTATGAATTCACATCCGCTCCCAGATATCAATTGGTTACTCAAAACGAGTATTTTCCTGTTAGTAGCCTTTTGGAGAATATGACGAAAACTGGAAATGAAAAAATGCATTTCTCGACTTCCGCGATTCGCTGTAAAAATTAGCTGACCTGTTAAGATACCAGTTTTATACTGTAAGTGTAGTGAGCAATAGAACTAAATAAAGTAATAAAGAGGGCTTTCTCTTGTTGTGTAAGCGGCACAGGCAGATGTCTTCACATTACTATGATTTCAGGAGTTGGTTGCATGGTTGTATTGCAATATCGTGCTGTTACAGTGCAAGCTACGAGTACATCGAAGACTGTTTACATTTGAATTTAAATGAAGAAATACTATTGGATGTTTTTTACTCACCGCATACAAGCATACGGCCCACTTAATGTTAAGTGGCTAACGTATCTCATGAAAGCTTTCAATACAGGAAGTATACGCGCGCGTTGCCACTCCTGCTGCTGACACAGCATTTCCTTAGGAGCTTACTGGTAACTCTACCTATGCCGGACTTCTCTCTGTGCCGGAATATAACATTTCTTTAGGGAATTTTGCTGCGGTTTTTTGATGCACACTATTTTTTCTTAAAAACACCCAGGCAAAGACAAAGGCTGATCTGTTGATACTTACAAATATTTGTCTTGTCTAGGGAATCAAACCCACCAGCCTTAGTGTTAAAGTAGTTTAACTAACCGCTCCACTGTTGATACTGCTAACTCTGGTGGTGTCTTCTTCACAAGTTTCCAGGAGTATCAAACTGTGCCCATTGGTACTATTTGCAGCGCTGGACAGCTGTAGCGGGACTGAAGTACGACTGCCGCACTGAAGTTCTTAAATGGTCAATAGTCGTGTCACTATGCAGCGCGAAAGCCGTGCTTCTGAGTCGCTAATGTGAAAGCGCTCTAAGTTTGGCAAATTACGTAGGTTAGTGTAGAATCAAACTATCGTGGGCAAGTTTCTAACTAGACCATAATCATTATGATCAGAGCCCATACTGTATGTCTTTAATAATGGTTTCAATATCAGAGAAATGTTTGCGGCAACTTCGATAAAGTTTGGAGTACATGTGATAAACTTGCAGCTTCTTGATAATAGTATATACATGAAGGTTTAAACTATGAAAACTGAATTCAGTGAAGTCGTATCTACCAAATTTATATGTTTCAACGCGGCACTAGGCACTTGACTAAAAAAAAATCAAATATATCCACGATAGACAAATCCTCCATATCCTTTTTGAAGTTGGTTAATGAAGCAGGTTATGTTGAGTGTAATGTTGGATGACAAACGAGTCAACTATAAAAACGGCTTAGTAGATGCAACATAATGACGCTGCCACGGCTGCTCTGGTAGTCTCTGCCTCGGCTGCTGCTGTTGTCCGCCATCTGGAACAAAAACCGCATACCCCCACTACCGTCGCTGCCACGATTGTCCCGATTGCACGTGTTTTTTTTTATGCCCTCTAGGTGGTCCCCTGACATCACATTCTGTTAAAACACAACACATTTAGACCTGGTAGATCTTGATCTTCATGGGCTACTACAACTTTCCCTACTACAAATAACCCTTTAGTATTCACCTATTCTAAATTCGAGTTGTTTTTGTATGAAATTTATTGTTTCGTATTAGCTTTTTACTTTTTCCATATTTCATTTTACTGGTAACATAATCGATAAATTGTTATTTTTATATTTAAAATATAATAGGTTATTTATTATGTACGTAATTTTAGATCATTTAGTTTCTAGAAAAAAGTTTGTAGTGTTAAAAAAAATTAGGTAAGTGCGAATCGGTGTTTTTTTTTCTGAAATATTACAGCCATGTGACAGACGGACCGACTGCAGACTGACTACGGACGGACAAACAGCGCAGTTTTAGTAATACTGTTGATAGTCAGTGAGACCGGAACCCTAAAAAATAAAGGTACTTAAATATTAAAGATAATAAATTACTTCATTGCTCTATGCCACCATATTTAACACAACGAACACTTTTACCTGCAGCTGCCTCTGTGCCTCCTGCATCCCTATTCATATAGTGAATAAATAAGCTAGCATGCAGCATATTACTTTTGAAAATACTGTAGGTAGTCATTAAAAAAATGATTTTGAAATGTTCTTATGTATCCTAGACTTTTAAATATTTTTTTTAGGTACAGTCATTGCTCTGATCTAGACTTGCTTTATTTTACGTTACTTCAAACTTTCTAGAAGTGAAAATTATAGTAATCGTAACATCTATACCTATATTGGCAAGTTTCTTTCGGCATTTCTTCATAGCCAATGGTCATTTCCGAAATGCTAGTAGATAAAAAAAAAGGAAAAAAGTAAAAAGAGAATTAAATAAGATACAAGAAGATTATATTTCAAAAACTGTAAGACGTGTCTAAGTGCCCGCGAGGGCCCAATGGCAAATAAATAATATTTATCTTTTATCTTTATCTTTATCTGTCAAATAAGATTTGTCTAATTATATTAATTTCTTCTTCACGTTATCCTAATATATGATCCATTAGGCTTGGCGAGGACGCTACCTAAGCCTAAATTTGGCGAAGATACTGATTTTTACATCAGCGACTACCGTCACACGTCCACAGCTCAGAGAGATAACCAGACCTTTCTTAAATAAGGGCGCAAGGGTCTTTCGAAAATCTAATTTCTTAGACGTGCGGGTTTCCTCACAATGTTTTCCTTCATCGTCGAGCAACTAACAATAAAAAATATGTACATGAATCTGAAGACACGAAAATAGCGTATAAATTTATTAAATATTATACAATATGTACAATATGTCGTATATTTTTTGGTAAAGTAAAAAAATTCAATAATAATAATAACCTTCCAATTACTGTGATTTTACTTGTAAATGACTGAAATAACATCATAATTCATACAGACCTAACACGCGAAAGTGGAAGGTTATAGGAGCTGAGGACGGCCAAAACTTACCTACTACGATCAAATTGATCGTGTTTTATCAGAAGGTGGTGTTTAGGTACCTAATAAGCAAAACTATAAATGTTACAGAAGCAATCGAGTTGTATAAAAATCACGTCTTGTGGCGGTACCTTTTGTCAATCCGGCATGAGACCTGAGATGAAGATATAGGTAGAATATGAAGATGTACATGAAAATCAACTTTTGAAACTAAAATGTATGACATAAAATGAGTATGGGTTTTATTAATATTATTCGAAACAATAGTATAAATAATATTATTATTAGTCATATTATTATTATTATTAGTTAAATCGAAATTGCAATTGAATGTGAACATTTAGGAATTTATTCTCACATACCTACTGGAGAGGCCGGCTCTCCAGTATATGAGGATAAATTCCTAGTCGTTGGCGAATGGTGCGAGTGTAGAAATAAGTTATAGACATCATACTGAATGTTATATTGATATACAAGTGATTATACAATCGGTTCAACAGAAATATGCAAAATTTGTCATTTAACTTAACTGTTAAATGCTGTTGTAAGCTCAGGATCATCGAGAAATTCTAACAACTTATCACCTTGGGTAGATGAGGATTCCGTTGACTCTAAGCTGATGGTAAAGTATATATTTTAGTTAAGCATAGTTATTATGTCATTAATATGTACAGAATGAGAGAAATCTCACGATTAAATTAAACAAAGATGGAGAAATATTATGCTGCCGATTGGTTCCTACACATACTCCTGGGAGATTTTACCTAAAAAGCAAATGGAGCCTATAACAATAAATTACTTCCCTAACGACATGGGGAGAGTCCGAATGGGCTTGAATCGTTTACGTAAAAAACTCTGTTTCTTTTGATTCCTGTTTTTAAAGCTATAAAATGATGTTTGTGCGATAATATTACTTGTCAGGATGTTTTTAATTACTCATTTACGTAATTTCATGAGCAGATTTAGCCAAGTAGATAAAGTACTAGTCTAACTGACTTATCTCATATTTATTTATATATTTGTAATTGCCACTTTCTCGGCAGCGAAGAACATCGTGAGGAAAACACACATTCAAAAAGAGAAGAATAGATGTGTGATCTAACATAAAGGTCTGATTTTCCTGTGGAGGACTAACCGAAGTCGTTCCTATTCGAAGTGAGTATCTTCGCCAAATCATTTGTCTTAGGTAGCCGACCCCACCCATCCTAATAGATTAGGAGACGGAATGACTCTAAGGAGATATAATTAAATTCAGCTAGGCACAGTTCGTAATAGTACATAATTCTTTCACTATCATCTAATGCATTCTGATCGTAGTGCATCATGCAGGCCAGGAAATTAAGCAATGACATGTATATGATTAAGAAAATATTAAACTCATTTAAGCTCCTGAGCTATTAAAAGAAACTTATTCCTCATCAGCACTGTGTAGTTAGTTTTAGAGGTATGTATGGCTTTTGATATGTCTTCATACCTCGCCTATATGGAAAGGTTATCATCGGGGTGTGTCGATGTTGGTGCGTAGAAGTGTATGAGCTTCAGTGAATAGACTTCGGTAATTATGAGTATAAGAATATATCTGTCAGTCCATTTATCTTAACTTTGAGACCACTTCTCACTTATCACGTCAGAATTCACGGCATTCAGCCCTATTCGGTATGCTAGGCGGCCCCCACCGCCGCATTCCTTTCAGTTCGCATCGACAGGGGCGGATCAGTGCGCATTACTTCGGGAAATGCCCTAACCAGTAATGGTGTAAAGTGTGTAAAGTGTTATTTTGGCCCAGAATTGCAATCAGCTGACTCACTGGATTAGCAGAATCGCGCGGGGTTTACTTTCGAAACCATCACCCACATAACTAAAAATTATATAAAATGTATTTTTTGCTACATAACATTTATTTTGTCATATTCACACGATATGATAATTTATACTGTTTTTTATTGGCATCACACTAGTGACCGCCCCAAATTAATTTGAATATTTATTTACAATTACACATGCGTTGTATATGCGCGTTAATAATGCCTAACATAATACCAAATTTAAAGTGCCTACATTAACTACCGTATTATTAGAAGAATTCCTCTTATTTTTCATAAAGTATTTATTATTTTTGTTTCATCTCAACTGTCCTTTAATGAAGTTGATTTCACTTTATTATTTAAAAACTTTTACCTACATATAAAAATATAAATACGCAATATAAATATAAGTACACAAAAATATTTACTTTGCACTTAAGTCCAATTCTTGACTAAAAGCGTTGAATGGACCACGTAGGACGGGAATCCGGAAGCACCCGAAGGCATCTCGTTAACTCCTGAATTCTTTTTGGTATTTTCAATAAAATCCTCGTACTTGTTTTATTTAGCTATCTCGAAACGAAATTTTCTTTCTGCATCTATCATTGCACCTAGTGTACGGCGTACACTTTGCTTGTGTACGTCATACGCTGAGTAGTTTTACACCAACTTCTTAGTATCCACAGTACCCTCTGATAGTATGTAACTTTCGACGACTATGTTGTGTTGTGTTCAAATATATCAAAGTAAGAGTTTCTTTTTGACAATGGGTCTCTTTTTAAATTGACAAAGTAAATAGTGTTCTATCTATCTATCTATAACTTCACTCCAGATCCCTTGCTGGGTTTGCAGAGAGAACCGAGCGCCACATGACTCGATCCTTACAAACTTCACACGCTTCTTTAGCATTCATTGCTCTTCTTATGCACGCTCGCCGTTTTCTAAGGCTCCTGACATTACCTTCTGAGAAAATACAATAAATTTGGTCATAGTAGGTAAGTCTTGACTTTCCCCGGAATATTTAATCAGCCAATTACAAAACTACTTTTGTAATTGGCTGATTAAATATTGAGAAGAATAACTACGCTGGTATTTCGCTTTATTCGCCATGAACAACGAGCCACCTGACGACCATTACATCCACGTTCCGACATATATATATATATATATATATATATATATATATATATTCCAGTTAATTGTAAAATGTTCGATGAAAACGCCTTTGTTTAGTTGAGAAGTTCTTTAGAAGAACTTCCGTATACGAAATTTTTCAAGGTTCCATCTACAGAACCTTGATATCATACAGGACCAGAGTGTTTGCCAAGACAAAGAAGTGTCTCCCAACTCGATAGGAATATGGTGATTTCCTACATATTTTCTTTGGCCACCTCACGGCTCCATCTTCAGGCCCTGGATATCATGGAGCCCCAGAGTGCTTGTAAAAACAAATCAAATGAGCCGAAACTCTGTGGGCTCATCTTGTATACTTTAAGAGTTCCTATGGCCATATTCCAACTCCATCATCAGGCAAGCTCCATCGTACGATGTTATTGCATGCATCACTGAAACAGGGCAGGCAGGGCTAAATGAAAACTTGTAAAAATTATAATGCAAGAATAATAAGCATGATATAATTAACTTTGAATTAAACAATTTTTAACGGAAGTATCGCGTGTTTTATTTATTTTGTTGAACCGTTTCGAATGCTTTGCAGCAACCGTGGTAGCAGGAAGACTAAGGTGACATTTGTGTTACATTGATTATTCAATTATTACATCTACCGACATGGATGAATTAATTATATACGTTCCGATTCACACAAAAATCGCTTACGGTGTCCGAATGTTTTTGAGTAGAGCTCTGGGTTTGTGACTTGATTATTTTTAGAACTGGATTCTAAGCAGGTGGTACTTGTCAACCATCTTCTCCATTGAAATTGGGATGTTTTCTTATTTCAATAGCCTCACGTAGCATTCTAGACATGTAGCGATTCTCCTTGGCAATAATTAACTCTTAATAACAAATAAATAATCAAATAAATAACTCTTAAATAACATAATTTATTAAAAGTTAATTATATTAGTAATTAAGTAAAAGTCGGTACCAGAAGCGTGCACGCCGCGATAGTAAAGTATATATATTTGTTTGCGCCATAGTTGATGAAATAAATTTAGAATATGATAAGGATCTGTACAGGCCTCGTGGTCACTACAATCGCACTCGTTATATCTGCAACAAGATGTGCAGAGAAGCACATCGTCGACCATACCAAAACGGAGACATTTTAAGGGTCTGAAAATTCATAAAATCCTTTGGATTTAGATAATGCCATCTCAGTAATTTTAAAAATGTCTATGTACATGACCCTTAACATGGATATTTGTTCTTCTGAATATTTTTGATATCAGTATGAAACCTAATACACTTCATAATCTTTTATCCAATGATAAAATGTTTAAACTTTACTGGATATATTGACGTTCAAAAAGCAATGTATGCTTAGTAAAAATTAGTAACATCAGGAAGCAAATTCATGAGCTACGTTAATCACTTTGCATCAGTTGGACAGTATGCATACATGTCCCCAGCTACTTTTTTTTATAATCAGCTCTACATAGTGGCTTCGCTTCGCCTGGTAATAAGAGAAAAGAGTGGCCATATCAACGGCAATTGATAAAAGACTACAGTTACTCCTATCAGTTGACGCTCCAAGCTGGTCCGCAAGGTGCTTCATCACGCTTAGCTTGAAGGATCTCATATTGTAGGAAGGAGGAAACACATGTGTAGGTTAGGCGTTCCACTTTTTAATAGTACGACAGAGATAGAAGTTGCCGAACTATTTAGTACACGAAGAGATGTTCTCGACAGTGGAATAATGATATCGCAAGCCTGCACGTGTGGTTCTATCACGGAAGGAAGATGGTGGGATAAGGGAAAACAGTTCTTCAGAGCACTCACCAGGCATTAAAAAATTTAGGAATTTTATTTTCTGAAGCTTTACTACAGTGTTAGTAATAATAGATTCAGTAAACAAAAATCATGGCTTTAGATTTAATATACGTTTTTATCGTAGTTTTGAATATTTTAAGTCCAAGTTTAATATTGATATAATAATATGTTTAATAAAAATAATATGTTTAACATTGATTTTAATTAAGTTATTATTTATAAGTGATTGCATTCATATACATATAATCATATTTTCAAAATAGATTATAACTGGCCAGTCTCTCATACATAAAAACTTTTTTTTCGCAATGCTTTCTGAGTGGCCTGGTATTTATCAGAGTTTTTTTTTCCTTTTGTATAATTATTTTTTTGTGTTAACATAAATTTGCTTGTCGTGTTCTCCAGTAATTGTTTGTTACATTTATACTAAATTACGTATAAAAAAATATATAAAATATAAGTAACAATGTAAACGAACGTTGGTGAACCTTAATAAATAAATAAATAAATACCTTAAAATAATATATATATTTCTGAATATATGAATGAAATTTATCAGAACGTATGCATAATATAACGAGTAAACATAATGTACGCAATTACATAAGTACGCACATACTAGTATTTATGTATATAATGCATACATTCTCAAAGAAATTTTCGTCACTCTTCTAGCAGTTTATAATGACACAATTTCCTAACATGCATCAAGTTACAAAAGGGGCTAAACTAGAGTCATGGTGATAACAAATAAAGTACCTATGAGGTAGTTTTTATGGCACAAAATCGTAAGGAATTTGTCCTTTTCTAGACCACTAATTGAGGTGAAGAAGAAGCGGTTTCGTTGATTCATGCTAAGTAATGTCCCAGTAAGTTTCAGCAAACTTAATGCGTTTTTAATATGGAAAAAAATCGCAGATTAAACCCATCTACGGTATCCGTTTAGCATAATGTATTCAGGGATCCGATATTGTGAACAGTTCCAATACGAGAGAAAGTTATTTTGGTTGAGCTTAGAATTTTTTGGGAAACACAAGAGGAAATTGTCTTTGTTTTGCAATAAAACTTAGGAAAACTTTTGATACATTATAGTAAATGTTATGCGTAACAGATAAGTAGTTTTTAAAAGAACGAAAACGAAATTCCAATATAAATACGTGTTGCAATTGTATTTGGGGTCAATACCGCTACCTACGGAGTCTACCGACACATTAGATATTCTAATAATTACGTTATTAATGAAGGTATTTGCACATTCACTTTTTAACACATATATTCAATTTGTAATATACAAATATATCTTACACATCGAATCACTCAGACGCTCAGTCTGGAATAAAGCAAAGGAATTCAATCGGCTCTGGAAACGGAGTCTTCTATAGAAGTTACCATCGTACGCACTGTCGCGTGGGTTGCCAGGTTCTTATCCAATATATGCGAAACCTTTGTAGATGGTAGCTGCTCAGATTGTAAGGACATCAGTGCATCCCGCTACATATTTATAATATGTTGTCAATTAGCATTGATTGTTATGCAGACGATAGCACCGGCATACTTATAATACAAGTCGTCCTCGTTCCCATGTGGAGGAAAGCTGTGATCAACTTCTGTTTGAAATTGGGGTTACCTTGACTAAAGTGACTGATTGGGGTCAGTTACACTTGATTTAACACAACCCTATCTAGACACAAATCTGTGTACCGCTAAGTAAAGTCCATTTGTAGTAGTCCCCCGGTTTTGAAACCCACCTCTTTTCATTGCTTCATACAAGTCCCATGTTCGACCCCACATATTCCCCCCATATATCAGCTACGAGCTTGTAATTCAGTGCAAAGGCGAGCTACAAGAAATCTACATATAAGGTATTCAATTAAGCTCTCGAGTTTATGGAAAGATTTTGTCTCTATTTTTTGTGGTACCGATTGTACAATGAGTTGTGCTCTGAGGAGTTGTTCGATATTATACCAACAGCCTTGTTTTACAATCGCAACGCTCGCCGACGACTAGGCATTTACCCTCACATACTATAACCGCAATCGTCATGCACTATGCGATTCCAGAGAAGTTTTCTACTGGGAACTCTAGAGAGCGAATAATTGTAAGTTCTGCATTTATACGCTCTTAAATTGTGGAATGAACTGCCTGACGAGGTTTTCCATGGGGACTACAGCATTAGATTTTTTAAAAAGGCGTGAAGAGATTTTTATAGGGTGGGAAACATACGAATGACACCCCTGCCGTTGCAAGTAAGTATCCATGGGCTACTGTAACCGTTTACCGTCAGGCAGACCATAAAATTTAAAAGAATCTCAAATTAAAATTAGTTGTACATAAGCACGACACAATTCACAACTTTTTCTATATTTCTCTTACAACTTAGTCTATAAAACTTGTCCTTGGCATTCCCCTGTGTCTCTTTTGTCTTTCCATTGTCTTCACTATTTGGTTGTTTTTAATGAATTTGTTGTTTCATACAAAATTGTGCAATATATTTCCTCTTCTATACTCTACGGAGTTACAAACTTACATTAACTGCATGTGTATGTCGTCGTGTAGGATATGCGTGGCTTACTATCGGCTAGAGCTATGGCTACTCTTTCGTACACGTGGCTTACCTGAATTAAAAAGTATGTTCCTAGCATGACTATGAAGTAGAGTATAGCAATTTTAAATTAAATAATTAAGAATTGCCATAGGATACCTATATTAATATAATAATTTCATGGGTTATTGTCGTGTTTTTGTGAGTGAGTGAAGTTACCAAAGATCTCCTAAAGAAGCGTTAACAGCCGTAGAAAACACGGATATTGTAATCACTCTACATCAGCCATTACATCAGTGGAATCCAATTATAATTTTCTTAAACCGTTCTTCGCTTTTATATGATATAAGAAATGAAAGTGAAACAAGTTGGACTGAAATAGAATGGCGGTGTTAAAATAAGAAAACATGTGGAAAGAATGCAGGAAAAAGAATTACGAAACCGATACAAAACGCAAAAGTGGAAGCAAGTAGGAGCCGAGAGAGGCCAAAACTTACCTACCATGATCAAATTGATCGTGTTCTACCAGAAGGTGATGCCGGGAGTCTTAGAAATCATCGAGCATACATGAGAAGAGCAATTAATGATAAAGAAGCGAGTGTGGTGTGTAAGGATCGAGTCATGTGGTGCTCGGTTCTTCGAGCTTACTCTTAAGGGATTTGGCATGAAATTATACATATATACAAGAAATAAAAGAAGTAAAAATAAGGATAATGTGGAATGTTTCATTCCCAATTCCTGATATCTGCACACTTTCTTGGCACTTAATCATATTTTCAGGGTTCTATTATAGGTCACGAACGTCTAAAATCCAGCTGAAACAAACATATAACTGTTTAGTGCATTTAGTCGTGGCACGTTCGGACTCCTCATAAAGTGTTATTAGAGGTGCCATATCGGGACCTCTATCAAATCTGATAGTGGAAAAAGCTTTCCACTCATTTCATGCACGTACTATAAAATTGTTCATTTATTATATTCGTGTATTATAAGGTTTCACCTGGCACTGAGCTAAATATCTACTATCTATATACTAAGTAAAAGACTGACTGATAAACGCATACACAGTTCAAACCACTGGACGGATTGGGCTGAAATTTGGCACACCGATAGCTATGACGTAGGCATCCGCTAAGGCTACGTACTTTTGAAAATTCCACTCCTAAGGGGGTAAAATAGGGGATTGAAATTATAAGAAAATCTGTCAGTTTTTAAGCTAGACGCGACCGCTGAAATTTTGCAGAAAGGTTTCTTTTATGATGTAGACAAGGGATGAGGGAAGACTTTTGAAATTCGTATTCTAACGGGGCCAAATTCCGCAATTCATTCTTCCATTCATCATCTTGCAGTTTTATTTCCAAAAAAAAAAAATGATTTTGCCCATTTTAGAACGCCGGTGAAATTATTTTATCTGTTTTCGAACTTCCTTCCCCATACTCCCATACAAAGTTAGTAGGTATGGGAAAAGAATATTCCGTGGGCTGATTGAAACGAAAATTGGAGGCACAGTTATTATACAAACCAACTAAATGTTTGATTTGCGCTCCTTGAGGTGGCAACACGGAGATTGAAAGTATTGAACCTACTTCCTTAAACCAACTACTAAAAACAACATTTTTGTTTTTTTTTTTTAACTTTTTTCTGGGTACCCAAGTTTAGGCGAAGGCCTCTAAAATATTTATATATTTATTATTCGCACGCGGCTCCGCCTAACTAATTTTAATACCTAATTCAAATTGTTTGGTTTCAATTTTCTCTTTCATAGACTCAACTTTGTTTCTTGTTTAGATTTTATTGTTAGGAGTATTTCTTTACTGTTTCTAAATTTAAATACCTAATAAATGGTTAAAGAACGTATAAACGTTAATGGAGAACTTGAAGAACATAATATCGTTCCCATTGTAGGTGACGGAGCCTGTTTATTCCGTGCTCTTTCTTTTTTAATGTACGGAACACAAGACAATGCGATGGATATGCGTTCAAAAATTGTCAGATTGGTTAATGACTGGTCCAAGTTTTCAGTTATGTCCCACGATAGAAATGGTGATAATTAATCAATTATAATGAATATACTGAAGATGACTGACTGACTTATGGCAGGCATTGTGAGTTGATAGCAGCAGGATACGTATTTCAATATCGGTGTGAAATTTATCGAAATGCTCTCTTATACATGGAGTTCGGATCTCTTGACTATCCAGTAAGGCGATTACGATTTAGCCAATATTTGTCCAATGGGCATTTCGACGCGTATCTTCCTATTGCTGCAAAAAATCACTCGTCGTTTGGAGGTACCTGTTCAAGAGCGCGATCCTTTAGCTGATATGTCATTAGCATGCAGTGAAATAGGTGAAGGTTGTAAAGAGGTATCTGTTTTAGAAGGTGACCATTTGCCTGTTACATCTTCAGTGCGCAGTGAAACATTAGTGGGGTTTTTTTTTATATATGTAATAATAAGTTTTAAAATAATTACATTCACATAAAAATATGTCTACTAGCAATCGTAGTTCGTTAAGCTTGTAACTTTATAATAGTTAGACAAGCGTCGCGGTCTTTTTTGTGGATAATTATGTGTACTATAAATATGTAGTATATATATATTTTCCTCAGCGCACGCAAGATAATTACTTTTGCAGACAAGATTTTGATATCTTGGCATACGAACAGATTATTGTCACAAACAAACATACAAAAAATCAATTATTTTATATTTATTATATTAGTTTAGATATACGTTTTCATAAGTAACAGAATATATGACTAATATTATTGTAGAATAAAATAATCCTACTAATATTATAAATGTGATTGTCCGTTTGTATGTTACGCTTTCACGCGAAAACTACTGAGCCGATCATCATGAAACTTTGTACACATATTCTTCTTCTCTCTCTCTCTTGGACGTATCAGAAGTAAAATAGAATACTTTTTATTAAAAAAATATATATTTTTTATCAATGCGAGCGAAGCCGCGGGTAAAAGCTAATATTTTATATGTTAAACGTTAAATCAAAAAAACACCTATTACGAATTTATCACACACGAATCACTTGACAGCTGTCTCTATCTGACTCAATACAGATGGATGATATCTCTATTAAGTCAGAACGTATTTCTAGATCTGGCCGACACTAGTGAATGTTACATTACTGTCTATGTCGCCGAACCCTTTTGTAGTTAGTCGATCGATGTGATGTGTATTCATTTGGAAAGGTCATTCGGTCAATTGGGCAGCGGCGCAAAATTTCTGCTTAGAAATTAATCCTCTTTACACCAGGTTTTTAAAAAGGAATTTCTTGTTAATTACTCGATGTTTTTCCAATGTTTGATCGCGCTTTAAGTTATTTATAAACTTCGTGGAGGTTACCTTTTTTCCCCTTACGTATTCATAGGCTACGGTAATTATTTTACATTAGGATGACCGTGTGCTTGTCACATGAGGTAGTAAAAATGTTGTACACGTAACATCATTTCCAGCTTTTCATAGTTACGTATCAATTAATTAATTTTAAATTTAGCTATTTTAAACCATACTGTTACATTGTGTAAGATAAGATCTTTCTTAATTTATCTTAGATCTATTTATTTATGATCGCGCCAAGTACCTTGGGTGTAGGCAGAGGCTACACACTTTTTCAACATTTATAGCTTTGTTCATGGGTTTTCGCCAGTTCCTACGGCTCCAAATAGGTGGTGTCTATTTTTTTTTTTAAGCAACGTCGGGAGGCATGCAAGTATATGGCCCACCTGATGGAAAGCAGTAACCGTAGCCTATAAACGCTTGAAATACATTCGCGATACTCGCGCGATACCACCTTTGCTGCTAACATATGAACACCATAGTATCTTAGTGACCTCACTCAAACGCAGGAACGCATCAACTATCGAGGGAAATGTTATTTGACTGCGGTTTTCGGTTTGCGGTTTTCCCTAGATGAGTTGCTTTGATGCGCCCTACCTCTCTGAAAAATATCCAGACCAAGACAAACAGACATGTACATGCACACAAATGTTTGTCCTGCGTGGGAATCGAACCCACGAGCGTTGGTGTCAAAGTAACGATATAAAAAAGATATAATGTTGTTCAATTCCATTCTGTTTATAATTTATTCCCAATCAGCTTTGCGATAAAAATTTATAAAGAAACAAATAAATAAATAAAAAATAAATAACGTACTAGAGCGGTTCGGCACTGCGCCACCGAGCTTGTCAAACATTTTTGGTAACACACGATCTATTCTATATTATTATTATTTAGACGAACTATCACCGGCCAGTACCCACTACCGTTAGTAGGTGCAACATGCTGTCGCTGCCATGGCTGCTCCGGTAGTCTCTGCCTCGGCTGCTGCGGTTGTTCTCGCGATTGCCCGCCATATGAAATAGAAACCGCAAGCACCCGCCACCGCCGCTGCCATGACCACCCTGGTCGTCGCTGCGAGACTTGTTTCGGACCTCTGTACGATCCTTAGGCGCTATGGATGTAAGTAGTCATCTAATGATAGTCTATCTCCTTCTGCAGATTTCACACTTTCTCTATAACGAATTTTATTACAATCTTTTCAAAGGTTCAGTTGTGAAAAGTTAAGAAAAATACACATAGTTAATAAATTCAGGCGTTATTATGCGAAAGTTAAATTTCCATGCAATTTCTCTACTATCTATCCGGCTTATGTGACGTGGCGCATAGACGACCGAAGCATCCGTGGCAGCAACGGTGGCTGGTGCATATGGTTCATGTTTCAGATGGCAGACATTGGCAGAGACGACGCGCCGAAGCAGAACCAACCAGAACAGCCATGGCAACAGCGGCATGCATCTACTAACGGGAGCAATTAATGCCGGCCGTCACTTGTTAGCATGAATTAATCGATAGCGGAAGCATAGAAGGCAGTTCAGATCAAATTACAAGAGGTTATTGTAATTACAGCTTCAGGCAATTTGATCTAAATTACTTCATGTGCTTCCGCTCTCGATTATTATACTATTAACTATTTAATTACAGCATTTTCATGAAGTAACGCTAAAAGATATGCATTTGGAATAATAGTAGCATGCGTAGTTTTCTCCTGTTGAACACAAACTTTCTTGCTTTTCATCTGTCATCTTCAGGTTTTCATCTGTAAAAGGAGAATCTCATATAATAGCGAAATGCGCCTGCGGTATGGTTCTAATTGTTTTTGAGTATATTCATCAAAACTAACTGATTTGATTCTATTGCAAACTTCAGTAATTTTATACACACAGATATGTAGGTAGGGTATGTTATCCAAACGATTATTAGAAGTTTCCAAAATTTCCTAATTATACGTCTGACCGAGTCCCGTTTTAGCTAATGTGCCGACTCAATAAGGAAAGTTATATTACTTTTGTTCGATTTCATCTCGATTTCGATTAGGTAGATGACTATATCCCCCTTTTTAATCCTCTTTTGTGATTTCTGGGATATTTTCACTTTTAAGCCTCGCAACTTTTAATGAGAAACTTTGTATACGAAAGTTTTTGATTTGAATAACCTTTTCCCTTCTAACTTCAAGACCTTTGGAAAAAATATGTACAATTATATTTTTGCTAGCTCGGTTTGAAAATTTATAACTATTGTTATTGTTAACTAAATAAAATTATAATTTAAATATTGATCTAGTGTATAAAGGTTATTTATGCATTAAGAAAAAGTAACCCTCTAATCTACTTAATAAACAATTTTATTTCTTCCCTTCTTTTGCTTATGTATTGGATTGTAAGTAGATCATATTAATTATTACAAAAAGAAAACGTCACCTGCACGTAGTGCATTCTGCTGGTTAACGCGTTCGTTAACCAGCAGCAATGCTATTCTGTAAGAGCAAATATCCTTACAACCTCGGAAACATCGGCTGTCATAGCCTTGAACACAAAAATGCAATTCCTTAGTGTCGCTTTTCATGGTTGTGAGACACTAGCGCCGCAAGGCTGTGTACGGCGTGACATGGTATCACGGATTTGACGTTTCTTGTATGCAATTGGAATTCTACAAGGCAAACAGCTTCGCGTACGCTTACAGCCTCAGCCTACGCCTTGATTTTTAATGTCAAAAACAAAAGCTACTATTTAGTATCTATCGGCAAGGATTTTCTTTCAATATTGTGAAATTTTAGGTGCTAAATTCGGATTTTATTATAAATATGTAAGTATTGTCATTTTATTTATGTGGTGAATCAAAAAATCTTTACTTAACTTAACTAATGATAAAATCATGATAATATTGTTAATTTTCCTTCACAATATTTTATTGTTGCAGGTCTGCTAGAGTCTTATGTAAGTAAGTCTTCAGCTGGAAGAAGCTAAAAGACAAGAACAAAAAGCTAAAAGACATCTAAGTCGAAGAATACGCGATCTAGGTCTTATAAAAACTGACAGGGACTACATATACGCGTATAGACTCAGTAGAGACTTGATAGACACTTTACAAGATGAACTTGTACCATTAATGCCTGAACCAATAAGGCGACGTGGGCTCAGTCATCGCATAAAGGTACCTATTGTAATAGTCATTGAATGATTATGTAAAGCTTTTAATGAACATTATAATGTAACATATAAAATAAAATATATTAACACTATTAGTATTATAATACTATGCTAATAAATCAGTATTATAATAGTATACAAATATTAACAGTATGTAATGAAGTATATTTCTATTTTTCAGATACTATGTACTCTATCGTTTTTAGCGACTGGAAGTTATCAAAATATAGTTGGCAAATCAGTCTATAATTATGTGTCACAGCCTTCTGCATGCCGAGCCATCCGAACAGTTGTGAATGCGTTAAATCACCCCAACGTTATTAAGAAACACATAAGGTTTCCACAAAATACCTATATTATTATATTGTCCTTTTTTGGAAACATCTGAAGAATAGGTAGCTATATGTGATAGGTTTTATGTTATCATTATATTATGTTTACTTTAACCTAAGGCATTCTTTATATTTGTTTTAAATATACTTCAATTATTTTGAAAAAGGATTTTTATTTTTACTACACAAATTACAACTTGCATGAAATTTTCGCGAGATCTGCAGCAGCACTCAACTAGGCAGAGGTTTGTATTTTACAAGAATGCTATTTGTATTTGTTATAGACCTATGTATGTATATCTTCACTTGCGGGGTAGACAGATAGAACCGAGTGCCATAAGACGCGATCCTTACATACTTCACTCGCTTCTCTAACATTCATAGCTCTTTCGTAATGTTTCATTTGTGGTAAACAATATAAAATGTAACAGGTATATATATATAATTATAATATGACAATAAAAATCTCACGAAGATTAGGTGTGTAGTTATAGATAGGTAAGAAGACAATAAAAACAACATGTGATTAAATTGCTTTAATTTTTGTTTATTCTTTTTTCGATTATGTACAATGTTAAAAAGTTATAAAGAGAGGGCGCATCAAAGCAGCCCGTCTGGGGAAGTACCTCCACCTGAACAGTTTTAATACTAATAGAATGAATGCAGAATGAAATACACTAGTAGGGGTTTTATTGGATATTTTAAAATCATACTTTATGTTCAGATAAAAGTCTTCAAAAATATATATTTTTTTGTATTAAAATTATATCAGTCTTATTTAGTTACACATTGTCAATAATTGAAATTCAACCATTACATGAAGAATGCACCAACCAACGAGCATTTCTTGTTTTACACAATGTCAGGAAGCCTACAAGTATACCTGCTGCTAATACAGCAACTCTATAGGACCTTACTGGTAACTTCGCTTACAACTGCAGCACAACAATTCTCCAGATTTATTTTAAGAGAGGTGGGGTGCATCAAAGCAGCGGTTCGGGGAAAGTACCTCCACTTCACAGAGGACCGCAGCCAAATAACAACTCTCTACATGGTTGTTGTGTTCCTGAGTATGAGGTCACCAGTAAGCTCCTAAGGAGTTGCTGCGTTAGCAGCAGAGGTAGCATCACGCGAGTGATACATAAACAAGCATTCATAGGCTACAGTAACCGCTTCACATCAGATAGGTCACATGCTTGTATGGCTCCAGACATTGTATATATATTTGTAGCCATTACTATAGGGACATAAACCCTGTAATGACCCAGTAAAAATAAAGCTAAATCAAAAAATAAAACTAAATAAAAAACACTAAATCAAAAACAAAACAACATTTTTAACCTTATAATAATTATTAAAACTTATGTTTGAAAGGGGTATAGGTACGCATATCTACAGGATCGACACAAGTAATGCCATTAGTGTTGCAAGCCTCATGAGCCATAATAATTACTTACTATCATGCAGATCATATACTTGTTTTCTCTTGTGATTTGTGTCATTCGTTTAAATAAAAAGATTTATATTTGTTGTCTGGCTTCAATTATTTGCTGTGCCATGTCGTTAGTCTACTTAAAAATTCCGCCATCATGAGGTGTCCTTGCGCAAACGTTTCCAAGGACTTGGCCAATTGCTGCTCTACGTCGACTCGTCGCTCTTCAATTGCAATAAATCGCTTAGTTAAATTGGCCATCTCAGAGCGACGCTGCGACGGAGGGGATCGTCGCAGGGGACGGCGGCGCCGCGCTGCTGATACTCCTGGAGCGGCTCGGGGAGACACGAGGAAGTCGCGGTGTCTCTGCGAGGAGTGAGTGGCAGCACCCTGTCTCTGCGATGACTGCAAGGAGCGCCTGCGCGGACTTGGTGTCGTCGTCAATATGCGTCGTCTTGCACCTCCATCGGCCCTTGGTCTGACTGCAACTGCAAAAATTATAAACTCAGAATCCAATATGGTATAAAATTTGTGTACTTTTTGTTAATTGATGCACACATACTTAACACTATTGTGGATTTCAAGCTAATAAATATTAAAAGTATGACAGCTTGTCCTTGATCTCAATACAAGAAGTATTAGTGATTGCACTTATTTACAGGTAGCCACTCCTGCCGTTGCAGAAGCTACCTGGTGATTCATTCGTATGTACATTCATATTATTTACTATCATTACCTGGTGGACTCGTACGGACAACGGTTCTTTCTTCTGGAGATCTGTTATTTTCACTTAGTGTAATCTGAAATTTAAGAAACAATTTAAGCTTCATTATTGACTCTCATAATTTTGACTATATCTATCCATCTACAGATCTAGATGCTACTCTGAAGCCTGAGAAAACTTCATCTATACGTCCACTTAGTGTCACCTCATATACTTGTGACTCTTTATTACAGAATAAAATACTGTGTGTCGATCCCAGCACCTGTCCTCTGTCTAGCAGTCTCTGCCATGTTAGCCTTTCGTTTGACAGCTGCTTTTTTGTCTTTCCAATACTACACAAGTAACAAAAAAGGCTCTACACAGTATACCTACTGATTTAGATAAGATAGATTAAAATAAAGTATAAAAAGTTGTACCTTAGACCACAGCTTCCAATCCTTGATACAGCCATTTCCTTGGCTATTCAATGATATGCTGGATATATCTTCCCAAGCATATCGCGTACGGGTCCTGGCATTTGCTGTTCGGGCATGGCCAGTGACACGATCGGGTCTTGTCTACATTATTTCCACCAATCTTTCTAGCTGTGCTAGTGACGGACCTGCATTACGACTCACTAAAACCAATAATGAATGCGAATTGATTTTATGTAATACAACATATTATTTAACTACTGTTTGCTATCAACGATGCCTAAGCAGATTTTAATTGTGTACTTACTTATTAAATTTCAGGCACTGTTTGTAAGTAATACAAGTATTTGCTGATGCTAAGCCTTTATGAAAAGGCTGACGCTCGCTACAATTAAATATTCTTAAAAATACAAAATATCTGACAAAAATATATTAAATTTGAAACCAGATTGTTTACAAACAAAACATTTTGATTTCGAACGGCGGGGGAACATGTGACAGTGACAGTGACGTTTAGCGTGATCGTCTCATCAATTATTATCTATACTTATAATTCGTTTCGTGTATTTTTACATTTTTATTTACTTATTATGTATTCAATTAATTATTGTACGTCTCATAGACGGAAATGTTTTCTTATTTTAATTCCTAATATAAAGAATTAAGAGAAAAAATCATAGTCGAAAATTTGTCGATTATGCCAATAGAAATACGTCTCTGCACTAGCATAGCTTTGACAACAACCTTGCAGCCTCGTAGCTGTGACATCGACCGTGACATAAATTTGCTTATAGAATACCAAATAAAAAGCCGTGATCACAGCGGACGATGTCAAAGCTGTGACATCTGTGATCACAGCGCTGCACACAGCCATTACTAGTTGCTTAGAGAATTGCATTGCAGAACTGCTGAAGCAGCCCAAAAGAAAGACTAACTTACAGAAAACCGCAATCAAATTTAATTCCCCCGTTTTGTTATTGAGTTCTGAATAAGTTAGATCAGCAAGAATCGGTGGCGCAGGGGTTAATAGCACTACTTTGACTCCAACGCTAGAGGGTTCGATTCCCACACTGGACAAACATTTGTGTGTATGAACATGTCTGTTTGTTTTGGTCTGAGTGTTTTTAAGAGAAGTGGCGTGTATCAAAGCAGCCCGTATGACAAAGTACCTCCACCTCACAGGTAACCCCAGCCATGTAACAACTCCCTGGAGGTTTTTTGTGTTCCTTCGAGTAAATGTAAGTAAGCTCCTAAGGAGTTGCTATGTTAGGAGCAGAGGTAGCATCGTGAGAGTGATATTTAATGTATTGCAAGCTTTATTAGACTACGGTAACCGTTTTACATCAGGTGGGCCGTAAACTTGTATGCTACCCGACGTTGTATGAAAAAAAGAAATACTCCTTGCAAATGTCAATGTTATTATAAACGCATCAGATAATGCGGGCCGTATGCTTATTGTTATCCGGCTATCTATCTATAACTTCACACCAAATCTCTTACGAGGTAGGCAGAGAGAACTGAGCGCCACGGACTCGATCCGTATATACCTCACTCGCTTCTTTAACATTCATTGCTCTTTTCATGCACGCTCGCCGGTTTCTAGGGCATTGTCATCATTGTCATCCAGAGTAATGTAAAAAACACACAATACACAGCGACAACTCATATCCAAATATGAAATAAAATAAAGAAACAGATGTAAGTACTATTCATTTATTTCTACATAGTATATTGTCTCTCTCACAGTTATAGCATATAATAGCGCGGAGGGGGCCTGGTGACTCGTAACACAGGCGGGATCTACACTTAGCACGGGCACCAGTTCTCTCCTGAAAGGTATAGTTTAAGCAAAACAAGCTATGTAACCCACATTTAACATTGTAACCTTGGAGAGAAATAAAGATATTACATTATTATTATATTTCTATAGTTCTTATAGAAGTAACATCAGATATGATAGTCGTGGCAGGTGTCTGTCCCTCTTCTGTAATAGCCCATTACTAATAATCCCACCAGATCTCATTTTAATAGCCCAATAATTTCCAACATATTCACAATTAGTCCCAGTACCTGCCGTGACCTGGTTCATGGGTATATTGTCACACTGATATCCCTTGGAGAAGGTCACGGCGGCTATACAACATTACATCAAGCTTCTCAAAGGGGCCTCTACGCGTTGGATCTAAATCCCCGCGCACGTCTATCAAATGACCGGGATAAACCCGTGACATAAGATTTTTTTTTTTTTAATTGTCGGACAAATTACACAGCGCCATCTAGCCCCAAAGTAAGCAAAGCTTGTGTTATGGGTACCTACTAGACAACTGATAAACATACGTAAATACATTTTTTTTTGTAGATACATACTAATCATACATAGAAAATACCCAGACCAAGACAAACAGACATGTTCATGCACACAAATGTTTGTACTGTGTGGGAATCGAACCCACGAGCGTTGGTGTCAAAGTAGTGTAACAACGCGTTTCACCACTGCGCCACCGAGCTCGTCAATTTGAATTATATTTTTATTATTATATCAAACACTTGCAACACCATTTTAACTCATATTGCGTGCGCCATAAGAACGGTACAAAGATCAAACAGTCTCACTTGAAATGTCGCTGTGTGTACATAACACGGACTACAAGTAAGAAATGCTCGTTGTTGGTTAAAAATCGATCATAGAGCTCTCAGTAGGGAAAGAGAAATTCCTTTTAAAACAACCAAAAGAAAATTACAATAAATCACACAATCTTTATGGCTCCATTCGGCAGTGAGTGCGTACTGCTTATGTCGATACTTCATAAAAATAAAATGACAAATGACTTTCCGGTTTTTATGCGCGGATTCCATTTCGTTGGGTATGGTTTCACTATTGGCGGCGGACAGAATCTTTTTCAATTTATTGTATGTATAAAACTTTAGTGTCTACAAAGTTTATACAGCTAATTATTTGTAACTAGTAAGAAACACGATTAGATTTAATATAAACAATAATAACAAAGAAAGAAAGATATAGTTTGTTTCTGCGTCTGCCTAGTAGTTTAATACCTCACTAAGATACTTAACAAAATTACTTAATAAAAAACAAAATAAAAAGTTTTTTTTTTTTAATTCCACCAAAGAGTGTCATGGCAGCAGAAATCGTCCGTCTCAGCATAATGCCGTAACTCAGTTGATTCACGCCGCTGTTTTTCAGACGGTGGCGACCACAGTAGTTGCGCGTTTAAAGACAAATGTGACACAAGTTACATCTCATTAACTCAAATATACATATTTAAAAGAAGTAAACCTACATGTGTCAAAGTCAAAATCTTTTTATTTCGTAAAAATGGCTACATTTGTTTGGAATTGTCACAATTTTTTTCCCTACCGTGCAGTTCATGACTAGGTAAGCACTGATAAAAATACTGCCAAAAAACTCAGGCATCCCTCTTTTGGTATCCAAACAAATTTACATAATTTATTAATTACATTATAATTGGATCGACTCAATCCCAGGCATTTTTATCATTTATATAGTCAGATACTTTATAATATGCCCTGCTACACAATTTGGCTTTAATAGTAGTTTTAAATTTGTTTATTGACAATTCTCTTATATTGCTGGGAAGTTTGTTATAGAACCGTATACATTGCCCCATAAAAGAATTACTTATTTTCTGGAGACGGCTTGCATGTAACACATGATTATGCTTACATCTAGTTTTTATGTTATGAGTATCACTCTTTTTACAAAACGAGTCTCTGTTTTTATGGACATACAAAAGATTTTCATAGATATATTGCGATGCGACTGTTAGAATATTTATTTCTTTGAATTTTTCTCTAAGGCTCTCCCGGGGACCAAGTTTGTAGATAGCTCTTATGGCTCTCTTTTGCAATAAAAAGATGGTGTTAATGTCTGCGGAGTTACCCCAAAGAAGAATTTCGTATGACATAATACTATTAAAGTAGCTGAAATATACTATTCTAGCCGTATCAACAACATCAGTGAGCCGTCTAATAGTTTTCACAGCGTAGGCTGCAGAACTTAGTTTTCCTGATAATTTTTCAATTTGTGGGCCCCATTGTAGTTTGGAGTCAATTGTTATACCCAAGAACATTAGTTCCATTAACATGTACATTGGTAGTCACCTGTCTTACATTAGGTATTGAGAACTTAATATTACTTTAGTCTTTTTATCATTTAAAAGCATATTATTAACATTAAACCAATGCATAACTTTAGAAAGAGCATCATTAACTTCGTCATAATTATCTGTCTATTAATTTTGAATGTCAAAGAGGTATCATCCGCAAACAATACAATCTCGTGTTTATCCTTTACATAATAAGGTAAGTCATTTATATATACTAAAAATAAGAATGGACCTAGAATTGACCCCTGTGGGACTCCCATAACTACAGGGGACCCCGAAGTCCTTTTACCATTAACATCGACCTTCTGTATCCTATTGCCCAGATAAGAAGACAGAAGTTCGAGAGCCTTGTTCCTGATACCGTAGTGGTGTAATTTTCTGACAAGTGTGTGAGTAATATTAATATACAAATAGTATATTATAAAGATAAGTATGTACCTATTTGATATAATATTTATGTTAGCAGATTTGATAATGTAGTAGATGATTCACTGGTTTGTTTTTAAACGAAAATTTGGATTTTGACTGTTTTATAGGCGGCTGCAGGTTATTTAGTAGCTGAATATCTAAAACTACCTCGGAAAGCAGTGGTTTTGTGGCAATCTAATATCTAAAAAAATCTAAGATCTCTGGCGTTTACGCTAAGCTGTCAATATCCTCTAAGTACACAGCAACATACTTTTGTAAGGCGAAGTTACGTCTTATGGCTGCATAATAAATGTGAAGTGAGTGTGAGTGAGACTTATAGCATGTTAGTCTAACGACTAATATCTACAGCTAATGATGCCTAGTGAAAAGCGAAAACTTGTCGCAGCGACGACCACGACAGTCGTGGCAACGATGGTGGCGGGTGCATGCGGTTTCTGTTCCGGATAGCGCAGGCCCACACCAGCCGTGGCTGAGACTACAAGAGCAGCCATGACAGCAACGTCATGTTGCATCTACTAACGGTAGTCGGTGGATGCCGGCTGACGCTAGTCCGTATGCACCTTTTGGTGGCAGAAGCACACAAAGCAGGTTAGATCCAATTACATGTAAATTTGACTTTCGTAAAATAACGCCTAAATCTATGAACTGCATAATAAATTAAATCGTGTTCTAATTTCTCTTTCGATAGAACTTCCTTTTTAATTGTCAGGGTGCAACATGTTTAGGTGAGTTCGACTTTAGCTCTAAAGGTGACGGCGAGTTACATAATATAATATAATATATCGAAAAATGCAACATTTATCGCTCGCACTGAGAACACGCTCTCTAGAACAATCCGCACATCGATTTATATTCGTACCTTTATGTCAAAGTTGTTGGATCTAAAAGATTAGGTACATGGTTATATTGTCTGCGGTAACTTGGCCCAAGGGGCTGGCGTCGTCGTGAGGATTTTCATATAGCATGGATATTCCGTATTTACAAAATATTTTTATGTTTTTCCAGTAGAATAATAATTCAAAAACGTTTGCTATCGAGAAAATAACTAAAGGACTAGTGGCAACACTATACCCTACATTTCTAGTAACGATATGATTTTTTTAGTCAACATACTGTAAAAGCAAGGTCATGTGTGATCATACCAGGAAATTTACGCACACGTATAAGTATTATAAACATGTGTAACACATTATATGAATCCCATTCCCCACACATCACATCTCACAATGGAATCAAAAACATTTCTTTTATTTCTTTATCAGTTTGCGTAAAATTTTGGTTCCGTAAAATATACAATATTTTTCGATGCAATTTAATCTAACCTGCTTTGTGTGCTTCTGCCACCAATTAGTTCATGCGGCCTAGCGCCAGCCGGCACCCACCCACTACCGTTAGCAGATGCAACATGCCGACGCTGCCATGGCTGCTCCGGTAGTCTCTGCCTCGGGTGCTGCGGTCGTCCGCCATCTGGAACAGAAACCGCATGCCCCCACTACCGTAGTCGCTGCCACGACTGGCGACTGATCAAATTGCATGTAAAAATGACTTTCGCAAAACAACACCTGAATCTATTAACTATTTTATAACGTTTCGAAATAAATTTTTAAAAGCATTATTGTGCGAATGCGAACCAGCTTTTGGGTGGGTGTGATTACCTAGAGCCCCTCCGTTTTCGATAGATGAAGAGGAAGTTCGCATATTGATAATAAAACAGTGTGGTGGAGTGCGCTCTTCCTGCAATTAGAGAAAAATGTATATTAGCAATGATTAAATATTGGATCATCTGCTATGTGGAAATAGTTTTAGTGAAGTAAACTTGACACTAAACTAAACTAAATACTCTCATTTGGGCCACGTTTGTTATGTTCTTTTTCTCTGCCGTGCCAAACTGTCGTTTCCTTAATGTACTCTTAGCCAGAGTGCTTGGAAGAAATAAATAATAATTATTATTTTGTATTAAATAATCATCCTATCTATCATCCTCAGATATATCATCCTCATAATTAATTTACAATTGTTTATCACACGATGTATCTTTTAAATCTAGTTTTATTTCGATTTAGGCTGTGGTCTATTAACAGTATAGTTCTCATCGTAGTATTCCGTAACATACAATGTTTTTATATACAATGTCGGGAGGCGGAACAACCTGGGGCAGTGGAGGCCGCCACCCACAATGCAGCGCAAATTCGGGTGGGTCGAAGAGAGCCGAGTGCTGCATAGGCACATGGAATGTGAGAGGTGGATTGTATAATAAGATGATCGAACTAATGGACGTAATGTATGAGAGACGCCGAGCTGCTTTGTGTTTGACAGAGACTAAGTGCAAGGGGATCGACACTGATAATCCTACCGGTGGAATGATAGCCCTATGGTCTAGAGTAGATCGGAACGATCATACCAGTATTATTTTAAGTGTGATTATGTGTGGAGATTTGAATGGATGGGATGGGACCAAACTAGAACGCTACGAACCTGTTTTTGGTAGCTATGGAGATTACAAAGCGAATAAAGCAGATAAGTTTGCTCTAGATTTATGAATAGAATGTAATCTCTTCGTGTCGAATACTTTATTTTGTCATAAAGATATTCACACGTATACATGGAGACGGAATGACCAAAAAAGTGTGATTGATTTGATTTTAATGTCTATCTAAAGTCTCTGAAATACTGTAATGGATACAAAGCCTTTAAGCTTTAGCACTACTTGGTGGTAAACCGGTTTTTCATGAAGTAAAGATAAAAAAAAAAAGATAAAGAGCGAAAAGTTACAAGATGAAAGTGTTAGGAGTACGTGTGTGCATCTAGTAAGCGAAACTTGTGGAAGCAAGCCTTTCCGGCTCGCGTATGGACTATTGCTGTAAAATTCCGAAAGAAAGTGTAGTGGTAGATGCAGTGCATATAGATGCGTAAAGAGACAAAACGTTGAAAGTAGACGTGTGGTGGGATGCGGAGGTTGAATCCTCCGTAGCAAGAAGGAGGATTTATAAACGGATATAAAAGGAGGATGCGTGACTGGATTATGTTCATCTTTTACCCTTAAATGAAAGTATGAGAAAGAAAGAAATATACCGTCGATGTAGATGAAACCAAAGCTTTAATGAAAAGGAAGCGTAAAAGACTAATTATAAATGAGGAAGAGAGGCTGACGAAAATCTCCTCTTCTCCTGCTCTCGTTACTCCTCGGCATCTACATCCTTTTTTACTTTCGCGTTGCATACCTGTTTCGTGAATCTTTCTTCTTATATTCTTTCTACATCTCCGAACCATTGGAGCATGCCTCTTCTTAATTTAACACCGACATTCTTATTCAGACCAACTCTGCATCTTACTTCTTCATTGCAAATGTGGTTTACGAGCGTTGCGCCACCAACTTTTTTAAGACCAAATTGGTTGTGTTGACCACGTGGTGGTGTTAGAGGGTAGTATAGGACTCCTAAGAATCGATGATGATGATGATGCCGTTACCGAAACCTATACGCTTGCAACACATTAAGTATCACTCGCGCTATACCTGTGCTGGTAATACAGCAACTCCTTAGGGGCTTACTGGTGACATGTGAGAAAAGGTGGAGGTATTTCTCCAGTTGGGCTGCTTTGATGTGCCCTACTTTTCTTGAAATACCCAGACCAAGACTAACAGACATGTTTATACACACATGTTTGTCCTGTGTGGGAATCGAACCCGGAAACATTCGAATCGAGAATCATCGATTACTGTGACAAACGGAATTAAATAAGGGGAAAAATATAATAGGGGGAAATAACATAATAATGCTAATTTCTTTATTTTATCGAATTTATATTTCTTTAGATTCATGTTACTATTATAATATTTTTTTTTTATTGTATATTTAGTAATGTATACTGTATTACTATACATTAGCTGTCGTACTTGTACACAGGGTCTGTAGATATTTGTACTAAATAATAAAAAATACGACGAGAAATATGTTTTCAAAGAAGAGGAAGAATCGTGGTAATGCACGAAAAAAGAGCAATATAAAATCGAAGAACTTCTATATAGTTTTGATTATGAATTATTAATAATTTGCAGTCTCAAGTATGGTATTAGATATTTTTGACTATTTTAGTACTCGTAGCATGACTAAAGTTTGATATTAGAATGTCTTCTTATTAACGGTATAACGTTTCCTAAGCCGGGCGGGGTCCGCTACCTAAGCCTAACGATTTGGCGAAATATTGATTTTGACATGGAGCGACTATCATCAGACCTCCACAATCGAGGGACACACACAGAGGGAGAACCAGATCTTTCCTTAAGTTAGGTCACGAGTCTAACGAAATATTATAAAAACTTCATTGGACTTGCGGGTATCCTCACAATGTTTTCCATCACCGCCGAGTAAGTGACAATTACAAATATGTACATTAATCCGAAAACACAAAGTGACGAATTTAGTGGTACATGCCAGGATTCGAACAGGCGACGCCGGCGACCTGTGGTTCAATAGGCTTCCTTATCCACTGGGCTATTACTGCTCGATGATTAGAATGTGACATAGCTAGCATAGAAAAAGAATTACATTTCTTTTTAATGTTTCATGAAATGACCACTTCAATGATCAGGCCGCGACATTCATGTTGAGCTACTTCTAATACATACTTTCCTTGTAAAGTAAAGAAAAAAGGTAATTTTATGTAATGGTAAGTTACTGTGAAAATTTATGAATAAAATAGGTACTGTACTTATTTCCATTATTCAAGTAAATGAGTCTATTATATATATATTATTGCCTGGAAATAAATTTTCAAGCAATATTTTGACCCACGTATTAATAAGGAACGCATAAGATATACAACGTGAAAGTAGAAGGTGTCGTTTGTTACCAGGAGCCGTTGAGTTCCCTCTGCCTACCTCAAAAAAGTTTTGGCGTGAAGATACAGTTACATAAATAGATTCATATTACAAATTTACGCCTGAATCTATACAGATAGAATTATTAAACGATGTGAAAATTATACTCGTAACTATAATACTCGTATTTGTCATTGGATTTTCACACAGGACAAACATTTGTATAGATGAACAAGTCTGCTTGTCTTGGTCTGGCCGATTTTAAGCAAGGTAGTTAGCAAGGTAGATCCCGTACCTCATACTAAACCGCAATAAAATAACAACTCCCTGGAAATTTGAGTGAGGTCACTAGTAAATTCTTAAGAAGTTGCTATGTTAGCAGCAGAGGTGGTATCGCACGAGTGATATAATGTATTATAACCGTTAGACTACGGTTTTCGCATTATATTAGGTGGGTCGCATGCTTGTACGTCTTCCGACGTTGTATAACAAGAAACACTACATACTCATTTCAAACTAAGAAGAATTTGCTGAACAATATAATTACATCTGGCACTTCCGCAAAATTACATTCGCGAATTAAATTCGCTCACAGCATTAGCGAGGAAAGATTCTGAGGATCATAAAAATATAATATCTGTAGATACATATAATGCTGTCATAACTTTTGAAATATATTCACTCAACAGGCACATCTAATGACGTTTATTGTTGTACGTAAATGTGATGATAATGATGCTTTATGTCTCTTCGTCACACACGTATATCTTAAGACCAGTATTAAACTGTCATGCACAAATTACCTTTCATGCAAATAAAGGCATTCTACCTACTTTTACGGGGGTGTTAATGCCGAAATTTATAGGTTAAGTTAACGTGGAAGGATTTTGAGTTCACGGTTACTTACATTTTTGATTTGGTTATACGTTTACTTTATAGAAGATAGTGGCGTAATTTTAGTAACATGATTAATCGTTTGCGCGAGGATGCGCTCAATGTTGCCTGGTCTGCAATTGATTTGGCGGCTATTTGATCATTATGCTCCTGTTCGGTAATTAAAAGTTTTAATGCGAAGAAAAATAGGGCCAAAGCAAAATACAAATCAGATCCGGACAGATATAGAGATGCTTATATTCGAGCGCGAAACGTCTGCAACAGAATGTGTAGAGTTGCTCAAAGATGCCATATTCACGAATCAGTCGAAAACGAAAATCCTGCGAAAGTATGGACATTTCTTATATCGCTTGGAATTGAGAAGCAGCCGAATAGTAATCTCATCAATATTGAAATAGATAACCTTAATAGGCATTTCTCTACTTCTGCCGTATTGGATAGTAGTCTTTTATCGCTCCCAGCTCCTGATTTTCCGCCATTTACCTTCAATCAATTTACTGATTGTGATGTTAAGAAGAACATACGCTCTGTGGCTTAGATCGCTATGGGAGATGACGGTATGAGTCGTTCTATGATCTTGCCCATTATTGACATCATTCTTCCTACTATCACTTCCATTCTAAACAATTCCATGGCCTGTAGTGGCATAGTGGATTTTTTTAATCTGCATGGAAAAATGCCTTTGTTATTCCTCTGCCTAAAAATTCCCACCCGCGTTTATTCTCTTACTATCGACCCATTTCCATCCTTCCATTTCTTTCTAAAGTAGTAAGCTAAGTAGGGTCAATAATTCTCAAATCACGTCTCTGAACAGAATCACACCCTAGTCGGGTGCTCCCATCCAATAAGAGACTACAATGCTCCCTGTGCAGTCTCACTTGAGACTTGTAGAGCATAAGTCCTTGCCTCGACTTGAACTACTGTTTGTGTGTGTTGTGAGCACACCAAGTTTCTAGATCCCGCTTAACCTTTTCACCCGGAATTGAACCTTACTGGAGATGTCAATGGTAAGAGGCATGTTTTGGATTTGAGGAACTGCAAGGAATGGAATTTTCGTAGGGGTGAACTTGAGGCTTAATAGATTCGAACAGAACCTAGTACCGCTCCCATTAGGTATTATGGAAAAAATACTCCCAATTTCATATATATGTTGATTGTGGCTCTTTTCGACAAGTGTACGAGGAATGTTCCATCCATGTGTACTATCGGAGTAACAAATATCTATAACGACTTTTATGCATCGAAGGCGTAGGCGAAGGTTGATAGTTTGCTGGAAACTTGATAAAAAGTACCTAGATATTAATGATAACCAATTTGGATTCAAATCTGGACCATCCACTGCAGGCTTGTGTTTAACAAATTTTGTTGAAGCTACACTCATAACATATAACAATACACACATAACATTTAACAGTATTGATGTAATGACTAGAAAAATACTTTTGTTTAATATAATAAATTTACGTTTAACCCGAAAAGCATGAAGGTAATAAAATATGGAGTATTAATGAGACTATTTTACAATAGTAACTCAATTCACTGCTACGGGACCGGCTATAGAATAGAACGCGTAGCTCTGATTAGCTAGTTCACGGATCGGTATCGCGTTGCTTTTTCGGCTTATTGGTAGGATATTTAGGCGCTAAAGTATATATGAGTGAGGGCTGTCTTTATGTGCTGTCAAGTACTTTATTGGATACGGAGATAATATAATAAAATATATACCTAATAATAGACATATTAATACATAAATCAATTGCCGTGCGATAGACTTGCAAAAACTCGAATATGACTAAGCCGATAAACTTTTTTTTTTGCATATTCAACACAGGAGATCGTTTGGAAGAAAAAAACATGCATGAAGTTACGAGTATCAAGCAGTAAACAAATAAATAACAGATTTATGACTTAGAGAAGGCGATTTTCCAACAATAGATATATATTTGATTATCATAAGATATTTTAAATACATAAATCAATTGCCGTGCGATAGACTTGCAAAAACTCGAATATGACTAAGCCGATAAACTTTTTTTTTTGCATATTCAACACAGGAGATCGTTTGGAAGAAAAAAACATGCATGAAGTTACGAGTATCAAGCAGTAAACAAATAAATAACAGATTTATGACTTAGAGAAGGCGATTTTCCAACAATAGATATATATTTGATTATCATAAGATATTTTAAATGAACATATATCTACTATTAATACCATCATCATTTTAGTAAAAATCAAGTAAAAATTCTGCTATCAGATCTTAAACAATAACGTCGTAAACTCACTTCCAACAGAATGTAAGTACGATTTTACGGCTACACTATGGTTCCCTTCATCCACGGGAGGTTTATGTCAGCACATTTGTCACTTTAACCCTAAATTTATAACTTACATAAATTACCGCTTTACTATCAGTAGTTAGCGGCGACTTTAGGGCAAGAGTGAGGTCGATGGATTCATGTAACGTACAGAAAAAGTTTATGTATTAACACACGAAGGCCATTCCATTACGTACATTTTAAACAAATCTAAGAAAGTTTAACATTTCCAATCCAAATATCATTGACTCAAACGCCGCACATACTTAGCTAGTTAGTTTCTTCAGACATGATTAAAGATTTTAACAATAAATAAATAACGAAAATTAATCACGCATGTCAAACGACATTGATAATTCACGCGGTTTGGTTCTCAGATTACTAATTAAGCAGAAAGATCTAGTAATGAACTGGCTTACGAGTATAGTTATTCTTAGCCATTTTCAAATGACAGAAAGATATACATAACATCATACACAAGCTCCGTTCTGAGTCTATCGCTGGCAATGTGATCTAATTTGTGTATTTCCACCACCAGCTGTCACGTGAACTGGCGTACTTTTTAGATTTATATTATCGTTTCTATAGCTGCTCTCATAGTCTCTGAATTAGCTGTTAGTATATTAACAGGTTTTGTTCAAGTCTACCTCTAGCGTCTCTTCGCTTTCCCTGGGGCGATCGCCTCCGATGAAGCCTTTAAAGCCTTCCTAGCTAAAGGGAATCTCTAAGTGGAGTTTACTCAGTAAGAATCTGAAATCTGACATAACTTTTAAGGCTGTCCGCAATCCTCATGAGAATCAACACCTCTCTCCCAAGGGGTCCTGGAGACCTTTAGAAGAATGAACTAATGCACATTTTAGTGGACTAGTCCTTTTTTTGTGGATCGCCGTTTACAATGGGCGTAAAAACATAAATAAAAAAAGTTTATCTAAGAGTATCTGTAAATTTATATCTTCAGACTAAATCCCCTGAGGGGTAGGCAGGGGGAACTGAGTACTCATGACTCAGTTCTTACACCCATATCCCACTCGCTGCTTTAACATTCATAGCTATTATCATACACGATCGCCGGTTTCTATGTCACCTGACACCACATTTCTGACAATACACTATAAATTTGGTCGTAGTATTTCTCACTGCATTCACTTGCCTCTCCACTCCACTCATTACATCTATCAGCGCATCCTACATGTCTTTCAATTCACACTATATATTCCACGTGCATTGTAATAACATATTTTTTTATAAAGTTTTCTCCTTTTTTTATATACAACATATTTGTATTTAACGAGGCTAAAGCCCAACACTGGCACCATTATTTCTACGAAGACTCATATTATTTGTGAGATGGAAAAGTTTTCTGGACAGATGTACACATCGTCGCTACAACCGAGCAACTGTGCTAGTAACTACCCAAGAGCTAAACTAACTCGGCACTATACAGAAGATATACCTCTCACTCTCAAACAGCTTAATAAAAACATTCGACTGCAATACGAAATGGGTTTAAAATGAATTTAAACGCTGAAAAGCAAGAAACAAGTGAATAATCTAAAACTAATCGAGGTACAAGCGGAATGTCGGAGGTCGCACTGCTATTTCATGATTCTGCTGCATCAAGGAACATCTCGACGATTATGGTGATTATTAATTTGTTGTAATCCGTTTTGTAGCAGACGTTAATAAAGGATAATTTGACGAGCTATATATTAGAGTGGCTAATAGAGGCTACTGTAACTGCAAATCTGCGATTTCAGCACAAGCAAATATTTGCGCATTTTTTTATTTCGGTTTGGGTGTTGTATTATATGTATATATTTACAAAAAATAAAACTTTGTTCTACACTTGTCTATTATGCCCACGCTTACTCCCATTACAGGAATACGGATGTCCCTTCAACTGAAGTGGTTTAGAGCATACTCCACCACGCTGCTCAATTGCGTTTTCAAGCCACTGGCCACTGACTTAGCTTAGAGGCTGTTATCTATCGAAAATAGCCGACCGATCGACAGCTAAACTCGCCCTTCGCACGGAGAACGATTAACACATTCATGGACGAGTTGCAGTCGACGCTGCTTAACCTTTCGGTTAGAATACGCACGGACAACAATGCCATCGAGCTCTTCATCACTTGTCTAGCATACCATGATACAAATTTTGGTTAGATTGAGATTTGACGGCGCTGTTTGCTTCGGTGGGAATATTATATTATTATTTAATTTAATTTAATTTCCTTTCACGCCCTGGAGTTGCAAGTGTCCATGGCTATAGCAACTGGTTACCATTAAGCAGGCCTTTTGATTTATCCACTTTAGTGGTAAACAACATGAACATGAAGAGTATACTACACTACTATTATACCAGCAATAATGCAAGGATATAGATTATCCTTCTAATATTACTTGTATAATAGTGGTAAGACAAAAAAGATTTTTTCCTCGAAGTCAGACGTAGGCATTAAATTACAAAATCCAAGCCAATTTGTCATAATGAACCGCAATAAAGTCAGTCTACGGACATTTAAAAAGAATAAAAGGTAATTGTATATTTGCTTAGGATTGCCCAACCAACCCTTGGTAAAAAGGAATTGAATTTAAATTATAATGGTTAGATTTCGGTCTGATTAAATAATTCGTCTGAAATACATTATATTGAAAAAGCTGTGCTTTATGTGTATTAAAACAAACTTTCAAATTTCTTTCTTAGCATTATTAACATGATATGTGTATACAGACTGAATTTATTATTAATATATTCATATTATTATACATATTATCATTAGTTTTGACGAGCTCGGTGGCTCAGTCGTGAATGTCGCGACTTTGACACCAATGCTCGTGGGTTCGATTCCCACACAAGACAAACATTTGTGTGCATGAACATGTCTGTTTGTCTTGGTCCAGATGTTTTAAGAGAGGTAGGGTGCATCAAAGCAGCCCGTCTGGGGAAGTACCTCCACCTCACTGAAAACCGCAGCTAAACAACTCCATAGAGGGTTGTTGTGTTCCTGCGTGTGAGTGAGGTCACCAGTAAGCTCCCAAGGAGTTGCTGTGTAAGCAGCAAAGGAGGCATCGCGCGAGTGATACTTAATATATCGCAAGAGTTAATAGGCTACGGTACCCGATTTACATCAGGTGGACCGTATGCTTGTATGCCTTCCGACGTAGCATAAAAAAAGGCAATTTATTTATTTATCCTAGTCAAAAAGTCCGCCCCGAATCGTACCTGACGCAAAAGTGACCATAAATAACACTTGCAGCATTCCTCCGCTGTATCGCGAGGGATATGCGTTGCGTCAAGTATGACTGGGCGCGAAAGTCATCACCACTATTCTTTATGCCCCTTACCAGATGCCGCACATAGACCTTGGCTTCCGCACACCAAGCTCCGCCAACCTTCACAGCGAAGGGGATAAAAGTATAACTCGACTTAAGGGGCGTGTATAATTTTTTTACCACCAAAGCAACAATCATGCATACGACCTACCTGATGGTAAACAGTCACCGTAGCCTAGGGACTTTTGCAACACCAGCGGTGTCGTTCATGCGTTGCTGACCCTAAAAAACCTCTTCACGCATTTCTTGAAGAATTCCACGCTGTAATCCCTTGGAAAAGCCTCGGCTGGGAGCTCATTCCACAGCTTGAGAGTTCTCGGAAGAAAACTTCTCTGGAACAGTACGCGTAGTTGGCGTGTTTCTGGGTGGCCGTCCAATCGGCCACCGCCCATTGTATTTACAATTTATTATTGTATTTACAGTTTTCAATTTACCCCAATAGTCAACAAAAATTTCAAAATTCCAAGCAAATGTCAAGCAAAATATCAAAATTCCACCAAGTGCCTACAATCAACAGTATCAACATAATAAAGACAGCAGGTACGGCTGAATTGATTGTTTTATACAAGAAACTGAAAATGAAATTTAGTACAATATCAGAACATTTATGGTTTTGTCTTCAAAATTCCACCAAGTGCCTACAATCAACATACCCCAATAGTGTATTTAAACAGTCTGTATCTCGCATGATCTTACGCTAGGAATTGAACGTGGTGTGAACGAAAATGCTTTGTGCTGTCTGTGAAAGTTTCACAGTTCCTCAAGTCTCATGATAGTTTAATTTTGACGGCTCTAACGATGACCGAGACTGACTGCCAAACTGTTTTGAACTTTTAAGGCAGAGTTATTTTGTATGCGAGTACTTACAGTTATGAGTTATTTTGTACAACGAGTATTTTTGCAACGCCCCAATGCGTTGGAAAAATACTCGTTTCAAGACATGTAATTTTTTTAATTACTTGAAACCTGCTAGTCCAATTGAACAATTAGCCATAAATGTAATCATAAATTGCGTAAAATGTCTTGTCTGAAACGAAATTAGCTAAATTACTTTAGCGTAAACTTCAGTTAAAAAAATACACGGGCCTATAATTTTTTATACAAATATGTATTTTAAATGATGAGCATAAGAAATAAATACTCGTGTATATAAAAGTTTTGAACTCTTTGACAGAGTTGGCATATTAAAATGTGTTCATTACAAATACGAAGGCAGTGAGCGACTTATTTATCAGCGACCCCTGAAATTACAGTTTGCCAGGTAAAGTGGCTGTCGTTGACCTTCACCATTCATCAGACCCTGAATGAAAGGAGGCACTGAACATGCTATATAGATTAAATGAAACGATTCTATATTTATTTACTTAACACATACATGGACTTACAGATATTTTGCCAATGTATTTATAGGAATATAAATTATTACAATTTAAAATTAAAATCGAAATTCTATTTCGTCACTTTATCTGTACATATAAGAAAGTCGTAAAGAGATTAATAGAGGTTCGCATGAGTGACACCCCTGGTGTTGCAAATGTTCATAGGCTACGATGACTGTTTACCATCAGGCAGTCCGTATGCTTGTTTACCACCTTAGTGGTATAATTTTAAAAATTGATTTATAATCTCGTTTAATTATTATATTTATATAAGTAGCTACGAGTACATCCCGCGACGTATCGGTGAATATCTCGGTATCCTGTAGGAACCGCTTTTTCTACTTTCTTTCTTTTTCCACGACTTCAAATTGTCATAACCTTCCTCAAGAATTAGGCTATCAAATGCTAAAATAATTTTTCAGATCCGACGGGCAGTTTCAAACTTAGCGCGTTTAAACAAACAAACAAACTATCCCGCTACACATACTATTTATGTAAAATAACTGACCTGGTTTCACACATTTGTGGACATCTTAATGTGCGACGTGCACAATTACAATTATGAGACTTTCAAATTATTCTGAATGGTGTGATTCTTAAAAGTTGTTTAATAAATATCTGGCCAAAACATAAAAACTTTTATTTTTATAACTCTTTTGTTTATATACTAAATTATTGTGAATTTGGGATGCGTTTATTTTGTTAAAATATTCTTTCGATTTCGTTTTACATATTTTTATCCTGTTTATTATCAAATTATAATATGTAATGGGGTGTTACAGAAAATAGGATTGCAGTGATTGCCTTGCACAAAGTGGGTATGGAGCCGTCGGTCATATTCAAGACACTTCAATAACTTGGTATCAACCGTATGTTCGTATACCGTACTATCGACAGATTTACCATCACTTCCTCTGTTGAAGACCATAAAAGATCGGGCGACCAAGTGTTGTTAGATCTACAAAAGCTGTTAATACTGTTAAAGCCAGACTTCACAGAATTAGGAAACACAAAATCTTATCGCGAGTAATAATAGCCTTTTCGTCTCTCTTAAAAACATTTTCACGATTGAAGACCACTACAACAAGCTAAATGTCACAGTGTACGCACAAAGGTCTAAACAAGCCGTTCAAGTGCTCGGAAAGGTACAACGTGGTCATCATCCTGTGTCTGTAATGGTTTGGTGGGGGGAGTCTTATCAAGGAGCCATCAAATAAAATATCAAAGCTTCATTTTTATGAAAAAGGAGGAAGACTTCAGCCAAAGTGAATCAAGGGACGTGTCTTATCTTGTCTTGGATCGTGTTGCGAAACCTCACAGCATACACCTTTCAAAAATGTACCGTGAACTTTCCAGCAGGACTCTGCACCTACGCTGTCACAAGGCACGAAGTACTACTAAGCCTAGCGCGAAACTAACGTCCCGGACTTTGCAAGAGCAGTAGACTGGCCCTCGTCTAGTCCAGCAGATCGGAACCCCTTAGACTAATAATTATAGTCAGTTTTAGAGGACATGGCCTGTTCGAAACGACACGCTGACATTGTATCTCTTAAGAAATCTCTGGAGCAAGCAGTGGCTAAATTTCTCATGGAAACGTATACGTAATACGTATATAATATAATCGTAAACGTAATACGTGCGTAAATCCATAGATTTGTGGTCAGAAAGAAAAAGAAAGAAAAGTTAAACGCCTGTATCAAAGGTGGTCGAAAAGATTTTTTTTTTTTAGTTTTGCTGACTTCCATATGTACATACAAGTTATATCAATATTACATTACTTCATAAAAAATAAATTTAATGGAACCGAAATCTATTATAATTTTTATTTAATTTGTTTTTATCAAGGCTAGGTTACCGCGATAAATATGACATTTAACAAAATTACCATTGATTCCTTTTTTAAATGTCCATAAATAGAATTTACTGTCATTGAGACAAATTGGCGTCTATATCTGTCTAAACTTAATATCTATATCTGTCTTGAAGGAAAAGTTCTCTTTTACAATTAGTGTTTTTGCATGTTTGTAAAATACATGAAATAAAATAATATAAAATATTTACCAGCAAAGCGCACAGTGCCAGCTAGTCTCAATCTAACGCACTTTCATATTATGGTAAGTACGATAAGTACAAGTATTTTTTTTTTATAGTTATATACATATAATAGAGCGATTTACGAGCTCCGTGGCGCAGTGGTTAGTAATGCTGCTTTGATACCAGAGCTCGTGGGTACGATTCCCACACAGAACACACATTTGTCATAAACATGTCTATTTGTCTTGATCTGGGTGTTTTTAAGAGAGGCAGGGTGCATCAATTAGCCCGCCTGGGAAAGTACATACACTTCACAGAAAACCGCAGTTGTGTTGTGTTCCTGCGAGTGAGTGTAGTTACCAGTTAGCTCCTATGGAAATTGCTGTGCCGCAGAGTTCATAAGCTACGGTAACCACTTAACATCAGGTGGGCTGTATGCTTGTATGCCTCCCCACGTTTTATAAACACCCACTCAAACCAAAATAACAGATGTGTACGTGCAGTTAAACAACCACTACCATATTCTTAAATCAGCCATTGCTAGCAACTCGAGCACAGGCCTTGTCAAGACATTCTCTGCTAAGATTTATTTGTAACGAATTACAAGCAATAAATTAATAACAATCATCATTGTAAGTGTTAAGTGCAAGAAACGGAATCCATATACAGTGAGAATCATAAAAATGTAGTATGCCATTCCATTTTCTGCTTCTAAGCACTAACGGTCAACATGGCAACATTTGTACATATGACAATAACATCATGGCGGTATGAATGATATTTTAACTTGACTGGTATTTACTTAAACAGACCTTTTGCACACTTTTCTTTTGAACGTCGTCACGGAAACACCTTTCCACGAGTTTTGCCATACCCAACCATACCATCAGGCAAAGAGGGGCCACTATGCTGAACGAATATAATTAAAAAAAAAAAAAAAAACTTTGACAAAAAGTGTAGTTGCGTCATTGTTGCACCAAATGAGTGAGTTAGTAAAATGTCAAAAAGGGCGACATCTGCTCATGCAGAAAGTGAAGTACAGCTGACCAGAAATCACTCGGTACCCGATGATTAGAACTGCTCCTGTTATCAATTGTATTAGTCCACTGCTGAACATAGGCCTTCCCTCTAGAGTGCCATTCGTCACGATCTTGTGTCACCTGCATCCATCGACTCCCTATAAACCTCTTGAGGTCGTAGCTCCATCTAGTGGGGGATCGTCCCACACTGCGTGTACCAGTACGGGGACGACGGGACAGTTCGGGAATCTTTCTTCCCCGGTGGTTATCGGTTCTACGAACTATGTAGCCAGCTCACTGCCACTTCAGCTTACTTATCCTTTGGGCTATGTCGGTTACCTTAGTTCTAGTGCGGAAATCCTCATTTCTGATATTTTCATACAGAGAAAACCCGAGCTTAGATCTTTCCATAGCACGCTGAGTGACCTTGAGCTTCCCCATACGACCTGTAGTGAAATCCGGTCAGGTGAAACAAGCAAATACTGGGCCGCTAGTCTAAGTACACCATTGAAGTGGTAGTAGGTGAAGTTGGCTGTGATTCAGTGAATTGAAAGTTTTAAACCTTTTATAGACATTCCAAAGATTATAATTGCAAAAACTATATAAATGTCATTACTGCAAAATAATACTTGTTTACAAACATATTTAATAGATAAGAATAATCTGAGTATATACCGCTTGCCAATTAGCACATCCAGTATAATGTACATCAACTATCGTAGGCACAATTGTTAGTACGCCTGTCACGTTTTTTATATGAATTCAGAGCAAAGGGAGACGAGTCTGTGCCCCCCATTTTCCTTGTCGGCCGATCTCGACAGGTTGAATTTATGTTTTTTGTACGTCATATGCGTGTAGACTATATTGCCTGTTTTGCGTATAAAATATTGTCTGGGTTAAGTGTTATCTGATAAAATTATATGGTTGAAATTTTATGTAATGTTTTGATTGATGATGATTTAATTTAAATCAAGAAGAAAACTTTGTTTGCACTGTGATTTCATATCGAAAATGGTAAAAAAGATACCCTTTTATGGTAACTTTTTGTTTGCCTGCCTGTATTACCACATGCCCCTATAAAATTACCAATACCTACTGATATAAGTTTAATGCTCAAAAAAGTAACATATATTCTTTATCCTCGTCATGAAGCATGTGGTAGTACTCGTACTATAGTACCGCGTAGTGGTGGACATGTTTTTGTATATTTTTGATTTTGAGTCAACGTATTTTAAATATGACGTCTACCAAAATTGCACGACAAACTTGAAAGAGATAATATATAAGTTGTGCGAAAAACTACAATTCTTAGTAAATAAACATGTCACAAAATGTTAATGAAAAGTATTTGCTGATATTCAGTTGAGTGTTGAAGACTACTTTGAAATTTTTCGTAACAGGTACAACGTAGATTAACTTTGACAGTTCCCCAGAAATGAATACTATGTAATCAGCACACCAATCGGAGATATATATATATGTATATATATTTGCACAAAGTTAACATCAGAAGACATATTTTGTACATTTTCTACAACGCGAACGCAAAATCATTGCTAATATTGCGTCGCCACTTAGAGGTGAATGCTCTCTCTGTGTCTGTAAACAGCTGATTGAAACACACGATGCACGAATCGTGTGTTTAGGATCCATTGTTAGCTTTGTGTAGCTTTTTATTAAAAAAGGACTACATTATTCTGTGTAGAAAACTTGACTCTGCATTGAATTGTAATAAAATATCGAGAAAATGAAGGAAACTATTCTAAAGATTTCCTGGAAGATAATCTAATGGAATCGAAATCAGAGAGAATGCATTGTATTAACCGTCTCTTATTATACATCCAGTATATTACACCTGCAAAGATTGTCGGGTTAATTTTGCTATACCATATTTATATGTTAAACGTTACACACGATATGGTTTTCGGTTTTGTGAATTATACCAGTTATGTTGCGATCTGCCGTTATTTGTAAACCTACATAATTTTGTCAGCAAAAATGTTATGAAATTTATTCAATTGTTTTTTAAACCACTAAGGTGCCAAACAAGTGTTTGGCCAACTTTATAGTATGCACCTTATGGACATTGAGGGCCTCGATGACGTCGATGCGCATGTCACTAATCATACATAGGTATGTTAAGCAACAACGACCGCCGCCTGTGTAAGGATACGTTTAACTATCTTAAGGTTCATCATATTATATGCAGATGTCACATAAAAGTAACTACATATTTATTTAATATGGTGGCTTATTCACTTTTACATTAATTTCTTTTCTCATTTCTAGTTGATTTTAGATTGATATTAAATGTCATGGAAATGCCGTTTTTGTACACAACAGGCATGTGGCAGTTCGATGTTAAGTGGTTATCATAGTCTATGAACGTTTGCAATACATGGGGTATCGCTCGTGGGATGCCAGTTCCCTAAGAGCTTACCCGTAACCTTATTCACTCGCAGGAACACAACCTTCAGGCAGTTGTTACTTGGGTGCATTTTTCTGTGGAGGTACTTCTTCAGACCAAGACAAAGAGACATGCTCATGCAGGTGGTTACGGTACCTATTAACGCTTTACATCAGGTGGGCCGTATGCTTGTATGCCTCCCGACGTAGTATAAAAATAAAAAAAAAACATATTAAAATGTATGCCTACCATCCCACATAAAATATTTAAACCATTTCGATGTCATTGAAACTCAATCTAAAATCATCTGAAAATGAGTTAAGAAAGTAGTGAAATATCCACCGTATGAAATAAATGCATAGTTCTTTTTCTGTGGTGCAAATCTGCAATTGCCAATACGTCAATTGTTATCTACGATGACGAAGGAGCTTCTTGCTGTATTATTTATGAGTACATGACATGTTTCAATTCTCGTATTTTCCACTCTCGGTTGATCCGTGCGTGCCTTTTAAATTCAATGTGAACTGTACGAACGTCGCACATTAAAGGGTTGAGTTGTCTGGTTCTTTGAATGTTAGTGGACTGTATACCTAATATAATTGATGTGATTTCGGTAGTTTAATGCAACCCCTGTAAAGATCGTTAGGAAATTGAACACCACCAACCTGTGAGTCACCTTCGCCACGGACGAGGACAACTGTGGGGCTCCAATCCTTCCCAGCTGATGGTTGCAAATCTTGTAGGCGCCGTAGAGGTACAGCGGATGAAGGTCTTCTAGGAGCAACGTACTCCTGATGACGTATAGGCACGGTTCGCGCTTGACACACGGGTGTCCTTTCGGGCGTTCACCAAGCGAATGCCCGGACGTGGACCATCGTACCGAAAACGACGGTAGACATCCAAGAATTGGTGGTGCAAAAATGTGTAATTACCCACCAATACTTTACAAGGATCGAACATACCCCCCACCGAAATCATTGTGATGATTTCCTAAATAATGTGTGCAGGTATGAAGTTTAAGTGTATGTGATTAAACTTAAAATAAAAATATAATGATTATTATAAATAGTGTGTAAATAACTAGGGATTAAGTATCTCTCTAAATTAACTAAGTTTACGATAAGTGTTACTTAAATTAATTGGTAAAAGGCAATGGGCAAATTTTATTAACTGGTCTTTTGAAAATACCATTTTCCGTTCTTACAGTCACAACGCGAACTACTTGGTCTGGGCCAGGATGAATATCCTCAATCCTGCCTCGCGGCCACTGTAAGGGTCGAGTTGGATTAGATTTAAGCAGCACCAGATCGCCAACCTTGAGATTCGGCGGTGACGAAAACCACTTCTCCCTCTGCTGAAGTGTGTGCAGGTAGTCATCAGACCACCGTTTCCAAAAAGTTTGAGATACCTTCTGGACTGATTGCCAGCGGGACAATCGGTTCATAGATACATCCCCGTATTCGTATTCCGGGACAGCAAGTAAATCTTGACCAATCAGAAAATGACCTGCTGTCAAAATGTCGAACTCAGTAGGATTATTTGACATAGAACACAGAGGGCGTGAGTTCATTATTGCCTCAATTTTGCAGAATATTGTGGAGAGCTCTTCAAAAGTGAGAGAACGATCTCCTACTGCACGGATCAAATGATATTTTGCTGTTTTTATGCCAGCCCCCCAAAGACCTCCCATTGAGGCTGCATTAGGCGGATTATTTCGCCATTCAACAGATCTAGACGTCAGACCGTCTAAAACTTTATCTTGATGCTCCTTTTGAGAAAAGAAACGATTTACTTCTTTAAGATGCTTAGCAGCAGCTATAAAATTTGTTCCACAATCTGAATATAAACAACTACATAGACCGCGGCGGGAAACAAATCGATCAAAAGCGGCCAAAAAACATTCACAAGAAAGATCAGTGAGAACCTCTAAATGTACTGCTTTAGTAGAAAAGCAAACGAACAAGCAAAGATATGATTTATATACTTTTGCATTGCGACGCATACTCTCTTTTACAAAGAAGGGTCCTCCTAAATCACAACCAACGTGGTTGAAAACCTTATCTGGCAATAATCTGCTAGCGGGCAACGTGCCCATAATTGGTTGTATGGTAGTGGGTCTACATTTAAAACAGGAAATACATTTTGATAATACAGATCGAATAAAGCTACGAGCATTTATAATCCAATATTTTTTGCATAATATTCCATGTAAGGTACGAGGGCCAACATGCAAATATTTTTCATGATAATATTTTATTAAAAGCTTAGTTGTGTGACATTTTTTTGGAAGCAAAACAGGATGCTTCATGTTATAAGTAAGGTCGGCTAGCATAATTCTACCCCCCACCCTGAGAGACCGATGGGTGTCAATGAAGGGTGACAGCTTGCGCAGAGAGGCTGCGTAGCCTTTTTTATTCAATGATTCAATTTCTGAACTAAAATGATTAGAGTGTAATACACGAATGATAGAATCATGACTTTGTTTTAGCTCATTGGTAGTCAAAGAGCTGAAAGTGCGATTCGATTTTTGTTGTTTTAAATTGTTAACAAAACGATGACACCATGCCATTACCCGTTGTAATTTATTAAAGGAGGAAAATTTGTTAAAAGTTGATTCTAAGTCATTTTTAAAAGTTATTGTTTCGTTTGATATAAAAGAAAAGGTATCAACATTTGATTTTAACTCAGGAATTTCCGTGTCATCTTTGTTATAAAATGTATTTGTAGGCCAATTTTGTGGATCAGTGTACAACCACTGAGGACCACTAATCCATTCAGTAGAATAATTAAAAAATTGCTGAGGTAAGCAACCTCGCGAGCAAATGTCTGCAGCGTTATTCTCGCTGTTAATGTGTCGCCAGCGATTGGGAGAGATAACGTCTATTATTTGACCTACACGTCCGGACACAAACGTTTTTAGCTTATACGGAGGCGTATAAAGCCAGGACATCACTACGCTCGAATCCGTTAACGCATAAAGACCGTCAAAATTTAATCGACAGTTTTGTGTAATAAATTTTATTAATTTTGAAAGTAGTACGGCCGACATGAGTTCAAGTCTCGGTATCGACAGAACAGGGTGAAGACTAGCAATTTTTGATTTGCTACAAATTAATCTGACTTTGACATTTGCCTTTTTGTCTACGCTACGTACAAAAACACAGGCAGCGTATCCGCGGGAAGACGCATCGCAAAAGCCTACTAGCTGCGCCTTCTCAAAGTTAGGTAGCAATAGATGTCGTTCAATACGTAAGTCGGCTAGATGTGGTAACTCGTCAATAAATTTACTCCATTTGTTTTGCAACGCTATTGGTAATTTATCGTCCCATCCTAAGCCTAACTTCCACAAGTCTTGCATTATGCATTTAGCAACAAATGTACACGGAGCAATGAAACCCACGGGGTCATAAATACTCGCTAGTAATTTCAAGACTGAGCGTTTTGTACACATCGGGTCGCTAAAGTTGTAGTTGAAGGAAAAACAATCGCACGAGGGTAACCATGCTAAACCTAAAACTTTTAAACACGACGATGATGTATCGCCATTAAAATCAATTTTAGAAACTTGATCTTCTTGCATCCTAGAAAGAAGATCTGGACAATTACTTGTCCATTTTTTCAGCTCAAAGCCACCGCTTTTCAATAAAGACATTAATTCATCTTGCAATGTGCAAGCTTCCGATATCGTTTGGCAAGACCACAGCAAATCGTCTACAAAAAATCCTTCTAATATGACTTCGGATGCGCGACAGTCCGGATTGTCCCGAGCGAGCTGGTGAAGTGTGCGCACCGCGATAAAGGGGGCACTACGGAGCCCGTATGTAACCGTTTTGAGTTCATAAATAAGAACAGGTTTTGATGGGTCGTCACGCCAAAGTATGTGCTGGTACTTACGATCGGAGGGATGTATAAGAACCGCACGAAACATTTTTAATATATCAGCTGTAAAGCAATAATCATATAATCTGAAGTTCGTAATTATCTTTACTATATCGGAATGCAATTTTTGTCCTGTAAAAAGTAGGTCATTCAGAGACACCCTATTATCTGTGGGAGCTGAGCCGTCGAACACCACTCTAAGCGGTGTGCTCGCGCTGCTTGGGCGCAAGACAAATTGATGTGGAATAATATACTTTGAAGGTTCAGTACCCTTATAAATTTCCATGTGATCCAAATTCTCATATTCAGCCATGAAATCGCTATAGGCCTTACGAAGGTCAGGCGATTTTGCAAGGCGGCGCTCAATTTGTGTAAGCCGTTTATAAGCTAAATGGTATGAATTACCTAAATCTTGATGATCAGGTTTTAAAAGTATCGGCGAAACGTATCTACCAGTTTCATCACGGTAATGTTTTTCCGCATATATTTTTTCAGCTATTTCCTCTGACGGACTTAGGGTAATCGAGCACGGCTCAGATTCCACCTCCCAAAAACGTTTGAGAGTGTCATTGAGGTGATTTTCTTCAATAGTGTACGACACTAAAGAAGTTGTTGACGCAACAACGGTGACGTCACGGTCGTCACTCGCTGACGGCAAAGTCAACTTACCAGTGATTACGTATCCGAATACACTGCTTAACGCAACAGGCGTATCAAAATTAACAATGAACCTTTTCCCATCATAAATGTGAGGGAAAACGTCTCCAGATAAAATTATGTCAATTGAAGATTTTTTATGAAAGTTTGGATCAGCTAAAAATAAACTACTGAACTCCTGTACTATATGTTGAGGGACTTCGACATTTGGTAAGTCGGAAGTTATTTTAGGTAAAATCACGGCGTCAATGTTAAATTGTAATTGATTATTTTTTCGCGATTTAATAACGCACGACGTCATGCCATGATTCTTTACATTTTCACCGGAGAGTCCGAATATATTATAAGAACATTTACGTTGAGGTAGGCCTAAACGTTGTACGCAAGATAAAGAAATAAAATTAGATTGCGCTCCGGAATCAATAAGTACACGACACGGCTGATAACAGTCAAACCGGTCCGGGACGAAAACCAACGCAGTCCCCAACAACACCGAGCTATAGCTATGCATAGAGGACGCATGGCAGGTAGTGGACGAGTGTGCCTCGCTGTTATCGCCGCTACGGTTTAGTGGCGTGCCGGACGCAACTGCCTGAGTAACAGGTTCAATTCTTGCGTGTGACTCGACGTGTAACAAAGAGTTATGCATTTTTTTACAAACAACACATCTAAACTCGCTTTTGCAGTCTTTAGTTTCATGGTTCTGCTTTAAACAATTGTGACACAACTTTAAATAATTAGCACGGCTAACTCGCTGCGCACCGGTCATTTTACGAAAATGAACGCAACGGTAAATCATATGATTGTCACCACAATGCACACATGATAACTTAGAGGAATTAGAATTTGTTAGAGAATTATGAGAGTATTGTTGCTTATATTGTAGTTTATCCGATTTTAAACCTTGTTTATGTTGTTTTTGAATTATGTTGGTATTACTTGTCAAGAGTGAAGATATGTTTGAGTGGTTAAGAACTTTTATTTGGTTATGAATAAATGACAATAATTCGTTAAACGTGGGAATTGAATTTTGATCTGAATTTTGTTCAAAATATTTACGCGTGTTAGGATCGATTGCCCTTAGCGCTATATGACACAAAACGATACTGCTTAAATCCTTCACATCAAGTGCTTGAATAGCCTTGTAAGAATGCTCAAATGTTTCTAAGAACAAATTCAGATGAGCGGAAGATTCTTTCGTGAGCGGTGAAAAATTTAACATTTTGTCCAAGTACCTACCGACAAGTAACCTATTATCTTGGTACCTGTCAAGCAAACTCTTCCATACTAAATCGTAATTGCTAGCGGATATTGGCACGCTTTTTACAATATTTAATGCTGAACCTTTTGTGCAAGATAATAAATAGTGAAATTTATCGATTTTTGGAATATGTGGTTGATTATGTACCAATGAACAAAAGGTCTCAAAAAATGTATTAAAATTTTCTAATTCACCGTCAAAACAAAAAAGTTCTAACTTAGGCAATCTAGGCCTAGACTCAGTGGAACTGTTTTCGACCTTAACGCTTCCAGCAGAGGGTTGAAGTTTTGTTGCAATTAATTTTGTTGGAAAATATAAATCATCAAAGTTTTTTAATGCTTGATTTTGCAGTGAAGTATCTGTGTTTAAAACGATTTCATATTCGTAAATTTTAAAAATGCACTCTTCGAAAGACTTTCTTAAATCATCTAACTCGCTAGCACGTAATAGAAATAATTCTTTCGAAGCAATGTCATCTTTTTTAATTGACTTAGATAATTCGAACAATTGTTGCATTCGTTCAAAATATCTCTCTTTTCGAGAAATTATGACGTAATAATCCTGAGGAGGGTCACTTTGTGATAATGAGGCTTGATCTTTCTTAGGTGGCATGATTTTCAATTACTAGTTTTAGATTAAGTAGATATAATTAATTTAATGTAACACTTAGTGAAATATATTTACGAAATATAGTTAACTAATTGAATGTGTAAATCTGTGTATTTGTGATGGATCTTGGTTCGAAGTACCAGAAAAAACTGTACGAACGTCGCACATTAAAGGGTTGAGTTGTCTGGTTCTTTGAATGTTAGTGGACTGTATACCTAATATAATTGATGTGATTTCGGTAGTTTAATGCAACCCCTGTAAAGATCGTTAGGAAATTGAACACCACCAACCTGTGAGTCACCTTCGCCACGGACGAGGACAACTGTGGGGCTCCAATCCTTCCCAGCTGATGGTTGCAAATCTTGTAGGCGCCGTAGAGGTACAGCGGATGAAGGTCTTCTAGGAGCAACGTACTCCTGATGACGTATAGGCACGGTTCGCGCTTGACACACGGGTGTCCTTTCGGGCGTTCACCAAGCGAATGCCCGGACGTGGACCATCGTACCGAAAACGACGGTAGACATCCAAGAATTGGTGGTGCAAAAATGTGTAATTACCCACCAATACTTTACAAGGATCGAACATGAACAGTCACATAGTACACGTTAAAATGCACTTATTTTCGCATCTCCATAAAGCTGAAAGTCGGATGTACATAAATTTACGAGTAAATTTAACCCTGCTGGTATTCACCATCAAATTTTAATAGCGTAGCTGGCATTAATTTAAGCTCGGCTTGGGGACCTGCAAAAAATACAAGTACTCCATATATGTTTTCTAAGGTTGTTCCATAATAAATATAGGTACTTGTGTACAACAATGTGCGATGATTGCATGGAAGAATTGAATATGTTGATGCGAATATGTCTTTAAATTTGGTTATTGGTCAGGCAATTCAGAAAACTGATCATAACAAAATTGGGGGATACAGTTTGGTGTTGTAACTACATATCTATCGTTTACATCCAAAATTTTATTGCATCACTTGTTAACTAAAAAATCAAAGAATTCGTTACGTAGAGTGAGGACTTGACTCTACGTTCGTGGCTGTAGGGAGCTTTTGAGCTCATTCCACTGCATCATATAATTTCTAATATAGCATGACTAACTTCCGTTCTCCGTTAAGGAGCGTATTTACGCGTTAAGGAACGTCAAAATCTGTATCGGTGTCAAAACCTTCTTGTTTTTAGTAAAGGCTACTAATTAAAAATGTTAAGTTAGTATACTAATAATATAAAATATGTGGCACTGTATACGTCGAAACAAAATAATTGTTAGATATTCTTTCCTCCACATTCAACATTAGCAAGTGACATGACGATGTGACGAGCTCGGCGGCTCAGTCGTGAATGACGCGACTTTGACGCCAACGCTCGTGGGTTCGATTCCCACATAAGGCAAACATTTGTGTGCATAAACATGTCTATTTGTCTTGGTCTGGATTTTTTAAGAGAGGTAGGGCGCATCAAAGGAGTTGCTGTGTAAGCAGCAGAGGAGGCCGTGTGATCATTAATATATCGCAAGCGTTAATAGGCTACGGTATCCGCTTTACATCAGGTGAACCGTATGCTTGTATGCCTCCCGACGTAGTATAAAAAAATTATCTATTTGTAGTTCTTGCATTACATTCATACGTTTTTTTTTATACCACTAAGGTGGCAAACAAGCGTACGGCCTGCCTGATGGTAAGCAGTTACCATAGCCTATGGGCATTTGCAACACCAGGGGTGTCACTCTTGCGTTGCCGACCCTGTAAGAACCTCTTCACGCCTTTCTTGAAGAACCCCATACTGTAGTCCCTTGGGAAAATCTCGGCAGGGAGCTCATTCCACAACAGAGTTTCTTATATGAATGCGATGTTAATTCAGTTGGTGACATTGTTTTCTATATCAAGATCTGCTCGACTGACACCCCTGGTATTACAAGTGTCTAAGGGCCGAGATTTATATTATTTAACATCACGCAAGCCGTATGCTTGTTTGTTTTAGATATGAAAAATGGTATTCTGTGAAAACATTATCTCTCTACCTTTTACCATTATAAAGATGACAGCCCTATGACAGAGGGATAGTATAAGAATGATGTTGTTACCGCTCTTTCGTGAGGAACCCTAAAAAGGTGACAATTAATATTGTAAATTAAGAACATATATTCATCAAACCTAACACGACTCTACAAATATGCAAAGTCCATTAAGCGTGTGCCAGTCCATGAAAACATTACGCATCCAATATACGTGACCGGTATATCCTTTTAAATCGGGATCCATGTGAAGTGGGGTTTAATTCTAGTTCATTAAACATCGGAGACGGGTCCGGAGTACTTATTTGATTTAGCCGTGTAAGCTGTAAAAAGGTCTATTAGGATTCTCAGCACATTTTTGCACTGATCACACCGGAAGAACTATATAGTTCAGTTAGATTCAGTTTTGCCTGCAAAATGTAAAAACGTAGATGCAGCATGTTTCGGAACAAATTATCCATATAAAACATTATTAAATTAATTAATATTTCTGATGTCAATATTGTAATGTAGGTTATAATTTTTCTTTGAGAATAATGTTAAATAATTGAATTAAACAATTTTTTTTAACGGAAGTATCGCGTATTTTATTTATTTTGTTGAACCTGACGTTTCGAACGCTTTGCAGCGTCCGTGGTCGCAGGAATACGCGATACTTCCGTTAAAAAAAATTGTTTAATTCAATGTGTAACAATCGCGAAAACCTAAGACAATACAATGTTAAATAATGCAGGTACTTTTTACCCGCGATATACTCGGAGGCGGTACATGTGTTTAGGGTAAGAAGTGTTCGTGTGTGTCTCTATCATCATTTTTATCGGAAACGGCTGGGCCGATTTTCAAACGGTTTTTCAAACAATTTTTTTTAACGGAAGTATCGCGTATTTTATTTATTTATTGTATGTATTATATTTAAGACAGTCTTCCTGCGACCACGGACGCTGCAAAGCGTTCGAAACGTCAGGTTCAACAAAATAAATAAAATACGCGATACTTCCGTTAAAAAAAATTGTTTAATTCAATGTGTTCAATCGCGAAAACCTAAGACAATACAATGTTAAATAATGCAGGTACTTTTTACCCGCGATATACTCGGAGGCGGTACATGTGTTTAGGGTAAGAAGTGTTCGTGTGTGTCTCTATCATCATTTTTATCGGAAACGGCTGGGCCGATTTTCAAACGGTTTTCTGCTTTATATGAGTCTTATTCCTGAACATATTCCTAGCCAAGTTTTAATATTACATACCGCTAGGGGGCACTACATTACACATGCTTCTCCAAAACGGTTCAGTCTATTTTTAACTGCATCGGCCACGGAGACGATTCATGCGTTTAGTTAGGGGTTAATCTCACGATGGAAAATTGCGACATGAAAAATACTTCAAATATAAAAATGTACTTACTTTCCTTTTATTAAATGACTTTGCAAAGCTACTGCTGTAGATAAATTTGTTTGTTTGTCTTAACCGTATTTATCTATCACGAGGATTTATAATGTCGGTACATCATATGAAAAAAAGTAACAACATATATTCATTAGTTTTATAGTACAAGCTTTGCTTAGTTGAGGCTAGATAATTTTATAAGTATATTTTATACATTTTTCACTGCAGTGAGAAAGTTTTAAAGTATACAGAATGGAACATTAAAAAAATCAGAAAACTCTTAAACAATCTATGAGATCTACAGTAGTTTGTAATATTGGGAAGATAAGATAAAATTGAAAAAAGGGTAACTAGTCTGGCCATAAATACTGATACATAGAAACATCTTTTTTTCAACTATTCAAATATTTTGAATTTGGAACGCGTTTATTATGTTAAAAAGTTCTTTCGATTTCCCGCCGGTTTACATATTTTTTTCGCGTTTATTATCCAAATTACAATATGGAATGCGGGGTTAAAGAAATTAGGATTGCAGTGATTTCCTTGCACAAAGTGGATATGGAACCGTCGGTCATATTCAAGACACTTCAAAAGCTTGGTGTCAGTCGTATGTTTGTATATTGTATTATTGACAGATATACCGACACTTCATCTGTTGAAGACCATCAAAGATCGGGGCGACCGCGTGCTGTTAGAACTACAAAGGCTGTTAATGCTGTTAAAGCCAGATTCACCGAAATCCCATTTTGACGAGCGCGGTGGCTCAATCGTGAATGACGCGACTTTGACACCAACGCTCGTAGGTTCGATTCCCACACAACACAAACATTTGTGTGCATGAACATTTCTGTTTGTCTTCGTCTGGATGTTTTAAGTGAGGTAGGGCGTATCAAATGAGCCCGTCTGGGGAAGTACCTTCACCTCACAGAAAACTACACCCAAAATAACAACTCACTGGGGGGTTGTTGTGTTCCTGTGTGTGAATGAGGTTACCAGCAAGCTCCTAAGGAGTTGCTGTGTAAGCAGCAGAGGAGGCATCGTGCGAGTGATACTTAATATATTACAAACATTAATAGGCTACGGTAACAGCTTTATATCAGATAGGCCGTATGCTTGTATGCCTCCCGACGTTGTATAAAAAAAAAGGAAGCAAAAAATCTTATCCCGAGAAATGAAGTTTCCCACTAGGACTCTGTCGCGTGTAATAAAACAAGACCTGAAGCTCGGCGCTTACATGCCCTAAATCAATCCCTACAGTTGAAGAGAGCGGATCGATTAAAACACCTTCTGTCCTGATACGCAAGTAAGTATTGTAGAATAGAATAGAATAGAATAGAATACTCTTTATTGCACCAATGACAAATACATACAGAACACACGCATAAAGAAAACAAATGTACAATAGGCGGTCTTATCGCTAAAGCGATCTCTTCCAGACAACCATGACACGAAAAAAAAACATACATATATAAAAGTAGGTAGGTGGCGCATTTAAGCAAGTACAATTTTCACTTAATATATTGTATACTTATATACAACGAATTACACATTCTAACAAATACAAAAAATAAAAATAATAATGGAAAAAATAACAAAGTAGCAAAACATAACAGAAGACCAGATCATACAATAATATTCACATAAAGGTAATGGCAAATATATATATATACATATATAGTACCATAGTTACATGGAGAGATAGTGAGATTTTACCATATTTTTAAAGGAGGCGAAGGATTGTGCACTGCGTATAGAAATTGGCAACGCATTCCAGAGTTGCATAGCTCGTACCGAGAAGGACTTAGTGTAATATTGTGAAGAGTGAGATGGCGTTATTAGACGAAGGGAAAGAATACTGCGTGTACTGCGATCACTACGATCTCGTACCTCACTGAGAAAAACAAAACGTTCCTTTAAGTAACTGGGAGAAGTAGGGTTGAAGAGAATAGAATAAAGAAGAGAGACAATGTGCCAGTTACGACGTAACCTGATAGGGAGCCACTTGAGCTGAGTGCGAAGTTCGGAAACATGATCATATTTGCGAAGCCCAAATATAAATCGAATACAGAGATTTTGAAGGCGCTCAAGTTTGTTTAATTGGTCTTCAGTGAGGTTAAGGTAACAAGAATCAGCATAGTCCAGAATAGGGAGGAGCAAGGAATGTGCAAGTGAAATTTTGGTATCGATAGGGAGAAAATTACGCAACCGCCGAAGGGAGCCAGCAGCTGCAAACAGTTTCCTGCTGACGTGGGCTATTTGCACCGTCCAGGAAAAGGTTCTATCAAAAAAAATGCCAAGGTTTTTGACACTCTCGCTATAGGGAACATGAACATTATCAAATATTATTCCAGGGACAGTCACCCAATCGAGTTTGGAAATGAAACGGGTGCTGCCGATAATAATGGCCTGGGACTTACTAGGGTTAACCATAAGGCCATTAGATTTACTCCATTGGATTATACGCGCCAGGTCTTTATTTACTTCAGTGATCGCATTAGGCAGATTACCCGCTGAAGTATGTGAATAAATCTGCAAGTCATCTGCATAAAGATGGCAGAAGGAGCGAAGATTTGATGTAATAGAATTTATAAAGAGTGAAAATAACAAAGGTGATAATACGCCGCCCTGAGGTACGCCAGCAGTAGTAGGACACCAAGAGGAAAGCTGATCATCGAGGCGAACACGCTGCTGACGCCCATACAGGTAAGATTGAAACCAGTCAATTGCTGTAGGAGATATGTTAAGAGAACGTAGTCGCTTTAAGAGTATATCGAAATCGACAGTGTTGAACGCGTTACTAAAGTCTAGCAAGCATAAAATAGTGAGTTGCGATGAGTCCATTGCGAAACGGATATCGTCCGTAATTTTTACCAGAGCACCAGTCGTACTATGACCTGGGCGAAAACCCGACTGGAATGGATTGAGGATATTGTTTTTGGAAATAAAGTGGTTAAGCTGTTCTTGGACAAGACGTTCGAGGACTTTGGAAAGAAAAGGGAGAATAGAAATCGGTCGATAATCTGAATAAGAAGCAGGATTCGACTTTTTAGGCAACGGGATTAAGTAGGCATTCTTCCATGCTGACGGAAACATTCCAGAAGTAATGGAATTGTTTAGGATGAAGGTAATAATAGGAAGGATGATATCAAGGATAGGTAAGATCATATGACGACTGATGCTGTCGTCCCCCACCGCATTCGATGTCACCGAAAGTACGTTCTTCTTAACATCACATTCAGAGAATTGACTAAAGACAAAAGGAGGATAGTTTGGAGTTGGAAGTGAAGAAATCTCATTAAAAGTTTTGTTTTTAATATTGCAATCAAAATTTGCAGAAGAAGAGAAATGCTTATTAAGGTTATCTATATCAATATTATTAGGACAGTTAGCACGATTTTTCCCAACTCCAAGTGATCTCAGAAATCTCCAGACTTTCGCTGGATCACCATTTTGAACAGAATTATGAATATGACGGCGTTGTGCATCCCTGCACATCCTATTGCAGATGTTGCGATAGCGTATATACTGATCACGGTATCTATCAGGGTCAGTTTTATATTTTAATTTGGCTCTATTTTTCTTTTTAATTAAATCTTTAATTTCGTCTGTTAGCCACGGTGCAGGAAGGTGCTTGACTCTAACTGGTCGAACAGGAGCATGAATGTCGTATAGTTGAATTATTTTGTTGGTAAGAAGTTCAATTTGTGCATCCACGGTACTAGCTGCATAAATTGCGGACCAATCAACCTCGCGCGCATTATCGCGCAATAAATCCATATCGATGTCACCAAAATTGCGCTGCAAAAGAATTTTGGACTTAGCTTTGGGAGGACGAATTTTGTATGAAACAAATATGAGATCGTGGAAGGAGAAAGCCTCTGCACCACATTGACCATGTTTGGCGACATGCTCGGGAGAAGACACTAGGATTAAATCAAGAAGTGAGGGTCTACAATTTGGAAAGTAATGTGTTGCATTAAGAGGTAAGAGCGTAAGGTTGCAAGCGTTTGCAAGGGATTTGAGGGAATGAGATCGGTGATCGTTTTTAAGTAGACAAGTATTAAAATCACCCAATATGATGGAGTGGTTATACGAAGGAGTTAAATTTTCAAAGAGATTTTCAAGAGAGGAAAAATAATTAATAGTAGGAGAGGGACTGTACACGACTCCAAGAAGTATATGTGTATGAGAGAGCGTGACATCAAGAAAGAGGTACTCAGCCTCATTGGAAGGACTGGAGACGTGAGAAGAAGCGATAATATTGAAAGGAATATGTGCACGTAAATAGATTGCAACACCACCTCCACTCTTCCCAACGCGGTCATTACGTACAAGCTGAAATCCAGGTAGGCAATATGCTGTTGAAGGCAAACATGGCTTGAACCACGTCTCAGATACAAGAATAGCATGAATATTACTTAAATCAAATGACCCAAGCAAATCAATGTAATGCGCTGGTATACTTTGTGCATTTATGTGCACCACATTGAAGTTCTTCGGTACGTCTGAAAAATAATTGTGCATAGACTCTTTAAGAGTTAAAGGTATGCTATGAAAACTGTCATTACTGGAAGATGTTACAGATAGATATTGATCCTGTTGCTCCTCATCCTCACTCATCAAACTGAATAGTTAAATATATATACAAATATATATAGTACAGATATCGTGTTTACTAGTTTGTTATAAACAAAGTACTCAAAATAAGAATAGAAGAAAAAGAATGTGTGAAATACAATAACAAAAAATACAAAACTATATTGCATTCACGACTACCTGGCAGCAGAAGATATAAACAATTCAACACAAAGAAATATATCATCAATTACACAATACTAATATAATTGATACTAATATTAAATATGTAACAGTTACATTATGTTACGGACCATTTCAGAAGTTCGACTAGGCTGTGTGACTACAGAACTTATGCCTGTAATCATGATGTTGATTAAATAATGGTATGTCATTCATTATCTGCATTCACGCTATTAATAACAGTCAAATTGACAATCTGTATTCATTGATATTACTTACTACCTGCCTCAAATTATTTAATGAATAAATCTTAATGTTTGATTATGTTATGTAGATAAAAAAAGTTGTAGGTCAGCAAGTGAATGACTAAACAAGAGTACAGACAAAACAAAAGTAATACCTTACTTGTTGTGCAGACAACACATACCAAGACGAACCGATGTGCAAACCAATATCAATAAATCCAACCAATATCAGGAAATCACTTATTTCTTGGGAAACCCCTTACGCCGTGTCACAGGAGCCGCGTTCTTTGCAGAGGTTTCACCGGAGTTTGAAGACAATATTCCGCAAGGAGCAACAGCAATTTGAGACGAAGTGATGAGTTGATTGACTTGCGCAACATTGAAGATTCGTTCTTTCGTACCGTCAGATAGGCTGACCATTACACAGCCGTTGCGAGTCCAACAACTAGGAACTCCAAAGTGCCGTCGTGCGGCTAGAAGTGCGTCGTGTCGTGCCTTCGTTAAAAACTCTGACATTGTGATACCAGTCTCCTTAAGCAGTGTTTTGGCGAACCAGACCTTACTCTTTAAATCGATACTCCGAAACTTTACAAGAATAGGCCTAGGTTTGTCTGCAGAGAGTCTGCCCATTCTATGACAACGCTTGATGTCATCCTTGCAGAAAGGTGATACTTTGAGCTTTTCCGTGATGATCTTCGTGACTTTCAAAGCAGCATCTTCATTCTTTTCCTCGATGAGCCCATGAATTAACAGGATTTTACGGCGTCCCCACATCTCAAAATGATCTTGTTGAAGAACGAGCAACTCAACCTGCCGCTGCAAGGAACTCAGAGCAGTGGTGATAAATGTTTTAAATGTGCCAAAGTCTGCAGCCAGCGATGTTACTGTGGGAGTAGCGGTAGCCTTATGAAGCTCTGCTTGAAAAGCTGCCATCTTGTTATTGAAAAGTTCCATCATATTTGTAATGTTATGTTGAATATCTTCCATGGTAGGATATGTTGAAAGGAAATTTGCTCACAGGTAGTAGTGACTTTTTGAAATTAATTAAACATAAAATGAATGTACAAAATAATCAAAATGAATTAAAAAAAATATTTTTTACTGAGAGCACTGCACTTTTATTGCTACTTGTTCCACAGCTACCCACGGAAAAAAAGTTATATTGTAATATCCTCTCTACTGATAAAAAATTTTCACAATTGAAGATCACTACAACAAGCAAAATGGCAAAGTGTACGCACACAGTTCTAAAGAAGCCGTCGAAGTGATCGGAAAGGTACAATATGGTACAAATTATTCTGCGTCTGTAATGATTTGGTGGGGGGGTGTCTGATCAAGGAGTCACAAAGCTTCATTTTTGTGAAAAAGGAGTGAAAGCTTCAGCCAAAGCGTGTCAAGAAACTGTTTCGGATCGTGTAACCTCTCAATAATACGCTGTTTAGAAATTTACCGTGACCTTTCTGGTAGGACTCTGCACCTGGTCACAAGGCACGAACTACCCATACCTCGAAACCAACGTTCCGGACTTGCTGAAGACTGGCCCTCGTCTAGACCTGATCTATACCCTTTGACTACAAATTATGGTCAGTTTTAGAGAACATGACCTGCTCGAAACGACACACCGACTTTGTGTCTCTTAAGAAATCATGGAAACAGTGCGTAAACCCATAGATTCGTGGCCAGACAGATTAAAAGCCCGTATCAAAGCCAAAGGTAGTCATTTAGAATAGAAAGTTTTTTTTAATATTACAATATTTCATAAAAAAATAAGCACAAATTAATTTGTAACACAACTTATCGCCAGACTAGGTATATATTGTGCTCAAGCAAATGATTTTCATTCTTAATATTCACATTTTAAGTGACGTAAATGATTACACAGCATTTTACTTTGATTACCAGCTATTCATTGATCCACGTGAGTGAAGTTTATATTTAAGGACCTAAAAATATTCCTACGAGTAGAATAAACTCTTGATGTGAATTAACATCGCATAAAATTTTATCAAAATTCATATAATAATTTCTGTGCGATACATATACAATGAATACACCGACGAAATAAAAAAAAAATACTCTATACTTTTACATATATACGAGTAGTTGTGTCCATTGTAATACCATATTTTTACCATATTAGTAATGTTTTGTGTTATGGTAAGCCGTACATGTTCTCACTTCAGGGGGTAAACAAATGCAACGGAACTTAAAAAAAAAAATCGGCCAAGTGCGAGTCGGACTGGCGCACGAAGGGTTCCGTACCACTATCTACGGCAAAAAAAATCACGTTTGTTGCATGAGAGCCCCCCTTAAATATTTGTTTTATTTTATTTAATTATTTATTCTTAAAGTGAATATATAACTAAATATTCTATGAATATTTCAAGCGTCTACCTGTTGCCGTTATCAATATCGAGCAAAAAAAAATCACGTTTGTTGTATGGGAGCCCCCTTAAATATGTATGATATTCTATTTTTTAGTATTTGATGTTATAGCGGCAACAGAAATACATCATCTGTGAAAATTTCAACTGTCTAACTATCATGGTTCGTGATATACAGCCCGGTAACAGACGGACGGACGGACAGCGAAGTCTCAGTAATAGGGTTCCGTTTTACCATTTGAATACGGAACCCTAAAAAAATACTAATAAATCTGTTAGTCTATTCAAGCGTAAACCCTTATTGTAAAAAAATCTGTTCTTCAGCAATTTAGGAGGAAATAGATCGCAATTTTTTTATTACATATCCACAGTCATATATACGTAAACGCACACATAAATATATACCAACGCACGCACGCATTGACAAATGTATGCACACACATTCGTACATACGCATGCACATATGCACAAACGCACATTTTTTTCTTCCTAGCGTTAACCTGTTTCCTAATCCATTAGGATTAAGAGGGTCCACGACCTACCCTAACTTAAGCCTAATAAATTGGCGAAAATACTGATTTTGAAATGGAGAGACTACCGTCAGACTTCCACCGCCTAAAGGGGAAATTAATCCTTATGTAGGTTAAATCACACATCCTCCAGGTGACTTCGGTATTGAACAACATGGATATCTTGACACAGAAACTCCTAATGCTAATGGCGATGGCAAGTAGTACATTGTGAAATTGAGGAAACACAGAAAATGAGGTTTTCTCGCTGTCAACGCGCCGACTTGTCTTTGTCTCTATGGGGTTATGGAGTTAATTTTTCCAAGTTCAGTCGCCTACAATGAAAGACAAAGACGAGCTGTGCCTGTATGAGGACTATGAGAAGTGTAAAGACACGCGTTGATTAGGGTGTGGCCGCCATGATCCACACGTACCCATAATACCGACAGGTCACTTTCTTCAAGTTGGCGACAACAAATATCCTCCCGAGTGAACATGCATACCCTGGTAAGACGTACAAATAAATAAAAGATAAAAGTAATATACTGGCGTTTCCTCATGTTTAGATTTATTTTATTGACTCTGAATGAGAACTTTAGTTCTAGCTGGGTAGTGACTGTCATATAGAGTCTGCTGCCGAACAAGAAAATTGAAGACATTCGAAAGTCATATATTATCTAGGTAGTTGAGATTTGGCAATTGAAAGTGAAGATGCTATGTTATATTTCGCAACAAACTCTATTTCGAAAATTTGGTTCCTGGTTCGAACTTGCTATGGCCGTGTGCCACTAAATTCGTGTTTTCAGAGACTTAAAATTCTCACTTGAAATCTGAAATTATCACTTTCTTAGCAGTGAAGGAAAACATTATTATTTAAAATTCCTTTGAGTTGTAGTGGTTTCCATCTGGATTAAAATCAGTTTCTTAACCAAATCCTTAAGCTTAGGCAGCTGGCCTCGCCAATTCTAAGGGATTAAGAAACGAGATAACGCTAGGAACAAGTTTATAGAAAGGCTACACAAGTTTTGTTGAAACATATTAGAACAGTACCTTTGATCTATCTGTTCTAATAAGTACAACATACCTTGAAAATCGCGCGTGTTAAAAATAACTGACAGATGATTTTTAGCCATTTAAAACAGAAACAAGCGTAACTTTTGGTTAGAAAATGTAATATTCGAAATTTAAACAGTTATGAGCAGCCAGAAGTGCAAAAGTTTCAGCGCGGCACATGTAAATGCCCTTAACAAACTGGGTAAAACAACAAGTTGGAGTTGGTTTGGGTCGGAGGATATACAAGTGTTGAGGGCAATGATATGGCTGCTGAATTAGCTAGCTTGATATGGAGTAAAAATTAACGATTTAATCAAAAAAATGTTACGGCATTAATTGACTGTGGTAAGTCATCATAGTATAGAGTTTGTTATCAATGATTAAAGTACAATCACTTTCTAAAATAAAGAAGTTCACAAAATATCTGAGAATCTCGAGTGTCACTGGTGCTGTAGAATAAAACTTCTTATAAGAAAGCATACAACTTGACTGATCAGCAGCCGTTATCGTAGTACATAATCAAAGCATATCACTTGCATGTTGTCACTTCGCTGCTAATACAGCAACGCAAGACTTTATTTTTAAATTAATTCTTGCAGGAATATATCAGGTAGTTTTTATTTGGCAGCGGTCTTCTGTAGAGTGGCGGTGTTTCCTCCACCGGACCCAATAATCATTAAAGCAGGCAGGCAAGGCAGGATTACCTATACGCGAGGTTTTCTTTTACATTGAAGACAATAGCATGCCATTAGGGTGTAAGTATCATATTTCGACCGCATCTGAAGATGAGGTATTTCAAATAAAACTAGAGTAAATTACTCCAAAATTAACCTGCTTGGCTAAGTAACTTATGTTATTTTATTTCATTTATATATAAACTGTTATCTTAATGAATAGGTGCATCAGGTCGATTAAGATATATCTTAAGCACCTATAGGCGCAATTAAAATATTTGGGGCAGCCATCGTGTGTTAGTGTGTTCGTGTGTTTAGTGTACACGTGAAATACAAGGAATATGTCTTCAGAAGGATATTGGAAATTCATAAAATATAAGGATCTAAACAAATTAATACACCTATTAATATATATGTGAGTAATTGACGTAAGGGCTCCGTTTTTACCTTTTTAAGTGCGGAATTCTAAACTCTAACCATTTAATTATTCTTTTTCAAATCAATTCTGATGACTACAATTTTGTAAAAAAACTTTTATTAATTGGTTAATCTGTTCAGTGCTCTAGAATTCAGTTTTCAATTGCTTTGAAACTGTTTTGCAACGGTACGATAAAAATTCAGGTTTCAGTCTTATGTTCGTTAGGCTCGTTCGAAGCCTTTGTGCTTGAAAAATATTTCTGAAAATCTTGTTCATTCCTGAAAGCCAAAATACATGTTTCCTCTATTCAATTACACAATTTGTTTATTTAGGATTCGTAAAACATGAAAAGGCGACCTTCACTCTATTAGAGACGTGGGCGGCAGTTGGTATAAAGGCTGATAGATAGAGACCTCAAAAAAGAAATCAGATATTTAGTCTAAAACCAACACTATCTTCCCTGTCACCAAACCTATACTAAACGACCCAAACACGTTCCATCCCAATGTACGTGGGCCCATGAAATCTTCATTCACTACACAATTACATATGGGCTCACAGTTCATTTCACCGTAAGCGTACAATTCACGTCCGCTCTTTCCTTCCCGTATCATTATTTATTGTTATTGTTTTCATTCTCTGCCCAACATCGGCCACTGGGTCTCGATTGCCTGGTCCGTTGTTTATTTTAGTTAAGGCATAATATTTGACATTTATTTCGGTGGGTGGGACGCTCAATACTTGAATATTGCGAGCAATATAGCTGTTGAACCGGATCTGATAATGATGTATTGGTATTGTTTGTTTTGAAACAACATCAAAAAATGGGACGTTCTGAATTCGACTACATGTTTTTATTTATTGTCATATCTTCTACATTAAAAAAGAGAATTGGGCTGGCGTGTAATAATAATAAACATCCAACGAGTGGCGAGCCACCGCCTGCCGAAAGTAACATCACATATGATAGTTATGGCAGGCGTCCGTCCCTCTTCTGTAATAGCCCAGTACTAATAATCCCTCCAGATATCATTTTAATAGCCCAATATTTTCCAACACATTTGCAATAGTCCCAATACCTGCCGTGACCTGGTTCATGGGTATATTGTCACATTGATATCCCCTGGAGAAGGTCACGGCGGCTATACAACATTACATCAAGCTTCTCCAAGGGGCCTCTACGCGTTGGATCCAAATCCCCGCGCACGCCTATCAAATGACCGGGATATACCCGTGATATAGGATCTATAACATAATAATAATAAAAGTAACCTGCCTGCCGAAAGTAACATCCGATATGTATGATAGTTATGGTAGGCGTCCGTCCCTGTAATAGGCCAGTTCTAATAATCTCTCCAGATCTCATTTCAATAGCCCAATTTTTTCCGATATATTCGCAATAGTCTGAATACCTGCTGTGACATGGGTATATCCCCTAGAGCAGGTTACGGCGGGTATACAACATAAAATTGATCTTCTTAAAATGGTCTCTACGCGTTGGATTCATATCTCCACGCATGCATATCAAATGACCGGGATTATAACCCGCGATTGAAACTTGATTTACTGTATTTAATCTTAAGGGTTAATTTACTAGTTTAAAAGCCATATTGGATAGCTGAGTCTATTACGACTCAAAGAAATTAACTTCACATGTTTCACATATCGAATTCTTCTGCCAAAAGGACAGAGAAAAAACGTGACCTCTGTCTCAAGCCGGAATCTATCTGTCAAGCAAAATGTTATTTGTTGACAGCTTTGTTGTTTTGTTGACGTGCCCGTCAATATGATGAACTAATCGCAGATGGCGTTCATGTGCCAGACAAGATTCTTCTCAAAATTCCGTCCCACAATCTTCTATAATAAAGGATATTTGTGGAAAAGAAACAAACATTGAGAACGCAGAATCTTCGAACTGCTGTAACAACAAGAAAAAATTAATTAATGGAAAGCAAAGAAATAAATTTATGAGAAGCGACTAAAGGGCGGCAGTAAGACTGAAAGCAATAAAAGCAAAGCTGACGAGCTCGGTGGCTCAGTCGTGAATGACGCGACTTTGACACCAACGCTCGTGGGTTCGATTCCACACAAGGCAAACATTTGTGTGCATGAACATATCTGTTTGTCTTGGTCTGGGTATATTCTATGTATAATAAGTATGTATTTACAAAAGGAAAAATGTATTTACGTATGTTTATTAGTTGTCTAGTACCCATACACAAGCTTCGCTTACTTTGGGCTAGATGGCGCTGTGTAATTTGTCCGACAATATTTATTTATTTATAATCGATTTAAAGATGGATAAAAGATGGAAAGATAATTGAAAGGAGAATGAGCGTGAAATCTGACGAAATGCTGTGGGAGGCACAAGGAGGATTCCGAAATGGAAGGGGATGTACGGATCAAGTTTTCTCGCTCCGCAATATCGTAGAGAAGCATCTGGCCACAGACCAGAAGGTTTTCTGCGGTTTTGTGCATCTTGAGAAGGCATTTGATAGGGTTGTGCGAAAGGAACTGTGGTGCATATTGCCGAGATATGGGATTGACGGCTCACTGCTGCGTGCTGTGCGGTCCACCTACAAGGATTGCTCAGCATGTGTGCGAATAGATGGCAACATGTCACCCTGGTTTGATGTCAAAATTGGTGTCAAACAGGGTTGCATGTTGTCTGCTAGGCTGTTTATTCTGTATCTCGATAGTTGTCTACAGAGAATAAGATCGACGAATGTAGGATTACGCATGGGTGACCTAGTGGTGAACTGTCTGCTGTATGCAGATGATGCTGTCCTGTTAGCAGAAACACCATCTGAGCTGCAAACACTAGTCACAATGATGAAAGACGAATGTATGAAGGAAGGCTTACTATTGAATGCGAAGAAAACAAAGATTATGGTATTTGAAAGAGAAGAAACCAGAACCAATGTAAGAATTACGGTAGATGATGAAGTGTTGGAACAAGTGAATGAGTTTGTATATCTTGGATGCGCTTTCAGCAGGGAAGGAAGGTACACCGCAGATGTGGAAAGGCGAGTGAGTGCTGGGAATAGTGTGAATGGAGCGTTGGGAAAACTTCTTGGCAGTAAAAACCTGAGCCAGAAGGCGCAGCTGGCTATACACAATGCAGTGCTGGTCCCAACGCTTACTTATGGAAGCGAGAGCTGGGTATGGCAGAGAGAGCATGAAAGTAGGATAAACGCGGTTGAAATGCGAGCGTTGCGCAAAATCTGTGGTGTAACGCTTGCAGACCGTATTCGCAATGATGAGGTTAGAAGCAGAGTTGGTCTGAAAGAGAGCGTCGGTGTTAAAATAAGAAGAGGCATGCTCCGTTGGTTCGGACATGTAGAAAGAATGCAGGATGAAAGAATGACGAAGCAGATATACAATGCAAAAGTGGAAGGATGTAGGAGCCGAGGAAGGCCAAGACTTACCTATCATGATCATATTGGTCGTCTTCTATCAGAAGGTGATGTCAGGAGCCCTAGAAACCGGCGAGCGTGCATGAAAAGAGCAATGAATGTGAAAGAAGCGAGTGAGGTATGTAAGGATCGAGTCGCGTGGCGCTCGGTTCTCTCTGCCTACCCCGTAAGGGATTTGGCGTGAAGTTATAGATAGAGATATAATCGATTTAATGTATTTACGGCTCAACAGATAACGCTGGTAGTACTGACATTTGCATCAACATATCTGTCTGACATATCTTGGTCTTCCAAATTCATGATCAAAAATCTTTTCCTAGTCCACGAAAAGAAAAATTGTTATGGTTATTATTACGTAAAAATAAGCACTACAAATAACTAATCATCATCATCATATCAACCGAAGGACGTTCACTGCTGAACATAGGCCTCCCACTCTGACTTCCACCGCGATCGGTCCTGTGCCGCTTGGATCCGCCAACACCCTACGCTGCGTTTTCCGGTTCGTGGTCGCCATTCGAGAACTTTCTGCTGCAACGGCCATCGGTTCTACGAGCTATGTGGCCAGCTCACTACCACTTCAGCTTGCTGATCCTTAGAGCCACGTCTGTAACTCTAGTTCTGTTACGGATGTGCTCATTTCTGAATCTGTTTCGTAAAACTCCGAGCATGGCTCTCTCCATCACACGACGTGCATCCTTGGCCTTCCGTATGAGGCCCATAGTAAGCGACCATGTTTCTGTGCCGTAAGTTATCACTGGCAACACACACTGATCAAAGACTTTCGTCTTGAGACATTGAGGTATTTTGCACGAGAAAATCTTTCGCAATTTCCCAAACGTCCCAAATGGAACAAACAAATACAGGAGCGCAATTTCATATTTCGATATATTGAATGACAAAATCGATTGATGTATTAAAGGTGTAAAATGGTGATAGTTATTATTAAGCTTTTTTTATACAACGTCGGGAGGCATACACCTATGTTGTAGGGGTCTGACAACAGTTGCTCCATGTCTAAACCAGTATATTCGCCAATCTAAATAATGCATTTTCATGAGATGGTCTGTGTGTTCCTCCAATATTGATGATGTTTAAAGTTCCGGATAATATCAAAATTGCGTTCTATCTATCTATCTATAACTTCACGCCAAATCCTTTGCGGGGTAGGCAGAGAGAACTAAGCGCCATAAGACGCGGTCCTTACATACTTCACTCGCTTCTCTAACATTCATAACTCTTTTCATGCACGCTCACCGTTTCCTGGGTTACATCACTTTCTGATAAAACACGACCAATTTGGCCATGGTAGGTTACTTGGGATATTTCGCATCGATTATATGCCTGCAGTGATCTAAGCCTGTGCCTTTTTCTATTGTTAAAGCTAAATTTCCTAACTGAACATATTTCTTTATTTTTTGATGTTGCTCGCTGGTGCGAAAATATTGACAAAATAAATAGTGTTCCATCTGCCTTTGTAAATTGGTTCACATGTAGAAAGACCAAATGTATAAAATGTAGTCTACCAAATGTGGCCTCCGCCAATACAGAAGTTGAAAATAATGTAAGTTCTATAATTTATTAATGATCCTGTATTTCTGAAATTACAATGGACCCCAAATTTCAGTAGGTCTCCATATAAATAAACTGGCCAGTAAGCTCAGTTCCACCGCATATGCAGTTAGGAGAATTAGACAATTGACGTATGTGGCTACTGCGCGCTTAGTTTAATTCAGCTACTTTCACAGCATTATGCCGTATGGTTTGTTGTCGTGAGGAAAAGCGATTGGTATTTTTTTTTTATATTACAAAAGAACCGCTCTGTTAATAACGTGGGCTCCAGGAAACTTACTACTTTGATAACTATTCAAAGAAATGAATATCCTTTCGGTTACCAGTACATCGGCTTCGTTAGACTAGTAGATCTTTTGTTGTAAATGGTATTCAATTCTATAATAAATTACCTGAAACAATTCATTCCTTGTCTGATCACAGAGATGTCTGGAAAGAATTCAGCACATGCATTAATATATATTTAATTATACAACTTGACATCACTATATATTTATATATACACAGACATAAATTTATTGTGATAGAAATTGACGATTCGAAAAAAGATCTATATTAACAAGTTACTTTTGGTCTTTCGAAATGTAATTTCTTGGAAGTGCAGATTTCCTCACGATGTATTACTTTACCTCCGAGCATGTGATAATTATAAATAAGTACATAAATCTGAAAATACGAATTTAGTGATTACTTGCCAAGATTTGAACCGGGGATTAGTTGGTCAATAGGCTGGTTCTTTATTAACTGGGTTATAACTGTTCTCCTCCCCACGTTAATTAAAAATGACTTAGAAAAATATACCATACAGTATCGGATAAAATAGATAGCGACAACGCCATACTGCTAAAATAAAGCAAGCTATCTTGGGTACTTACACATATATTTACCTGTTTTTGTAAATGCGTACCTACTTATGTAAATATTATAGTGCCGTGCCACATTTACAAAATAGAAATACCTGAACACTGACGTCATCGTATTTCCCTATGTAATTGATAAATGTATATATTTTTTATCATTATTTTACTTTGTAGTATACAGCGGGGAGATGTATATAAGATCAAAAATTATTCGAATACGTCGTACATGATTTATAAGCGAAATTCATAATTAACCAGTTGAGAATGCACAAGCTTGCACTACCAGAGGAACACCTGGCTCGTCATTTATATAACAACACATTTTTTTTTAATTTGTCGGCCATTTTGACTATGTTCCTTAAGATATAGGAACGGTGCTCCTGAATATTCCTATTCTACTTTTTTATGCTGAATCCGAATCTGAAGTCAAAATTCAAATATTCGAAAAAAACGCACAAACAGACAAACGCACACAGAGACAAACATATAGATTTCATATAGGAACGGTGTTCCTGAAAAGTAGCGGCAGGTCTATGGGAAAATCTACTTACATTTATGTATAGTATTCTAATCGTAATTATGTCAAAAAATGTTAGTCGACCTATACTGCTCATATATCTGTGAAGTGATAACCAGATGTTTGATTCCTTGCGTCTTTGACTTCTCAAATCTTATAATTAAATCGTAGTCAACTTGAGCCCCAATTATGTCAACTATCATTCATCCAGTATTGATATTTCGAAATTCAAACGCTTTTGTGTAGTTGATTAAGGAAATTGAATTGACAGTCACTTCTACAATTTATCGCGGTTCTTTGTTTTAGTTTGTTAATTAAACTTATTGAGTTTTTAGGTTGTTAATTAAACTTATTGAGGGTTTATTCATTGGGTATAAGAGTTCTCATTCCGTTTAATAATATGGCTTTGTTTTAGCAGTCTTCGAAACAGAGGTTTGGATCGGTAACGAATGGAACTAGTCACTGTAATTTTGGTGTTCTGTGAGTAAAAGAAAATAATGGTACCCCTATCTTATTAGTCACATATTTATCCAATTACCAGAAGGCCAGTGCCTTCTATAAAATCTCAGAAAGTGCTTGCCACGCAACATTGAAACTTGATGTACAAGCAGTCCCTATTACATATCTCTATATTCATTTCTAAAATAATATGTTAATATTATTTAGATAAACAGATCATATATATATAGTAGACGAAAAATTATTGGTCTTATATTTTATATAGTTTTATTTCGGTTAGCTCTTGCGTTTTTTTTTTTCAGAAACATTAAAAATTTGACTGTTTCCTTAGCTATCGTCGATTTGTCATTTATAAATGATTAAAATGATAGGTAAGATTATAACTGTCGATGTTATTTAAATTTATTGATCATCGATAACTTTAAAATGCGCAATATATAGTAATACATATTTTGTAATAAACTATTGCAGTTAGTTGATTTTTTTTTTTATACTATGTCGGGAGGCATACAAGCATACGGTCCCAAATAACCCTTGCGATATATTAATTATCACTCGCGCGATGCCTCCTCTGCTGCTAACACAGCAACTCCTTGGGAGCTTACTGGTGAACTCACTCACACGCAGGAACACAACAACCCTCAGCTAGAGAGTTGTTATTTGACAGCGGTTTTCTGTGAGGTGGAGGTACTTCCCCAGACGGGCTGCTTTGATGCGCCTTACCTTAGATAACTTATATTAGTTTTATCATTAAATATTATAATTAACCGATGATGAGAAACTATTCTATTATCTATATTTATACAAGTATCCAAAATTTTAATTTTTGCTTATTGTGGCCACTTATAGCAATAATCAAAATAATGACTAATTGTATATAAATATTAAATACAGAATATGTCTCAAAAAAACGTAAATATAAAAAATGGGTGTACTTATGTACGCGAGTGAGAAGTTATACTTCTCTGGCATCATTAAATAAATATTTAACATTAATAACTTAATAATATTTAGTATTAATTATATTAAATAATAATATTTTAATTTTAACTATAGCGCCATCTACCGGTAATACCGTGAAACATTTAGCAGTTTTAACCTATTCCACATTTTTAACTATAGCGCCATCTACTGGTAATATCGTGAAACATTTAGCAGCTTCCACCTGTACTTTTGAGTGCCACGCATTCACTCTCGTACAGTACTATAATAGTAATAATACAGCACAGCTAAGCGCACGTCAAGCATAACACTTTGACCATTATGCTGTTCTTATGCAGCATACAATAAGAGTTCCAAACACACCTCGAGTATAAAGCATGACCTGTTGCCAGCCGTACTATAAGGAGTTATAGTTATTTAATTCGGTGTGTGCCACCTGAACTAGTATTATGAAAATACTGTATCTCAAATGGTACAATCCTTCCCAGGTGTAACATACAGAGAGAACTTGCTAGGATATAGTACAATGAAAATAAAATTTCAATTAAGGCTTAAAATTATGCATCAGCCTAGCCCGAGAGTGGTGCACAACCAATATCATCAAATTCACTAAACTAAAGAAATACGCATTTCTTTAAGTCGATACTTATACTAGTAAATTTTTGATATTTTGAGTTACGTTTTACCAGCAATCCCTAATTGTTTCAAAACAAAATATAGACTATGATCGTCTCTGATAATATAGCTATCGATATGTGAACGAATTTTTTTAATTAGTTAAGTTTTTTGTTAATATATTCTACACAACAAACACATAAAACATACAAAATAGTTTATCTTTATATTATTCTTAGCTTATAGACTATACTGCTATGTAAAAGCAATTAGTTTCACGAACGGATAAAGAAACAAAACACACACCAATGACATATATTTATCAATAAGGGGAAAATTTACATACTGTTATTAAACATATTATAACAAGTAGAAATGCATAAGTTATTAACCCAAAATTAAACATGTCCTTTCAAAGTATACATGAGCTAGTGACACAAATACATACACAGGTTAATGCGGTCTGATCATCAGATTGTGGACTTGAATACAAAGATTCAGAGTTGCTAGAAATGGTATCAAAGTTATGTTGAATGTTATATACTGCATATATATAGAAAGGGCGATCTGTTTTGTAGTACAAACTAAGAGATGTAATTTCTATGATTGATATTGGCGGTGGAAGGAAAATAATAAAATAAATTATGCTCAGCATCGATCTCAAGGATATGAATATAGATCATTTTTGCTAATGTCGGGAAGTTTGCCAATGATGAATGAGTATAAATGTTAGAAGTCGAGTTATATGCAAGAATTTGCAAAGTCCAAGAATTATAGTCCTCGCTAAGGTATATTAATAATGTTCTCAAAAAATGATCGCTATTATTGAAAAAAAAAATGAAAAGAAATAAAAAACTTAAATTATTGATAAAATAAAGGACAATAGATAAACTTTCTTGTTATCGGATAAAGTAGCCGCTTTTAGCAGGTACACATCAAAATATTTGTCATCTAAAATTAAAACGTCTCCGATAGAAAGTAAAACTTCTTTAATTTTGTACGAATGAACAACGATGCCGAAACAATGAACAGCTTTTATTTGTGCTTGTACAAAGACTATGAAAATAAATTTAGTACTAACTCAAGTCATGGGCCTTTTTCGCCTCTCATAGTTTTTTTTCAATTATTTTATTCCAAATAATTATAAATGAGTATAGTAGTATGAGTAGAGTAGTAGTACAGTAGTCTTTTCTCCAAAACACTTTCCTGGAGAAAAGTTGCGAAATTTGGCATGAAATAAGCCAGAATTTGGAGAAGTGCCATAGATGTAAAAAATATTATATTTCCCTTTTAATCATCAGAATTTGAAATGAATTCTTTAGTAATATTTTTCACGTTTTTATACATACATAAATATAATCACGTCTGTCTCCTGTTGGGATACGCAGAAACTATGGAACGCCAAGTGCGCCCATCCAAACGATCGCTCTCGCTTCTTCCACACTCATCAAACTCTTCATGAAAATTCACATCATTCATGCACACCTTCTTCATCTTCATATCTTCATTGAATCATAATTCAATTCTCCGTAAAACATTTATATATATATTGTCTAATGGAAGAGCTACGAAGTTGACATATTGTTGATTTGTGTTTCGAGAGATTATGTAAAGGGAAATTAAGATAAATTAATTTTAGCTCCATCTAGTAAGTGATTATCATCGATAGTTCAATTTGATTGATGATGCGGCGTATCAGGCGAGTGATGCCGGATCATCGTGCCCGTGATTGATTACATACCGACTTTACTCCGCCGGGCTTGTTGGCGTTGTTGACCCCGCCCCAACTAGTATTTGACACCAGGAAAAGTCTTAGGAAAAGTTAGGTAGTCTAAAGTTTTATATGTACCTGATCAGCAACTCTTTATAACAGTCGAGTTTGCGAATAATGGGTCAGTTTGGAGGTAATAAGCTAGGGGATTAGTCTGAAATAAAGATTCGAAGGCCATCGAGCTCGTCAGTACTATTTATTCTACATACAGCCCAAACAATAGCATATATCGGCTATCAATTTGAAACACGTCCATTGGCGTTCGAAATAAGATCGATCTTTCTATGAAGCACGTTCTACGTACGTTCTAATGAAGTATAGTAAAAGGATTTTAATTAGTTTCGTATTCTCTGAATTAGCTCTATTTAGCTCAAATTACTGGACGACCGCATTGGTTAGCAAATTACAAACCCATGTCATGTGTGAAAAATACTCGTCCTCCAGTTAACCCTGGGTTGAAATCGAGATTCGAGACCGCTTTTAGATTCGGCATATCAATAAAATGTTGATTAAAATTTTATCGCCATTTAATTGAATGATGGTTCTGTTAACAGATGTGAAATAAAATACATTTATAAGAATATTTTTGTTAGATATTTTTATAATCAAATTGAATATAGGTATTATGGTAATTAAATAAACGCAGTATTTTATCTGTGTCTATATCTTCACACGAGGTTCCTTACGAGGCAGGCAGTATTTTATGGTAATCAGCTTTATTTTATAGCAGTCAGCTGTATGTTACAATGAAAAATATTCTTACAATGTGAATTCCGATATCACTACTATAATTCTTTTGATAACGCAAATTAATGATGAATCCACATACCAAGTTGCGGTAAAACAAAATCCAAGTCCTACTGGAAAGTTACTTTCTTTTTTTTTTACACTACGTCGGAAGGCATGCTAGCATATGACCCACCTGATGTATAGCGGGTACCGTAGCCTATTAACGCTTGCGATATATTAGGTATCACTCGCGCGATGCCTCTTCTGCTGCTTACACAGCAACTCCTTGGGAGCTTATTGGTGACCTCACTCACATGCAGGAACACAACAACCTTCTAGGGAGTTGTTATTTGGCTGCGGTTTTCTGTGAGGTGGAGGTACTTCCCCAGACGGGTTGCTTTCATGCACACAAATGTTTGCCTTGTGTGGGAATCGAACCCACGAGCGTTGGTGTCAAAGTCGCGTCATTTACGACTGAGCCACCGAGTTTGTCACCTCAACTTATATACTCGTATACACGAATTTCTCAACATAATGACCGATAAGATCTATGAAAATTGCATGGCACGTGCATTGGCCAAATGTTATTTTTGTTTATATTAGTAAGGTACCCAATAAGTACTTGACCTGCCTAATGGTATGCAGTTACCGTATTCTATATAAACTTACAATACTAGGTTCATCAGTCAGATGTTACTTCCCTTGTAAAAACTTAACGAAAGCTTAACTTGGCAATAAGCGACGGTACTATCTTTGTAAAGTCCTAAAATCTACTTAGAAGCACACAATCGGCCAAAAATAGGCATTTTTGTTCCAGTATATGTTCCAGTAACAATAAAACTTTAGAAAAATAAAATCTTATCATTGGGATGTAGCTTTTCAACACTTTCCTACCATGTTCGTGCTTCCAAACTTATCGAATAGAAATTACATTCGACATTTGATGGGATAGCCTCAGGTGCTCATCGGCCTTTGGGGGCAGTTCTGTAGGATTGAAAAAGAAAATGGGGGTCAGAAAGCACTTACGGTGGCTATAAAATCGACCTCTTATATTATCCGAATGATCTTGGTCCGTAGTTTTGGTACTATTATCATTTATTTGCATTATTAGCTAGATGTAAGTCGCAGGTATTATCCATAAAAAAGTACCTTTATCATGTATGTATCTACTAAATAAAATATGGTATATTACTCTCCATGTAAAAATCAGTATCTTAGCCACATCCTTAGGGTTAGGTAGCGGGCGAAGAAGAAGATGATTTAATTTAGCGACCAGAAATTTCTAATAAATTACGCAACGTTTGTAGACCGCGTTCGTAATGATGATGTACGAAATGGTGTTGGCTTGAAGGAGAGATTAGTGCTAAAATTAGAAGAGAAGAGAAGATTGTTGGTTCGGATATGGAGACACTATGTAGGAAGACAGAATCACACGCATATATACAACGCAAAAGTGTAGGGACCGAGTATGGCAAAGACTTATTTTTTTCTTCTTTTTAGCGTTACCTCGTTTCCTAATCTATTAGGATTGGCAGGGTCCGCTACCTAAGCCTAAGGAAAGTAAAGACACTGATTTTTATCCTAATTAATTAGGAGATGGGATAACGCTAAGAAGAAGAAGAAGGAAAGTCTTGGCGTTGTGGTGTGTGTAAATTGTACATATTTTTTTAAAACAACATCGAAAGGCATCACGTATACGGCCTACCTGATGTGAAGTGGTTATCATAGATGAATGCTTGCGATACATTAAGTATCGCTCCCGCGATTCTAGCTCTGCTGCGAATACAGCGGCTGCTTAGGACGTCGCTGATGTCCTCCCTCGCAGGAACACAATAATCCTCCACGGAGTTGTTTTTTGGCTGAGGTAGAGGTACTTCCCCCCTAGATTTGATCCGCCCCACTTCTTTTAAATTTGTTATTTTATATAATTTGGATAAAATTGGTTCTTTCATGAGTTTAATTTATGCACAATAAAATTGTATACTAAATGTTAATGATTTTGCTGAAGTTGTGCTGTAAGGTGTTTTTATTTCGTTAAACTAGGCCCAATATCCTAGAAGATATTATATTGCGGGGTCCGCAACATAAACTTAAGGATTTGGCGAAGATACTAAGAGACAAAATCGTATTTTTTTAAGGTTAGGTCATTCGAAATATAATTTCTGGGATATTTTTTCACGATCTTTTCCTTCGCCGCCAAAGAAGTGATAATTAAATATGTAGATAACAACAATACGGTTTTAGGTGTACATGCCTCCACCAGGATTTGTACCAATGATCTTTATTTAACTAGTAAATAACAGCAAGCTGTGTAGACAGAGCTGATATTTTTTAAATTTAAAAAATATTCAAACATCTGCACTGCAGAGTGGCCGGCCATACGTTTTCCCATATGTTTTTTTTTCTAATTGGAACGATTTTGGACCGTTCTTCCTCATCAACGAACATTTAAATTTCAAATTAAAGGATACAAAACTACAATATGTTAGCTATTAGTGTGTCGATTTTGGAGTTTCTCACTATTACCATCTAAACGCTAGCTGGATGACATCAGTCTACCCCAAACGGCAATTTTGAGGGTAATGTGGCTCCGCTGGCTATCACATCTCTGCCAATAATATGTTTATTATTAAAATCAAAATAACGAAAAGATATTTAATCGGAAATGTGGACCTGCATAATTAAACATTAACAAAGCACTTTGTCTATATATGAGTGGTTTTCGCGGTACATCGTCTATTGATCACGGTACAATCAGTGTACCACGGTAAACATTTAACGGAATAATATCCTAGGCTCTAGACCTAGATAATCCCAAGATAAGATCTAAGCCCACCTTAACTTTTAATCTCACCCAAACTAACCTGAATCACTTTAGTTAAACTCGATCCCCTGTTCCTTACACGTTTGTGTTAACACTTCCCGATAATGAATTCAGGGACCGTCCTAATATCGAAGCGTCGGAATAGATACAATATCCCGGTTATACGGATACCGACCTCTCAAATTTATTCTGTTCGCTCAAAACGGGTGACCAAGTTTGAGATTTTACAACCTATTATTGGCGACTATTTTTTCTGCCACTTTTATGGAGAATAAAAGCAAAAAGTAGCTCGTAACTTTTTAATCTCAGAAAGTGTAATGTGATATAGTATGAATGAAGAACCTGGGCGACCAAGCTTTTTCGTTCTTTGCGTAAAGTTACGTTTTCTCGAGAACGACATCTATAAAACTTAATCTAAAAAAGCAAAACCTCGTCTAAATACAAAATTTGAAGAAAATCGTCGGGATCTTTCCTGAGATACGCAGAATATAAAAAAAGATAAAAATTATTTATTTGCCATTGGGCCCTCGCGGGCACTTAGACACGTCTTACAGTTTTTGAAATATAATCTTATTGTATCTTATTTAATTCTCTTTTTACTTTTTTTTTATCTACTAGCATTTCGGAAATGACCATTGGCTAAGAAGAAATGCCAAAAGATACTTGCCAATATTCTCTCTCTCTCTTCTCTTTTAAAATTGTCAATTAGATATTACAAAAACAAAAAATACATAAGCATATTGGTACAATAATGATATCGAATGGTAAAATTAAAGATTATTAAGAACAGGTCGTCTGTGCTGAATTATTTCCAGATATCTTTGTCAGTTATATATTTGTATATGTACAAGAATTGTTCGTAAAAAATAGGAATATATGTGTAAAAAAAAGTGCAGTTAACAGGGCTCGTACCAGGGAACATTTGTGACTCAAGTGCGACCAATTGTCATATAATAATTGCATCGTTAATTAGCTAGTGTAGTATTAGTGTTTAACATGACCTGCAGGTTTTTATTTTTATATTTTTCGTGTAAAATCGTGTCAAAATTTGATACAAATCGTTACAGCTGCATCCAATATTCACAAAATATATTAATGTATATCTAGAATTACTCGTTTAAATACATAAGATTTAAAACTTGTTATAATATTTTCTAAATAGAGTGTGTTGTATTAGGAAAATAGCAGAAAGAATCAGTTTGGAAGAAGTTTCTATAGCTACAAGACAGAAAATTGTATTAAGTTCCTGTTAGTAATGATTTCTTAGATGTTTTATTTAGAAACAAGTAATCTAGTCTAAAGGATAGTTTATATTTACAAAACCTAAAAGAAATTAAGGACTAATCCATAGAGTATGAATAAATTACACATTTATTTAACCGGCGAGCGTGCATGAGAAGAGCAATGAATGTTAAAGAAACAAGTAAGATATGTAAGGATCGAGTCACGTGGCGCTCGGTTCTCTTTGCCTACCCCGCAAGGGATTTGGCGTGAAGTTATAGATAGATAGATAGATTTATTTAACGAGCATCCTCGGCATTGACACATCACGCATTCGAGCATAAAACTACGACCAGCGAGTGTTGGAAGACCGAAAGCGTGCTCGTTTTAATATCGTACGTTATGTAATGCTTCGTATTCATCAACATGTATTTTGTAACCGAGATTTTGTTTGCTATTTAGTTGATACAAAAACATGGTACAGAGAAACATTTAAAGACATTAATATTGGTTATCTGTCAGTATAGATTCTGGGTGAACGTTGACTGATTTATATTTTACTTTTATACACACTATTACAGAAAAAAATCAATCAAAATATACCTTCGATTTCCAACTAGGTATTTACTCATTAACTTTAGTTATGCTTTCCATTATATTACCCTAGAAGATAAATTTTTAAGAAATCGTTAAAGATACTCATTTAGAGTTACGCGGGAGGGTAGCGTAAGGAACTCCAACATATGCGCTAGACTACATGACTGTACCATAGCAGACAAACTACAAGAGTCTCGCCAACGATAGTATGGCAACATCTTACGAAAACCGACAAGTTACGTGGGGAACAAATATCAAGCCAGCACCTCCGCTAGGTCGTGGTAGAAGGTGTAGGCCCAATAAGTGCTGGCTTGACATCGTGAGGGATGACATGCGTGGCACGTGCGTACTCACTTTTTAGTGCAACCTTTATGGGATACCAAAACCGCACAACGTGGAGAATTAAAAGCCGGAAAGTGGACCCAGGGCTCCAAAGTGAAAGCGTAGAACGCGGCTGGGATTAACGCTCGTATGATGGTGATTTTCATTTTTCTATTTCATATATATTTTTCCATGCTAGTCATGCAAAAGCTACAACACCGGCAAAACGAGGTATGAGGTTTGAACAGCACGAATGAGGATAATATGAATATGACTGCTAAATAACAAAATCTTGGAGGATTGTTGTGTGTCTTCTAAGGTGTGAGTTGGTAAGTCTAATTGTTCTTGTACTCAGAACAGTTGTTGACAGGATACGATAACTGCTTCACATCAGGCGGATCGCATGATTGTTTGGAATTGCCCTTAGTTTTATTTTCTTCATATAAATTAGAAATTACTTATATGATCCGCCATTATGTTGCTGTATGATTTCAATTTGCAATTAAAGCTAGTTAAGGTGGTATTTTGCTTATTGGAAATTGGCAAAATGATTGCAAAAACTTTACTTACTTTACATGTCCGATTAGGCCAAAAAATGAATAAAATAAAAATCGACATTAACAAAAATCCCCATTACAATAAATAAATCAGCTCAGTTGTTTCGCCTTGGTCAGGTGCAGTAAAAACAAACTTTTGTTTACATGTCTACGGCCAAGCACTCGTACTCAAACATGCATGCATAAGAACATGCATAGGGATGCACACTCACGAGTGTGTAGGTACACATATATACACGCACGATACACCTATCCTCTCAAAATGGTATTGAAAGACATGTAAGATCTTCAGATGTAAACATGTCAATACAAATTAAACTTTGCTTTTTTAAGCAATTGTAAGATTTAGAAGTTAATAAACTTACTTTATTGGGACGCACATTGTGAGTAACTTTACCTGCGGCTACACTCATGCCTAGATTTAGATAATCAGTAATATATGTAAGGACATATGTCACACATTATTACAGGAATTAAACCTGAAGACAGCTTCAAGTCCTACACTATCTCATTTACAAATATCATTACAATAGCATCACGTAATTAAACTTGCTAATGTCACTTTTGTATTTATAATGAAGGTACGGGCAAGCTGGCTAATAAATGGCCTATCTATCTAACTGATCAGTTATCATATACGGAAGGTGTCTACCGATGGAGACAACTAAGTGAAACGACATTTGATGCAACACTGCTTTATTGAAAATGATTAACATATTTATATACAGATATAATTTCTGTCACCCTTACATATTCCCCGTTAATTTAAAATAAAATGAATAATTTTATTTTATAAAACCTAAGATTATTATAATATTGTTTTAAAAAAAAAAACAGTTTCGATTAACAAGGAATTTCATACATACCATTGCAGTAGGTACGTATTTTTGTCTATACTAACACAACATACACGCCGTAATGTGGTAGGTACATTGCTTACATTGCGATATGGAGCAGTCTCCTAGTGTCCATCTTATAATAGTGCAAAGTAATGTTATATTCGAAATTGTGATCATGTATTCGAGTGTCAGTGTAATTTACTAAACCATAAAAGTTTAGTTTTCTTTTTGTATACAAACTAGATTAGATTTAAAAAGATAATACAAAAAGATCTAAAAAAAAACCATATTTACAGAACGATATAATTTCTGTCACCCTTACATTCACGATAATAAACAGTTTACGTTCTGGTAAAGCTATCTGTAAAATATCATTACGATTTGTTCAGGGGTTCAGACTTTGTGTAAATGTAATGTTATTTCTATTTTAATATCATTGTGACCTAATTATTTATTGCACCTACAATAACATGCTGAATATGAAGTAACCAATATCTTGTAAAGGTTGTTTGTTGACAACAAATATTACCGTCTTGTGTAAAATGTTCTGTTCTGTGAAAAAATGATTATAAATATGACGAAAAATAAAAATATACTTCACACTATATCTACTATCCTAAAATTGTTTCTAAATTTAATCCTAAAAAAGATTGTACGCAAATAAACTTGATAGATAGTTAATTACGACAAAATTAATGGTACCATTTCGAAATTGAGCGTCTGTTTCCGCCTGCTTTTCACTATCATAGGCCAAGTCAGCGACAAATATTTCAAGTAGGTAGGGCGTAATCAAGGGAGCAGGTCGAACCGTCTTGAGCAAGATTAATTAATGCTCAGAGCATCAATCATTGGCCCGAGGATTCCTCATAGTGGGAGACGTCCGCATTTCACGAGTTCACTCTGTGGGTTCCTTGGGTACACCTACCTACATTTATTATAGGAATACGCACTACACACTATTCAAGCTACGTTTGGAGTTAAACAAGTGCGAAATACCTATCATCTGAATTAGATTTATTTTCTTTAGATAGGTTATAGGATTCTAGTCATAGAGAAAACTTAATACGAATTATACAAATATTCACATTTATATTCAAATTACATGGCGATAAAAAAATATACTAAGTCACAGTTTCAGTGATTTCTTTCACGCCAAGTCATTATCAACATTCATCTTCATATAGAAATATGTGTAATGTTTAATGTTTTCAACTTTTGAATAATATATCTAACATTGAGTACATGCTTTATTCATTTGAAAACTCATATGACACGTGTGGAGTTTTATTATGTATTATGAGTTTTATTATAATCCTCATACAGGTATTGTAGTTATAAATATGAATGAATACTTGATTAACATTATTTACTACATCTGAGCGCACTAGTGAACTATGACTACAAATTATCCTCATCATTTTGTATTTCATAAGACTTCGGTGCCTGTTCGCGGGTTTCATAAAACGTCGCTTTTAAACGCTCCGATTGTACTAGTTAGTGCGTTTTTTTACTTAATCGAGCGCTGAATTCGATCCTGCAACCTCCAGCTTGGTGCTAGCGACGTAAATTTGACGTTTATTAATTTGATTAACCATCGCAATGTATTTTATTAAATTACAAGAAACGCTGAAAGCCCTGCCGTTTATAAATGATGTCAAAGATGGCTTTTGTTTTTATTTACGAGGATTATAACTTAATATACAAAATTAAATCATATTTAATTTTAATTGTTGGATATAAATCCTTTGGCCTATTTCTACGATCGTGCTTGTTGTCTTCAATTAATTTCCATGGAAAAGTATGAGAGATTTCAAAAGAGGTTAGTTTTCGATCAACTTTTAAATTAGTGATAGATTTTTCACATTTTAAAAAGGCGAATGTAAAGAAAAAATGGTTATTCAGATGCTTAAAAAATAGAATGTTTTATAAAATTGTGGAAATATATATTTGGACTTGAATTTGTTGTCATTGAATTTATTATCAACAGAGCTAAAAATTTCCTACATCTATGTACCGGATTTATTCATTCATATCTATCTATAACTTCACGCCAAATCCCTTGCGTGGTAGGCAGAGAGAGTCGAGCGCCATAAGACGAGGTCCTTACACACTGCACTAGCTTCTTTAACATTCATAACTCTTTTTATGCACGCTCGCCAGTAATACAATATTATTGCATTAGATACGAATTAGTAAATCCGAAGTAAATGAAATAATATGTACCCCTTGACCGCAACTACAGATTTAAAAGTAAAATCATAATTGCGGTCAACTGGTACAATCTATAGCTATGATCAATTAATCTCAAAATGAGAAAGCTTTTGGATTGTATGTAAGTGAAAAGAAAAAACCAACAACTTAATTTTTTATAAGTGTGACGTAACAACAATACGAATAAAAACAAGAAGAAACATATCGAATAATAAGATTTATCATCATTATGTAAAAGTTCATATAATATACTAATATACTGAAAGTAAGTTTCCATGTGCGTTGTACATATTATATTTCACATACTACTTTTCGTTCTCCTCTGGGAGTGAAAAGTAGTGCGCCCAAAACTTCGAGCAAATTATTATTGTCATAACCTCCCTTCTCTCCAAGGTGATCGAGCGTGTGATAAATACTCGATTCCTGGCATACCTAGAGGATCACGACTTAATCAGCGACCGTCAATACCGCATTTGCTGTGGTTCCACAATTCCAGAACACGTCGCTCACAATTGCTAAGATAAGAGCATTGCTAATTGATAAGAGCATTGGGATTCTCGGTGTCGAGATTTCTAGTGATGTTCAGTGTCGAGGTCACCTGGAGGAGAAAGTCAAGCTGGCGTCCAGGAAACTCGGTGTGCTTAACAGAGCCAAACAGTACTTCAGCACGGGACAAAGACTTACGTTATATAAGTCCCAACTCAGACGGCATATGGAGTACTGTTGCCACCTTTGGGTGGGAGCACCTGCATACTAGCTAGGACCTTGTGACTCGGTGCAGAGGCGAGCTGTGAGAATCGTTCATGATCCTGAACTAACACACGGTATTGAGCCCTTGAGTTTGCGAAGAGATTTTGCGGTAACTGCTTACCATCAAGCAGGACGTATGCTTGTTTGCCCCCTTAGTGGTATAAAAAAATATTTATCTTCCCTATTAGAAATAATAGTTTGCCCAGATTTTAGTGGGATATTGACGGCTAGATTTGTGCTTCTCAACTTGTTACTTGGTACTATGTGTAATGTACCTGCGTTCCTGTTGCTATAGTAGTGTAATATAGTTTTCGTAAGTTAGCATTAAGCCTATATATATAAGTCATAGTTTCATTGCAAGTACGATGTGCCGGTTAAATATACGAGAGCTGTTTACAGCCGTGTTTGTTCAATGTTTATTATGAGAGCACCGTCGACCAATGCTTACTGTTAGTTACAATATTACATGTACTATAATATATTGAAAACCTTGACGTTAAAGTTCAATTAATGTATTAAAAATTCTCAACACACGAAAACTCGTATGAAGAAAAAACAAAGTCCGCTGTTTTATTACTACGTACTACGAACTATTCATCCTCGTAACAAAAGAGTGATACTAAATCAAGTATATACATATACTTACTTACTTACTTAAGTGAGGTGTACTACACACAAGTGTATACATTTACCGCGACAAGCTTCCAATTATCGTAGCTCCTCGATTAGAAGCTCCTCGGTTATGCCTAGCGTTATGCCTAGCATCTGTATCCTGGGTATCGTCGTATCGAGCGATTAGTGGAGTCAATACGGTATTTTTTACTTAAATTTTTTTGAATAACAACTGATCAGGCTGAAACAGGATGCATTTGACGGGGAAAAATATATAGACAAAAAGACCCCAAATTATTTTTGTCCACAACTTATTATAGTATATAATTATTATATATAATATAATTTTGGAACGAGACCTATAATTGGCAAGTTTCTTTAGGCATTTCTCTTCGCCAATAGTCAATTTAGCCAAGGGAATTGAATAAGATAAAATAAGATTATATTTCAAAAAGTTTAATACTTGTTAACGAAAATAAAATACGTGTACAACCTTATCTGAATGCAAAAATTGATACAAAATCAGAAGTTACAGTTATTGTCGAGATACAGGAAATATATTTAAGAACTTAAAGATCGCGTCTTATGGCGCTCGTTTCTTTCTGCCTACCCCACAAGGGACCTGGCGTGAAAATAATAGAAAGAAGTATCTTTCTATATCTTCACGCCAAATCCCTTGCGGGGTAGGCAGAGAGAACCGAGCGCCACGGGACTCGATCCTTACATATCTCACTCGCTCCTTTAACATCCATTGCTCTTCTCATGCACGCTCGCCGGTTTCTAGTTCTCCTGACATCACCTTCTGATAGAACACGACCAATTTGGTCACGGTAGGTAAGTCTTGGCCTTCCCCGGCTCCTACATCCTTCCACTTTTGCATTGTATATCTGCTTCGTCATTCTTTCATCTTGCATTCTTTCTAGATGTCCGAACCATCGGAGCATACTCTTCTCTTCTTATTTTAACACCGACGCTCTCTTTCAGACCAACTCTGTTTCTAACATCATCATTGCGAATACGGTCTACAAGCCTTACGCCACAAATTTTGCGCAGCGCTCGCATTTCGACCGCGTTTATTCTACTTTCATGCTTTTTCTGCCATACCCAGCTCTTGCTTCCATACGTTAGCGTTGGGACCAACACTGTATTGTGTATAGCGAGTTGTGCCTTCTGGCTCAGGATTTTACTGCCAAGAAGTTTTCCCAACGCTCCATTCACATTATTCCCAGCACTCACTCGTCTTTCCACATCTGCGGTGTACCTTCCATTCCTGCTGAAAGCGCATCCAAGATATACAAACTCATCCACTTGTTCCAACACTTCATCATCAATCGTAATCCTTACATTAGTTCTGGATTCTTCTCTTTCAAATGCCATTATCTTTGTTTTCTTCACATTCAGTAGTAAGCCTTTCTCCATACATTCGTCTTTCATCGTTGTGGCCAGTGTTTGCAGTTCAGATGGTGTATCTGCTAATAGCACGGCATCGTCTGCATACAGCAGACAGTTCACCACTAGGTCACCCATGCGCAATCCCACATTCGTTGACCGTAGAAAGAAGTACATACTAAATATATCTATATGGTCAAGTGTTGTTCATTTAAAGTAATGGAATGTGCTAGCACTATTTATGTAGCTCCGTCCATGCATTTTTCAAGTTTACAAGTAACATTGCCCAACAAATAAACAAACTTTAAATATTTGTCATATTTTTAACAACATCGGAAGATGAACAGTATACGGCTCACCAGATGCTAACATATACAGCAACTCATTACTAGCTTACTAATAGCCTCACTCACTTGCACGATTACAACAATTCTTCACAAAGTTTTTATTGACTGCGGTTTTCTGTAAGACAGAGATACTAACTCATTCAGGCTAGTTGGATACACATTAGCTCTCTTAGTTAACTACGAGTTTCCTCACTTGGCTTCTGCATCCTTACGCTTTCATGTTGCCTTGCGCACTCTGAAACAAATAACGGAGAAAATTGATTTGTTTTCCTGTTCTCTCGCATTGTATATCTGTATCGTCATTCTTTCATCCTGAATTCTTTCTACATGTCCGAACCAACGGAGTATGCCTTTTTTCCCTTAACACCGACGCTCTCTTTCAGACCCAATCTCTATCTTACGTCATCATTACGAACGCGCTCAGCAAGCGTTCTGCCACAAATTTTGCGCAATGCACTCCCCTCGACCGCATTTACTCTACTTTCATGCTCTCTCTCCCATACCCAGCATTCGCTTGCATATATAAGTTAACGTTGATATTAGCACCGCGTTGTGTACAGCGAGCTGTACCGTCTAGCTTAGATTTTGGCTGCCTAGAAGAAGCCAACGCTCCATTCACGCTAATCCCTGCATTCACTAGTACCTTTCATCGCTGCTAAATGCACTTCCAAGATATACAATCTCATCCACTTGTTTCAACACTACATCATCAACCGTAATCCTAGAGCTATTTCGTGCAGCAGAATATTCATTCAATAATTGACTACGAATTACGTATTAATGCGTAAATTGTGACCACAATACGACGCCATAGAGATTATGGCGACAGTTACCTAAATGCACCGGCCTTCTCCATTCCCTCGTGGCTAAATTGTATGTCCGAAGTTGACGATTTTAAATTTGAGATACCCTTTACCTTAGAAAGGTATTTCCAAATTCCGTGAGAGCATGAATACGATGAAGTTCCAAAGTATGTCGAGTTCATATAAAATTTTCCCATTCAACTTCTGGGTCGAGGAAGGTTTAATCAAAGTTTGTTTGTAGGCATTTTTGGGAGGGCCCTAAATAATTCATTGGAAGTAGTTAACCGTTTAAAGGTAGCATTTTTTGGAGAAACTTATATTAAGTAAGCGTAAACTTATTCTAGTAGTACTTATTTGCCCTAGAGTGAAGACATAGATAAATAAATAGGTAAAGTACTTACAAATGACGTTGATTTATTAGCTTTGTTAATCCTACTAATATTATAAATGCGAAAGTTTGTATGTATAGATGGATGTTTGAAAGACAGGTTAATAATAAGTATATGCCAAAATTTTTATTTCACTTTAATGCAAACCTCTTTTACACGTGCACGGTAAAGGTAGTATATTAAACTTTTTAAATAGCGCCTCGAAACTGTTTAAATACCAAGTTATATTGAGATTACATTAAGGAGAGATTTTGCGTCCCTTTGTATGTTCTACTGAATGTAGAACGGGCTGTGTTCTGAAGAATTGTTTGATATGATGCCGACGGCCACTTTTTATAAGCACACCGCTCGCCGATGGCTGGGAGTTCATCCTCATACACTGGAACTGCAATCGCCGCATACTGTTCGGTTCCAGAGAAGTTTTCTTCCGAGAACTCTCAAGTTGTAGAATGAACTTCCAGCCAAGGTTTTCCCAAGGGACTACGGCATAGGACTCTTCAAGAAAGGCGCGAAGAGGTATTTAGAGGGTCGGCAACGCATGGGTGACACCCTTAATATTGCAAATGTCTATAGACTACGGTGACTGTTTACCATCAGTCATGCCGTATGCTTGTTTGCCACCTTAGTGGTATACAAAAATATTTCTAAAAAAACTAAATTCATATTCATTTGTAACAGTAGGCCGATTCTACTAAAAACTGCAACTGCACTGCAGCGCGGCGTGTGTCAAAAATGCGTCATTTTGACGTTTCGTCAAGCGATCTGACAGCAGCGACGTTTAACAAACGTCAAAATATACGCATTTTGACACACGCGGCGCTGCAGTGCAGTTGCAGTTTTTTAGTAGAATCGGCCTACAGAACTCATGGCATAGGTATAATTGGTAGCACACACAAATATAGCCAGAGTCTCTTTTAAGCCTTGAAACCTATTTTTTTTTATACACCGTCGGGAAGCATTAAGTATATGCAACATATTAAGTATCACTGGCACGATGCCACTGCTATTTTACCTAAGGAGCTTACTGGTGATCTCAGTCATCCGTAGGAACACAACAATCCTCCTGTGAGATATTTTTTTTTATACTACGTCGGGAGGCATACAATCATACGGCCCACCTGATGTAAAGCGGGTACCGTAACCTATTAACGCTTGCAATATATTAATTATCACTCGCGCGATGCCTCCTCTGCTGGTTACACAGCAACTCCTTGGGAGCTTACTGGTGACCACACTCACACGTAGGAACACAACAATCCTCGAGGGAGTTATTATTTAGCTGCGGTTTTCTGTGAGGTGGAGGCACTTCTCCAGACGGGCTGGTTTGATGTGCCCTACCTCTCTTAAAGCATCCAAACCAAGACAAACAATCATGTTCATGCACACAAATGTTTGCCTTGTGTGGGAATCGAACCCACGAGCGTTGGTGTTAAAGTCGCGTCATTCACGACTGAGCCACCGAGCTCGTCATGTTTTTTGTGAGGTGGGAGTAATGCTACTGTAATGCGCCCTATCTCTCTTATAAACATCCAGATCAAGGCAAATAAACATGTTCATGCACACATATGTCTGTCTTGTGTGGGATTAGAACCCACGAGGTTTATATTTAAATTAGCGTTACTAACCACTGCGCCACCAAACCCGTAAATATCATCGATAACCACGAGATCAACAACTATTCTCACAGCTCATTTTTTATTGTAGTCATAAAGCCCAAGCTGAATATGAAGTATCCAAAGATGAGAGCTCCATACTCCACGTATGGTCTGTTATGAGATTTATCGAGCAAAAGGCTTTAAACCTTTACAGGTTTGATAAATTTGATTTGATAAAATACATTACTATTATTAGGGCAGGTATTTAGAATTGGAATTTGATTTTTTCCTAAACGCGAACACTTTTCAGACTGTTTTAACAAAATGTACAGGCAGTTTTTAATTGATAAGACGTAATAGCTCACCGGATTCAATAAATATTTCTTATAAATTTTTGGAATACAACGAAACAAGACAACCATGCTGTCGTGTTTTATGAAGGAAAATTAAAATGAACGCTCAAAAAACCTTCGTATAACGTTATGAAATATTATATAGTACGATAGTATTTGATTTCTTTCCAAATAAATATTTCGGATGAAATTAAATGAATAATTACTCTTCTATCATTCAATGATTAAATATTTCTCGAAAAGAAATTAATAAGCTCAACATTTTTACGGTGAATGAATACGGTCAAATTACGATTTTCAAATACGTAATCAGAGCTCGTAATTGCTGTAAGTAATTTAATTAACTTATTTCGTTCTGAAAAATTCACAGTTGGGTAAATAGATATTAGGTATTTGGTCATTTAAATTTTATTCATAAAAATGGGCAAGAGCAGGCTCAATTCTACATGAACATTCTCTACTAGTTAATCTTAGAGGGATGCATTTAACAGGAAGTAGTAGGCGCACAAAAGGATATTATTGAAGAATAACATAGTAGTCTTTGAAAATACAAACTAGTGTATTAGATTCTACCATTACATTACCATTCACATGTCGTCTTATCTACGTTATCCCCAATTCCTAATCTATTATGCTTGGCGGACGGTTACAAGTTTTCTCTCTGGGTTGTTGAGGTCTGACAGCAGACGCTCCATCTGAGATCTGTATTTGCACCAAGTCTTAGTGCTTACAAATCTTTATACAAATTTTCATGGAACAACTGCCGTCAGGCGTGCACAACCCAAAGCGAAAACCAGATCTTTCTCAGGTTAGGTTAGTCTTTCGACATATAATTTCTTGGGCGTGCGGATTTCCTCACGATGTTTTCCTTCACTGCCGAGTAAGTGATAATTAAACATATGTACATATATCCAAAATTACGATTTAGAAGAATTTGCGAGGATTCGGACCAAGAACCAGTTGGTCAATAGGCCGGTTCTTTACTCACTGAACTATTTCTGCTCATATTTTACCTATTTCTACCACATTATATAAATAAAGTTACATAATAATTGACATTTTACACATACGTATGACAATGCGTACACTGAATCGTAATTATAATTACACCTGAAACTTATTAAGAAAATAGTCACGTTTCACATATGTAAATGTGTTGAGAGTTGATTACCTCTTAATTTCGATGGATAGCACATTCTCAAAACTAAATGTTGAACTGGTGTACAAAACCAGAAGAAAGAGGTGCAGAAGGATATAATAATCACAATGCTGTAGTTCTAACTGGCAACTCAACAGAGATGTTGAAATTTTGTCTTTGAACAAATCTATTATATAAGATAAGGTTATAACAGCGATTTAACACTATCTTATAGAACGAAGAAAAGATTGGTGGGAATGAGCACAGTTATTATTTATCAACACGTTCCTTAGCCCGGACTTCCCTACGTACAATTGTGATAACGAATATTTTGTCATAAATAATCCTAAAAAATAATTAGTAACATGATCTAAAATGAAATTAAAAAATGATTTTATTTTCAGTAAAAACTTAAAGTAAGTACTTCAGAGAGTCGACCAGCGCCTTCGTCTCCGGTGTGTCTTTATCGGACGGACGGACGGAGTGGAAAGTCAAAAATGCCGCAGGACTCTCGGTTCTGGCTTGCCTTTATTGACCGTTCCGAGAGGAATCTATAGAGCATACTGCTCTATCAGGTAATATGTTCCACGGTTGGAAGTGTTAAAGAACATATCGTCGCGAGTAACTTCGTAGAAAGTGTAGCACACCTCTTGCCGCCCCTGAAATTGTTGTCCCCGACCAACTTTCTCTGGCATTTCAGAGATCTATCCAGAGTGGCGGGCCACCACCTGCCGAAAGTAACATCAGATACCTACGATGGTTATGGTAGATATCCCTGTTCTGTAATTGCCCTAATAATTCCTCCAGATCTCATTTCAATAGCCCAATTACCTGTTCCTAAGTATATTGTCTTATTAATATCGCCTGGAGCAGGTTCAAGCAGGTATAATACATTACATCAATCTTTTCGAATGGGCCTCTACGTGTTGGATCTATATCCCCGTGCGCTCCTATCAAATGACCATGGTTAACGCCCGTGATTTAAGAAATATAATAAAAAATAAATATTATAGTACATCTAAAATAAAAATTGCTATTACGAGGCATCAGAGGTCAGTAGGGTGACTTTCAAACCAATTTCGATATATCGAATTTGGAATTAAACTCTTGAACTACGTCTGTCGCGCCACATTATTTTGGTATTGGTTCGCGATTGCCTAGTTAGGCACTAGTAATGAGATTCAATCCCATGTTGACCAAATTATAGTCGAGACTACGAAATATTACCGAAAACTTTTCATTGAATTGTCATTGGAATTGGCTTCAAGGGTAACCAAACTGAACGTGCGTTGCCTTTATGATAGCAGTATTTATTAACGCTGCTTAGTAGTCATATTAAGGTATACGCTGCTCTTTTTTCCCCAATCTTGGCTGGATTATTATCCATATAATACGTTAACTGCACGTTGTTGACTTATAGATGGTGCAATTATATTTTTTCTACAGCGTTGGGAGACATACAAACCGTATGCTTGTGTGCGTTCCGACGTTGTTTAACACCCACCTAAAGTAATTGTAAAGCGGTTACCGTAGCGAACGCTGCGGCTTTCCATGAGATGGAGGTACTTTGTACAGAAGGAGGTACAGAAGGGCTGCTTCGATGCGTCCTACCTCTCGTTAGTTGACATTATACCTCTGTTTCCTAATGAATAATACATTGCAACTACCTAGGGCCATAAGTTCTGTTACAAATAAGTTTGCATTTATTATTTTATGAAAAAATGTAATGTTAATAAAACTTATATGTACTCGTACATATGTATGTAAGTCAGGACAGACGGAGACAGAATGTCGACGTGTCATTTCCTTTAAAATTGACCATAACTTAATCTCTATAGGGTTTTAGATCTGGGCTAGATGAGGTCGTCTTAAGCTTGCTGGCTTAGGTAGTACGGGCCTTGTGACTAGGTGCAGAGTTCTGTTGGAAAGCCCACGGTACATTTTTAAAAAGTGTAATGCTGAGAGGTTTCACGACACGATCCAATCCAGTTTCTTGATACTCTTTGGCCGAAGTCTTCGCTCCTTTTTCACAAAAATGAAACTTCGTGAGCTCCTTGATAGACACCCCTCACCAAACCATTACAGACGCAGGATGATGACCACGTTGCACCTCTTCGACCACTAGGGTGGCTTCTTTATAACTGTGTGCTACTTTGTGTGTGTTTGTGTGTGTATACTTTGTCATTTTGCTTGTTGTAGTGCTAATGCTATAATATAATATATAATGCTAATGCTAACTCGTGAAAATTTTTTCTTTAGTAAATAGGATATTTCTGAGCCTTCACTTGCATGTTGGTACAGAAGGCGTTTTGATCGATTCACTCTCTTCAACTGTAAGATATTTAGGGTATGTCCTGTAAATCGACGATAAGCGCCGAGTTTTGTTTTATTATACGCGACAGAGTCCTAGCGGGAATCTTCATTTCTCGCGATAAGATTTTTGTTCGCCCCGATCTTTTATGGTCTTCCACAGACGAAGTGTTGGTATATGTGTCGATAGTACGATATACGAAAATACGGCTGATACCAAGCTTTTGAAGTATATTGAGTATGACCGAAGGCTCCATACCCACTTTATGCAAAGCGATCACTACAATTCTATTTTCTTTAACATCCCATTCCATATTGAAATTTGATAATAATCACGAAAAAAATATGTAAAATGGCAGAAAATCGAAAGAAGTTTTTAATTTAATAAACGCGTTCCAAATTTCTATATAACAGTATATATGTCGACAATAGTTATATTCGATAATATTTATTTCATCATTTTTTCATCAATTCTGTTTATAAATTTAACTTCAGTGCTTAATAATTTTCAATTAGTTTTCAAAGTTATTTCCGATATGTAAAATAGCTAAATATACTTAGTTAATATTCAAATGGATAAAAAAGAAGAGTTCACCAGAAATATCAAAGTCGTCAGATCTCCATAACCCAGACGATAAATCAGACATTGCATAGCTTAGGTTACATGTCTTTTGAAATAAATTTTCTTGGACAGGCGGGTTTCCTCGCGATGTTTTCCTTCACCGCCTAGCAAGTGATATTTACATACATCCGAAAACACGAATTTGGTGGTACTTGCCCACGCCGAGATTCGAATCAGGTACTATCGGTTACAATAAATTATCTTTCATATATCTATATCCATGGCATATTTAAATGTAGGTAATTAAAGAGTAAATCAATTTCCTTGCATATCGCCAACATATATTTATATATTCATCTAGTTCAGATTGCTATGCTTTAAGCTAGATAACATATCCCCTTAAAGTTTACCTATTGCATTAGACCTATGCAAATGCATAAAGTCGCATACTTTATAAAACAGGTGACCATTTGTATAGATTCAATTACCTTTTGAGTGCGTGATCGGGTCAAGACGTTCATCTTTTAGAATAACTAACATTTTATAGAAAATTCTTAAACATTTGAACAATCACCTGATTGTGAGTAGAGCTTCGGGTATGATGACAAGAAAACCAGCGTTGCACCTCTCATCCAAAACTGGGCGCAGAGATACAAACCATGGGCCTGCAGCGAGCAATTAGACGACCAGGAACTACGAATTGCGGATTGCGGTCTGCGATAGTGGATTGCGGCCTGCAAATTGAGATTGCGACCTGCGAATTAGCACCGAAACTTGGTCTGCAATAAAAAGGAAACCATTACATCCTTGATATCAAATTACAGGGACTGAAAACATCATCTGCTTTACAAATGCAAATTATTCAAACATACTTACTCGATACAGAGTTCAAAAGTCAAAACCAATTTTGTAGGCGACTTGGTGACGGTATGTTTCTTGATTGAAACTTTTTTTTAAACCTTATTTAATCTTAACTCCATGTTAACATATTAGTTTAAAAACCATGCTGGATATCTCGGTCTATTACGAATCAAAGAAATTAACTTCACATGTTACCCATTTCTAATCCTTCCGTCAAAAGGACAGAAAAAAACGTGGCCTCTTTGCAAGCCGGAACTCCATCTGTCAAACAAAATGTTATTTGTTGATAGCTACGTGCTTGTCATTATAATGAATTCATCGCAGATAGCGTCTATGTACCAGACTAGATTCTTCTCAAAATTCCGTCCTACAATTTTCTATAATAAAGGATATTTTTGGAAAACAAAGAAAATAAACAAACATTGAGAACGCAGAATTTTAGAACTGCTGTAATAACAAGTAAAAATTAAATTAATGAAAAGCAAATATACCCGTATGAAGAACGCTAGTTATCTCAGTTATACTCGACCAGAGGACGGCACTTAGCGTGACTGGAAGCGATCGATTAATGTATTTACGGGTTGACAGATGACGCCGGTAGTACCGAAATCTGCATTAACATGTAAGTGAACATGTCCACCGTAACAAATGAAGTTATTTTACCGCTGAATTCACTCTACCGTACCCTGAGCGTAAACCCAACGAATAAAATGATGTCCAAATAACCCAAGAAATTGTGACATTCACATTTGGGACATCCACTGCAGAACATAGACTACAAGCGATAGATCATGTGCTCCTTGCATCTATCGGCTCCTTGTAATCTTGTTCAGATTGTGTGTCATGTGCAAGATGACACTGCTACCCCGAAATGGGAATGTATTTCCTTTTGTCGTCACCCATGGCATCCACGGGAAGAAATTAGTCGGTGTAATATTATGTCAGCCATTATACAGGTATTTTTTTATCAAATTGTGAACTTTCTAAAAATATTATGATACTCGTAAGTATATATACTTGTGATTACTTAAAAGTTATTTTCTTTTCACACAGTGCAATATAAATAATATATTGCACTGTGTAAAAGAAATAGTTTCTTTGTACAGCAAATTATTTAACCAAGTCGTAAAATAAGCGAGTTTGCGACGCGAATCTGTGGAGTTACGTTTCAATTTACCAAGGATTAGTTCACGAGGATGTTTATCCAACCAAATTTAGTAGATACAGTACTCCTCCTCCTAAACATACTAATCAGGCTCCAAAAAGAGAGTAATACAACTTGACAAGGGATCAAGTAAGAGTGGATATGTGTAGTCGCGATGCGTTTGGAGAACAATTTGTTTTCGCTAACAAATTCTAAGACGTGCCTTGCGCGTATAAAGGGATCGGTTTAATGCGACCTTAACTTAAGGATTTGGGAGTTAGATACTTAATAGATGCCTATCTGGGAGGGGATTATGATGCAAGAACTGTACCGCTAACCTATAAGCCAATGTGAATTGAAATGTTATTTTGTGATTCAAAATTCGTAACTAGTTTTTGCCAAAAAGAGCCACTGCGGTTTTTAAAAAACAGCCCGACTGGGGAAGTTCTTTCACCTAATTCGGTTGTCAGGAAGCTTCAGAGAAGTTAGCGAGTGATTCTTATTGTGTTTCGAGCTTTCGCAGGCTGTTTACCTTACGCGAGACGCATGAACAAGAAATGTTTTACTTATTATTGGTACAGATATGGTTTCGTGTGAGTAAAGATTATTACTTAGAGAGATAAACAAGCATACGGAGGAAGCATACTATGAATGTTTATAACAAGATGTACTTTTTTTTATATTACGTCGGGAGGCATACAAGCATACGGTCCACCTGATGTAAAGCGGGTACCGTAGCCTGTTAATGCTTGCGATATATTAAATATTACTCGCACGATGCCTCCTCTGCTGCTTACACAGCAACTCCTTGGGAGCTTACTTACTGCAGTTGCTGCAGTCTTCTGCTCTCTTCATTGACTAACCCGGGGACACAGTGGTTAGTAACGCTACTTTGGCACCAACGCTCGTAACGAAGGAGAGGTAGGTGTGTTCTTTTATACAACGTCAGTAGACATACAAGTGCGGCTTAATACATTACGAATCACTCACGCGATACTACCTCTGCTGCTAACACAGCAACTCCTTAGGAGATTTTGGTAACCTCATTAACCTGCAGGAACACGACCACCCTGCAGGGAGTTGTTATTTGGCTGAGGTTTTCTGTGAGGTGGAGGTAGTTCCCCAGACGGGCTGCTTTGATACGCCCTACCTTTCTTAAAACACCCGGATCAATATAAACATGTTCATGCAAACAATCATAGACATAAATTATTTTATGCTCTTGACAAGTTATTTTATCTGAAGTGAGTTTAATAACTAACTCTTTTAAACCACTGAGATTACAAACAAGCAACGATGGAGCCATGAAGAAATTCGTGCACGTTCTTCATACTTTGATCGTGACTATTCAATAAGTACAACAACATCACACCAAGCACATCACTTATTGCCAAATCTATATCTGGCTTCTGCAAACAATAAAACAATAAAAGTTATAGTTATAGTTTGACGAGCTCGGTGGCTCAATGGTGGAACGCGCTGTTACGCTACTTTGACACCAACGCTCGTGGGTTCGATTCCCACACAGTACAAACATTTGTGTGCACAAGCTTCGCTTACTTTGGGGCTAGGTGGCGCTGTGTAATTTGTCCGACAATATTTATTTATTTATTTATTTATAGAGTCAAAATCAACTATAATATGGGGAAATGGAGGAATGTTAAGAGGCACCTTCTTCTTATAGTAGAAGCGACGAGATGAGATGAAGTGCATGGGATTTCGTTGCTTATATTCCTGTCAGTCCTGCAGCCCACGTACTAGTAGGTCCTGGCAGTCACATGCCATGTACCAATAAAAAAAATGAATTGAAACTATTATCAATAATAAAAATATTTGTTCCGTGTTAATGTTAAAAAAAATGTTATCATTGTAAAACAGGCGTCGAAACTATATAGTACCTACCAAAATAATGAGACAATCTGCGAACACAGGGGTTGTAAAATGAAGCTACTAATTAATTTAAGAAAATTTTTTACTTCAAAGAAGTCCGCTCTTTCATTGAAACTATTAGGAAATTGATGTCCGTCTCAATTTTAACGAGTATTTTTATCGACCTCAATACGTAAACTATATATGATATTTTATAAGATAATTCAGTTGCTAGATATAATAAACGAGAGATGCCTAGACTTTATATGTTTCAGAGATTAAGCAGAATGGAAGCGGACTGCGAAGATCTTTCCAATGGCCTGGTAGCCATATTGCTCCTGGGTGAACCAGCACGATAATGCCACCATTGGCGTATATGTCATACATTCACTCGCCTCCGGTGTGAAAGATTATAGTTTAGTAGATCCAAGACTTCACCTTTCATATCTGCTGAGAGCGCATTCGAGATATACAATCTCATCCACTTGTTCCAACGCTGTACCATCAGCAGTACTCCTTGAGCTTGTTCTGGTTTCCTCTCATTCAGATATCGTTCATAGACTGTGCTAATCACTTTACATCAGGTCGGCCATATGCTTGTTTGCCTCCCGACGTTGTATAAAGAAAGATTGCGACATATGAGTAGCCCACTATACGGATTGCGCCTAAAACGTAACCAGTGCTTTGACTACGTGCTTTTCTGTCAGTATGACGATTTCGAAAGTGTTCATAAAGTTATTCTTATATCTCTATTATGTGTGTGTGCAGAAGTCAGATATAGATTTGGCAATAAGTGATGTACTTGGTGTTGCCAGTGTTGTTGATCTTATTGAATAGTCACGATAACGTTATAACGATAACATATATGACACCCCCATCAAACTATTACAGACGCAGATGACCACGTTGTATCTTTCCGACCACTTGGGCGGATTCTTTAGAACTGTGTGCGCACACTTTGTTCGACTAGCCCAGATATGAACCTCTTAGACTACAAATTATGGTCAGTTTTACAGGACATGGCCTGAAACGACACACTGACATTGTGTCTCTTAAGAAATCTCTACAGCAAACAGTGGCTAAATTTCCCATAGAAACAGTGCGTAAATCCTGAAATTCGTGGCCATACAGATTAAAGGACGGATCAAAGCCATTTCGAATAGATTTTTGTATTTTTTTGGTGAGAGTTCCATAAATATGTACATATAAGTTAATAAGATTACATTACTTCATAAAAAATAAATGCTTATTTATTTGTACCAGAACTTATGACCGGACTAGGTATAATTACACAAAATGTGATTAGAACCTATCGATGAAAACAACCATTTACTTTGTATTTATTAACATTCTTACGTAAGTCTGTTTGATATTATTCACAAATATTGATCTTGTTATTCAATTTTAAATAAATTAAATTCTATTCAATTGTCGACACAATTAAAAGCTTTGGAAAGATCACAGAAGACTCCAATAGTATCCTGCGACTTCTCTCAAGAAGTTTGAGAGCGTAATATGCGACAACCGTAAAATGTCGAATATGTTCCATTTACCCACTATTATTATATTATTGGAAGCTATCCGAAGTTAGCTAATAACCACCTAGTTCCTCATTTAAATTCCAGACAAAGGTCTTAATCAAGACAAAGGTCTAAATGAAGTTGGACACTTTCGTAATGTAAAGTTTGGCAAAAACCTCGGTAAATTATGCAGACGTATCTGGAAATAGTCGATGAGGGTAATTATATTATCTGTGGGTGTGTGTACTTCATCAATAGTAATGTGATGAAAGTTTAAAGATGTTTTAACGAGCTCGGTGGCGCAGTCGTGAATGATGCGACGTTGACACCAACGCTCGTGAGCTCGATTCCCACACACGACTAACATTTGTGTGCATGAACATATCTGTTTGTCTTGGTCTGGATATTTTAAGAGAGGTAGGCATCAAATTGCCCTGTCTGGGGAAATATTTCTGCCTCACAGAAAACCATAGCCAAATAACAACTCCCTAGAGGATTGTTGTGTTCCTGCGTGTGAGTGAGGTTACCAGTAAGCTCCTAAGGAGTTGCTGTTAACAGCAGAGTTGGCATCGCGCAAGTGATATGCTTGTATACGAACTGTGTAAAAAAATGAAAAATTATATTTTAATGTAATACAAGAAAATAGGAACTTTTACATAGATAACTAAATAATTACTTTCTCAATATGTTATAAATTTAAACTCCTATAAATCGAGCATTGTAGCATACAACCATCATCATCTGAGCGTTAATCCCGGTCGCGTCCTATGCTTTCGCTTCGGAGGAGAACTGGAGAACTGGAGAAATGGAGAAGTATAAGCCGGAAAGCGGACCCTGGGCGCTTATGATGAGACCATTGGCACGCATGTCATCCCTCACGACGCCAAGTCAGCACTTCTTCGGTCTAGCTCTTCTACCGGGATCCGGCGGAGGTGGCATGGCTAAACATTTATTCCCCACGTAACTTGCCGGTTTTCGTAAAATGTGGCCTTACCAGCACAGGCGACACTCTTGCAGTTTATCTGCTACGTCACGGACATGAACGAATGTTACAAGAGATTAAAATGCTCAGTTACATTCTTTCTTCACAGCGACTTACGATAACATTTCGTATTAACTGTGTTAGATATTCAGATTACCGTTTAATACTACTGGAAGTTCAAAGTCCTATTAACACTCTCCCCTCATAGGATATAAGATAAGGTCTATTACTAGTAATTGTAGTAAAAATATTAAACGCTTTAATATATATATATACATATATATAACTTTCAATAATATAATAATAGTAGGTAAATGGGACAAATTCGAAAACAATATTAATAATCTCTAAATTAATAATAATATATATGATAAGATTTAGTAGTAATAATTGAAGTAGGTAAATATCTAAATATCATCAGACTGCTATTAAATGATTTAAACGCGTTAATAACATTATTCTTTCGCAGTACTTCCGATAACATCACGTGATTACTGTGATAATCGATCATATTTAGATACTGACATGTTATTATTACTTGAGATTCAAACGCTCTAATAATAATCTGATCAGCAAATTATTTCTATATTTTTCAACCGAGCATTTTTTTACTCTCTTCATTATATTATTATATAATCTTCTGATTGTGTGTATAACTGAAAATAATATTAACAAAAATGTAAAGGAACATAGCACTAGGTCTAAGTCATATATAGATAACAGCAAACTCGTCTTTATACTATAAAAAAAAAACCCAGTACAACAAAAAACCTTTGCCATTATACCCGAATATCCTAACCTTTTGGTGAATAGATTGGATTACAGACCAGTGACAGATGCTTGCGAGGAGATCGAGGAGAACAAATATCTCAGTCAATAAAAACAAATAGTAGCACCCATACGAAACCCGCATGGAACAAATAATGATGATACAGGATAATTACACACGATGCTGTCAGATCCCAATAAAAATAGAAAAAGTTGAGATACAGAAGATTACAAAATACCACTGAACACTATATGCAGAAGATAACATTATTATAAACGAAAACTGCAAGGACGAAATTAAAAAGTACAATTTAATAAGAATCTTAACTCCAAGGAAAAATCATGGTACCTTAATAGAGAAATTGAACACATGTATAGCAGCGGAAACAAATGCTTCGGAAATCATATTTAAGCAGCCACCAGGACAAATACCTGACAAAAGGAGATGAAGAAGATGGATTTATGTGGAGTTGATCTGGAAGAAATGAAAGATATCATGGCAAATTACAAATATATCGACGACAATGAAGCGTTCATACGAGTACTATATAGCCATAGAATTAGTATTTGGAACATGACTTTATGCGTCGTAAATATAATACTGACAATAGCAGCCATCGCCTACCTAATAAATTTGAAGATTCGGAATCCTCTGAAACCGAAGACTCTACCTTCACCATCAGATGATTTCGCCCTTGAAGAGGGAGGTGTTAAATGTTGCGAAACACCAAATATCGCTTCGCCAGCACCACCGACCATCTGCGTTGAGAATCATCTTTATCTGGGCCATGCGTCACGGCCTCGTTAAATGTATCCATGCAGCATTTAGATATTATAATTAAACCATGTAATTAATTAGCTAGTAAGATCGATGGTGATGCTATCACACTGACAATAAAGTATTTTCCTCACAAAACGCCTTCTTGATTCGCGCGGTGGTAGAGATGGCCGTCAGACGGTACCAACCCATTTTCCGAGAGATTAATACTATTGATAATATAATTTACGTTTGAGAAATAAAGTCCCATTTACAGAACTTGTTACGGAGTCAATTCAATTATTGTCTTAATTTAACTTATTGATCAACAAACGGGTCAAAATTTATTGACTTATTGATTGACAAAAGATGTCAATAATCACTCAAAGCAGACATACAATGCCGCAGATAAAAAACTAATAAATGGTAAGGAACTATTACTTTTATTGCATATAAAAATATTAATCAAGTAAATATGTATTTCATCGTATTTATTTGAATTCTCAATTCATAGCTAAATATGCAATTAGTTATACCACTACCATAAATGAAATATATAGGTATATTTTTTAGTGAACGTTGTTCCCGCTTGAGAATGTTATGTGCGTCCATTGACGTACCACCAAATAATAAAATATAAATTTGATAATAGGCCAATGTTTCCGCCTGAAAAACAGACTAATTATACACGGATAACTCCTTTCACATCAATGATTTCTTACTACACGAACGTCACTGGGTCTGGGTCTTCCTTCAACCGAAGCGCTTCAGAGTGTACCCCACGTCGCAACTGTTGATTGGCGAGGGCTAGTATTTTCAAGCCGCCTGAAGGCCACTGACTTAGCTTAACGACTGTCATCAATCGACAACAGCCATGACCGAGGGCTTAATGTGCCCTCCGATCATGGAGAAGTTCGAGATTGATAAACCCGTTCGTGTACAGGTTACGATCGACGCTGCTTAATCTACGTGTTCGATTAAAGTAGATACGCGCAACGACGCCATTGAGTTCTCAAAGATTTCTTACATAATTATAATTCTAATTTAATTCTAATTGCTTTTAATCAATGCGATATGTCAAATGTTACTTATGTTACATTATGCATATAATACTAACCGTTTTTTTTTTTTACATATAGATGATCAAAAAAAGATACTGAGGAGTTATGGTTAAGTTTTAAAGTTAAATCTCATGCAACGCTATCCTGAACTTAAATCATACATTGTCACATAAGTATAGATACTTTTATTGCAAGACATAAAAACTAATTTCAGTACTCAAACATCCATAAAACGGTTTTCAAATATTTTATGTACACCTACTGCTGAAATTCCTTTTAAACATTTCATGGCACGCGTGCTATATTTGTTCCGCAGTACCGACCCGCTAAAATAATTTTGCAACTACAAAAAATTCGAAGTATTTCAGAGATTTCAGACTAGTGTTAACTTTGTTCACAGAGTTACGTATTGCAATATTTAATATACATTTTAATTCCATATAATATTGGAAATTATTCATTAGTATTTGAATTCGAAACTTAATTCAAAATTACATTTCACAGAATTATCTAGATAACCTGAAACTGTTGGTATGAAATGTGTTGCCTCAGTCACAGTGTGTGTTGCTGGAGCTTATATCTAAGATCCGTGTGTCGAACAAGTCATCGTCAACCCCTGTTCGTTTCAATGGTAAAGAGGTGGATACTGTCATACGCAACATGAGTAAAGAAAAATCTCCGGGGTATGACGGGATTAGTACTGAGCACCTAAAATATGTAGGTAAACACTTGCCAAGGGTTCTTTCTATGTCTTTCGCCTTTTGTACACGGCATTCATATTTACCTGGTGATTGTATACGAACTGTGGTTGTGCCAGTGATTAAAAATAAGACCGGTGATCCGTCTGATAAGTCCAATTAGGAATAGACCCGTCTCTCTAGCTACGACTATAGTAAAGGTGCTGGATGCTTTGCTTAACCAGCACTTGTTAAGCAAAGCATCCAGCACCTTTACTAGCCAAACTATGCATCATGCAGTTTCAAATATATACTTACACAGTATATATTTGAAACTGCATGATGCATAGTTTGGCTTTAGAGTCAGGCTGTCTACAGAAATGGCGATCCTGTGCTTCAAACAGACCGGTCGCTATTATATTGATAGGAAAACGCCTATATACCACGATCAGCGTCAAGGCACCTTTGAGGAAAATTTTGTGAATATTTATATTTTTGCATAAATGACATCTCCTGGTCCAAAAATACTATGAACTTGATTTTTTTACCTATTCGCTTAACCGGGGATTTTTCTCGACGACGGACTTTTGAAAAATACAATCTCAGGGGCCAAGTGTATATTATACGATACACACTACTTCCCCTACATTTATGAGCTTTCCCCCATTTTTCCTTTCATTTTTATTTCTTTTCTTATTTTTTATTTTCAAATACTGATTGATAAGTAGTATCTGATTGAAAGTCCAAATAAGTAAGTAATTGTTACAAATAAATACTCAGTAAGGCTATTTTGTGATAAATAATTTCATTAAAATAATAATAATACTACTTATATAAGCGAAAATGGATGTTAAGATACCAAAAAATAGATAAATGAACGATTATATGAAATTCTACATTTCAACTGTTTCATTTGAAAAAAGAAATTTCATGCGATCGAACCATTTTTTAAAACAGGAGGACCACAGATCTGAAGGCATGTTTTCTACGTGCTGATTGAACGCTATCACTGCCTCTTCGGAGTTGGTAAAAGTGTAACCTTTCATCAAATCTTTGATTTTGGGGAAAATACAGAAATCACAGGGTGCTAGGTCGGGGCTATGCGCAGGATGGGTAACGAGTTGTACTTTTTCGGAAGTTAAAAGTGACTTTGTTTTGTTGGCCGTGTGTGAAGAAGCGTTGTCATGATGTAGGAGAACGCGGCTCTTTGGTCGTCTTTCGCGAACTTTTCCTAACACCCTGGGTAAATAAAAGGTAGAATACCACTCGGCATTAACACTCTTTTGATCTTCAAGTGGAATTGTGCAGATGGGACCCGTAGCTGAGAAAAAAAAAGCGATCATTTTTTTACCAACGTTTCTCGCCTGCCTCACTTTTGTTGGCCTGTTCTCATTTTCAAACACCTATTCACAAGATTGTTGTTTTTTTCGGGTTCAAAACAATAAATCCACGTTTCGTCTCCTGTGACAATGTCATAAACAGCATTAGAATGTCCGTGGTCGTACTTCAGTAGCATATGTGAGCACCATTCCACGCGAGCCCGGTTCTGCTCCGCTGTTAGTTCATGAGGGATCCAACGACAACAAAGTTTCCGAACTTTCAATTCTTCGTGTAAAATTTTCTAAATTTGGCTCATACCAATCCCCAATAGTTCTCGAATTGTTTCATAGGTAATCCGCGGGTTTTCTTCAATTAGCCGCTTAACAATAGCCACATTATTTACGTTGACGGCAGTTGAAGGCCGCCCTTCACGAAATTCGTCATGTAAAGAAACTCGACCTCTCTCAAATTCAGCAAACCATCGCCCACGGTGCTCAAAGAACGTGCTTCTCTCCCAAAAGCATTTTGAAGACGTGCAGCGCAGTCTTGCGGAGAGAGAGAACTTTTAAAATCATAAAAAACCATCGCTCTAAATTCTTTTCGACTCAATTCCATTTTCGTTGCGTACGTAGAACTTTGATGTGTGATAAAAAACAATTGACAAATGATTTCCCGTCAATAGTTTTTTTTTATTACTAAGTAGGTTGCAACGTTTCAAAAAATATAACATTCGAAATTCAAATAGTTCCGATTAGCTAGAAGTGCAAAACTTTTAGTGTGCCCCATGTATACGTGGCACTTATTGTGATATTCATGCTTCCTTGATTAATAAGCTTTCGATTTGATATCCTATCAGTTGCTATGGCACAAGTTGAGAACAGAAGCTTGGAGCTTCCAGAGAAAATAATAGATCTTCTTACTTACTGTTACAATAAACAAACGAATGTTGTGAGGGAGAAGCAAGTTTTGATGAGTATGGATTTAGGTGTGGAATGCAACAAGGTGGTCTTACATCTCCTCGGCTCTTCAATCTATATTCTGTTTAGGAATACAACAAACCCTCCAGAGCTGGCTGCAGTTCTCAGTGAGGTGCTTCACCAGTCAGGCTTTCTTTATGCCTAAGACAAACAGACATGTTTGTCCTGTGGGGAGTATTCTACACGCTTTGGTGTTAAAGTAATTATTGCTAACCGCTCCTCCACCTCTACATAGCAGAAAACCACAGCCAGATAAAAAATCGCTGGAGGGTTGCTGTTTTCCCTCGAGAGAGCGACGTGACCAGTAACCAGCCGCTGTTAGTAGCGGGGGTGTTCCTGCATTACAACCGTTTATAGGATATGGTAATAAATAAGCATGGAGTGGCCCGTATCTTTGTATACCTCCCGACGTTGTAGAAAAAAAAATGTATAATTTCGATTTAAATTGTATATTTTCAATATAAATGAAATACTCGTCTTACCTATTTGGCATTCATTATTCACCATCGAACGATCACAGCACCTCGAATCTATTTAACCTGACGCTAGATAAATCTCTTCTCTGTCCAATATTCCACTATAATTTCAGCCCTATTCCAATCCATGCCACTACTTCTGTCAGAAGCGGTCAAGTGTAATTTATTGTAATTGTAACTTATAGTCATAGTGCTTTATTCTGTCTAATTTTGTGTAAAAGTGTGATAATGCTCTAATGGTTTTGTTATACATCTACAATATACTGAATAGCGATCGCGCATTGCCATTCCCGCTACTAACAAAGCAAATTTTAATAGCTCAACGTTAGAATATCCTTCAAAAAGCTGTGATAACCCAGTGGATAAAGAACCGGCCAATTGATTAATTGGTCCTCTACTAAATTCGTGTTTTTGGATTTATGTACATATTTCTAATTATCACTAGCTGAGCGGTGAAGAAAAACATTGTGAGGAAACCCGCGCATCCAATAAATTATATTTCGAAATACCCTATTTATTCGTGTTACCTAACCTAAGAAAGCTTTGGTTTTGCCTCTGGGTTGTGGAGATCTGACAATACAACTGAGGCTTAGGATGCGGACCCCGCCAATGCTAATGGATTAGGAAACGGGATAATGCAAAGAAGAAGAAGAAGGTAGAACATCACTCAGTCGTGAGAATACTAGCACTCTCCAGAGAGACTGTTTGTTGTTTGTAATGTGGACTTCCCCAGTCTAGCTGTTTTGATGCACCCTATTCCTCTAAGGTAGGTATACGTTATACTAATACGACGAGTGTAAACGATTGTTATCTATCAAAAAAGTAGTGTCGCAGGGGTTAGTGCCCCTGGAGCAAGAAGGTATGTACTAGAGGATCAGAATTAAAAATAAGTAAATACCGACAAAGTTTTATTACAGAGGAAGAGTGCAGCTCAAGATCGTGAGTGTGAGAGTGAATCGTGGTTTCCGCTACAGTTGTTTGCTAGCTTTTCCTGAAGTTGCAGCAGGCACGCCGTAGGTGGAAGTAGGCGATGGTGCAGCGTGGGAGAGTAGTAGCTCCGACGCGTTAGCCGTGCGTAGGCTGGCAGTACTGGCGGCGTAGTCAACCCGTACGAGGGAATCCCAAATTGTAGAAATTATAATACGATCACGAGCACTGGTATTAACTGTTAGCACTTAGTGATAACCATTTCGGCTACGGGGCGTAGCCTATACTTAGAATATTGTTTATTTATTTGAACAAATACTAATATAGTCCAACTTCGACTTTACCCCGGCAAGAAATGGACGATATAATGGCCGCGTTGAAGGTATGGTCCGACTGAACTAGTGACCGGTGAATGAACCATAAATCGTTCGAGAACAAGTTTCAAGAATAAACCTAAGTAAAATTCCCTCTTAACTAGAAGTAAACGTTTTAGCTGCCAACCCTTAACTATGAGAGGTTCCCTTAAGCATACATGCACTATCATACATCCCGCATTTACAATAACATTCATTTAATTCAATCGTCTCCTTCATTGACATACATTCCTCCGCATACACTCTTAGCCAATGACCCTATGTAGTTCAGGCCATTGCCTCGTAATACACATACTATTTTGGGTTAGTTGACCCAAAACACTCATACATCATAATAGTAGATTGGCACCTACTATTATGACGTGCGAGTGTTTTGGGCCTGTTTGTTTTGGTCAAGGTGTGATTAAGATAGGTAGAGCGCATCAATGCAGCCTGACTGGGGAAGTATCTCCACCTCATAGACACAGCAGCCAATTAACAGGTCCCTGGAGGATTATTGTGTTCCTGTAAGTTAGTGGAGTCACCAGTAAGCTCCTTGGAGTTGCAGTTGTTACGGAGGCGGCAACTTACGAGCGATAAAAATAAAAATAATTTAAGCTTTTTGTATCTTAATCAATTCTGTTAGTTAATCTCCCATTGACAATAAAGGAACGCCGAAAGAAACATGTCAATATCCCTTTTCAAATTGTCAATTAGATAATAATAAATTTATGTCAGCATTTTGGAACGATAATAATAATGACAAGTCGTAGAATTAAGCAGAATATTTATTAAAATAATGATGAGCAGGATTAGCCCAGTGTATGAGGTACCAGCCTCTTAACAGACAGATCCTAGGTTCGAATCCTGGTGAGGACATGTATCACTACATTAAGGTTTTCGAATGTATGTACATCTTTGTGAATATCACTTGCTTGGCAGCGAAGAATAACATCATGTGTCGAAACCTGCACATCTCGGAAATTATATTTCGAAAGCCGTGTGATCTGACTTAACAAACATCTGATTTTCTTTCAGGGTTGTGGAGGTCTGTCAGTGGTCGCTCTGTATAAATATCAATTATTCAAAATTCTTAGGTTTAGGTAGTAGACGCCGCCAACCTTAATAGATTAAGAAACAGGCCTAACCTTATGCTAGGAAGAAGAAGATTCATTAAGAAAAGATTGCTGGTACTGAATCACTTACAGGTGTCCTTATTGATTCATTATTTATCAATTCTTTAATAAGCCTTTTTAAAAAGATAAGTTTTGATGTGCCATTTCAAGACATTGTCTGGACTATGTCTACTTCGCATAATATATGCAGTTCATTTATACTACGTTGCGAGGTATACCAGCATACGGCTCGCCTGATGTAAAGTAGCCGTAGCATATGAACGCTTACAATAGGAGAAATACCACTCGCGCGTTGCCCACCCCTACTAGTAATACTACTACTACCCCTACTGCTGATGCTGCAAATCCTTAAGAGCTCACTGGGAACCTCACTCATTTGCAGAAATATGATAATCATTCATCAACGACTCAATCAGTTATTGCCAAGAAGATAGGTTAACCGGGCTCATAATAATCAGCTTTGTTGAATTGGTTTTGGATCAAAAATTTTGACATATACTTATTGGGCAAATACCTCAACGTTTGAAATCAAAATCTATAATCCGTAATATAAATATATAAGAATTTCTCGCATAGAGTAATAAGCAAAAATGTGCAAAAACATAAAGTTTGTACTGTTAGTGGGGTACGAAACGGAGACTTGCTTGCTGTGACAACTTGGCCATTTAAATATATAAGATATCCTGCAGTGAATAGATACGGGCCATCTTTTCATCAATCATACCAACAGGTGATGATAAAACATTATTCATAATATAGTTTACAAGCTACGTCTAATAGCATATATGCTGAAATTGTAAATGCGATCTATTGTGCGTGCTCCCACACCTGCACTTTGAACTCGGCATTAATAAGAGTGCGCCTAAATACGTGCGTCTTGAAATGCCAGTGTCCATTTAAGAAGTGGACGGGGGTATTTACGTACTCGTATGGCGGAAATGTCGCGGGATTATCCCTCATCACCTATTGCGTAGCACATAATTTAATGCGCCGCTTTACTGTCTACCCTCATTTACGTTATTATGCGAAACACATTATTTATGCACCGATTTGCTAAAGATAAATCTTGCAAAAAGCAACGGAGGAGTTTTTAATCGCCATAAAAAAGTAACTTATTTTCTCGAAATATATAACATAATTACAGACCTTTAAGAGAGATCTATCTCTAGTACATGTGAACAGATATCTAATAGGAACGCAGCCAAGTGACAAATGTTTTGGAGGATTGTTAGGTTCCCACGGGTTAAAATGTGAGCAATAAGCAGTGAGAAGTTGGTTGTCATGGGTACGAATGACCGAACGACATTTCCTGCACATTGCTGCGGTTTCCCTGTGCTGCGTCTCTAAGCTACGCTATTCACTTCATATCAGGTGGTTCACATGTTTGCTTATCACCTAACGTTGTCATTTACGAGTACTTTCTAACATCATTTCGTTCCCGATTAGTGTAATCCATTGGATTGGCAGTCGAGCTTGTGTTAATTACAAATAGCTATGTACATACATTTGAAAATACGAATTTAGTAGTACATCAACACACTAGAATTCGAATTAGGACCAGACCAGAACCGACTGGGTTAAGATGCTGGTTCTTTATCCGTTAGGTTACCACTACTCTTGTGACCTAGCGTTGTATAAAAAGATACTATCGCCTGAAATGCAATTCCAGCTAGTTATGAATCGTATATACCACGTTCTTCGTATTTACTAACCTGAATAGCAAAGCGGCTAGTTTTATCAATTATCTCTGCCACATTTCACTAATAGTAATATTAACGTAATTCGAAGGTTTCTTGTTCCTAACCCCTAAAACCAATGCCGATTAAATGGCAATAAATTTGACTAGAAATTGCATGCCGTCTCCTTTTCGCTGCATAGATAACTTCGGGATCCTACCTACCCATATTCGATTAAATGGCAATAAATTTGACTAGAAATTGCATGCCGTCTCCTTTTCGCTGCATAGATAACTTCGGGATCCTACCTACCCATATTCCTTAAATTTATTTGTTGTATAATATTAAAACTGTAATTGAATTTTACGCTGTATTTTTTTTATATACTACGTCAGAAGGCATACAAGTATACGGCTCACCTAATATAAAGCGGGTACCGTAGCCTATTAACGCTTGCGATATATTAAGTATCACTCGCGCATTGCCTCCTCTGCTGCTTACACAGCTACTCCTTAGGAGCTTACTGGTGACCTCACTCATACGGTACACTCAGGTACATAACAACCGTCTAGGGAGTTGTTATTTGCCTGCGGCTTTCTGTGAGGTGGAGATACTTCCCCAGACAGACTGCTTTGATGCGCCTTACCTCTCTTAAAACATCCACACCAAGACAAACAGACGTGTCCATGTACACAAATTGTGTGGGAATCGAACCCACGAGCGTTGGTGTCAAAGTCGCGTCATTCACGACTGAGCTGCCGAGCTCGTCAAAAATGTGTATAGTTTCTGTTAAAAGCTCTGATGTTTATAACATTTGACAAGATACAGTATGTTCTTCATGTAACTTGCACGATAAATCGTAAATAAAGTGTATACTTAAGCGGATTTGTTTATAACGCCTCTTTGAAAATAAACTTCCGATATATATTTTTTTGTACATCTGATGTATTACGGCCTACCTAAAAGAAACAATTTCTCAGAATATTCATGCTGATTTTACATACTCGTAACACCACAACAACCCTCCTTACCCCCTGATATTTAACTGCGGTTTCTTCAACGTGAAGGTAACTCAAATTTATTGGATTTCTGATATTACGCTTGCACACATTTGATATCTCTCGACAAGAGTTATCGTGATAATATGTAGTATTATTATTGTACAGAAAATCACTAAAGAGATTTCCCGTGTAAACTGGTGAATTTATTATATAGATATAGTTTAATTCAGAACCGAAACTGACATTTTGACACAAATACCAAGACTGAAGTGATTACCATTTCAACGGAAAATACTAACATGCTACAACTACTATGCAACAACACTATGCTCTAACTATACGTCAAATAATTTGCGGCGTAGGCAGAGATAGCCGAGCGTCACTATATCTTCACGCCAAATCCCTTACGGCGTAGGCAGAGAGAACCGAGCGCCACGCGACTCGATCCTTACATACCTCACTCGCTTCTTTAACATCTATATCTGCTTCGTTATTCTTTCATCTTGCATTCTTTCTACATGTCCGAACCAACGGAGCATGCCTCTTCTTACTTTAGTCCGAAAAGTACGGCAATCGTTCTCTTGCTGCACCTGTAGGCTACGTTCACACTGCGACTATTCGATTCGAATTTTTCACGTATACTATACGACGACTAGACGAGCTCGGTGGTGCAGTGGCGAAACGCGCTATTACGTTACTTTGATACCAACGCTCGCGGATTCCCATTTGTGTGCATGAACTTGTCTGTTTATCTTGGTCTGGACATTTTTAAGAGAGGTTGGTCACGCCTAAGCGGCCCGTCTGGGGAAGTACCTCCACCCCACAGTAAACCGCAGCCAAATAACAACTGTTGTATTCGTGCGTGTGAGTGAGGTCACCAGTAGGCTCCTATGGAGTTGCTATGTTATATACGGGGAAAAAAATCGCCATCTGAACGTAGCTATAGTCCTCATTAACGTGGACATTTGTAACAATTACTGCGCACGATCGGAGCGAGAAAATTGAAAACCGTTTCACTATTAGCCATTGTTAATGACCAGTATTCATTGTGCTCCAACGACGATTAGATTTCACTTTGCTAGCAATGGGGTTGTTTAATTAATGGACGGCTGACTAATTAGTGTGTTGGTGTAATTTTGGCTCAATCTAAGGCTTAAAGAAGGGTGGTCTTTTTCAGATGTAGGCATTAACCCTTTTAGACCCGATTTTTTTTCTCGGAATGGCTTCATAATTTTTTTAGCTTCCACAGACTGCGGAGACTAGTAAAAATAATTGAAAAAAAATCGTTTGTTGCCTTTCCGAGAAAAATGCGTTTTTCTATATGTGCACAAATGCGGTCATCCGTCCTAAGCGATGTTTCTAGCTAAGAATGTATGAGGTGTTTTTCATAAAAACAATCTGCCTGTTATTTATCAATATTTGTATTTATAATAAAATAAATTATCTTCCTTTAGCCTAAAGAACTCAATAATCATAATGAAGTAGGAACCATTACGAATCAATGCATAAAAACTAAAATACACTCTTATTCGAGTTATGTATGTTAAAACCGCAGCAAAATAACAACTCCCTAGAGGGTTGTTGTCTTCCTGCGTGTGAGTGAGGTCACCAGTAAGCTCCCAAGGAGTTGCTGTGGTAAGCAGCAAAGGAGGCATCGCATGAGTGATACTTATCTCATGTGTTAATAGACTACGGTACCCGCATTATATCAGGTGGGCCGTATGCTTGTATTCCTCCCGACGTAAGATAAAAAAAAAGTATGAAAAGCTAAAAAAACAATTTTTATCTTTAGTCAGATATACGAGTATATACATTTTACACGTGATTTCCCCTAGCAACCTATCAATGTGCAACATGTTTCAGCCCCATCATCGTGTGCAGGAAAGTGTCTCACACCATCACGAGCTACTTCACTTGAGCGAACTTCTCCTGGTTTTCTGTGAACGACTTGCGGCAATGGACTGCTACTTGAGCGGCCTCTTTTAGCAGCAGAAATTTTGTTTCGAAGAACTAAACTATCAGTTAGTCGGCGGCGGAAGTGGGGCAAAGTAAGCTGTTTGTTTTTAGGCACACCAAGCAGTTCGCTATCAATTTGATACTCTCAAAAAGACAACTGCTAGATCCGATGTGTGAGAAATCATTCCGAGAAACCAGTTTTCAGGAACACCGTTCCTATATGAAATCTATATGTTGGTCTGTGCGTTTTTTCGAATATTCGAATTTTGACTTCAGATTCGGATTCAGCATAAAAAAGTAGATTAGGGATGTTCAGGAACACCGTTCCTATCTCTTAAGGAACATGGTCAAATTGGCCGACAAATAAAAAAAAAATTGAATTGTTATATAATTGACGGGCCAGGTGTTCCTCTGACAACGCAAGCTTGCGCATTCTCAACTGGTTTGATTTTATAAATGTCCTATAGTAGCTCATAAGCTGAACCAGCAAATCGACACCTCCGTCTTTCAACTTCTATGAATCTTGCAACACCAGGGATGTCACTCTTGCGTTGCCGATCCTGTAATAACCTCTACAAGCCTTTCTTGAAGAACCCCATACTGTAGTCACTTGAGATAACCTCAGTAGGGAGCCCATTCCACAACTTAATAGTTCTCGTTACAAAACTTCTCGTGAACCATACACTACACGATCATTGCGATTCCAGTGTATGAGGATGAACTCCCAGCCATTGACGAGCTGTGCAATTCTCTTTTTTACACCACCTCCTTACTGCATCTTCTTCACCTATGCCGATAAAATTAGAAGCAAGATCGGTAACTTTACTATTCAACCACTTGATCAGAGTAACATCACCATCGTTGCTGCTTACTTCTTGAGAGCGAAGCCCCTTGATTTTTTGAAAGTTTCTTTGTCACTAAGAAACGATGGGTTAGAAAATCTGTTGACACGGGCTGTGCAGGCGACCACTATTCCTTTTACGATTGGATGAAAAGTAGTTGTCGAAGTATAGTTTGTGACCGGTACTTTCACAAATACGCTTTCTAAGATGTAGGACCACGACGCACCGTAACCAATTTTTAGGGTTCCGTACCCAAAGGGTAAAACGGAACCCTATTACTGAGGCTCCGCTGTCCGTCCGTCCGTCCGTCTGTCACCAGGCTGTATCTCATGATCCGTGATAGTTAGACAGTTGAAATTTTCACAGATGATGTATTTCTGTTGCCACTATTACAACAAATACTAAAAAATTGAATAAAATAAATATTTAAGGGGGCTCCCATACAACAAACGTGATTTTTTTGCTCATTTTTGCTCGATATTGATAACGGCAACAGGTAGATGCTTGAAATATTCACAGAATATTTAGTTATATATTAACTTTAAGAATAAATAATTAATTTAAAATAAAACAAATATTTAAGGGGGGCTCCCATACAACAAACGTGATTTTTTTGCTCATTTTTGCTCGATATTGATAACGGCAACAGGTAGATGCTTGAAATATTCACAGAATATTTAGTTATATATTAACTTTAAGAATAAATAATTAATTTAAAATAAAACAAATATTTAAGGGGGGCTCCCATACAACAAACGTGATTTTTTTTCCGTTTTTATAGACAATGGTACGGAACCCTTCGTGCGCGAGTCTGACTCGCACTTGGCCGATTTTTTTTTATATTATCGCTTGGCTCTGGAGATGAGCGCTGATAAAGTCATATGCCTGGCTTATCACACAAAAAGAAAATCTTCAGTCCCCATGGAAAAGGTTTCCCTTTCATATATTGTTTAGCGGCATGTTTCCCAGTGAAGGGAACTATTTGTTCATCCACACAAAGTTCTTTCTCAAGTGGTAGTTCAAAATATCGAGTCCTAATAGTATTGTAAATAGGTCGGACTTACATATCTGTAATAGTAATTAGCAAGAGCTAAAACTTGAGGGTCTATTACTACTGATGGTAACGAATCGGATGGTATAGTATTTTCGATATCTCTGTGCCTCTATCTAATCCTATTTTTAGGAGTTAGATTTGGAAAAAAAATCGTCAGTTGAGATATGATGAGGTTCTTATGTGTCGCTTGGCATATCAGACAGAAATCAGCTGAGGTACCTGGTTCCTAAGAGACAATAGGTATTTCTTCATCAACCGATTCTGGTAGTAATAATACCTCTCTCTGGTTTGGTCGTACGATGTTTATACCAACTCGAACATATCGTGGCTCCAGATCGAGACTTCTCCCATAATGTTCAAGTCTGTCAGATTTCCATCCTCTTCTCTTTTCCACGCCTCTCTTGAGAACATAATTATCAAGGGGTCTTATCTGAAAAGTATAAAATTACACGTATGTACAAAAACATCACAATTAGTCCATTTATATAACTAATTACGAAAGATTTGTTAAACCGTTACATAGTTTGACCATCATGTAAAACATCAACTGACACTTATTGGGAACAATGGAGGACATGTCGAAAAAATCTAATAAATAGCGTGAGTAATCAATAAAAAAGTTCTTAGTAGCTCAGACTTATCAAATCATATTTTTTAAATTAGTAATTTTCACTTTATCATATTTTTTACGAATAAAATATACAGCTTTCCCGCACCTGTCTCACGCAATCACGTTCGAACACTGCTAGTGAATGGACAAGATAATGCGCAAAAATGAGAAGAGATGGCGTTAGTAGTACTGTTTTAGCAGGATAAAAAATATTTTTTTTTATTTTAATAAAAAGTATCCTATGTTACTTCTGATACCTCCAAGAATATGTGTACAAAGTTTCATGATGATGGGTTGAGTAATTTTCGCATGAAAGCTAACAAACAAACGGACATTCACATTTATATTATTATGTATATGTATACCAATAAACCTAACCGTTTTTAAATGCAAAACTATTTAACTTAATACTTAACTTAGTACTTAAATATTTTAAAATGTTTTATGTTTTATGTGCTTAGGTTTCAGACCTTGTGTCTCAACTCATCAGTTGAGACACAAGGTCTGAAACCTAAGTACATAAAACATTTGTCAAGCGGTATATCAGGGCTTTAAATAGCTGGCTTTCTCAATAGCTTTTCGACTTATATTTCTTTTCAAATTGAATTGAATGTGAACAATATTTTGTAACATAACTCCTTATGTGGAAATGACAGATATTGTTTAATTCAGCCTTAATACATAGGCTATATTGTTTTATACAATATCGGGATGCATAAAAGTATACAGGCCGCTGTAGCTTATGACCGTTTATAAGACAGGAACTTTATCTTGCGCATTGCTACCCCCGATGCTAATACAGCAACACCTTTGGAGTTTATTGCCAACCTAACTGAATCGCAGTTACACAACGATCCTCCGATTAAAGAAGTAGATGTACCTTATGACAAATTCTATATGTATCTAATTGTAACGGAGTATTGGAGTAATCGATATAAATATGTAGTAATTCTTTAAATATTCAAGGAAACTTTGAATAGAGGCAGCGCTGCTAAAAGGTAAAAACAATAATTATTATTTTCTTTTGTTCAAATATATTCAGAAATATTAGCGCCATTAACGAATTATGTATGTATATCTTCACCAAGTCTCTTGCGGGGTAGGCAGAGAGAACCGAGCGCCATAAGACGCGGTCCTTGGATACTTCACTCGCTTCTGTGACATTCATAGCTCGTTTCATGCACGCTCGCCGGTTCCTGGGTCTTCTGACATCACCTTCTAACAAGATAAAACACGACCAATTCGGTCATGGTAGGTTAGTCTCGGCCTTCCTCGGCTCCTACATCCTTCCACTTTTGCATTGTATATCTGTTTCGTCATTCTTTCGTCCCGCATTCTTTCTACATGTCCGAACCAACGGAGCATGCCCTTTCTTATCTTAACACCGACACTCTCTTTTAGACCAACTCTTTCTCTCACGTCTTCATTACGAATGCGGTCAGCAAGCGTTATGCCACAAATTTTTCGCAATGCTCTCATCTCGACCGCATTTATTCTACTTTCATGCTCTCTCTGCCATACCCAGCTCTCACTTCCATAAGTTAGCGTTGGAATTAGCACCGCGTTGTGTACAGCGAGCTGTGACTTCTGGCTTACATTTCGGCTGCCTAGAAGTTTACCCAACGCTCCATTCACCCTATTAAATTAATTAAATTAAATCAAATCAAATCAAATCAAATCAAATTAAATTAAATTAAATTAATTAAATTCAATTAATGGCCCGGGCATTAACTTTACAGAAAAGTATGATAAAAAAAATATTTAAGAAAGGAAAACGGACTTCCCCATTAAGATTAAGCTTGATATCATCATCCTTATTTCAGCCGGAGGACGTTCACTGCTGAACATAGTTGTGCTGCTCTCTTTACCACAACATCATCAGTCTTACGTATGTTTTGGGGGGACTATCCACTGGCACTTTGCTAGAAGAAACGCTGGTCGTTCTCTCTTGGTGATTGAATTCTCAACGGCGATATGTATTGTCAATTTCACTTATTATGCATATTAATTTTGATTCATAACTTATTAGTCATCATGGTGGGGATTAATCATAAATAACGAACATTGAGATTTACTTATATTGGAACAATGAAAATCACAGAATTACCTGTGAAAATTTTTACAAAACTATTTCAAAGTCGAAAGTCAAAATCTTTTTATTCCGTAAAAATGGCTACATTTGTTTGGAATCGTCACCACTTTTTTCCCTACCGTGCAGTTTATGACTAGGTGAGCACTGATAATAAAAATACTGCCAAAAAACTCATGCATCCCTCTTTTGGTATCCAAACAAATTTACATAATTTATTAATTACATTATAATTGGATCGACTCACTCCCTCACTATACATTATTATTAGTTTTACAAAGCTAAATATGAATATGAAGCTTAATCCCCAGTACTGTTATATTTCTTTTTTATATAACGTTGGTCCACCTGATGTAAAACGGTTACTATAGCCTATGATACTAGCCTATGATACATTAAGGTGGATCTCACACTGCTACGTGCTACGCGACGGTGATACTTGAGTGATACTTAGGCGCATCCCACACTGTACTATTGCTACAGTGTGGGATGCGCCTAAGTATCACTCACGCGACGCCACCTCTACAACTTCTTAGGAGCTTACTGGTGACCTCACTCGCACGCAAGAATACAACAATCCTCCAGAGAGTTACGGGCTGCTTCGAAGACCCCACCTCTCTTAAAATTTATATTTTAAGAGAGGAATCCTCTAAAAATTATATTTTATCTCTACCTTTCGTATTTTAATAAGTATTTATTACTAAAAATACGAAACTAAAACTGCCCGGCCAATATCTTTCAGAATTAAGCCCCTGAATGAATTGTATTGAATTTTTTAGAGGACCTATTGCGGGACTTGAAGACCACTGTTAACACAACAACTGCTCACAGGCTTACTCTTACCTCTCTCAGTTGCAGGAACAAAACAACCATCTAACGAACTGTTCTTTGACCGCCGTTTTATGTGAACCGAGGCACTTCATCAGTCGGGCTTCTTTGATTCGCCCTATATCTTTGTTCCCTCGTTTGTTTATTAACTGTGAGCAAGGTTGACTTTGACTCCTAAGATAATAAGTGAATTACTTACACTCTAAGACGTAAGAAACAGGCTACATGTCACGATAACAGGATTCTCATGAGGGCATAAATACGAGTAGCTAATGATTATAAGTATAAGAGTGATACCTGTTGTAACTGGCTAATCGTAAAACCTATTGTATTCTATTTTTATATTTTTAACGTTGTTTTTATAATTAGACACTTGAGTACTTCAAATATATACCATCTTCAAGTTGGTCATGTTTTTCATTGATTTATCTAAAAATACCTAGTTTCGCCTAAAAACCACAACAATACCAAGCCGGCAGTGTGTCATTATTTCATTTATAGTAAAGTAATATTAGATTGTGTCTTCAAGCTACCTATAAAAATCATGTCTCTTGTAACCCATCAAACTTTCTACGCAAGAAAGCACTGCTTTGAACATTTATAATACGGCAAGGGTACAACTATAAAATACTAACAATAAACATCATAGACAACTTTGAAACGTTTTCTTTTGTTTTCTTAAGACATAATAATAAAGATTCGCTTCGCTTCATTAAACGTGTTTTCTATCAAGATCGCAATGAAAAATTAAACTCATCTCACAAATTATTTCATAATTCAACCTTAGCTTTGAGTTCTCTGTCTTAGATGTAGAGTACTTATCATAAAAGAACTGGAGTTGCTTAATTAGAAAAAAAAGGTCTAAATTTTTAGTGTAAATAGGTACGTAAAGAACGTACTTATTCTTCGGAGCGGTGATAGCCCAGTGGATAAGGAACCGGCCTAGTGAGCAAACGCTCCCCGGTTCGAATCCAGGCGGGGGCATGTTCAACTAAATTCGTGTTTTCGGATTTGTGTAAGTACATGTTTATTATTTGATCGGCCGTGAAGGAAAATCATCGTGTGAAACCCCACACGTCTAAGAAAATATACTTCGAAAGATTTGTGACCTAATCTAGGACAGATCTGGTTTTCCCTCTAGGTTGTGGAGGTCTGACGACAGTCGCTCCGTGTAAAAATCAGTGTCTTCGCCAAATCCTAATGGATTAGTAAACGGTATAACGCGAAGAAAAAGAAGACCTAAAGAACGTTCTTGATTGATTATGCTGGCGAAACACTTACGTAATAGTAGTAGCTTTGATTAATAATAAAAATAATAATAAAAAATCTTTATTTTTCTCTCCACAGGTCATTAAACTAGTAGGTACATGAGCTTGTTACAAAATAGTTAAAATATAACTGACCAACGTGTGAAGAGAACTGGTGCCAATGCTAGGTAGATTTGAACCTACCTATCTAATAAATAAATAAATAAATATTGTCGGACAAATTACACAGCGCCACCTAGCTCCAAAGTAAGCGAAGCTTGTGTTATGGGTACTAGCAACTGATAAACATACGTAAATACATTTTTTTTTTATAAATACATACTTATTATACATAGAAAACACCCAGACCAAGACAAACAGACATGTTCATGCACACAAATGTTTGTACTGTGTGGGAATCGAACCCACGAGCGTTGGTGTCAAAGTAGCGTAACAACGCGTTTCACCACTGCGCCACCGAGCTCGTCTATGATACATTAATCTCCATGGTAACATGCTTTAGATAGCTTATTAATTTACAATAACTATGCAATAATATTCCAATAAAATAATGTACTGTTGTTTATATGTGTTGCTGTCTGTATGAGATTTGTGATTAATAGTTTAATGCTGGTTAATTGATGAGATTTAGTATACTGATTCTGATTCCCTTGCGACCACTTACTATACTATAACTTCACGCCAAATCCCTTGTGGGGTAGGCAGAGAGAACCACGTGACTAGATCCTTACATATCTCACTCGCTTCTTTAACATTCATTGCTCTTCTCATGCACGCTCGCCGGTTTCTAGGCCTCCTAACATCACCTTCTGATAGAACGCGACCAATTTGGTCATGGTAGGTAAGTCTTGTCCTTTCCGGCTCCTACATCCGTCCACTTTTGCATTGTATATCTGCTTCGTCATTCTTTCATCTTGCATTCTTTCTACATGTCCGAACCAACGGAGAAAATAATAGAAAAAAAACCATTTCAGGAGAAAATTCGTGCGTGTTTTCTACACAAACTGAGATATTTCGATACAATGTAAAAAAACGCAGTCACGCGCACCGTCGCGTAGCATCGTCTGCTGCTACAGTGTGGGATGCGCCTAAGTGTCACTTACGCAACTTCTTAGGAGCTTACAGGTGAGCTCACTCGCACGCAAGAATACAACAATCCTCCAGGGAGTTACGGGCTGCTTCGATACCCCCCTACCTCTCTTAAAATTTATATTTTAAGAATAAAATATAAATTTTAAGAGAGGAATCCTCTAAAATTTATATTTTATCTCTACGTTTCGTATTTTAATAAGTATTTATTACTAAAAATACGAAATTAAAACTGCCTGGCCAATATCTTTTAGAATTAAGCCCCTGAATGAATCGTATTGGATTTTTTAGAGGACCTATTCCGGGACTTGAACTTGAACCACTGTTAACACAACAACTGCTCACAGGCTTACTCTTACCTCTCTCAGTTGCAGGAACAAAACAACCATCTAACGAACTGTTCTTTGACCGCCGTTTTATGTGAACCGAGGCACTTCATCAGTCGGGCTTCTTTGATTCGCCCTATATCTTTGTTCCCTCGTTTGTTTATTAACTGTGAGCAAGGTTGACTTTGACTCCTAAGACAATAAGTGAATTACTTACACTCCAAGTCGTAAGAAACAGGCTACATGTCACGATAACAGGATTCTCACGAGAGCATAAATACGAGTAGCTAATGATTATAAGTATAAGAGTGATACCAAGCCGGCAGTGTGTGATTATTTCATTTATAGTAAAGTAATATTAGATTGTGTCTTCAAGCTACCTATAAAAATCATGTCTCTTGTAACCCATCAAACTTTCTACGCAAGAAAGCGCTGCTTTGAACATTTATAATACGGCAAGGGTACAACTATAAAATACTAACAATAAACATCATATAACAACTTTGAAACGTTTTCTTTTTGTTTTTTTAAGACATAAGAATAAAGATTCGCTTCGCTTCATTAAAGGTGTTTTCTATCAAGATTGTAATGAAAAATTAAACTCATCTCACAAATTATTTCATAATTCAACCTTAGCTTTGAGTTCTCTGTCTTAGATGCAGAGTACTTATCATAAAAGAACTGGAGTTGCTTAATTAGAAAAAAAAGGTCTAAATTTTTAGTGTAAATAGGTACGTAAAGAACGTACTTATTCTTCGGAGCGGTGATAGCCCAGTGGATAAGGAACCGGCCTAGTGAGCAAACGCTCCCCGGTTCGAATCCAGGCGAGGGCAAGTTCCACTAAATTCGTGCTTTCGGATTTGTGTAAGTACATGTTATTATACAAGTTATTATTTGAGCGGCCGAGAAGGAAAATCATCGTGAGAAACCCCACACGTCTAAGAAAATATACTTCGAAAGATGTGTGACCTAATCTAGGACAGATCTGGTTTTCCCTCTAGGTTGTGGAGGTCTGACGGCAGTCGCTCCGTGTAAAAAACAGTGTCTTCGCCAAATCCTAATAGATTAGAAAACGGGATAACGCGAAGAAGAAGACGTAAAGAACGTTCTTGATTGAACATGCTGGCGAAACACTTACGTAATAGCAGTAGCTTTGATTAATAATAAAAATAACAATAAAAAATCTTTATTTTTCTCTCCACAGGTCATTAAACTAGTAGGTACATGAGCTTGTTACAAAATAGTTAAAATATAACTGACCAACGTGTGAAGAGAACTGGTGCCAATGCTAGGTAGATTTGAACCTACCTATCTAATAAATAAATAAATAAATATTGTCGGACAAATTACACAGCGCCACCTAGCTCCAAAGTAAGCGAAGCTTGTGTTATGGGTACTAGCAACTGATAAACATACGTAAATACATTTTTTTTTTATAAATACATACTTATTATACATAGAAAACACCCAGACCAAGACAAACAGACATGTTCATGCACACAAATGTTTGTACTGTGTGGGAATCGAACCCACGAGCGTTGGTGTCAAAGTAGCGTAACAACGCGTTTCACCACTGCGCCACCGAGCTCGTCTATGATACATTAATCTCCATGGTAACATGCTTTAGATAGCTTATTAATTTACAATAACTATGCAATAATATTCCAATAAAATAATGTACTGTTGTTTATATGTGTTGCTGTCTGTATGAGATTTGTGATTAATAGTTTAATGCTGGTTAATTGATGAGATTTAGTATACTGATTCTGATTCCCTTGCGACCACTTACTATACTATAACTTCACGCCAAATCCCTTGTGGGGTAGGCAGAGAGAACCACGTGACTAGATCCTTACATATCTCACTCGCTTCTTTAACATTCATTGCTCTTCTCATGCACGCTCGCCGGTTTCTAGGCCTCCTAACATCACCTTCTGATAGAACGCGACCAATTTGGTCATGGTAGGTAAGTCTTGTCCTTTCCGGCTCCTACATCCGTCCACTTTTGCATTGTATATCTGCTTCGTCATTCTTTCATCTTGCATTCTTTCTACATGTCCGAACCAACGGAGAAAATAATAGAAAAAAAACCATTTCAGGAGAAAATTCGTGTCTCGTAGACCGACCTCACGTGGACTCGCCACAAATTTATTCTCAATCGTAAAAGTCCGTAAAACCGTTCCATCGACGGGCAAAATAGTAGATATGTTACAGAGCCCTACCGCCCCTGATAAACAATGATTTAGCAGGGGTTGACATGGAATGATAATTAAACCGCCGTGTTGAGTTCTAAAAATAAACTGATTTATTTCAATGAAACCGCTTCATTCTAATAGCTATACGTCCCCAAACCTGTTTAATTTATGTGTGCACGTATTAATCGTCAAGCTCAGCGTTGTGTTGCCATCCCTGATGAACAAAACACCACAACGAGCCCGGTGGCTCAGTCGTGAATGACGCGACTTTAACACCAACATTTGTGGGTTCGATTCCCACACAAGGCAAACATTAGTATGCATTAACATGTCTGTTTGTCTGGATGTTTAAAGAGAGAGGTAGGGCGCATCAAAGCAGCCCGTCTGGAGAAGTATCTCCACCTCACAGAAAACCGCAGCCAAATAACAACTCCCTTGAGGATTTTTGTGTTCCTGTGTGTGAGTGAGGTCACCAGTAAGCTCCCAAGGAGTTGCAGTGTAAGCAGCAAAAGAGGCGTCGCGCGAATGATACTTAATATATCTCAAGCGTTAATAGGCTACGGTGCCTGCTTTACATCAGGTGGGCCGTATGCTTGTATGTCTCCAGGGGTAGTATAAAAAAACAACTTCATTCGAGCTTACTGATAACTTCACTCACCCGCAGGAATACATCTAGTTGTTGAATGTTTGTTTGTTTGTTTGAATACATTGAGTTGTCATTTGACTGCCGTTTCCCATGATGTAAAGGTACTTGCCCACTCTTGCCAAGTCTCTTAGTTGAGATACTATGATTAATTTTGAAGAAGAAGAATAGATTATTTATGATGAATGAATTATGAAATGTTTTCATTTCACTGCAGTCCACTTACAAAGATTGTCAAGCAGGATTGCATGCTGTCGGTTCGGTTGTTAATTCTGTAACTTGATAATTGCCTTCAGAGGATAAGATCTATGAATGTGGATTTGTACAGGTGAATTGTAGGCTTTATATTTATATAACAGTAGACAACATCTAACGTAACATTTGGTTTGCAAACGCTAGTCACAAGAATGAAAGATTTTATGAAGAAAAGCTTACAATTGAACGCTAAGGAAACAAAGAATTACGGTTGATGATGTAGTCTTAAAACAAGTTAAAGTTTTGACGAGCTCGGTGGCGCAGTGGTGAATGACGCCAACACTCGTGGATTCGATTCCCACATTTATGTGCATGAAAATATCTGTTTGTCTTTATCGGGGGTTTTTAAGAGAGGTAGGGCGCATCAAAGCAGCCCGTCTGGAAAAGTACCTCCACCTCACAGATAACTGCAGCCAAATAACAACTCCCTAGAAGATTGTTATGTTCCTGCCTATCAGTGAGGTCACCAGTAATCTCCTACAACTAGCTGCTGTGCTCCTAAAGAGTGATATTTAATCTATTGAAAGCGTTCATAGGCTACGGTAATCGTTTTACACCAGGTAGGCTGTATGCCCGATGTTATATGAAAAAAAAAAATATGAGAGATAAAAATGTGTGTCATGTGGCGATCGGTTCCCTCTGCCTACATGCAGGGGTCTTGGTGTGAAAGTAGTGGTAGTTGATTTCACTGGTTAGAAAAGAAAATACCACTTTTCTTCTGCCCAATTTTTGTGTACACAAACCTTTGTAAACGGGCCCTGTGATTGCGGGACTCCATAAGTGAACGTAATTATCGTAAATCAGATGCAACCACAATGCGCTAATTTGCGTTGAAACGTTTGTATTGTCATTATTTTTCGAACACTCAATCGTTCCTAGGCTACGGTAGCAATTTTAAATTATGTAAAATTTTCAGTACAGGGCGTGCACATTACCATTATTATTTACCCACTCAAATAATATGAAACAAACTTCGTTATATTGTTTAAGAAACGCACTTAACGTACCTTGGTCGCAACTGCGGTACTAAATTTATATATTATCTATCATACTCATGACCAAATTGTTCGTGTTTTACCAGAAGGTGATGTCAGGAGCCCCAGAAACCGGCGAGCGTGCCTGAAAAGTGCCATAAATGTTACAGAAGCGAGTGAAGTATGTAAGGACCGCGTCTTATGGCGCTCGGTTCTCTCTGTCTACCCCGCAAGGGACCTGGCGTGAAGATATACGTACATCTATCATACTGCCGTCAAGCAACTGCTAACTTTGCAGTTTCTGTACTACTAATTAGATCCTTACGTATGAAATTGGCGTTATATATGGGAAAAGTAAAACGAAAAAAATATATGAAATATTTAGTCAATCGAAGTATGTACCAAAAATACTGAATAAATTGTGGGACCGAGAATCAATAAAATCTTCGAAGACGATTTGGACTGCCCCTTCGGAATTGTTTTTTTCCCCTTGCAAGTGGTTGTCCAAATTGCGAAAAAAGTGGTAACCTTTTGGAACAAGGTCTGGGGAGTATGGTGAGCGCCAGAGACATTTCAATCGCAGCTTCTCTAATTTAGCGACCGTGTGTTATGAAGTGTGAGGTCCAGCGTTGTCCTGAAGCAGTAGTAGGCTAGAACCAACTCGGTGGTTGAATAGCGACCTTTCCCATTGTGGTTTGCAATTGGTGATAATACAGATCTGTCGTAATCGTCTTACCAGATCTTAAAAAGGTATATAAAGCTAAGTGGCGTCCTTATTTTGGTTTTATTAATAACACTGAATATAAGACCAATTCCAGAAAAACACTCAGACATATTCTGTATTTATTATATATGTCCAATTAGTAAGTAATAATTTTGATTAGTGCTATAAGTGGCCACAATAAGCATTAATTACAATTTTGGTTACTTGTACCTAGATAGTAAATACAAGATATGTTTCAAATAACTTTTCTACGGTCAGTCAGTCAGGTTGTAAAATAATATAATATATATATTATAATATAACTAAATCAATACTGGCACTGTAGACTGTAAAGTCTACAGTGCCAGTATTGGGCGTTTTTTGAATTATTTTTAAATTTTTCATCACAAGTAAAAATACGATTCAAAATTTCCTCGTTATTGTGACGATTGAGTAATGTAACGCAGCGCTCAATACGTATTTGTTGGTGTGCTTCACTCAATTCATACGATACTCCTAATTCTCATTCAGCCCTCGCTGCCACCGCTGCGATGCCCCGATGGCTCACTGGCGCCTCAGCCGCAGGAGAAAGCCGATCTTATGGCCAGCCTCTTTGTGGCTAACTCACGGATCGATGACAGTAGCACGCAACCACCAACAGTACCCTCCAGTGGATCCGCTATGCCTGACATCCATATCAGGCAGCGCGATGTGCGTTTTAAACTACAGTCACTCGATGTCCGAAAAGCCAGTAGTCAGTAGTAATCAGTAGTAGATTATACTAAAAAATCCGATGTTGAAGCGCCTCTTTTGTCTCTCGGACTCGACTGGTTGTATTTCGGAGGCTTGGAGAGAGGCCAATGTGCAGCCGGTCCCCAAAAAGGGAGTCCATTCTGACCCATTAAATTACCGCCCCATTACCGTAACTTCAGTATTGTCCAAAGTCATAGAACGGATCCTCAACAATCAATTGATCCGTTACCTAGAAGATCACTCCATAATTAATGATCGTCAGTATGGTTTTAGACCGAAACAACCAACGGGTGATCTTCTAGCGTATGTGACGCACCTCTGGGGGGAGGCAATCGATAAATGTGGCGAACCCATGGCAGTCAGTCTAGATATCGCCAAGTCGTTTGATCGGGTCTGGCACAAAGCACTTCTCTCCAAACTTCGGGCATACGGTCTGCCCTTCCAGCTTTGTAAGTGGATTGCTGGCTTCCTGCATGAGCGTAGAATCCGCGTCCTTGCAGATGGATGCACTTCGCAGTTCATATCAGTGAATGCCGGTATCTCACTAGCTCCGTTCTATCGCCCACCCTCTTTCTTCTTCATATCAATGACATGCTGCCACTTGGTAATATTCTTGGTAATATATTGCTATGCAGATGACAGTACCGTCCATAGGCGATATTTTGGTCGGCCTGGTGCTGGTCAGACAGAAATCGACGAGAGGCGGGAGAGTCTTGTCCTTGAGCTGAATAGGGTTTTGGATCTCATTAGTAAATGGTGTTCCAATAGTCTGGTTGAGATTAATGCTGAAAGTAAAAGAAGCGAAAGAGCTATGTTAGGATCGGTGCATCTGTCATTCCATTGTCTCTGCCTACCCTATTGGTAAACAGGCATGATGTTATGTATGTATGTATCATTATCCTTCGCTTGCATACGTATGGCTGAATATTTTTTCGAAAATAAAAAAAAAACTACTTTAGAAAAATCAACCTGTATTTATCGCCACTAATCAAGAAATAGTAATTATCAAGATATCTACTTTTATCTAACTTATTCCCTGATTACAAACATATCTTTCGTTTCAGAATATTGCATTTCAATGGGTAGATATTCTGAAATCCTTCTATTTGAGACAGACTAATGATCTTAAACAACGATTAATCTTATCAAATATCCTACCTATTTTACTCGATAAATCTCTCCCGCTTTTGTCGGATTTGTTGATTGAATGACGCCTTGGTGGATTGCGGTGGAAAATCGAACGGTAGTCTTGAAAACTGAGCCGTAATGAACGAACTATATATATATACATATAAATATATAGGTTAATAGTCAGTAGTCGTATGGAGCAGTGTTACTTTTTTCGACACATTTAGATTTGAAACCGAAATAACCACGTCCCTAAAGATTGCTTCTTCATTCGTTCCTAGACTTAGTTTGATTAGGAAAGTAAACAGTTATTGAGTTAAGAATGTTCTGAAAAGGTCAATTAGTAAATTTTATAATTTGTTTTTTTTAAGAAGATAGTGCCGGAAATATTACTTTTTGTCATACAACTTCGGGAGACATACAAGCATACTATTCTATAAGCATGCTTATGCTATACATTAAGTGTGACTCGCGCGATGCTACTGCAGCACCTCTTTAGGAACTTCCTGGTAACTTCATTCAAATGCAGGACCAGAACAACCCTCCAAGGAGTTTTTACTTGTCTGCGGTTTTCTGAGAAGTGCAGGTACTTCTCTCGATGGGATGCTTTGATGCGCCTTACCTCTCTTAAAAATACCTGGACAAAGACACACAAACATGGTCATGCGCATAAATGTAAGTCCAGTGTGGAATCGAACCCATGAATCTTGGTGGCAAAGTAGCATTAAGATTTACTTCACCAGCAAGCTCGTCTACTCCAGCTCTACCCCATCTGCAAGTTCAGTTGTCAATAGTATGTCTTTATACCTACACATTAATAGCTCATCGACTTAATACAGTCACTATAGTATATTGTTACTTTCGATGCATTGAAAATAGTGTAAACAGGTTGACGGTATGGCCCATAGTGCTAATGAGAAAATCGATTTACTGGGTAATCTATTTGCCTCTTTGAATTCAAATGACGGACACAATGTGTCATGTCACCTACCGTCTCGTGGTGTGATAGCTTAATGTCGAAAATCCAATCACTCAAGGAGATATCCGGGCGATTTTCTCTCTCGACATTCTTAAGTTCAATGGGCCGAACTGAAACTTCTTTTCAGGAACACCGTTCCTATATGAATTCTATATGTTTGTCTGTGCGTTTGTCCGTGCGTTTGTCCGTGCGTTTGTCTGTGCGTATGTTTGTGCGTTTGTCTGTCGCTTTTATTCGAATATTCGAATTTTGACTTCAGATTCGGATTCAGCATAAAAAAGTAGAATAGGAATGTTCAGGAACTCCGTTCCTATCTCTTGAGGAACATGGTCAAAATGGCCGACAAATTAAAAAAAAAAAAATTGTTATATACTCGTAATTCAATATGTTCAAATAATGGTGTCAGACCAGATTGTGGGGAAAAAACGTTTTCTTTTTTCTCTGAAGTAGAATTCAAAATTAAAGGTCAACGAATTTTTAATACTGACTGGTATACCAAAATTTCTTTCGGTTATTGTTATTATTATAATTGGTTTCGGTTAAAATTTCGGATATCTTGCGAAAAGTGGGCAAAGTGAGCAAATTCAATGATATGAGGAATGTCTGCCTGGTTCCACCCAGCGCATCAGGGAAGAATAAGCCATTTCCATCATCAAGTGCCTTCGTTAACGTATCGCACACTTTCTTCTATTGGGGGTTCAACAGTGGTACATTCGGTCCAACTTATTGGTTCAATGCATTTCGAACATATTCACGTTCACATTACATTTCTCGATTAAAAGCGACGTTCATTCCATGATTTGGCAGTAGCATTCTTAACTTCACTAACAAACTACCGCACGTGATGTACTTACCACATGTCTTCGATTAAAAGCAAAGCCTAGTTATGTATCTCTTCATTCACCTCGACATCGGGATTCCCTAAACTGACACGAATTCGATGGATAATGTCTTTTGATATACATACATACATACATTTTTGTTCCACAATTCATATGGTTTCCGTGAGAAGCACTTAGAAATATAGCAACTGCTTGACCTATTGTCTTGTTCCAATGAGTATCGTTTTCAAGCAAATTGAGCTGTTGATGTGAATCATGAAATATTGGGTACACTACACCATTGATACTTCGAATTTGAATCACTCAAATGATGTCTGCTAACGAACATTCACCAGCAACGACCGCAAGTAGACCCATTCATCACTCTTTGAATAAACTGTGTAAATACGATCAAAAGCATCAGCAGAATACACATCCGGATGATCAGGAATCATATTGCTTTGCTCCCGACGTTGAAGTATCTGAGATGAGTGTTCCAAGTGTAATAACGTGGCATATCAGAGGCAACATTCGCTTAAATGAACCACCTTGGCAAATCGAAAAGAAAGTGGTCAATGTTATCGATGGAAGTGTTTCAGTACTCGCCAAGACAAACAAAAAAATATTAATAGAAATTTATCAATTCGTTCTTGAGATATCATAAAAAAAGGCGTTTCATATAAAATGTATGAAAAAAAAACAAGGAAAATGAATGTTCTTCATAATTTTTTTTCGTTAACGTTTTCCATGTTTTAATAGTTATTCCGGGCGAAGACAAATCTAACAAAATAAAGATCATAAAAATCGGTCCAGCTGTTCTGGAGTTATAAATAATGTAACTAACCTCATTTTGTTTTATATATAGGTATATAGATTTCCAGTAATTCTGCTTTAATCATTGTGTCTTCGAAGTTTAAATTCTGTGAATTTAGGTACTTTTAAATTTGGACTTTACGACACGCCGTAGTGGGAGTCTTTTCTACCTTGCGGGAGTAATAAGGGGTATTATCTAACACCAAAACGGAATCTAATTAATTTCTTTTTAAAATTCCATTTAGCCAGTCCTCTAAATGTTCTGCATTCACCTCATTATGGTAGTCACTGGAATCTGTCTTTGACTCGAACATCAATAAGTCCCCTTTTAAAAGCTTTCCTCCCTTCCAATATGGCTTATTATAAGGCGTCTTCCTTTCCTGTACGAGGTTTAAGGCCCGTAGTTAGGCCTTAAAAGGCTTGTCGTGGCGTATTAATATTCATATCGACCCAAGACGTTTTTAAAGTGTGCCTTGTAAAATAACAAAAATATGGTTATGTCTTTTTTAAAAATATTAAATTCTGTGGGCCTACTCAAATATATACATTAATGAAAATAATATATTTTAATAGCTCTATGAATGTACTTTAAAAAAATTGTAAATTTACCTTCGTTCACCTGAGTCTCATCTTGATAATAAATGAATTTCCCTTGTATGTGGTATTGTTTTATTGCAATTAAAAATCTTTTGCACCACAAAATTAGGTCCTGCATGTCTATGATATGATATGTCTATGTATGAAGTTGAGTCGTTCGTGACTTACATATTTGAAATTCAAATGTTTTGGAACTAGCCTTATTGTGGACTTTGAAAGACTGAGTAGGTCAGGATCTTCATTCACATGACATTATTAAGTATTTATTGAGATTAATGAAAATAAGCAACTATCTCATAATGTTGAATTATAAAAAAAACACAATCTTTGTACATCATGTGCACGACCTTGAAAGGACATAGACATTGACAACTCAGTAAAATTTTCAGAAAGAACAAAATGTGTTTTATTTAATTTATTAATGAAATAAAATACTAAAAAAGGTATTCTAACGTCACGTTCAGCGGGCCTCTTACGAATACTACTAATTGAAAAGTTATCAATAAATTTACTAAATAAACAAAGGAACTGCAAACTGAACTTTACTGCTAAAGGCGCTGACTAAACGCTGGGATCGTCAATTCTCGTCTCTATTAAAAAAAAAAAAACATTTGCAATGTTTTACTATAAACCCTAGTGCTACTTTATAAAATAAAGCTATTGTTTTTCTAAAGATTCAAGAATGCATGAATTCATCCAATTAATATTTGAATGTCAGCTTCGGACCAGATGGTTGCGGTGGAGTGGGTGTGACATTCTCCCTAAAATCTTATAATATTACATTAAAAACAGTGGCAGTTCCGATTCCCAAAACATCTGTAGTTTTGTAAGCACAGTGGCGCGCTTGTTTGGTCTTTCACATAATTGCGTATCCAATTTCTTTTCCTCTTCGTATAATAATTATTTAAATACGTTTTCTACCATTGTCTTCTCTGTAACACTCAGAGGAGTGGGGCATCTCCTTTTCCTAGAAGACATAACTGAACCTATGGTGCTCGGATGAGCATCTATCATGTCGTTTACACAAAAAAATAACAGGAACTTAACACTCAAACAAAACAACACAATAACAAAATACACAAAAAAACTTAACAGTAAATAACAACATCAACTGGCGTTGGAGCGCAAGGGATATTCGTACAACCAATCGCGACGCTGATTATACTCTATGCACGACGGACGCTTACGAATCTCATGATGCACAAAATGGTGGAAATAATAGGTATTAAAATATTTCATACAAGATTGTTGTCATATTCAATGCATTCATGGCATATATTATGTACGTATATATAAAGAAATTAGCGCCCCCACTTTATTTCTACTCATTTATCAGACTACGCTCTATCGATATTATTTATTTTCTTGTTGATACGCATTAAATTTTCTTTTATATTTAATCAAATCAAAGAATCATGTCACTACGGTTCGATGAATTAAATACGACGGCACTATATCCGAAAGTTTGCAACATTATAAAAATGCCGCGTGCAGCTGTCTTTTTAATCTATCTAAGTAAAAATCAGAGTTTGCATATAATCAAATTTTCATAGCGGAAGTTAGGCGACTGAAGCGACATGAAGTGGCTCTTAGCACCTGCAGAAATTATATGACAGAAATTCTTGCGTGAGTACAATGCTACATGCAACATCGTCTTTTGGCATAATGCAAAGAGCATTACCTTAACATGGCAGCGTAACTACCCAAGGTGTGTCATGCTACATTGAATTACGTCAAAGGATACATTATGCTTACGCAAACTGTGTAACTCTGGCTCGTATTTGCGAAAGAGCGTGTATATCAGACGTTCATATAGTTAATTTGTGCATTTACATGTTCCGTTTTTTTTTTATTTCAATCCCGAAAAATATCTCACTAAAGTAATGACACAGAAACACGGGGAAGTGGAAGATGCCGGCATATAAACCTGACCTTTATTATTTTTGTAACGGATACCTTATAATGTGTTACCCCCATCAATGTCAATGATACTCGATACCCGTAATATCCTTATTGTTTGCGGTATACAGGAAAAACATCGAGGTAGGTGTCAAGATTGTTCCTAGGTTGTGTTCATAGTAAAATATTTGTTTTATTATAGTTGTAGAACAACATTTATGATAATAACAGTCTGATAAGTATACTACACGGCCAGTGTAGCTGAAGAAATTAAAGAACAGGTTATGTTGGAACCTGATTCCATTGTATATCCATTTTTCGCTTGTTTTTCTTTTTAATTATAAATTTTACTATAAAATTTACTTTCGTTCTCTTTCCTTGACTAGTTGAACTAGTAGTTCTAGAGATTAGCGCGTTTAAACAATCTAAGCAAAGTCTGATTTTACCTCTGGGTTGTAGAGATCTGACGGCAGTCACTCTTTATCGAAATAAGTATCTTCGCCAAACCCTTAGATTGCAGTAGCAAATCACTTCAAAGCTAATGAAGACGAGATAACGTTGGGGAAAAGAAGACTGTGTATTGTTAACGTTAGTTATTTTCTGTCAGGTTCTCGTAGAACTTGTATGCAATAAACTGCTCTTTAGATGTTTAAATTTAAAATTAGAATGTCTGCGACTTACTGGACCTGTTCATGCCTGCAGTTAGGGTTCGAGTTCTTATTTAGTAGCGTTTGCCAACTAATATAATCCGATACTTTATAACTGCCTTAATGTTAAGTTAATTATTTATATCATTAAGGTGGTAAATAAGCGCCTATCTGATGGTTAATAATTAACGTGAGTTGATAGACTCAATTCCATGATACAGTCAGTACTAGAATCCGACGATATATATGTAGATTAGATCACATGGATATATAAAAAAACCATTTGGCAGTGCATAAAGGCACCGCTTATACCGTACCATGGTATTAAAGTAGTCGACACAGAACTCATTAAATTAATAAGTAAGACATAAGTGTCACATACCTACATTTTTCATTTTACAGAGATAGAAGCGATATGTATCACGCTCTTCACAAATGTAATCTCATCGTTTTAGAACCAATTTATGGATGGATTCATGGACCGCAATTATACATGGATATTAAAACGTATTGAAGCTTACCGATTGGGACAGTTATAGAAGCCCACAACATCCCAAGTTTCATTAAAGTGAATCATTGATCAACTAAGTGTGTGTTAGAATTAACATTTACTGGGACGAGCGAGGAATGGGTCAGGTATTAGACAGCTGCCAATTGCATGGTGGAAATGAAATGGAAGTGGACGTAAATGAAACTTAACCTGACTTTTACATAAGTTTTACATAAGTAAGCGTCTAGCATTTCGCCATAAACTATGTCAGACTATAACTACAAAAGTTTTGTAGTTAAGCAAAATTATGTACTGGCGTAGTTGTTGACTATGGGAAAGGTTTGGAGGAAACATTTAGTATGAAAGTTGACAAGCTGCACAAATATCTATGAAATTACTACCTATGCATGAGCATGCATCCCGTACACGGCGTAAATAAAGGGCACCCTCCAGCAACCGAGTAAGGGAGGCGGTGAATATATATCTTCGCCCCGGCCTCGATTGTCATGTCGAAATCTTAATAATGACATTATAATCCTTATCCGAAATTCCAAAGATACAATGCAAATACAAAACAAAGACAGAAATACAGATATCATGTTTTTTTAATAACTTTTTAAATAGGGTTTTCACAAACTAATACTTTAAAAAATATGAGACATCTCAATACGACTAACGAATATCATCGAAAAATTTTGAAAGTTTATAATATATATATATTTTTTTACCTGATTATTAGCGTTACATTTTATAGAAAGTGAAATATTGAAGGTATTGTGTAATAATTTAATGTAATAATTTTTAATATCTCTTATATACCTTATATAATATACGAAATATTAGAATAGATATTAAATTATATACGAAAGAGAAAATACTTAATTGTGACAATACGAAAACAGTACAAGAAATGAAGGATATTTGATTTATACCACCACCACCACGCAGACGAAAGTCACTTGAGCTGTCTAATAATGTAAGGAAGACTACCCTCTAACCTTACATTAATTCTGAAATCCTTGTTAATTTTCAGGGCTGTCCCCAAAAATGTCGGTATTCTAGAGAACCGACACCTAATAACCAATCATTACCCTCTTGATACTATTTGACCGGTTTCAATTTATATGACGTTATGTATTGGGATCAAGTAAATTGGGGTTGAGTTGCAAAAGATTATTATATCAGCACACTTGCCGAAATAAGGTCGATGAAATTCATCGGTCAACGCTGAAATTTATGCTTCGACGTGTTCGGTTCTCTTGACAAATCATATAGAATATTATGCGTCAAAAGCATCATGTGATTTTAGCGGACCCTCGATTCCGAAGCGAAAGCGTAGGACGAGACCGAGATTAACGCACGAATGATGATGATGATGAAAATGACGTGTTAATTTCAATTTGGTGTATACCAATTTAGAAATTATCAAAATTCATCCGTTGCTGTCGAAGCGATTGGTAGCCCTGGAGCAAGAAGAGTAGAAATAAAGAAAGTATGTACCGACACATTGTATTTATTATTTTATTTTAAATAATAGTGGAACAATACCAGGAAAAAAGAATATGTTAGGTTAAGGTTCATGATCCTCCCAGATATTCTCTTGACTTGCGTGGTAGTAAGCCGAGGCGAAGGCAAGGCCGGTCGATAAATAATGTGCAGCTCCTCGATTGACCTCGACGTCGACACGAGATATCAGGTTAGAAGATGAAGAAAGACGGATTGATAAATCACGTGGCTAAGTACGGGGTGGAGAAAGAAACCTTGTAATGAACACATTTCGCGCAAAATAGCAGTCTTTTCACCAAAAATTACTGACTAGCTAGCAACAGCAAGAAGGCAACAGATAAATAAGAAAAAGATAGATAGTTTGGATATATATCTATAATTTCCCATTCATGAAGCGAAATACCTTACATTCATAAATATCAATCTTGTACTTTGCCAATATATCCTCATCCTATTCGTAAGTAATCCATTAGGTGGGCTCATGGCGTGCTAATATAAATCGTGTAATAACATAATGACAATACCTTCAAGGGCGAAAGTCTCCTCATGTACGTATATTAACTATAAGTACGTTAAGTATTTATAGTATTTGTTTTAACAATTTACCATACTATGCATTGCTTATTTTTATCTCAGTTGTATTCAATTCGAGTCCATTATATATTACATTTAATTTGCAGATAACGGTGTTGGTTGTGCATTTACATTGCTTTTCTGTTAGCTAAAATAAGTTTGACTCTAAGAATCAATGTATTTGTAGATTACACAAAAAAAATTGGTGTTAGAAAATGTTATCAGTGATTGATTGTATATTCTACTAATATTATAAATGCGAAAGTTTGTATGTATGGATAGATGTTTGTTGCTCTTTCACGCTTAGACAGCTGAACGGATTTGAATGAAATTTGGCACGTAGATAGATTATGATCTGGATTAATACATAGGCTCACACATAGATACCACGCGGGCGGAGCCGCGGGCAGCAGCTAGCTGTTAATATTTACATAAATTAATTTAATATACGGAGAAGACTTTGGCTATATCCTTGTGACTCAGTTCAGAAATGAGCTGTGATAATTATCGATGATATTTACGGTATTTAGCCTGCAAGGAGAGATTATTCCTCTTTTTGTGTGTTTTACCGGGTGATTGTACAACGGATTGTGTTATAAAAAATGTATGATAGTGTACCAACAGCTTACATGCTGAAATCGCAATAATGATTCCAGATAAGTTTTTCTTCCGAGGACTCAGAAGAAGTGGAAGTCCCAGGCGAAAATCCCAAAGAACTATATATAGTGTGGTGTTCTTAAAAAGACGAAAAGTTTTTTACAGGGACGGCAACACATCAATGACATCTGGTGTTGCAAATGTCCACAGGTTACGTTTACAGATATCTTATTCACCTTAGTGGTTTAAAAAAAACATTATGAGAGCAAATCTTTTACGACCAATTTTAAGAGAGGTAGGGCGCATCACAGCAGCCTGCCTGGGGAAGTACCTCCACCTCACAGAAAACCGCAGCGAAATCCTCTTGGAATCACTCAGTACTCTCAATCCTCAGGTATACAACAACTCCCTAGAAAGTAATTGCATTCCTGCGCGTGAGAGAGGGCACCAGTAAGCTCCGAAGGAGTTTCTGTATTAGCAGCAGAGGTGACATCACGCGATTGATACTGTGTGTGGGAAATTGGTCAGATAACACTAATAATGCATAGTAAAAACTACCATACCATCCTGCAAGTATTGTAGTGGCTATCATTTCACTTAGTTTTGAATAACACACCAATTAAACCCATTGATAACGCATAAAGGTACCCCTTCCTCACAAAAACGTCGTATTTTAGCGCGATTCAAGCCGTCAGACCAATGGGAGGATATTTTAACCAATAAGCTGATAAGTGATGCAATATCGATTCGTGAACTAGCCAATCAGAGCTGCGTGTTCTAATTTATTCCCGGGCCGTAGCGGTGAATTGAGTTACTATTGCAAAATAATCTCCTCTATTTTCATTCTCCATAGGTCCTGTTTTGAAACCATGTGTGTAAGAGCGAACGAAAAATTTGAGAACACATCTTCAGTACATATTAATTTCAGCGTGATACATTTATACGTGGTACACGTGGTGTCTACGCTTATGGAGTGATAGCCCAGTGGATAAGGAACCGGCCTAGTGATCAACAGGTTCGAATCCTGGCTTGTACCACTAACTTTGTGTTTTCGGATTTTTGTACATATTTGTAATCACTTGCTCGGTGGTGAAGGAAAACATCGTGAGGAGCCCGCACGTCCAAGAAAGACGTGTCAACTCGCGTCGTCGTCATCGCTCGTGTCAGTCGCTCTTTGTAAAAATCAGTATCTTCGCTAAATCCTTAGGATTAGCTAGCGGACCCCGTCAATCCTAATGGGTTAGGAAACGGAAAAACACTAATAATAAAAAGAAGACACGTGGTGTTTACACACAAATCACTTGCTTTAAGCGCCCGTTTACCCTGACTTGCTTTCTAGCTTTAATCTAGTTAAGGACGTAAGTACACATTTTGAGTTACGAAATCTATGATATCAATAGTAAATTTATATAATTTCCATATATATCTCGACTGGCGCTATTTTTACTGTCTCAATGTAACATTAACAGTGTACTATGATTCATTTAAACCGGCAACGGTTATTGCGAAAATAATTTCATTTTTGTTGCATATATATTTTGATCTACATATACATTATAAACGTAGTATTTACACATTTTAAATATAATTGTTAATTTATTTGATTATAACATATAAATTATATACACATGTTTATTGATGAATGGAGTATCCAAGGTTTATTAAGTACCAGTCAAGTGGCTACTTGATTTTCAAGAAATTTTCTATAGAAAAAAGTGTAAGAAACAAAACTTAGCAAGTAAATTGCTGTCTGGTGTGAGCTGCAGATTTTATTGTGATACGATTACTGTCATTTGTCAACTTGGGAAGTGAATAAATTAACTTTTATAGAAGTTAGCATGGAAGAACGCTTTATATCGCAGTTTCTAATATAATTGCGGTTATAAATAAAGGAGGACAGCCTATATAACATTGTCAAAAGGAAATCAGGATAACACAAAGTTTTATTAAATATTATATGTATATATGAAAAATGTATTTTAAATCGCTTCTAGGCAGCGGACATCTAAGCCAGAAGGCACATCACGTTGTACTCAATGCAGTGCTAATCCCAACGCTAAAAGGGATGCCCCGTTGGTTCAGACATGTAGAAAGAATGATAGAATGACGAAACAGATATACAATGCGAAAGTGTAAGGTGTGGGAGCCGAGAAAGATCAAGACTAACCTACCATGACTAAATTGGTCGTGTTTTGTAAGAAGGTGATGTCAGGAGCCCTAGGAACCGGCGAGTGTGCATGGAAAGAGCTATGAGTGTTAGAGAAGCGAGTGAAGTGTGTAAGGACCGCGCTCAGTTCTCTCTGCCCACGCATTGAGGGACCTGGTGTGAAGATATTCATCATACATACGTACATAATATTTTAAAACTTATTTCTTACGCAGTAACAATATTTAAAGCGGTAGGAATATTTCCAGCCACTAAATGCTTGGGGCGTCGAAAATTCATTCACAAAGTGCGTCCATTATCAGTCCTTTAACTTGGAACGTAGGATACGAGGGTTTAGCCTTATGCACGGCTATATCGGGTCGTTGTTTGAGAAGCAAAAGGAAGTAATTTTATTACCATTGTCTGAACCAAATAATTCTAGAGAGTTAGTTCATCACCTTTCTAATGGACACTTATTAGATCTTATATTGTGTATATATATAAATATATCATTATCATCATCTCAGCCCGTATTTGTTCACCACTGAACATAGGCTTCCCCACAAGAGTAGCATTCATCTCGATCCTGTGCCACCTGCATCCATCGACTTCCTATATACCTCTTGAGGTTATTGATCCATGTAGTGCGGGGTTGTCACACCATTCGTGAACCTTTCGTCCCCTGCGGTTGTCGGATCTACGAGCAATGTAAAAGGTTTAGTTTGCTTATCCTTTGTGCTATGTCGGTTACCTTAGTTCTACTGTCGATTTCATCATTTTTGATTCTATCACACAGAGAAACCTCGAGCATAGTTCTTTCCATAGCACTGTAGCTTCCCCATATGGCCCGCGGTAAAAGGCCACGTCCATATATAATACTAGGGGAGCTGGGCCTGCGGCGCATTGGCAGAGCTGCTTTTGCACAATAAGTAAATAACAGCAAGCTGCGTAAGCAAAGCTGCTAACCCTAACCCTAACCCTAACCCTTGTGTTAATAAATATTTTGACAATTTATTTGACCCGGAATATAAATTTGCAAAACTTGAAATGAGCTCGCCATACGCGCTCCAATAGACTTTGTATTGGAACGGTTTTTCGGGCGATAACATCACTTATCGATATCCTTTATTGAGCTAATCGAAATTTAATCTATTTTAGGGAAATCTACAATACTTAAGGTACATTCACGTCGAACAATCAGCTCTCTAGCTTCTAAACTGAAGGAGTACTACGTGTAACAATCGAAAACCGCAAAACTGCAAGAAAGACAATTTTCTCAGTTATAAAGCTTCGCTGGCTAACGCAGCTCTGCAATTACAATTTTATAATATCTATACTTCGATATCATCAGTATGTTTATTCGTATTCGTAAGTTTGCTGACGGTGTTTCTCTTTTTTTATAGAACATCATATAGTTAGCGAAATACAAACATGCGGTTCTCCTGATGCAAAGTAGTTATCATATCCTGTGATGCTTGCAACAAAGGAAGTATCACTTATTCTTTACTAACCTGCTCGTACACAGCAACTCCTTAGGAGGTTACGAATAAATTTATTCACTTGTAGCTACCCAATAGTCCTCCAGTAAGTTGTTAGTTCAATGCATTTTTTGTGAAGTGGTTATTTGCCCCTGTCGGCATGCTTTGATGAGCCCTGTATCTCTTAAAGTTTGGACGTTTCTCACTACAGTAAGAAAAAAAAAACATATATTAAACTTATAATATATTAAAACGGTAAAGAGGAAGTGTGTCCTGCCTGATTTTCATAATCTCCATGTTGTGATCACCTGGGGAAACTTTGTTAGGGAATTCATTACATGACTTTGCAGTTCGTAGCGAAAACCTGTATGAAACTTTCCAGAATGCGACGGTATTGAATTTAATGCGTGATATCGAATTTATTGCAAACAGCGAGCAGCGGCAGGGAGACGAAGGTATTATCTCAGACAACTTATCTGAACATAACATAAAATGTACTATTACTCAAATAGAGAGAAAATCACTCTTCAGATTTACAGATATATATGTTAATCTTGCGAGGTAGCCAATTTGATGTGACATCAAATCAGATCTTCATATTTAATGTTTAAATATGAGAAAGCTTCGACACGTCGGCAATTCTCACAGCTCATGTCTGAATGCAATCACGAGGCTTAACTATATAGACCACATTATATAAGATATTACAATAAATCTATAATAGACTACGCAATAGAATATGCTTAAAGATAATCAATTAATGTATATAATTATAAATTATCTTGCAAAACGGAAGTATTTGGCTCAAGCTGAAGTACTGCGTCGTCGTTTTTTAAACGCATCGAGTTTCTGATGCCAGATATGGTTATTGAAGATAATAGTAAGTGCTTATCATGGAATTATGAAGCTGCATGTAATGGGATTTTATAACCGGTTAACACAATATAAGTGGGATAGTTCCTATTCATAATTCATTCAATACAAGACTTTAGTGATGAGACTAAGAAAAAACGTGATGAAATTACTATTGGAAGGTAATCAGCTCAAGAAAATACTGGCTTATCTTCATTTTAATTTGATCCATTTGGGCATAATTTTGATACTAAATAACATTTCTTACCTTTTACGTAAATCTAAATATTAACTAGCAAGACAAACAAGTAACAATTCTGTATACTACCTATATTTTAGCCAAGTAAAGTATCGTTATTTATGAAAGAAGTCCTAAAAAAACCCCTTACAATATTAGCTGAATAGCACATAAATAAAATTACTAGTAGAAGCTAATTAGTTTTAAACTCAAGAAAAAGAACACCTACAAGGAAGCTAAATTTATAATAAAATCAGTTGCTTGCTGGCGGGAATTTTTTGTCACAGAAGAAATAATTATGGAGCGACGAAGCGAAGCAACTTTGAGTGTAATAAAATACCCGGCGTTGACTGACGAGACTGCGACAGCGTTGTATAATGAAGTCTGGAATTTCTGAAATTTCTCCGTCGCATATAAAAAGAACCACCTGTGAATGTAACTTTGTTAACTTATATTATTTCCGTTCAAATAATTCGTTGTGGTTAGTCTAAAGTTATTTACTACGAAGTAGGGTTGGTTCTTAGGGCACGCTGTCTCTTTGGTTACAGCGACGAGAGCAAAAGAGATAGTATTACGCCAGAAAACGTTGGCTGTAGCAACCATCTTAGTTACTCTTAGGACGATAATAAAGTGTATGCTTATGCCTCACATACATATAGCTGGCTAGAAATGTTTGATTAACTTCTGTCAAATTTTATACTTAGATGCATTTGCGAGAAATAAAACTTTCCGAAATAGTCTCTAACATTAATTTTGTCTCATTTTATGACAAATAAGTCATTTATTGTCTATAGTATTCTTCATATCAGGTGTTTTTGTGTATTATATGACGAAGTTTAAAAAACCGGCAGGGATTCACATGCGGTATATTGCTTTAACTTAAAACAACAACGTTTAGGATCATGTTTGTCATGATTATCTTCTACACTGATGTATTCTCAACCTTACTGAAAGATGGATACTTCGAAAAATCGAGTAATTTTTGAATATGAGTTCCAACGCGGAACTAACGCAGCAGAAACGGTTCGCAATATCAATGCTGCGTTTGGAGAGGAGACTGCTAATGAACGCACCGTGCGTTTTTGGTTTAAACGCTTTCGTGATGGAAACTTCGACTTGAAGAACGAACCACGTGGAAGACCCCCGACGTAGATAAATAACGCTGAGTTGAAAGAGATGGTGGAAGTCCATCAGAATCAAACTACCCAGGAATTAGCAGCATGGTTTAACATTACCTTACTTACAATATTGACTCATTTGCATCAAATCAATAAGATATAATAATAAGAAAAATGGGTGCCTCATAATTTGAGTGATCTGCAGAAAGAAACAGGTGTTGAAACTTGTGACGAAAAGTGGATTCCTTACGATAACCGTAAGCGAAAAATGCACGCATGCATGCATGCATGTTGACCCCAGGTTAAACGCCGCAACAGTGGCCTATAGCAAAGCTTATCTACCAATAAAAAGGTAATGGTAATTATTTGGTGGTCTCTTCATGGTGTTTCCCTATAGCTTTCTTAGGTCTGGTCTTTACTGTGCTGAACTTTGAACAATGATGGCCAAACTGGCAGTGAAACAGCCCCGACTCGTGAATCTATCTTTACCAGTATTGATCCATGATAACGCAAGACCTCATACTGCACGAGAAACCGTTGTAACTCTACAGGAACTACAAATAGAAATCAGACGTCATCCTCCGCACTCATCAGACCTTGTTCTGACTACCATTTTTTTTGGTAATTTGGACAATTTTGTACGTGGTTTTCTTCCCAGGAGGTAGTACAAAATGCTTTCACACAGTTTGTCGAATTTAGGTACCCAGAGTTCTATCGCAAAGGTATAAATAAACTTCCGATTAGATGGCGGCAATGTATAGATAATGAGGGTAAATATTTTGATTAAATAAATATGTTACATCTTATAAAAAAACGAGCTTTTAATTTTTCTGTACAAATCGGCAATTTCATACTTTAACCCCTGATAGTAATAAAAAAACTACATATAAAGTTATAATTGTTTTAGTTCATTTTATGTACAATACAAAACAATCTTGGAAGGTTTTCTGCATACCTACTTTACTGCAGAGCGTCTATAAAAAAATATGTACTGGCAACATAGAAAGACCGAACTACTCCACATAATTCAATTCAATTCAATCGTTTATTTTGCATTCTTGTTGTACTTATATAATATAAAATTTCCAAACAGGAACCCTGTGAGAGCACCGCAAAAAATTTAATTCTACATATAAATAAAACGTTATACAATTCAATTAAACATTGCAATTCATTCATATATTTTAATGTCGTAATTTATTCTAATAAACATTTATTTCTGTCATTAAGAAGCTCTTGCAGGGAATAGTAGCATTTTTCCAGCAGAAATTTATTGAACGCATTTTTAAACATTTTCATACTATCTATATCTTTTATACATTGGGGTAACTCATTATATATTTTCATTGCCATATAATGGGGGCCGGTGTTAACAAAATGCAGTTTTGACGTTGTTTGTGCAAGCCTGTTTTTTGGTCTTAACTTTTCCAAAAGTGATAAACAGGAAACAAATGAGTATTTTTCTTGACTAGAATGCATATTCAATTACGAGTATAGCGAGGTCAGAGTCAATATCTTGTATTCAACAAAGTAACTTCTACAGCTCGTCATTTGATCTATATTTGCAAGTATGCGAATACATTTCTTTTGTAATACAAATACTTTACGAGTATCTGTGCTATTTCCTCAAAGGACTACACCGTAGCGGAACAGGAGTGAGCGTATCCGTTGTATGCGCTAGTTGCTGTTTTTAAGTCTATGGTTGTTTTTAAATTCTGTAAGAGCATATGTGAAACTTGACTTTACCGGTAATTTTCTCCACGTGACTTTTCCAATTAAGTGTTGTGTCTATGTTTAAATCTAAGAGGCAGTGTGGGTTGATGGATTTTATAGATATATTATTATATTGGAAGTGTATGTTCAAAGGGCGTCTTCGATGCGGTTGGAATTGCATGAGCTTCGTCTTTTGAAATTTAGTTCCAAATTGTGATCATGGTGACAACTTGTCAGTTTGTTTAGATTTGTATCTAGGAGTTGGTTTATTTTTGTGCCAATTGCGCAAGTTAGCAAAAGAGATTCATATCATCGGCAAAAAGAACACAAGGATGTCTAATTTGTTTGGCTAATCGTTAATATACATTAGAAACAGTAAGCAACCAAGCACGCTGCCCTGGGTAATTGATTGCGTAAGATAAGTTTTTTCTGATTTTATGTTTCCAATATGTCCATTTTTTTGTATCGTAGAACCGTACATCCACGTACTGAAGCCGTTTTTCGAGATAAGGCACGAACCAATTGTGCGCCGTACCTCTCATGCCTAATACATACAGCTTTTTGAGTAGAACTGGATACACAACTCGGTCGTATGCTTTGCTCATATGCAGCAACAGCATGCTACGCCCCATTCAAAACCTCCAACACTTAAGGTATATATTTGTATACCGCAAGAGCAGTTAAACGTCCCCTTCGGAACCCATACTGTTTCTCATGAAATACTACACTCACTCACAGTACGAATACAGTCGATTATACATATTACATTCAAATGGTTTACAAAATCTCGAGAAACGTGCTATTGGGCGATAGTTGCCAACATTAGTTTGGTCATCTTTTTTTGTGATTAAATCTGGAACAACTCCCTCCAAATGCGACTGATTAATTAGAACTGCTAGGCGTACGGCTAGCTCATCGGCACAGTTATTAATGCTGGTGGCAGGTCATCGAAACCAAAGCTCTTTTTGTTTTTATTTTTTTTATAATGGAGTACTTCCTCTGGATCTGTCGGATGGATAAATATGGAGTTCTCAGTAGGAACACTTAAACGACAGCTAGCTGGTCTTGTGCTTGGTGTTTGCACTGAAGTAAAATAGGTATTAAATTACCTATATTCTTTTTATTTTATTTTTTACTTTATTCGTGCGCCTTCTAACTATTTTCCTAACCACGTTATCAGATTTTTTACTAACTTATTATAACGCATTGTTTAGATGCAGCTACCTACGGTTTTCTTTAAAGTTTTTCACATATAATTTATGGTGTTCTTTTAAAATGATGTTGATGATGAAATATTATTTAATTAAATTATATATAAAATATTGTTAATGTTTAATTAAATTGTACTAAAAATTTTATACTTATTAAATACTGTATATATATTATAATATTATCATAATATATTACTAAAATATAAGCACAAATTTTATCAAATTAACACAGAAAGATCGTGTAAAGGTCATGTGTCTTGTTCTGTTGAATGTGTTAGCTGGTTTGCTAGTAAGAGATATAACTTATATCCCGTAATATTCTTATTACTTACTGTTCTCAAATGCGTAAAATTTTTTGTCGGAGCTACTTTCACGGTGCTATTATAGTTTATAATGTATGTAAGTAGTAAAATACTTATATTAGGGGGTCATGTGCTAGAAGCGCGCCTGTTCGCGACCCCTGCCAATCAATCAGATTGTAATTGGATGGACCGAGAGCGCACCGATATGCGGATTAGAGCCCAGAAAGGTGACGAGCACCGATCCGCCCCTGTAGGTGTGAATGTAGCATGCGACGCTGGCAGTCACGACCCACCATATAGTGCCAATTTCGGCGGGTCGAGGAGAGCCGAGTGCTGTATAGGCACGTGGAATATGAGAGGTGGATTGAATGATAAGATGAACGAACTGATAGACGTAATGATTGAGAGACGTTTAGATGCTTGATGTGTGACAGAGACTAAGCGCAAGGGAAGCGACAGTAATGATCATTCCGATGGAATGACGGCCCTATGGTCTAGGGTAGGCTGGGACTACACCAGCACTGGCATCAGACTCACTCTCATTGCCAGCGTCTCAGGCATAGTCATACATTTCTTCAAAATATTCACTCCACTGTTCTACCACTTCCTGAGTGTAAGCAAGAATGACATCAGCTTTAGACTTTATCTTGTTCATTCTGGATGCCAACAATCTACTCCAAAACTTTTTTACCTCTCTCCAAAAGAGTTTGTTATTTGCCTCCAAGATTTTCGCCAGCCTTTCTTCCTCATTGATGATTTATCTTTCACGCTTCTTCAATAAAGCCTTGGTTTTATTCTTGAATAGATTATTACATTTTTTTCTTCTTCTTTCTCATATTTTCCACTTTCTTGCTACGGAGGATTCAACCTCCGCATTCCGCCAGGCATCTCCTTTCAATGTGTTATGCCTATTTACGCATCTACATGCTTCTTTTGCACTATACTCTTTATTTTTTATTATATACATTATTATATACACGGCATACTCTTTTTCAAAACTTTCCAGCAATCATCAACATTTAGTCGCAAAGGTTTCCATTTGGAAGTCTTTCGCTTACCAGATGTACATACGTTCTCCTTACACCTTCATCTAGCAATTTTTTGCTTCCTATTCTTTCATGATCTCCGAAAGGGATAAGCACTCGCCAGTGCCTCCACCTTCTGAAAAGTTCCACAAACCAGCTTACCACCAGGTAGTAATCCGTTCCAAGAGTGGGAGCTGTAAAGACTCCCGTATCCATTATAGTACTTCGGAGACGTATATGTATTAAAACCAAATCAATTACACTTTTCTAGTCATTTCGTCTCCATGTATACGTGTAAATATACTTATGATGAAATAAAGTATACGACACGAGACGTTTTAGTTCGATACATAAATCTAGACTTGACTTACCCGTAGCGTTTACTCTTTTATCTTCATAGGGACCAAGAACAGCTCCATAGTCGTCTCGCTTGGTCCCAACTCATTCATTCAAATCTCCACACATAATCACTATTTCTCTTCTTTCCGCTAAATCCAGAACACTTACAGACTGCCAAAACTTCTCTAGTTCTTGAGCACACGTTGAGCTTAAGGGAGCGCAACAAGTGAGGTGTGTAAGGATCGAGTCTGCAAGGGATTTGGCGTGAAGTTACAGATCTTTAAAATGTTAAAAATACTATTAAGCTAAACAAAATTTATAATAGGATTTTGGGAGTATAAATGGTTAAGATTAGTCTAATCTTAGGGATTCTTCTTTACGTACGTGTACTCGCCTAACGTCATCATCGTCAACACGATAGTAATATTGTTAGACTATTACTTTGTCTACAGACCTCGCTAGCTCATTACACCATCGTTCAAAACCGAAACTTGCCCGATTTCTGAACTTTCTTCCAAAACTGGGCGACTTCTATTGACGTTCATAATAATGACGGAAGTGGAAGCAAACTTCGCTGTTGGCAGACATACTGGCCAGTTACACAAAGTTATGTTCCAGTTTGTAACCTGTGTAGTGCCAAGAAAGGAGATTTCCTGGAGAGAATATCTGTGCCTCTATCAAAGTCAGCAAGTCAGGATTAATTGTTTTCAGATGGCGATAGGATCTTGTGATTTAAATGACACTTACTCAAGTCACTTAGAACATAGAGGGAGATGTCATTCCTTTCTTGCACTGTTTGCCCTAGACGTACAGGGTGGTATAGAGCTTGTCTCAAAATACGAAGGAATGTCTGAGTAATGGGATTTGGGGAGGGATTATCATCTACTATCTTGGAGAGAAAAAAACGAAAAAAGAAAAAACAGCAGAAAGACATCTAGTCTAATCATAACTTTTGTATTTTATGATTTATAAGAAAAGTTTAAAGTAGCTTAGAGATTTTTTCTACAAATATCACTCACTTTTAACTCGCGGTTACGGCGTTAGTTTTTAACCGTAGTTACACGTACGTTTATTTTTAAAATCATCATAATGGGAAATATGATCATTTTTACTATTAAAAATATTTTTCTTTACTCTAAAATATAATTTTATCAGAAGTGAAAATATTTTTATACTAATAATCTTATTGGATGTTATCTAATGTTATTATATTATTAAATGTTATCGATAAACCTACCTAAATACATAATTGTAAAGGTGGGTAGTCACGAGTGGGTAGAAGGAGAGCTGAGTGTCGTATAGGTACATGGAATGTGAGAGGTGGACTAAAAGATAAGATGAATGAGTTGATAGATATAGTGAACGTGAGATGCAGAGGTTGAATCCCCCGAGGAAAAAAAGAGGAAAGCGTGGCTGGATGACGTGTCATCTTTGCACCAGAGTGATGGTATGAAAAAAAGAAATATACCGTCGAAGCAATAATGAAACCAAGGCTTTACTGAAAGAGAAGCGTGAAAGACAAATTCTGAATGAGGAAGAAAGGCTGACGAAGAACTTCAAGGCTAATAATACCAAACTCTTCTGGAGAGAGGAATACAAGTCTCAAAATGGTTCGTCACCATACAGAATGGACAAGATAAAACGTAAAGCTGGTGGCATTCCTGCTAACACTCAGGAAGTGTATGACTGTGTCCATGACGCTGGCACTGTGAATGAGTCTATGATTGACTCGCCAGTGCCAGCGTACCATGAAGACATTACCATGGATAAGATTGAATGGTCGATACGAAGTTAGACAAATGGAAAGTCAGCGGGAATGGATATGCTAACAGCTGAGATGATCAAACTAGGTGGCACCTACGTTAGGGACGCTAGTTTTTGAACAAATTATGTTGGAGAACCGAAAGGGTCAGTCATCAGGTCAAAAAGAAAAGGACAGTCATCGTGCCCTTCTGTACAGGCAAGGGCTCACGTATAGACTGCAACAACTATATAGCCATCAGTTTGATCAACTTAGCAGCTAAAGTGTATGGAGAAATCATTGAAAGGAGAATGAGGGTGAAATCCGACGGAATATTTTGAGAAGCACAGGGTGAATTTCGAAGCCGCAGAGGATATATGGATCAAGTTTTTTTCACTCCGCAGCATCGTAGAGAAGCATCTACCTTTGGAACAGAAGGTTTTCTGCGGGTTCATGGACCTTGAAAAAGCATTTGATAGGGTTGACGGTGACCTGTTCCGTGCTGTGCAATTCACTTATGAGGATTATATAGCATGTGTGCGAGTGGACGGCAGCTTGTCGCCCTGGTTTGATGTCAACGTTGGTGTCAGACAGAGATGCGAGCTGTCGGCTCGGCTATTTATCCTGTATCCGGAGAGTTATCTTCAGAAAATAAGAAATATGAATGTAGAAATGCGAAAGGGTGACACAGTGGTCAACTGCCTGATTTGTGCAGACGACGCGGTATTAATAGCTGAATCACCATGCGAACTGCAAACACTAGTTACACCAATGAAAGATGATTGTACGAATGGGTTACAATTGACTGCGAAGAAACCCAAGATAATGGTATTTGAAAGACAGACAACCAGAACGAACACTAGGATTACGGTTGATAATGTAGTGTTGGAGCAAGTGAATGAGACTGTATATCTTGGAAGCGCTTTTAGCAGCAACGAAATGTACACCGCTGATGTGGAGAGACGAGTGAGTGCAGGGAATATGGAGCATAGGGTAAATTTCTACGTAGCCAAAATCTAAGCTAGATGGCACAGCTCGCTGTACACAACACGGTGCGTGACGGAAAGTGATAGCTGGGTATGGCATAGAGAGCCAGTCGAATAAATATGGTCGAGATGAGAGCATTGCGCAAAATTTGTGGCATAACGCTTGCTGACCGCGTTCGTAATGAAAACGTGAGAGAAAAATGGTCTAAAAGAGAGTGTCAGTGTTAAGATAAGGTGAAGCATGCTCCGTTGGATCGGATATGTAAAAAGAATGCAGGACGAAAGAATGACGAAACAGATATACAATGCAAAAGTGGAAGGATGTAGGAGCCGAGGAAGACCGAGGCTAACCTACCAAATTGGTCGTGTTTTATCAGAAGGTGATGTCAGGAGCCCTAGGAACCGGTAAGCGTGCATGAAAGAGCTATGAAGAAGCGAGTGAAGTATGTAAGGACCGCATCTTATGGCACTGGGTTCTCTCTGCCTACACCACAAGGGACCTGGCGTGAAGATATACATACATATAGCGAAGTGCCACTGCATGGCTATTTCATTAAGAAAGTGCATATAAAGATTCAAGCTCTCTATGATTTTATCAACAAGCTCTCTATGATTTATTACTATCAGTACATATAATCATTGCGTTCAAGTTCACATACCTATCAAAATTCCCACACTATGTCTGTTGCAGTGTGACTATATTGTCTTACACATGATGTCTAGAATTCCACAATCCATAACATGGCCTTCATAAAACTCTATAAAAAGAACGGCGCAACACAGCGTGAGACAAGGGGGTTAGAGTGTCTGTCTAAATTTGGTGCCTGCAGTCCCAAAATACAGGATCTCCTTAATTTCAGGGCATATATATACACTAGCTGTGCCCGGCACCGCTTCGCTGGCTTTTTTCTTTTTTTTTATCTCTAAACCTTCTCGGTAATGTGTTGAATATAACTCAGAAGTGTCATCACAATTAGATGAATGGTTTCAAAGTCTATAACGGACATGGGTACATTTTGTGTTGTGTTTTATATAATACTAGCTATCCGCCCCGGCTTCGTACGGGTGATATGATCGCTACCAAACTTCACAGGATCAACTGCTCGGTTAACCTGAAGATTCACTGAAAATTTCATCAAAATCTGCCCAGCCGTTTTTGAGTCCATAGAGAACATACAGACAAACATTCATTTTTATATATATATATAATTCATCGCGCATACATACCAGTTAACTCTGACGTAAAATATCATTACTTAATTTCAGTGCGATATCATTACTTACACCAAAATATTTAATACCTTCATTTTATATATATATATGGAGCAGTGACAGCCCAGTGGATAAAGAACCAGCCTAGTGACCAATGGTCCCGGGTCCGAATTCTGGCATCAACTACTAAATTGGCGTTTTCAAATTTATGTACATATTTGTAATTATCACTTACTAGGTGGTGAAGATTAACATCGTGACCAAACCCGCCAAGAAATATCATTCCGAAAAGTCGTGTGACCTAACCTAAAATAGATCTAGTTTATCCTCTGGGTTGTGAAAGTTTGATGGCAGTTTCCCCATGATCTGTATTTTCGCCAAATCCCTAGGCTTAGTTAGCGAACCCCGTCTGTCCTAATGGATTAAAAACGTGATAACGCTTAGAAGAAGAAGAAGATTTAATATCGTTATTTTAAAACAAATAAAATAAAAAATAAATAAATAAATATTGTCGGACAAATTACACAGCGCCACCTAGCCCCAAAGTAAGTGAAGCTTGTGTTATGGGTACTAGACAACTGATAGACATACGTAAATACATTTTTTTTTGTAAATACATATTTATTATACATAGAAAACACCCAGACCAAGACAAACAGACATGTTCATGCACACAAATGTTTGTACTATGTGGGAATCGAACCCACGAGCGTTGGTGTCAAAGTAGCGTAACAACGCGTTTCACCACTGCGCCACCGACATGAAAATAAACATCCAACGCAATTGATATACATACTATAGAAAATAGCTATGTGTTATCTGGTATGAAAGGTGTACAAAGACTCAAATCCGCCAAAACTCTTTGGCTTGGGCCAATTTACCACCTTTGACTCAACTTGACTCAACTTCAACAAACTCGAGTAAACAAGTTAGAACGTCTACACGTCAACAGTTAGCTGATCAGTTTAAATGTTGGATGATTACGTAGGCTGAAGTTAATAGACTGTCATAAGAATTAAAATAATAGCATAAAATACTAGAGACCAGTTTCAAAAATGCCATTAACGGTTTTCATTAAGCTCTAGAACGGAACGAAGTTCGCAAAGTGAGCAACTAAAATCTATTTATAACGATACTAACTTTTAGCAGCCACTTCATCGCAAACCACTACGGAACAATTTAGCTTGCTGACAACTTAAATGCAGCTATGCACTGAATGGACGGCTTCTCATTTGATATTTATTTTAGTTGTATTTTGTAGGTGTTTCTTAACATAATATTAATAAAATAATAAATATTGTCGGACAAATTACACAGCGCCATCTAGCCCCAAAGTAAGCGAAGCTTACTTTTTTTTTTTGTAAATACATACTTATTATACATAGAAAATACCCAGACCAAGACAAACAGACATGTTCATGCACACAAATGTTTGTACTGTGTGGGAATCGAACCCACGAGCGTTAGTGTCAAAGTAGCGTAACAACGCGTTTCACCACTGCGCCACCGAGCTCGTCAAAATATTATGATGTTCTTATTCATTATTATGAAATTACTTAAGGAAAACTTGCATACGAAATTTTTCCGTAACATCTTGTAAAATATAGATGAAACATATATATAGTAGGTTCGGTTTTATATAGATACACAAGAGAGGAAGGGCGCATCTAAGCAGCACGTCTGGGGACGTTTGACGAGCTCGGTGGCACAATGGTGAAACGCGTTGTTACGTTACTTTGGCACCAACACTCGTGGATTCGATTCCCACACAGGCCAAACATTTGTGTGTATGAACATGTCTGTTTGTCTTGGCCTGGATGTTTTCAAGAAAGGTAGGGCGCATTAAAACAGCCCGTCTGGGAAGTACCTCCACTTCACAGAAAACCGCAGCCTAAATAACAACCTTCCTAGAGGGTTGTTCTGTTCCTGCGTGTGAGTGAGGTCACCAGCTCCTCAAGGAGTTGCGGTGTTAGCAGCTGTGTTGTATTACAAGCGTTTATAGGCTAAGGTAACCGCTTTACATCAGGAGAGTCGTATGCTTGCATGCCTCCCGACGTAGTATAAAAGAAGTACCTCTACCTCGCAGAAAACCGCAACCAAATAATAACTCCCTGGAGGGTTGTTGTGTTCCTGTGTGTGAGTGAGGTCACCAGTGAGCTTCTAAGGAGTTGCTGTTTTAGCAACAGACGTGGTATCGCGCGAGTGATACTTAATGCAAAAAACAGCAAATGTTTATAGGCTACGGTAACCGCTTTACATCAGGTTGGCGGTATACCCGCTTGCCTCCCGACGCCATATTTAAAAAAAAAAGCTAGTAGAGAGGTCGCTTGTTTACCAGCGTTGTGTAAAAGTAAAGTGGTGTTTATAGTGACGGCAATGCAAATGTGACAGCCTTGGTGTTGCAAGTTTCTGTAGGTTGCGGTGACTGCTTACCATGAAGCGAACTGCGTACTTGTTTGCCACGAAAGTGATATAAAATAACAATTGAATAGTGAGAGAGTGATTTAACCCATCGAAAGTAATGTAAAACAACAACAGATTTAATTGCCGAGCAGTCAATTCTGTAAGATGTAAATCAATAAAAAATCAATAAGATGCTAGTTGAGGTCAAGATTGTCTAAGGAAAGTGATACCCGCCTTATATTTCATATTGTTATATCCTTTTTTTTTGATATTTTTTAAGCAATATATTATTTGTCGTTCGCGCGATGCCACCTCTGCTGCTGACACAGCAACTCCTTAGGAGTTGATAGGTGTCCTCAATCTCACTTAGGAACACAACCCTTAACCCTTCGAAACCCGGGTGGTCGTATACGACCGCGAAATGTATGGGAAAACGTATATAACGGGTTCTGACTGCTAAGTTGTCATCTGAACACGGTATTCTGTGAGGTGAAGGTACTTCCACAAATGGGTAACTTTGATGTATCCTGCCTCTCTTAAAATACCCAGACCAAGACAAACAGACATGTTCATGTACAAGAATGTTTGTTCTGTGAAGGAATTGAACCTAGGAGTGTCGGTGTCAAAGTAGCATTATTAACCACTGCCCGACCGAACTCGTCTTATCTGAACTAGTTCAACCCTGCTAACTAATGAATACGGTAGTCAAGCAAAGACAGCATACAATAAGCTGTTTGTCCAAATAAATACATTCTACGAGTACCATACAGAAGACTGCAGCTAAATAACATCTCCTTGGAAGGTCGTTGTGTTCCTGCGTGAGACATCTTACTGCTTTAAATACTGGGTGCTCAGAATTCGATTTGATCACGAAGCTTTTTTAAAAATCTACACATGTATTTTTTCTTATACATGAAGTCGACTACATAGATTCTTAGAATATATTACATTATAATCTGCGAAATTGCCGATTTTGGTAAAGCTGGAGTAAAGATCGTTTCTATATTTTATTCTACCTTGAATTATAAAGTAAATGTCCATTTTTATTGTTCATTTTGAGAGTTTTTTACTATTTTTTTAAATTGCTATTTCTATCACCATAAAAAAAATCTTGTATGTACAAATGTTTACCATCTCTTTTGCGTCACATAGGCATTTCAAACAAATAGTTAACAGATCAGACGTTTTTTTGTGAAATTTACATGCAATTTCATCTAACCTGCTTTGGTGGCGGAATCACACATAGCAGGTTACATCAAATTGCATTTCTAACAAAATCTCGTTGTTGTTTTTACAGTTTGTGCCGCGAGAAGTTAGAAATTATAAACGTATCAACTTATACTACGATATAGCAAGAATAATCAATGCATCCAATGTAAATAACACTACGATAAGTTGCTATTATGATACTAGTCAACATTTTAAATTGGGTGGGTTATGCGACACCGTTACGATACGCTGTCGTTTAGTATTTTGGTACCAGAAACGCGGTCTGCGTAAAGGCTGTCAACATTAGCTCCGCCTGCCGCGCCATGTTGAATGACACATGCCTATCTTGACTCTTTTATTCCGATAAATTGATGGATAATACAGACAGATAGCTAGACAGTTTATTATGAATGTGACAGAAAATTCCTCTCAATATTCTGAGAATTGTCAATTTTTTGTGGTATTCTGCTACTTTTAATAATAAAATGTTGGTTCGGAAAAATGTTTAGGACACCTGTGTTTGTTCACAAAATTTATATCATCATTTATATCAGACTTTCGAAGTGTCATCAGAGTTTAAAAATGTCTATGAAAAAATGTCTGTCTGTAATAAAATATGATTTAAACTTAGTGTACAAAATATAACGTTAACAATGAATTAAGAGAAACTCTGAAACTATATTAATTATGAGATACAGAAAAATAAACCTACGATATCCCTGTTTTGTATAGAAAAATCAAACATTATTTGCATGTAAATTTTCAGTGTCTTTCTATATATATATATATATATATATATATATATATATATATATATCTTATATACATTCCCAATTTAATAGAAGTCCATTGAAGTCTCTGCTATAAAAATCCTGGTAACGTCAATTGATGAACACAATTGAAAAATTTTCTCTGGGAATAGTTAACTCAATTCCAAACCAGTTGAGAATGTGCAAGCTTGCATTGCCAGGGGAACACCTGGCTCATCAATTATATAACAATTCAATTTTATTTTTATTTGTAGGCCATTTTGACCATGTTCCTTAACATACCGGTACATGAACATTCCTATTCTACTTTTTTATGCTGAATCCGAATCTGAAGTCAAAATTCGAATATTCGAAAAAATTCGCACACACAGAAAAACGCACACACAGTAACACATATAGATTTCATATAGGAACGGTGTTCCTGAAAAGGACAGTAGAGTTCATCTTGACAGATGAAAGACGAATTTCATTATCACAGTTAGATTATACATTATAATTTGCGATTCTTCAAAACACCTTTACGGTAATCCAGCATAGACTTATTTGATAGCATTATGGCTGGTTTTTTTACTCAATTTATATTTTATACATGGTTTAGCTATCTACCCTTTGTCGTATCATATCATAACTCATCACAAGTGACAATGTGACCTTTTTTAAAAAAGTTATTGTAAGCTTCCACTTGATCTTTCTTTTTGCAATTTAACATTTACCACTGCGTCTGATTTTCATTATGTATATTATGAATCTGCTCCCGCTATGGCTTTTAATCCATCGTCATTTGGTCTCGGGTCGATCAGGACGCTAATAGTCGAAATCAAAATTTCCAAAGCAAAAATAAATGAAACCAAATTTTTAAATACATACTGATTTATTGTGAGATACATAGTACATATTTAATTCAATTTACTGTTTAATTTTGATGCAAAAAATTGGTCTCTACATGGGCCAATCTACAGGCAGCGACTATATATTTATACTCGTACAGATTAATGTTTCTGCAAAACCAAGCTCGGTGCGGGGGAAGAGTCAAGTACGAGTAGAAATGAATTATAGATAAAAGTGCCAAGTCTATAAAGTATTTAAATGCATATGCTGTACCACGTACTTAACATTCGCAAAACATAATGATGTAATGACGATTATAATAGATGATATACTCGTAATACGTAATAAGTACGTGAGTGAAAGAGTAGGTCTGAAAGAGTGTCGGTGTTAAAGATAAGAAAAGGCAGGCTCCGTTGGTTCGGACATGTAGAAAGAATGACGAAACAAATATACAATGCAAAAGTGGAAGGATGTAGGAGCCGAAGACCGAGACTAGCCAACCATGACCAAATTGGTCGTGTTTTATCAGAAGATGATGTCAGGAGCCCCAGGAACGGGCGAGCGTGCATGAATGTGAGATGAATGCTAGAGAAGCGAGTGAAGTATGTAAGGACCGCGTCTTATGGTGTTCGGTTCCCTCTGCCTACCCCACAAGGGACCTGTCGTGAAGATATACATACATACGATTATAATTATATTAATAGCTAAGTATAATAGGTTAGGTACTATCAAAATACAACAACTAACATTGTTGACATTACAATTCCATATAAAGAATTACGATATGGGCTCTATAAATAAAAAAACCCATAGCCACGTAATCCGTGTAACCGAAGCCGGATAATATTTCAAAATGATCCCTAATATCTACAACACCTGGGCAGCCAATAGGCGTTAGGTGTCGTTTGACCGGACGTTCGGTTATTGCTCGGAGTCAATTTATTGCTGTGCCTCATGTTATCGTGTTTGTGGAAATTTGGGCTTGCAAAGTCGATATGAGGTGATTTTTTTGGGTCCTGCATGTAAAATGGTGACTTTCAATATGGGGAAAAACGTTAATTTGGTTGGAAATCTTTTTACGAAAATACAGTGTGATTAACATGTTTGATTTAGGGTTAAATAAACAGATAAGTTGCTATGCACATTGTGTACATTATCACAGAAAAAAATACTATGTTCAAGCGTTTCTACTAAAGAGGCTGACATTTTTATTTGGTAGGTGGTTTTATACAATATTTTTTTGTTAAAATAGGTTTATTTTAAAATACAATTAAATGTTTAACACGCTTATGCGTTATTAACGAAATTGTATTGTATTATATGAATCTAATAGGTTGGATGGCTGGAAGCGTTCCCATAAATCTATGATCTTTCTGGTTATGCCAATTAGTAAACCGAAATAATATTCTTGGTGGTAAAACTGTTATATTTATATTAAGGGTTATTGCGATTGCTACTTTAAAGAATTTTAATACTATAAAATACTTAAAAAGTCGTTACTACAAATAGTGCAAATCTCTTAATGAGTAGCTGCGAACAACGTGCTAGCTATTCTCCTTGTATTGTAAGCTATCAGATTATGGTAAACGCTTCACATAAGAAGGTCCGTATGCTTATTTGCTTCTCAAAGAATTGTAAAAATATATCTATAACTTCACACCAAATCCCTTGCTTGGTAGGCAGAGAGAACCGAGCGCCACGTGACTCGATCCTTACATACCTCACTCGCTTCTTTAACATTAATTGCTCTTGTTATGTACGCTCGCCGGTTTCTAGGGCTCCTGATATCGCCTTCTTATAGAAAAAATAATCTTTGTATATCAGTTTATGAATGGCTCTGAATTTCTACGAATGCTAAATCTTCACAGAATGTTCCTTCAATATTCAAAACCACTAGAAAGAAGAGGGATGAGACTAGCATTTTTGTAGCTTTTTATTATCTTTTCTTAAAAGTTTGCCTGAACTCTTTCCGAATACATATTTTTCTGTGCTAGGTATTAGCGATCGAAAGATACCTCAAATAGTGAACACTTTTATAGTTTCCGTTTCCGAAAGAATGAAAACACTGTTTGTCAGTTACAGATACTATCCATGGCCCATATTACATAGGTATGTATTGAAATCAATGATGCAATATTTTTTTTAAACAAACGATCAAACGAGAATACAGTTAAATTCTTAACATAATAAATCCGAATTGTTACAAAAGATTTTTCTTAAATAATATTAAATTAAATTAAATGTCATTTATTTCAGAACAAATTATCCATATAATTAACATTATTATTATAAATTGATTAATATTTCATATTTCAGATGTCAAAAATTATGATAACAGATAGTCATTAATTAATACATTTTAAGTCCAAAAATAGCAAAATGATACAAATAAAGTTATATATCATCATTTTTGACATCTACCTATTCCACTAGGGGGCAATGGAGGCGCATGCATGTCACTGTAACATTGCAACATCGGTCCGTGCAATCTGTCAGCTACGTCGTCGTAATGAGTAGAAAATATAAATTTTTATTATATTTTTTATTAAACATATTTGATAGAGTGAAACATTAAAAAGTCAATAGTTATTATGGGCCATTCGTACTACAACTATGTTTATATTACTTTACTAAAGTATACACATTTACAATTAGTGATGATACTTGTTGCAAACTTATAGAATCTTCCACACATGAACATAATGTATACAAAATAGTGTAGATAGTCATACAAGTGTTACTACACACACACAATATGTTTCAGGACTAATTTGTCAATATCAGAGAAGTCGAACTTACAAACATTTAATTTCAAACTTCTATTAAGTAAAAACTAATAGACTATGTTTTAATATTAAGTTCGCCTATTGTATGATCTAAACTTCATAATTTCGGACTATGAATATTAGATATAATAAATAATATAATCCTTATTGTATTCCATTTTTATTATCCGCTACGGCCACGCGGTATATGCGGTTGGGGTAAGAGATGTTAGTGGATGTCTGATTGAGCATTTTTCTCGGAAACGACTAGGCCGAATTTGAAATGATTGATCCTGAGCATATTTTTAGCTACGTTTTAACATTTCAATTCAGGGGACGCTACAAAACACATGTTTCTCCAAAGTGGTTAAATCTATTTTATTATAAATCGGAATGCGAATATAAACAGAAACGTACAATATAAAAGTAAAATTTAACAAACCCACAAAAATTTTCAAATAAAATTAAAACCACGACATTGAACCGTGGTATGATTATTATAAAGAATATTATTAATAGTCGTCGTATATATACGTGCCCGTCCAGCAATAATCATATTACACTTTAATGTCGTGAGCTTTTTTTGTTCTTTTTTTTCCTATTCCAATTTTCCGTCGTTTTATTTAGCATTTAATATTATTTAATCTGGACATTTTACATTTTGAGTATGGGTCTAAACTTTTATGATCTGCCCTATTCACAATTTTGACGTGATCCAACTGACAGGTAAATATTATTTCATACGATGTGAATAGACCCCAGAGAAGTTATTCACCGCGATTTTCGCCACCCGTCACCTTAATTTAAAATCCAATCATTCGATCTTGAATCACTTTGTTCACTCCACTTGATTAAAAATAAAATTGGTGGCTAATTTAATACGTCCATAATAAAATTCCCGTCACGATTGAAGACTTATGATTCGGCCACACCTCGCGAATTTCCCGATATTGCTAAAGGAATGGGGGTCATTATTTTTCCTTTGTTTTGTTCGCTCTGATATTATTTCCGGTCATGCCATGCTGAATTATTTTATCGCCCCCTAATAAAATTAATAGGATACTATTCCCACAACATTAATGTTAAGATTAATTCCTTGAGTCATTTACTGCTTTTGATGAAGTAAGAAAGACGAGTAACATTATTAATGATAGTAGAACGCAATGACGTCGTTGTGCATAGCATGTCAGTTTAGGATAAATTCATAACGCAAGTAAAGCGACGTTGACCGTAGTGTTATCTATTGACCGATTAAGATTAAGTCGTTGTTAGTTTATGACAGTAGGCGTCTTTAGGCAACCAGAAAAAATTGATGCTATAGTATAGATGTGTCAAAAACTTTTCCTCGGAAACAAGCGTTAGTGTATGGTCTTATAGAGGAAAAGAGAGCCTATACGATACTATGAAGTAGCGCATTTCAAAGTCTTTTCGTCGCATAGTATTCTTGCAGCGGTATCAAATGTGGCATATTATGGAGATGTATGATGTAGTTTGATACCACGCAGTATAAAATTTTAATTTTAATTGTAATATTTGTACATTACTGTCTATAATTTTCTTCCATACCATTATTGAACGAAAAATTAAAAATTAATGCCTATAAATTATAAACTGTAACTATGCATTAACAGTACAGTTTATACTCTGTTTCATTCATTCATTTTTTTTTTCATAGAGAGCAAATATTAAATTGGAAATCAAATGTTGTATGTATTCTCTATAGCAGATCTTCGTGTTTACTATAGTGCCGTGTTGTACTACAGGAACCACAAAAAATCCACTTAATCTATGAATGATCCTAAAGTAGACCTTAATCACTGTCCAGGTGTAAAATACTGTACAAGTCGTATTGTAGCCACTACTGTTCACATTTGATACAGAAGTATAACGTTAAAGACTTTTATAAACCAATCTGGTGGTACAAGATTGTTCTGCGACAGGTTGTAGGTCTATGTAGAATGCTTAAATGCCTTATAGTAGGGGAAAAAATGCCACTAGTCATAAAGTTTAGTATTACCATAATTAGTGTTATTAACGTCACCAAATAGCTGTATAAGATAGCGTGAATTTGCACCAAATAATTCTAGTCTATAGAGAATCTACATATCTTTCCTTTACAGATTCGTAGTTTCATTTCCTAGTACCGCAAGCTATTCAAAGGAACGTTTTACCATTGATAGAGATAAGCATATTCATACCCTCCCAAGTGCACTCAAAACACCTTATCGCTGCACTGATTTTACACTAATTAATTCTCAGTTAATGCTGTGCGTTTATGGAGTGCTTTGCCATTCAATATCCAAAATTCATCTAAAAAATTTCGTTCGTTGAAACATCACTATGAACGTATCCGATTCATTAAGTATCGCTCTCGTGATGCCACCTCTGCTGTTAATAGAACAACTCCTTAGGAGTTTACGGGTAACCCCACTTACTCGCACGAATACAACCTTTGTTTTTTCCAAAGGGTTGTTATTTGATTGTGGTTTTCTGTGAGGTGGAAGTACTTCTCTAGATAGGCTGCTTTGCTCGTACTACCTCTTATAAGTGCTGTTAGTCCACGGTAGTCCCTTTGTATAAAAGATAGTGTTGTATACAAATATATTTTTTTGTATCACAGTCGAGTTATATTTTTCAAAGGTGCGGATAGTCTTTCGTAAATGCGTCCTTAAAGACAGTTACAGTCTGAATGAGTTACTTGTAATTGAATTAGGTCGGAAACGCAGCAGACATTAAGTAAAAGACAAATTGCCCTGTTTCACGCTTCGCGCCAGTGAGTTATTGTACTGGCAATAAATTAGTCTGTGTTGTAGAATGTAGATGTACAGTTTCCTTGGTTATATCTAGATTAAATATTATTATTTCAGTATGTGTGTGTGTGTGTGTAAATATAATAGAAATAAGTTTTATTTTACTCCTAAAATTAAGTTTTAATTGATCATTTTCCTGCAAATTGGGATTTTTGGAATAAATTTTACACTATAAAGAGAATTTAATTTAAACATTTAACTCTCAAGTTTTTATTCGTAGCGTGTCTTTTTATGCTAAAATGCATAGAAAATTTATTTAACAACAAACACTAAATATTTAATTTTATTTAATAACAACAATGCAAATCACTCAACCGAAGCGCCCACCGCGGGTTTTATAGGTTTCTTGCACCACCAAGCTCGTATACAAAACTGTGACAACTACAAAAATTATGTTTTTTCATCTCTAACTAACCTGAATCAAATAGGACTCAAACATGCTTGAAATTAACAAAAATCATATATTTTTAGTTAATAGATTCAGGCGTTATTTTATGAAAGTTAAATTTACATGCAATTTGATCTAACCTGTTTGCGTGTTTCCGCCACAATTTTAACATGCGAACTCGCGTCGGTCAGCATGCACGCATGGAAGCACACAAAACTCGTTAGATCAAATTGCATAATATACTTATATTATGCAATTTGATCTTTTGATATTTTGTTAATTTTGTCACAATCCGATGCTATATATTATGATGAAAAATTTTGCCATTATGTGTTGAAATACATATGTAGATCTATTCTAAGAGCAAACAAGGTGATAATGATCAAATATATACATATAATTAATTTCAATTATTCGGATATTGTAGTACCTAGTACTGAAATAAATTTATAATATAATTGCTTGGATATTAATTAAATAATTGATTGCTAAATTGAATAGTTAGTAAAATGTAAAATAAATGTGTTGCACGCATGATTATATAACTAGTACCTATGTTGCTATGGAATAGCGGGGTCTTCTAATACAAGCGTTTTACGCTTAAAAGAAAACCCCTACTACTGATTAATGTAATAGAATGCTAAATATGTTAATAAATTATTATATTATTATTATATTATTTTTATTCACGGGTATTATCCCGGTCATTTGATAGGCGTGCGCGGAGATATGGATCCAACGCGTAGAGGCCCTTTTAAGAAGATTCATGTTATGTTGTACACCCACCGAGATCCGCTCCTAAAAATATCGATAGAACCATATATCTATGAGCAGGTCACGGCAGGTATTGGGACTATTGCGAATGTGTAGAAAATGATTAGTCTATTGTAATGAGGTCTGGAGGGCATATTGGTACTGGGTTATTACAGAAGAGGGACGGACACCTGCCATAACTATCATATCTGACTGTTATTTTTGGCAGGCGGTGGCTCGCCACTCACTAGATGGACCCCCGAAATGCCAGAGAAAGTCGGCCGGGGGCAACACCGGTGTGAGTGACTCAGGGGTGTCGAGAGGTGTGCTGCGCTTTCTCCGAAGTTACTCGCGGCGTTATGCCCTTTAACACTTCCACCCCTGGAGTATATCACCTGCTAGAGCAATATACTCTATCGACTCCTCTCTGGACGGCCAATGAAGGTAAGCCAGAGCTGAGAGTCCTGCGGGCCTTCTTGGATTTCCACTCCGACCGGCGAAGACACGCCGGAGACTAAGGCCCTGATCGACTCTCTGGAGCACTCGGGTACCCGTGGTGTCGTTACGCACTAATATTATTATAGTAATAGATTTTTCTATTCATGAACTACGGAGGCAAAGGCGTAATTTAATATATGTCGTAGACACTGACATATGGATAAAGAGGCGCCACAAGGGTTCCTTCTTAGTATTTGTTTCGTAACCCTAAAAAGAATGCATACCTAAGTGACTGAACCGAGCTGCGGTAATTAGGGGCTATAAATTTAGAGAAAACATTCATTGTTATCGCGGAAATTTATGACAAGCTAATATATAATATAGGTTTTTTGGATAATAAGTAGATTAAATGTATGATACAAAGTATACTTCTGTGTCGATTTTACTCCGTACTTAAAGTTTTTGCATAGAATATGATACATGATGTGTGTGGATATAACTAAATATAAAAGGTATTACACCTATACAAGTTACAAAGGCATCTTCAAGTTATTAACATCATACTAATGATTTTACAAAGTAATTATTAATACATTATTCACTTGTATATTTTACTACTGTTTGTAGTTTAATGAACTAAATTTATTATCCTAAACATCTTTGCTTGTTACTTGCTAAAACATCTGATACTGTATTCCTAGTGTTATGCCGGCTATTTGTAAGATGTATACATTTCTTCATTTCCTTTTCATTCTATTTCCGATATACTTGTATTATTGAGTCAATACTGAGCGTATCATCCAAACCAAACAGAATAAGATATTGGAATCGAAATGGCGAACAATCCAATTTTTTATTAGTGTTTATCCAAACACATGTTGACTACATTTCAAATATCATCTATAAATCTATACAGAATTGAATGAAATGTTTGTTTACAAAATATATTACATTACAAAATTTTTTAGAGTAATAATTAATACAAGAACCCTTCGGTGCGGCTTTGTTCGTCTGTCCGTCTGTCACGTTTCTGTCTGTCATATTTCAGCAACTACTATTGCTATTGATATGAAATTTAGGATATTTAGATATATTGATTATCGAACCTTACAACAAATAAAAAATAGCCTTTTCTTCCAAACGCGATCAGGGTGCGCTTAAATTTCAAAGTGCAAATCAATTCTTATATATTGTGTAATTTCCGACTGATGATAAAAACGGTCAAAAAATTACTATCCTCGTATCTCAGAAGTTGTAAAGAGAAATAATTACAGATAATAAAAGTCTTTGAAAATAATACAATAAAATAGAACAATGCAGTAATATAATGTATAGCAGAGAGAATCTCAGTGAAATTTAGTTATGTGATAGGCTTTTTGGCCTTAGGAAACAGACTGTCGTGTTTAAGATATTACCAAATATTATTATTGTATTTTTAATTTATATTGTTTTGTTACATTGTTAAATATACATTACTTTTTTTTTATATATATATAAAAGAGACATCCAACGTTCAGGTATATACTATGATATATGCCAGACAGTTACGTAGAGTTGCGGTAAAATATTAATATTTTATTTTAAGGCCCCAGTACACAATGTCCCATGATGGCCCACGACAAGCCATCGCCATTGTGTATAGGGGGCAATGGTATATAGTGGCGGACGATAGGCCACCGTGGCGCGCATGTCGGGTTTTTGGCACAAAGGGTCAAAGGAATCGTGGCGTGGCGTGGCCTGTGGTGTTCACACAGTTCAGCATAGTTTATTTTGTCGCCGCCGCCGATATGCCGATCGCTGATAGGATAGCCCATTTATTTGTTACGTGCGAAAAAACTTGAACTTTTGATCGCCTTAAATGTCATTATCATGGAGCAATGAAGAAGAGACTTATAAGTTTATAGATTTATATCAATCTAAGCCCGCAATTTGGGATATTTATAGTAGTTGTAAACAGTACCTATACAAATAATAGCCGCGGTCACGGCGGTAATTACTTCCACGGCCATCGCAAATGTTTCGCCAGGCAGCAATAAGCTTTGCACTGTTGTGTGAACACCTACGTGATGATAGCCCCCAGTTATGCATTGCAAAGCATGGTTCATCTATGGCTAATGTGTACTGGGGACTTTAATATACACCACTTCTGGAAGGTTAGGGTCCACCTCCTCCCTCTACCACCAAAACTACAGCCGAATAACAACTCCCTGGAGTGTTGTAGTGCTACTGCGAGAGAATGAGGTTTCCGCTAAGCTTTTAAGGATTTACTTTATAAATAATAAACACGAGCTTTGTTGTTTGAGCAATGCTTAATATATTGAAAGCGTTCATAACCTATGGTGACTACATCAGATAAACCGTATGTTTGTACGCCGCCCAACGTTGTATAAAAACAGAAAGTATAAACCTAATACATATATAGCTATAACAGGATTATTATAATTGTTCTGCGTCGAAAATAATTAAACACTAAAGAGGTTTTGCGCTCTTTTCGATGTTTACTAAAGACCACACCCATCTGCTTATTAACGTAGGTGAGTCCGCTAATGGAAGTTGCTGCACAGATTATGTCTCCCTGGTGAAAAACGTTAGGGACGAACTCGAAAACAAAAGGACAGCGTTTACACCGTAGCATATTCGTACATATAACTGTACTTAAGTATGAAAGGCGAAACGAATGCCAATAAATCGTCTTTTATTTTCATAATTTAGATAAGTATTCCTCTTCCTTCTACAAGAAGTAGCTAACCGGCGAACGAACTAACCGCGCTCGGCGTTTTAATCTTTAACACTATTCGCGGTTTTTTGTTCGGGTTTTGTTTTTTTTTTTTTCAAGAAATGCACCAAGATATATATATACAAGAAATGGTCGTTTAAATATATAAGATAATAAATAAATTGTTAGGGCATTCAGGTTATATAGTTCATGCCATTTCTTTCAGTCGTAGGCATGTTTATTTCCTTCCGGCTGTTCTCCAGATATCATCGCTTTTAAAACGTTACGGAAATGTGTGTCTCCTCCAAAATAGCGCAAAGCAAAATGTTTTTACAACGGCGAATGTGAAAACTCTGCTCACTCTTTTTTTATTTAGTGTGCCAGGTCACTTTTTCTATAATTGTTTCTTATGTAATATTACGCGTAATTTATACAATTTTCTTGTGCTGAGGTGGGATCCTTTCACAGTCGGATCGCTAGTAATAAAGCAACACATATTGCTGTGTCCCACATTTTTACTGGAGCCTCGTTCTGTACTGAACAGGGTATGTACCCTGATAAGTACAGAACGAGCTCAAAAATGCCTGCTAAAAATGCAAGAAAGACAATCATACATTGCTCTATAGCATTCACCACCCACCATTCTAACACTTCCTGAGTGTAACAATATCACCAGCTTTAGACCTTATCTTGTCTATTGTGGATGCTGACAAACCACTCCAAGACTTTTTCTCCCTCCAGAACAGTTTACTGTTCACCTCGAAGTTCTTCCTTAGCCTCTTTTTAGCCTCTTCTTTTAAGTTTCACTTTCACCTTTCACCAGAGCCTTGGTTTCATTCTTGCATCAAGAGCATGTTTCTTTTAGATGATATGTAATCAAACCACACTTTCTTCTTTTTTACCACGAAGGATTCAACCTGTGACTTGCGCATCCACATACTCCTTTTAGAACTTTCTAATATTCGTCTTAATCTGAGTTGGAACGACTCGCGTTCGCAAATATGCCGTAACTGGCTAGACGTACATGATACTTCTTGCACTTTCATCTTCCAGTTTGTCACTTCTTATTCTTTTATGATCTCCGAAAGAAATACGCATTCGTCAGTGCCTCCACTTCTTGAAATGGCACACAAACCGGTTTATCACCAGATAGTGGTCTGATTCAAGAGCGGGATCTCTTTGAAGCTCTTGTGTCTGAATCAAATCAATCACATTTTTCTGTTTATTCCACCTCCATGTATATGTTTGCATATTATAGTGATCGAATAAGGAGACTTCTCTATACTTATGTCTAAAAGTATCTTACTTGCATCGTTCACTCTCTTATCTCCGTATGGACGAATCACAGCCTTGAAACTTGGTCCCAAACTATCCATTCAGAACTACACGCATATTTCATTCGTTCGTTCGTTTAGTACTAATATTGATAATTTTTGAAGGAAGCGTTAATACAAAAATACTAGAAGTATTTGTTGCATCTATGATATCTACGAGTACATTACGGGCTTTGTATTAAATGAAAGTAGTTTAGTTTACGTGTAAGGATTTTTCTCACACAATCACATGTCACATAATCACATCACATAATCCTCATACACATAACCCTTTCATATTCTAAAGCGGTGTGACAGACGACCAAAATTATATCCAACATAGCACTTGCTCGTAGTTTATGGTAATGCAGTATACAGTGTGTGTAGTTGCACTGCATTATACTGACGACTTTATTTGATTTGTTGCATCCCACGACAGTTGATATCTCAAGAATTGAAAACAACGTTACTAATAAAGTAAATGAATGTTTATTGGTACCTTAAGGAGAGGAGTCAAACGTACGTTGTGTCTGGAATTAATTTTCTCTTTGTTATTTTAGTTGAGGTTAATAAAAATGAGAAGTCGTCGAGTGGACAGAAAGAAAGACAAAAAGCGCGGTGTCTTCCTCTACAGTACAGGGTTGGTTGTGCGATTCACTGGCGCGGCGAAAAAGGCCCCGTTCCCCCTCATCTTGCAGCAGCCGAGTCCACCCCGGTCTCCTACCCGGCACAACTACTGCAGCTAACACTTCGCAAAGGTTACCGGTTCAGCTTCCCGGGGCACAGATTACGTAAACCACAGGTTCGGCAGGCAAGACAATTATAAACCGTTGACATTTAATAATAGTATTGTAATATAGTATAAGTTCCCTGACTCCTTTGTTATAATATATTTTTTGTGTAGTTTCCAGTCGTAAGCAGATGTCATTCCGTATATATTTTTGAACTTGGAACTTTCAAATTTTGGTGAACATGGGATTCTTCATTTTCGATTGGCAACATCATTCATTCGTAGAAACAACAACCCTCCAGGATGTGGTTTTTTGACTGCGTTTTGCTGTGGGTACTGGGGAAGCCCAGTTGGGCAGTTTTGATGTGCCCTTCCTCTCTTAAAAATACCCAGGCCAATTATAAACCGACATAATCAAATATTCATGACACAAATATTTGTCCTGTGTAGGAATCGACCCCATGAGGCATCGAGCTCGTCAATATATTGCGGATTATTATCAGTATGAACTGAACATCGTCCAGAAAATTTGGTTTTTAATTAACTAATTATTTCTTTTTCGTTCAGGTGATGTTATATGATGCCATATTTTTGAAGAATGCAGAATGAAAATTGACGAAACGGATATACAATGCAAAAGTGGAAGGATGTAGATACCGAGGAAGACCAAAACTCACCTACCATGACTAAATTGGTCGTGTTTTATCAGAAGGTAATAATATCAGGCACCCTAGAAACCGGTGACCGTACATAAAGCTAAGAGCTATGACAGTTAAAGAAGCGAGCGAGGTGTGTAATGACCGCGTCTTATGGTGTTCAGTCCCCTTTACTTACTTCACAAGTGACCCGACGAGAAAATATACCTGTAGGTACGTACATATTCTGAAATTTTACGACTACTATATCTTACTGTTTTAAACAACAATTAATAAGTTCATTGAAATGTGTCCATTGCTGCTTAGACCATGACCATGTTAGTAATGTTGTGTGAAATCGTAATTTCTTTTCTAATGCACCAAGCATACTTGACGTTTACTGTTAATTTCCAGGAATCAATTGCATAAGGCTAAAATAAATTCTAGTTTGAGAGTGCACTGCTCGGAATGTAAGAATCTCATTTGATTCTTGTCATGATTACAGGCTTACAATTGGAGGAGAGTTGTGTCTAAAATCTTGAAGTCTTGAAGAAAGTCTAAAATGTATTCGTTTTGACTATACGAGGAAGGATTTTTCCCGTCATTAGTGGATTATCATATTTCACCCGGTTTTCATTATACCTATGGATCACGACCCGGAACAGATCTACTAATAGGCCTAATCTGTTTGTATAAACTCGATGTTTATTATGACACTTATTTTATAACGTATGATAATTTTTGCGTAATTGTAATACTTTTTTAATTATAATTACTTTATAATTATAAAAGTATTATAGTTACGCAAAAAATTAATACTAATTTAGTAATATTAACCGACTATAACAGGTCCACGTGGTTGATCAATCGATCGTGGTTAATTTTGGTTTACTTGATCTGGACAACGATTTGATTTATTTAGTCCAAACTCACCAGTAAGAAGGAAGTGTGTAATGTTATACAATAAAGAATATATAAATATATAAAGAATATATATGAAGTCTGTTTATAAAATTTCAACCATATATATATACCAATGTCTCCCCAAATGTATCTCCAAAAGGACTCTAACTATTTAGATCAATTTTTAAACTTAGATAAGGATTTACTTTTTAAGTTGAAAAGAAAAACGCAATTTTATTCAAGAAATATAAAAAAAAGCTGAACGAACTCAGGGTCTTAAAATAAATGTGCAATGAATGATAGAGGATAATATTACTTGCAAAATTTATACTACTTGTAATATATATTATGCATTACACTCCAGCGAAACTCCACTTCTCTGTTTTTGTAGATTACAATTCAAAAAAAAATTAATAAGACAAAATCTTTAGACGTTACAGAAAATCCATTGCAGTATCATACTACAAAAAAATCCTATATCATAAGACGACCTCCAAAAGAAAATAATAAATTATTTCGAAATCTAAATCTAAGTACATACTTACATTACGTTGGATATCTATATTCGTCACCTTTGTACTCTTCCAAGTAACAAAGTTATAGTTAAGTAGCGCAAGTTACATCTGTATTAATTCTATGATTTATGTCAGTACTTAAGCACTCGGTAGAAAGTTGGAGGGCTCTCGTCTCGCCAGAAGATTGATGGAAACATCTCTAAATAGTTACAAGTTGTTCATCTTTGCTAGTTACTTGTGGAGTTCCAAGTGACCTTACCAAGTACTATATGTGGTTTAGGAATACTATAACATATTAACCTATTCATTTCTATTTGTATTCTATACAACCTGAGATGCAAATGTCTACAATGCTATTAATTTGAGAGTTTTGTTAACAATTATGTCACCCAAAAATTTGCTTAATTAAAGAAAACATGTTATAAAACATGTATATAAAGTTATGAATATTGAAGACGTGTGTGAGGTACTCGTACGTAAGGACCGAGTCATCCTCTACCTATCCCGCAAGGGATTTGGCATGAACTTAGATATAAATATGTTTATATATGAATATTTATACTGATAATTATTTATCTCATAAGGTTGGTGTATATAATATGTGATAAAATAATCATTGATGAAATGAAATGTGACGTGTCAAATACCCTTTATAACTTAACATACCACTCTAAGTAATTGTGTAATATCCTATGTATAAACGTGTGTTAACTTTCGCTTTTGCACAATTTACACAAAGCGTGAATGCGAAGAAAACAAAGATAATGGTATTTGAAAGAGAAGAATCCAGAACTAATGTAAGGATTACGATTGATGATGAAGTGTTGGAACAAGTGGATGAGTTTGTATATCTTGGATTCGCTTTCAGCAGGGATGGAAGGTACACCGCAGATGTGGAAAGACGAGTGAGTGCTGCGCAAAATTTGTGGCGTAAGGCTCGTAGACCGTATTCGCAATGATGATGTTAGAAATAGAGTTGGTCTGAAAGAGAGCGTCGGTGTTAAAATAAGAAGAGGCATGCTCCGATGGTTCGGGCATGTAGAAAGAATGCAAGATGAAAGAATGACGAAGCAGATATACAATGCAAAAGTGGAAGGATGTAGGAGCCGGGGAAGGCCAAGACTTACCTACCATGACCAAATTGGTCATGTTCTATCAGAAGGTGATGTCAGGAGCCCTAGAAACCGGCGTGCGTGCATGAGAAGAGCAATGAATGTTAAAGAAGCGAGTGAGATATGTAAGGATCGAGTCACGTGGCGCTCGGTTCTCTCTGCCTACCCCGCAAGGGATTTGGCGTGAAGTTATAGATAGATAGATACACAAAGCGTATCAACTGCTTATTCTACATTCCACCCTTAAACGATACCACGTAACTTCTTACGATCACCTCTACCTTTCATCTCTTCGCTAAACCAACCTTATTTAGTTATGTTGTGCCACTGCTGTTTCTGTTTCTTCAATTTATCTGTGCATAACGGATTGCATTGCAAACTAGACATTCACTTCGTTCATCGAAATCACAATTTAGATTAACATTTATCACGACACTGCCACTAAATATCATCCCACTGTTAACTCCTGTAATTATAGCAAATAATTTATTTCGACAGAGCTTTAATAAGCGATACAGCAGGTGCTAAGGAAGTCGGCGTTTGCTTGTAACAATTCGCCGGTTTATATATTATAGCGTATTTACAGTATATTAAAGACAACAATGTAGTTAACACTCATGATACTCGAAATTACATTAAATATAGGTGTGCTCCTTAAATAAAAACAATAATCTTATAAATAAATATTACTTATAAGACTAATCAATATCAGATAGAAATGTTCTTTATAGAGTTATCTTGTTTCTGTAATCCATTAAGATTGGGTGTGTCCGCTACCTAAAGCCTAAGGATTTGGCAATGATACTGATTTTACATGGAGCAACAGCTGCCGTCAGAACTCCACAACCCAGAGGAAAAACCAGACCTTTCTTTGGCTAGGTCACACGTCTTTAGAAATATAATTTCTGGGATTTGCACGTGGATTGAAAGATTAGATGAATGATGCCTATATGATATGTATGTGCTAAAGGGAAGTTATTGCGAAGATCTTCCCGGTGACATAATGTATATGATCATGTCAGCGCGGGTGTAGGTGTTCTGCTCTCATCATGAAAAATACATAAAAGTGGCGATTACGCAAGTTTTTTTGGTTGCAGCATATAGTCACATGAGCTCTGCTCAGGTGCTCGAGAAGTTTTGCATTACCGTAAGGTATATTCTGGATTTGACTGAAGAGAATGAACCGATAAATATGTTTGAAGATCTGAATAAATGGGTTGGAACCAAGTGAAATGATGCAGGTGAACTAGTTTTATACATATGTATGGAAACCGTATTGTGTCGAACACGTTGTTCCATCACAAGGATATTTCCATGTATACACGGAGGCGGAATTACCAAAAAAACGCGATTGATTTGATTCTCTGTACACAATCTGGAGATAATTCCATTGCTAGCTTATGAAAGTGAACGCTGGTAATGGTAAGAGAAAATGAAAGTAGAATAAATGCTGTTGAGATGCAAACATTACGCAAAATAAGTGATGTAACGCTTGCTGACCGCGTTTGCAATGATGTTGTAAGAAAGAGAGCTGATCTGAATGACGGTATCGGCGTTAATACAAGAAAAGGCAAGTTCCGTTGGTTCGGACATGTAGAAAAGATGCCGGATGAAAGAATAACCAAATAGATATACAATATGAAAGTGGAAGTATGTAGGAGCCAAGATTCATCTATTATGACCAAATTAATCGTATTTTATCAGAATTCCTCGAAATCGACGAGCATGCATGAATAGAATTATGAATGTTAAAGAAACGAAGGAGGTGCGTAAGCACGGCGTCTTTTGGCACTCGGTCCTCTCTGCATACCCCGCTGGGAACCTGGCGTGAATACATACATACACACAACTTAAAACATTTTCTTTCCATCCCATAATAGCTAGTTCGGCCAAAAGTTCTGTTACTAATGAATATGCATTTACTTTTTTATAAAGTAATGTAATCTTTATAAAACTTATATGTGCATATTTAAGGAAGTCTCAGCAAAAAAACAAAAAAAAATGATTCTATTCGAAATGTACACCTTTGGCTTTGATTTTGTTTTTAATCTGTCTGGCCACTAATCAATGGATTTACGCACTGTTTGCGTGGGAAACAGTGCGTACATCCATTGATCCATTAAAATCCAGAGATTTCTAAAGAGACACAATGTCAGCCTGTCGTTTCGAGCCGGCCATGTTCTCTAAAACTGATCATAGTTTGTAGACCAGCACGCGGTCGCCCCATCTTCAGCAGAGGAAGTATTGGCATATCTGTCGATAGTACGATATAGGAAACATACCGCTGATACCAAGCTTTTGAAGTATCTTCAATATGACCAACGGCTCCATACCCACTTTGTGCAAGGCAATCACTGTGACCCTATTCTTTAACAATCTATATTGTAATCTGATAATAAACACAAAAAATATATGTAAACCGGCGGGAAATCGAAAGAAGTTTTTAACGTAAGAAACGCGCTCCAGTTCAAAATAATTAAAGAGGCGAAACAAAGAAATGTTTATAGGTATCAGTATTTATGGCCAGCCTAGTTATAGTCAACATTTGAATTTGTGGACTTCTTCCCGCGCTTTTGACGAGTGACATTATTGGTCTACTTGAAATTTTTACAATTCAGTATAAAATTAGTTTTATGTGACAATTTCGATTGTATTTTGTAATATAAGTGCTAGTGAAATTATACTGTAATGAAAAAACTCAAATATAACACGTTTATGCACATTTTGGAAGACGTGAATAAGTTCATCAAGAACACCTTGTAAAAATCACTATCGTTTTACGGACTGGGTGGATTGGGTCTAGGTAACCTTCCCAAGTATTTTTTCAGCACAGTTCCTGAAGCTGGAACATAGAATTAAGATTTTCAAATGGTTCTAAACTGAAAACTTTGACACTGGCATAAAGTAGCAACACTATTGCCATATATTATAAAAAAAATTTGTGGAGACGAGGTTTTTTTTTAATTTTCTACGGGTTTATTGAATATGACCCTCAATTTATCGCTTGCTTCGACAATGATATATAAAGTATGCCTCCTTGTTGTTGTGTTTATGTGCTAAAAAATCGCAATGAAATTTGACTATGACCCGGCATACATTTTTATATGTAACGAAAACGGGATCCTCATTAGGGCGAAGGTACGCGTGTAAGTTAATTCTGTATAATTTAAAATGATTTCGTCGATAAAGTGTCATAGTAATCTTAAACAATAACAATCACAGAAAAATATTACTCTAATAGCATTGTTAAAACCGGAATGGTACGAAAAGAAAAACAAATTACCATTGGACCATATAAATTCCTTTTTGTTAATTCGCAAAAGCCTGTTATCCCAAAAATAATATCAAACTGTTCTCCAAACAAATGGCGAGGAACTCATCAAAAACAAAAGAAGGAAAAATATTTTGTGAGTCGCTATTTGTCTGCTTAGCGCCTCCTTACGGCCGGCGAAAACATGTATTGAAAAAAAAATCGGATTATGAAAGAGAAAGGCAGTTGTCGAGTTTATTATGGGGCAATTTGTTTTGGAAGTATAAATTGATTTTTAATCAAAATATTTCAGTATTTTATAAACATCGTTGGCCGGCTTACATGCACAAGGATCGCCTAATGCAATACTTTTATCGTAGCCTATGAACGCTCACAATTGTCCGCACATTGCAACTCAGCTGGTAACCTCACTCACCCCCAGGAGTACTACAATTCTCCAAAGAGTCGTTATATGATTGAAGTCTTTTGTAAAGCATAGTTACTGTGCCAGACAATTTACGTGAAGCAAATAACTAATGGAGAGCCGATATTATGATTTTGCGTTGAAACTCAACTCGCCGTTACAGGTCGGCGGCCGATATATTACAAGCGCTAATAGGCTACAGTACCCGCTTTACATCAGCTGGTCCATATGCTTGTATACCTCCCGACGTAGAATAAAAAAAAATACTAACTCTTATTTCACATGTAGCGAACATTGACATTCAAATGTCAGTCTTTCACATTAATGGCTTATAGTATAGCAAACACACCTCCGCTGTTAGGTGTGCAATTATACTGCAATACAGTGCCAAAGCATTACTGTTTTGAAAATGGAGAAACACAACCTCACTTCACCGACCCTGATTCATCCCACTGCAGGGATACGGATCACTCTTCAACCGAAGGGGTATAGAGTATACTCCACCACGCTACTCAACTGCGGATTTTCGGAGTCCAGTGTTTTCAAGCCGCCCGAAGGCCACCGACTTAGCTTAACCTTCTTCATCTTCTGTTATCTATTAACAACAGGCGGGGCCGACGGTTTAACGTACCCTCCGAAGCACGGATAAGCTCGAGTTAGATAAACTGATCTATAGACAGGTTGCAGTCGACGTTGCTTAACATGTGTGTACAGTTGAATGACGCGCGCAATGAAGTCATCGAACTCTCAAACACAACCTTATTTTAGTATTACTAGCTGTCCCGGCGAATTCCATACCGCCTCCGAATCAATAAATGTTGAGTTAACTTATTAGGTGAAATAAATTCAGTTTTTTATTAAGACAAGATAAATAGTCAAAATGAATTAAGTATAATAAATGTTCAGAAATATAAATAAGAAGTATTTTAATTATATTAAAACTAATGTAATTTACATGGCAGCAAAGCATTAGATTCGGAGAAGGAACGAAATGATTCGCGTACCATTGTCGTACTAATTTACATTAAGCTATTTGCTGGATAGGTTGCATTCGAGTCGATTCTCTTCGTTGAAATGACTGCCGGGCTAACATTCAGTTGTAAATTTTGCGAGGGCAAGCCGGACTGATCCAATGAGATTGAACATTCATTTATATAGGTTGTTGCTTCGTCTTGATTTGTCACATAGTCGGTGGATTTAAAGAAACGCAGTAGACCAACGATTTAACTTTGAATTGTGAAGTTTAAATGTTCTACATTTTTGTTCTTTGCCGCAAGAGTTACTCGTTCACTCAACCAATTGTGATTTTTGTGGTTATCAAAGATGCTTGGGAACTCTTTGTTGATGAGCTCGTCTTTCCTTAAGAAGTAATTACATAATTCGGCGGAAACGAAATCAATCCATTACGTCGACAGGTATATGACCATTACCGATAGTCGGTAATTGCTTGGAGAAATCTGGGGCAGATGTATCTTTTAGCAATGCAACTCGCATGTTTGCCGTCAGCTGAAGTTTCGTCTCATAGTGCCACAGAGTCGATAATTAAGCAAGCAAGCGTTTATTTCACCAGCAGCGGTTGATCTTGAAATGACTTGTGGTATTTACTAAAATCTAAAATCGCCAGGTAGTAGAATCATTGCGCCTCCAAAACATTTCGAGTCATTGCCCAGATCGAGTGCTCTCAATATGCGTTTATGCGCCATTGTTCATTCATCCCTGTCGACGTTACTTGTTAGCAACGCTTTGGTCCTTGCTGAGGGTTTTGCAATGTTGGATGTCGGTTTTTCTGCTGTTTGAAGGTTGAACGATAATTTCAACACTGCATGAGTCGTTCTGCGTCCTTTTAACAACTTGACCGTTATCTCAGAAGAAGCAACTGCAATTTCGAATATCTTGCGTAAAGTGGGCGAAGTGGGAAAATTCAATGATATGAGAAATGCCTTCCTAGTTCCAACGAGCGCGTCGAAGAAAAACATGCCATTTCCATCATCAATTGCCTTCGTTAACGTATCGCACACTAGTTTCTATTGAGGGTTCAAGAGTGGTACATTCGCTCCCACTGATTGGTTGAATGCATTTCGAACATATTCACGTTCACATTCCAATTCTCAACTAAAAACGTCGTTCATTCCACGGTTTGACAGTAGCATACTTAACTTTACTAATAAACTACCACACATGATGTACCATATGTTTTCGATAACCAGACTTTGCTAAAAGCAAAGCTTGGTTATATATCTCTTCATTCAAAACCTGGTTTAGACCCATGAAACTTTGTATAGAGGCTGGTGGAAAGTAACACTCCGCGGGCTACTGCTTCACCACGACATCGCGCCCGCACACTCTGCACTCAAAACGAGGGACTTTTTGGACAGACGCCGGTCAAAATCCTAGGTCACCCTTCTCACAACCTTGACGTAGCACCGTGTGACTTCTTTTTATTCTCGAAAATAAAAATCAGCTCATAGGGATACAATTCATCGCCAGAATTTGCGCTGTTAGCGTTCGAGCAGGCTGTAAATGAGGTGTCTGCGGCGGACTGGAAAAAGTGTTTCGAAACCTGGTTCAGACGCATGAAACTTTGTATAGAGGCTGGTGGAAAGTACTTTGAAAATATTTATTAATAAAATATCTACAGAACACTTTTTTTGTCGCAAAACTTTCTGTGCGCATAGATATATGCAATTTATGCATGATTTTCTACGTTCGATTTCTAAATGTTACGGAGGATCTGTACGCGTTGTATGTTCAAAAGTACAATAATTAACCTAAACAAAGATCTGCTGTTACTCTGTCTGTTACAGTATAACCCATAGGGGTGTTGATGAGCTCGTGGTGAATCTGATGGCAAGTAATTACCCCCGCCCTTGGGCATCAACAATGCCATAGCATCCATGACCCATTGCCAGTCGATTTTACATAGCTTCTTTTCATAACCCCAAATCGGAAATGAATTCCGCTGTTTCAACGTACTTGAAATAAAAGGCCATGATATCATGGTAGAACGCAAGTCATCCAAGCTCTATAAATTAATTTTTAATTTATGATGGGAGGCAAGGTAGTGATATTTAGCGCTCAAATAAATGGAATAGCTTATCCAAGCACCTTTTATCGTATAATTTGTAAAATACAGATACGCATTTCTTCGTGTATACAGCGAATCCACGGAACACACACGAAAGCGGTCGATTCGAACGAAGTTCCTGAGGAGTTACTTTATTTGCACCGGAGGTAGCAATACTTCTTGTATCGCAAGCTTCTTGTATCGTAGGGTATGATAACCACATTCTATAAGGCACGTACATACTCTGTGAAAATTTCAGATTTCTATCTATTACGGATCTAAAGATACATATCTGTAACCGACGGACAAACAAACGGTCAGACAGACGTGCTGACAAGGAAACCTTAATAATAGGGTTCCGTTGGTACCATTGGTATACGGAACTCTAAAAAGTAACAATGTTTAATGCACCCTTTTTCTCGACACACCGCAGCTGATGAACCCTTCTCATTGTGGCTATAAATTATGGTGTAATGAAGGTAGTACGAGGGTCCAAATGATCAGACCTACAATACTTTGTGGAGATAACATCTGAGTGATTTATGATTTTGCTAGGTTAATTCGAGATATTACCGGTAAGGTATGTCTTTGATATAAAATAAAATTTACGATGTTGTAATTTTAGAACGCTTGGCCGAAAATACGGAAAATTGATTAATGGCGAGACTTATGTGTTACCCTCTGTCACACAACTGCGAATTGCGGAAGCGATTATTGTAAATGCTATCCTTGGTTTGGTACGAATACAAAAATCAATTAAATATATTTATTGGAAGGTTCGAAAAAAAATTTAATATCTGAAAATGAATATAGTATATAGAAAATATGTATATTTTACACTTTACTGCAATTTTATTGAATCTGTAGTTTAATAAAAATTACATAGACAATGTAAATGAGTTTGAGTAGGTATCGCATACTTTTAAATTCTACTATCGTTGCAAAAGTAAATTTAATCATAGTTTGCCTGTTGTGCCGTGCATGGGAAAAAATTTTATGGAACGAGTTATATTAAAAATGTACACGGTCATAGGTTACATCTCAATGAACATTTTAGTACTCTCTGGAATGTTTAGTATTTTTAGGGTTCCGTACCTCAAAAGACAAAACGGTTTCCTTAAAGGATCACTGTTTGTCGATCCGTCTGTCTATATGTCTGTCGAGACTCTTTTTCTCAGGGTCGGGTGGAGCTATCAAGCTGAAATTAATATCATATACTCAGAATCTTCGAGCAGTGAATACATCAAATTTCTAAGTGCATGCAATCAAAAGATACCTCTCGATATGCCTTGCATATGCGCATATTTTGATACTTGCAAGAGAGTCAAAACCTATAGAGTACTGCCCGTTGACCTAGAGTCATGAAATTTGGTAAGGTAATCATGTAGCACAAGTTAAGGAAAAGATCCTAAAACCGTAAATTTGTAGTTACATCATCAAAAAATTGTTTTCGCGAAAATAATTTGCGCAACGCAAAATATTTTTTACGGAACCCTCAAGGAGCTAGTCGGACTCCCACTTGGCGGCTTTTTTTGTTCATAACATTGTACAGCATAATTCTTTTCTTGCAAAGGTCATTCACATAATTAGTTATTGGAATAATAATTTATATGCTAAATTATTTCATTAGAATAACTAAAGCGTAATATACCATCTTATACTTAATTTTATTGAGCATATAAGTTAAAGATATAATTATTTACGTATAACAATAATTAGTTTTAATTATAAAATGTATTATCTGGTCAACCATAAACTTCAATGTCGTAAATGTCATTTAGACTAGATTTAAACACGTTGCTAGACATTCCAATATTGCTGGGTTAGATTAGGTTATACTTTTGATCATCAAAAGCACAGTGAACATGAATTGAACAAATAACATAAAAACATTTTTATTTGTTTCAAAATGTTATGCAAAATGATTAGCAACACTTGAAACTAATCAATGTGTAGGCATATTTTTACCTGAAAATGTTATGTTATTTAAAACTATGAGTTTTAAAATACAGACAGACATATTATGTTAGATCCGTTTAGTATTTAGGTTTGGTAGTATTTAGTAGAGAAACCAAAATTAAGGTCATTTAAGCTGCGGCAACTTTTAAAACCTTCATGTTCATCACCCTTCACTGTACCTGTCTCAGAAGCTACGTTCCGTTCCCATTAGCCTATCACAGCGATGGAAAGGCTCTATGTAGGTATGTCATGAACCTGATTTATTTGCTAACACAAACTTAAGAGTATTTCCAAATAAATCAATTGCGAAGTATTGTCTTAGGTTTTCGCGATTGTTACACATTGAAATTAAACAATTTTTAACGGAAGTATCGCGTGTATTATTTATTTTGTTGAACCTGACGTTTTCTGCGACCAAGGACGCTGCAAAGCGTTCGAAACGTCAGGTTCAACAAAATAAATAAAACACGCGATACTTCCGTTAAAAATTGTTTAATTTCAAATCAATTGCAAGTTAAATGCGTTGATACGCGTAATGTACCAATCTTCGACATCCTAGTCTTAAAATCCTAGTGTACTAGTCGTAGTGTGTTGGGAAAAATAATGACAGAGACTATTCTAAATGAGTCTGTTATTACACTACATGTCATTTATTCTAAAATAGAAAAATAAAGCACAAGTTAACTCGCGAAACATCTATAAAGTCTATATAGGAAAATAAATATAAAATTCATAGAAAAAGTTGTTGTTGATGCGGTATAGTTTAGTATAGAGGAATATTTTGGTAACAAATTATTGAATAAATTTTTAACCGGTAGCTATTCGATTATATAATCCTCAAGATATTCAAACTTACTAAGATAATCATGCATGTATATGATATCGTAATGGTGTTATTCACTCTATGGTTGCTCTTACCGAGAGCGGCATGGTCAACTGTTTCTGATCGATACGAACTTGGTCAAATTTCGTGTTCATTCATGGCAATGTATCTGCACACACTGAAAGGTCGATGATAATGGCGAGTACAATATCACGGTATTACAGTCCGTCGAACTCAGTTTCATGTAGCGTGCTTTAAGCTATCTTCCAAAATTTGAATATTGCAAGATATCTTTTTTCATACATTTCTTTTATAAGAGACATATTTCACAAATGATAATGAATAATTGTAAAGTCGCGTTAATGCCTTAGAAGGTTCTTGGAATTTTTGAATATCATTCCATATTTCCTTTAATTTACAGAAAATTGGTTTTCATTTCAAAATAGTAATTTTACTTTAAAATTTTAATTAAATTACAGTATTACTATATGCATTAAGAGCAGTGACGGCATAGTGAATATCCCCATACCTGGTTTGTATCCTGGTAAGGGGATGTACTACTAAATTCGTGTTCTCGGATATATGTACTATGTTTATAATTATCACTTTCGCAGCGATGAAGGAAAACATTATTAGGAAAGCCGCACGTTTAAGAAATTATTTATTTAGTCCTTCTTTTTTCTATACCCACAATTCTCTTGGAAAAAAATCTCTATCTTGACCCTCCATAATCGCCTCAACATCGGCCATCACTTCGCTATCATCTTTAATTTTTTTGCCACGGATGTGTTCCTTGAGCCGTGGAAAAAGATAGAAGACACTGGGAACTAGATCTGGCGTATAGGCTAAGTGTACGAGTTTCGAATCCTGATTCTCGAATAGCAGTTATCACAACTGCGGCTTCGTAATCCAGTGCATTGTCTTGGTGAAACAACACTCCAGCTCGCAGTTTGCCGCGTCTTTTTCCAATGGTCTTGTGTAATCTTCTTATTTGGTGTGCGTAGTAAGAGCTCGTAATAGTGGTTCCCTTTTCCAAATATTCCACCATAATTATTCCTTCAGTGTACCAAAATACGGACACCATAACCTTTCCCGTCGAACTTGACACTTTGAATTTCTTCGGCGTCAGTGAGGAGGCTCACTTCCAAGTCATTGACTGTTGTTTAATTTCACGATCAAAGTGAAGTGAAGTGAAAAGTCTCTTCCATAGTCACGAAACGTGAAAAAAAAATCTGCAGGGATATTCACATTCACACGGAAAATTCTCATTCGAATTGAAAAGTTGTAACACTGAATCGGAGTTGTTTCCAGTGAAATATGTTTTAATTTCATTGGCACACACGTGTCAACAATTGTTATACATCCAAAATATTGATTCTATTTTTACACCGTTAATTTAATATATATTTTAATAATTATGAGAAAGTGAATATGATATTTAATTTAATATAACGGAAGTGGACTGCTAGTAATCAAACTAGCACCAAAGTTGTCAGCTGTCAAAGCCAATAAAAGTGAAGATGGCGCCATTTGACGAAGTCTATTGTCGTTCGACGAAGAAGTTAGTCGCAAACTGCTTAATGGTTCGTAAGTGTAATTAAGTAAATGAATATTATAATGCAAAACTGTAAGTACACTTATTGTTTTCTTTTACTTAAACTATAATCCTCATGCACTCATATTAAAGTTAACCCTTAACCACCTAGCACCTGATATTGCTACACTACCACCGGACATACGTCTGCGAGATCCCAGAGCAAAGTTACTCGTATTCTCATTTTGTAAAATGTTGTGAGGAAAGTTTTAGTTTTTAAATAAAAGTCGGTTTAGGAATATACTAAAATATTTATTAGAATAAGTAAAGAATATGAAAATCAACATTTTTGTTTTAAATCTCAGTTAATTAATCGACACTTCTTATGCTATACTTATAAACTATATATATTTGGATAATGAGATCTATTAAAATAATCACTTAATATAAGTACTTCTTTGTACTTTTTTTATATTTATTAACCAAAAACATGATAAAATAAAAAAATATTCAATAAAAACAAAATTTAATTGAAAACGCGAGACCTAAACTTGCAATTTTTCACGAGAGTGAAAACACAGCTTATTTGAGAATTCCAGGCAAATCGGAGTTTTGCATTCGAAACACAACTATTGTGTTTGGGGTTTTTTCTAGAGTCGCAAGTGGAACTGTTCTTATGCACTGTTACCTTTCTTCAGCGCTACTACTACTTGGAGCTGCTGATGGAGTGGTTTCCTTGTTACTGTGGTGTCTTTTTTTAGAAAATCAAGTGGCTCAATAGAAGTGTACTAATTGTCAAAAATAACGTTTCTATTAGATCCTTCTACTAGGGGTAGAAGACGCACTACAGCTTGAGTTGGTTTCTTCAGTGTCTGATGTTCGGGGGGTAAGTTCAGTCCATTTGAATCTTTGCTTTGGTATATACGAGTATAATAAGCATTGAGTAGATAACCCGATCTCGCATCAGCAAGACATTGAATTTTGATGCCGTATTTCGCCGGTTTTTTGGCTTAATTTTGAACCTGTATCTTCCTTCGCAATGCGATCAAAATTTTATCTATACATGTACAGTTGCCGATTGCAAAAACAGCTTGACATTGTTCTATAAACGAATTGAAGAGCTCAGTAATTGGTGCGAAAGTGTCATTTTTTCGACGTGCTGGTCAAGTTTTAGAGTCATCAAAACGTAGAATTTTAAACGACACTTCACTCCTCTTCTTGCTCATGATACAGCGATATATTTCCCATCCGCTGCCATCTGTACAGTATCAAGACGTATAATGTTCATGGTTTTCTTTAAAAATTGCAGCATAAAATAGGAACGCTATAAATGCTTTCAATTCGACAATGTCTAAATCTTGAACACAGGTTGAAATTTGGTAGTTCGACCTGATTTTCCTTATCTTTACATTAGTGTGATGAAAGATTTTTTGAAGCATAAGTATGTCAGTAAAATATGCCGCTAAATGTCCAGCGGAGAAGAAGAAGCATTTATTTCACTGCGATATGTTGGTTTTATACCTTCTCTCTCCTGTACTATACTGTAATTTTCCTAACACTGTGCGTTAGGTTAGGTTAGATACTGCGTTCCTTTAAACCACGTTTTGTATAAGTGAAATACATTACAATAAACACATAAATAGTAAACACATAAGTAGTTCCTATGAAAAGAAAAGTTCAAATAGCCATCCCTATTCACAAGTATTTCATACAAGTATCTACAGGCACGCCATTCATTTCGCTACATCTAGATAGCTGTTGTGTTTAATGAATGGATGACGCGTGGTAACTTTATCAAAAATGATCTCACAAATGCGTACAACAGAGATAGGTACTCATCGGTGCGATCTAGTATTGAGTTAGTTGGGTTGAACAATATATATATATATATATATATTCTTTCAATATGCTTAATGTACTTTATGCTACTCATAGAACATGTGGTTCAAAGGAATGCAGTAATTTTCCTGTTGCGTTCTTGATCGTAAGTAAAGTGGAATTGTTTTCCATGATCGTCCATCATGGAAAACGATTCTTGCCAAAATAATTCTTCTTTCGGGGTCTCGATCGCAGTTGAGAAAAAGGGATACCATCTTCAGATGAACATACTCGTATCTTGTTCATTAGATACCGTAGAAGATGAGTATATTTTTGACGGAGCAATTTCGTTACTTTACACTTCTGTTGTCTCTTCGCTTTCCGAGTCTAACACACAACTATCTTCTATCGCATGCTCTATTCCTGCGTCGCCTTCAACATCGCTGCATTCATCATTTGGAATATTTTCCTTATCTGATAATTCTTGTTCCAACTACCGCTAGATGATTTCATCATTACAATCCATTTTCAACTAAAAAAAATACACGAATCTTATCTTAGTAAATGAGACTTCCGGTGACAGTTTTCTGCTTACCAGAGGCAAACGCGCTTACGTCCAACTGCGAATAGCTGCTGTACGGCACTGAGGGATGTAGAGAAAAGGTACAGAAACGAACAAGTTTATACAACACTCGGGCGCAACAATATTTACTACTATAAAATCATCAAAAGGCAATGAATGTTAAAGAAGCGACTGAGGTATGTAAGGATCGAGTCACGTGGCACTCGGTTCTCTCTGCCTACCCCGTAAGGGATTTGGCGTGAAGTTATAGATAGATAAAATCATCGGGATCTGTGAGACGTATGGTAGGTGGTTAAGGGTTAAAGTAGACAGGTAGCAAAGCCTACACACGGTACGCAATATACGTCACGACGTTTCGGCTTTTTATATGGTATCATTTTATTCATGTAGCATTTGTTTTTGTTTGTTGAAACTTTCCACTCAGCTAAGCCATAGATTTTCAAATATACGCAATGCTTTTTACGGGCAAATGTTTCTTACATAGAGTAGGAATCCATACATTCAATTTGTCCACCATATACTGTTTACTAAGCAAAAACAGATAAAGTGTTATTTAATATGTATCTATCGAGTCTAACATAAATCATCAAAACAAATGATAGTATAATTAGCTTCAATTTTGTTTAAACATTTCAACAATTATAGTAAAGTTCTCAATCCATATGGTTTATTTCTAAATGTTTTTGGTCCACTTATATTCAATGCTCTGTCTATTTGCCATTCTCTCAAACTTTTAACTCTAGTTCCCGGTACCGAAGTTAAATCTTTATATTTCGCTTCATACAACTCTTGTCTGTATATCGCCAGCTGATCTTTGATGTATTCTATAGGTATTTGCGATACAGCTTTGAGTGTTGGCTTGTAATTATTTATATCTTCTTCGTTTCTGGTTTCATACAATTCATATGTAAGATATTTGTCATAGGGACGTGGTGCTAACAGATATACAGTATAATCGTTTCCCACATGCAACCATCCTCTCAAGTTGTGGTCGGATCTGATTCCGTCAACGAACTGGAATAACGTGTGAAGGCGTACGGCGTTTGATGGCAACAAGATCGAGATCAAAGCACCAATGATACACTGAAAATAAACATAAATGTTACTAATTTTATGCATTTGATTAGTTCAGTGACCAAGAGGCTACTGTGGTACCCTACTAATAAATAAATTGGCGGGCTTGCGCGAAGATATTTATTTGTCTTGCCCTAGATCTTCGTTTCTACCACAATATGTGGTAGCAATATGCTAGATATAAGAGGTAGGGTGCACTAAAGCAGCCCGTCAGGGGAAGTACAGCCACCTCACAGAAAACTGCACCCAAATAACAACCTTGTGGAGGGTTGTTATGTGTGTAAGTTCACCAGTAAGCTCGGAGTTAGCTGTATTAGTAGCAGAGGTGCCATCGCGCAACTGATACTTATGTAATGTATTACAAGCGTTCATAGGCTACGGTAGGCACTATACATCAGGTGAGCCGTATGCTTGTATGATTTTTGCTGAAAACAAAATTGCTCCTTTAAATAGTTAACAGAGAGAGTTTAGAATAAGTTGCCTGAAAATATTTATTGTTACATACTTTTGAACATTCTAATAGTTTAATGGGAGAAAATATTTATTAAAAAAAAGTAAAACTAATGTTAATAAATGTTAACTGTGTAATTTTTTTAATACATTTACCTAAAATTAACGTTTTTTTATACATCGTCGGGTGGCATACAAGCACGGTCCAGTCTAGTGTAAAATGGTTAACGTAGCCCATGAACGCAGGTAATAATATATTAAGTATCACTCTCGTGATGCCACATCTGCTGCTAACACAACAACTCCTTGGAAGCTGTGAGGTGAAGGTACTTCCCCATCTGACTGCTTTGTTGCACCCTATCTCTCTTAAAACACCCAGACCAAGGCAAATAGACATGTTCATGCACACAAATGTTTGTCTTGTGTGGGAAACGAACCCATGAGCGTTGGTGATGAATTCGCGTTAGTGAACGCGGCACTACCGACTAGTTAGTCACGAATAAAACTTAAGTGACATTTACTAACCAACTTGTGGTGTCGATTTCAGATGTCGCTATCGTAAAGAGTCATTCTCATGATTTTTCACAAACGCGCCATAAGAAGTATAACTTCAAACCAAAAATTATAAAACTCTATCCCTTTTAAACAAAATGGACACTAACTTACCCAGTCCATTATAAATATTAAATTTAGAGAAAAATAAAATCTGTAGCAGAGCATCAAACGGCTGTTCAATATTTAAATGTTAGCACCGTGTGAAATAACAACCAAGAATATTTTACGAGGCTCTAAAATTTTTATGTATGAACTTTTTATATTTGCGGTGTTTCAATACCAACCGTTCGACTGGGAAATATTTTTCGATATTAAATATTTTATGATTAAGTATTGACAATGGTCATTTTTGATAGGTAACTTTTTGAAATGCCCGCTTATAACATAGTCATGGGTTGTCGATATAGAATAAATTGAAAGCACATTATAGACATATACAAGGTCGAATGGTTAAGCAGTGATAACATTGGATAACCGATCTATTACCCAACTGCTTCCTGGTTCGAACCCTGGCATGTAGCACTAAATTCGTGTTTTTGGATTTATGATATATTTGTAATTATCGCTTACTCGGCGGTGAAGAAAAAGATAGTAAGGAAACCCTCAAGTCCAAGAATTTATGTTTCAAAAGACGGATGACCTTACCTAAGAAAGGTCTACTTTTCCCTCTGGTTTGTGAAGGTCTGACAGCATTCGCTACGTTAAACAATCACTATCTTCGCCAGATCCTTTGGCTTAGGTAACGGACCCTGTCAATCCTATTGGATTAGGAATTGGGATAACGCTAAGAAGAAGAAGGAAGATAAACAACATCATTATGCAATATTTTGCATTTTAATTCACTAATAATATTTATAGCACGTAACTCTGTTACGTATGTTGTTAGATATAAGAATTTGATTAAATCATTTTTATTACGTATGTGTATTTTATTCTATGTATGGCTGTACGCCAAATCCTTTGCGGGATATGCAGAAAGAACCGAACGCCACAAGACTCGATCTTTACACACCTCATTCGCTTCTTTAGCATTCATTGCTCTTCTCATGCACGCTCACCTGTAATACGTATGCCTGTAATAGTCGCCTACGTAATAACTATGAGGCTTATGACCCAATGACATATCAACCCATAGTTTTAACGTCGATTCCAGATTTTAAAATTCGGTAGGTCTGTTAATTTTAGTGTGTAAAAGTGAAACAAGAAAGTATATTTAAAACCTCGCGTTGTAATTGCTTTGCAATGTCCGGTTCAAAATTTATATGGAAGATAAAATGCATGGACTCTTTGAAATATTTTTATTTTATATGCAATGTCGGGAAGTATGCAAGCATACGTCCCACTGCAAGCGTTTTACGGGAATCGCTTTACTACAATTTGATTACCGTAGAAAGCTTGCAATAAATGAAGTATCACTTGTGCATTGCCACCTCTGCTGATAACACAGTAACTGTTTAGGAGCTTATTGGTAACTTCACTTACTCGCAAGAATACAAATATCCTCAAAAATTATTTTCATACCCGGTTATTGGACAGATATTGCTATCTGCTTATAACAGATTTTGTTGCCTATATTAATGTATATCGTATAGTTTATTTTTACAAAAAAAAAACAACTAGGAGCTATGTCCTTCCTTCCAACCTCCTGGGATACTAACTAAATAGCAATGAGCATTTCTTCATATCATGCGGACATATAAATCTGGTGCGCACTCTGGGCACCAAAAAATCGCATCATATAAAAATAATCTACACGGTATTCTGCAAATAACCCTGATTCAATATAGAATCGTGGTAGCCCCATCAACACCCTAAAAGCGTTATTATATTGGACACGGAGACCGCTTTCTTAATGCCTTCAGCCTACATAGTGCTGGTACAGGATATGCAATAAAATCTAAAAATGTGGAACTCTATGTCTATGTCTGGTCTATGAATGCTTGCAATACATTAAGTATCACTCGTGCGATGCCACACTGCTGCTGAAATGTACATTTTAGCACCAGTGTGGCATCCTTTAGTTGGGATTAGCACCATGTTACGTGTAGCTAGCGGTATCTTTTGGCTTAAGTTTTGCTGCCAAGAAGTTTCTCAACACTTCGTTCATGTTATTCTTTGCATTCACTCTCTCCGATCATCAGCAGTATACTTTTCATCACTGCTAAAACCTCAACCAAGTATTTGTATATGATTGCTAACATAACATCGATCGCATAAAACAGACAATTCCTATATTCGTAGATCTTATTCTTTGTCTCGGAATGAACAGCTAAACCTCTCGCACGCAACCTTGCTTGACGTGTGTAATGTGTATATGTCAAGGCCACTTGAGTTGTTCCATATATTTTTTAAGCGACTTCAATAAAAGAGAGGGGTCAAGTCGACAGAATTTATTTATGCACGTATGTATGTTTACACAATGGTGGAGTTTTGTAATTAGCAATAAGGTTACATATCGTCGCTGATACTGTAATACCGCGTAATTAACAATGGATAATACCGCGGAAGTACAAAAGTATCAAATTTGAGATTTCGCGGCAATAAGCTAACGATGCCCATTCGCAACGGACCACATTCACAGTTTGGCGTATCGCTCATCAATTTGCGACCAATCACACCTGGTTAAAACCGCGTGAGCGAAACTGTCAAAATAATTTGACCAATACCGCGTATCCTCGCGATCATTACAAGAAGAAGTACTGGTTTAGTGTGACACTACGGAAAATATATATATTTTTAATAGTAATACGAAGCTGATCGGTAAGTTTTTTATATTTTTTTAATGCTTGTACTCAACTTGTTTTACAACTAAAACAAGTGAATTTTCAAATTCTAATAAGTAACCAAATTTGTTATTATAATTATAATTTGTGGGTAGTTTTCGATTGTTACCCAATATTTATTACTTTTGTTTTAGACGATCATGGAAGAAGAGTCAGGTGTTGACGAGTCTGTAGTATGGAGAGATGCCGACGTCAGTAACAATGTTGTCACTCTTACTCTTACAAGAGCTTCAATATCGACGCCAGGCACTTCTTAATAAAAGGAAGCAAATTTTGGATCAAATGCGCGCGGGTAATCCACTTATAATTGAAAAACCTTTCAAACAAATTCCATGTACAGCTACAAATATCGAAAACTTTATTGCTGGGTGTGATACTATGACCACAGTTTTAGAACTTATCCCTAGCTCGTCAGGTATTCCGAAAGTTGTTACTGAGTCCACTGTTAGATTTCTCGTCAGATGACTCTGTTGTTGACCCTGATTATGTTCCACTATCTCAAATTACAAATCTTACAACCTATCGAATCATCAGATTATATTGAATGGTTTCCTGAAAGAGATACAGAGGCAGAGGTTGGCAGACAGTCAAGATCGAGAAAAAGAAAAGCTGACCGGTTAACATGGAAAAGAGAATATAGTAGAACAAATAGAATGTTAGGGAAGGAATAACTTGGATACAAAAAGATTGAGAATAAATACCGTCAAACATACTCTAAGCCTGAGAGAATCATGGGTCCTGTATGCAATTCACAGTTTTGTGCTCGCAGCAAAGTATTTTTTTGCTCACATCTAACGCAAGAGATGAGACAGTGTATTTTTAATACATTTTGGTGCATATCATGGTTACAAAAGAAAATCTTTGTGTCTTCTATGGTGGATAAAATTGAGACTCAGAGGAAAACCAAAGGTACTGACTCTAGACGTTCAAGTTCCAAAGCATATTATTTTCAAATAGAAGGCAAAAGAGAAAGAGTTTGCTTGATGACGTTTATAAGTATACTTGGTATTAAAGAATGGACGGTTGGCTATTGGCTTGTTGATAGAGGTAACAACGAACGAGATTCCATTAAAAGCTATCTATCAGCCTTGCCTAAGTTACCATCGCATTACTGTCGCAAATCAAGTACAAAGCAATATTTGGAGCCTTTAATTCAGTCCAAATCACAGCTTTACAATTTATACGTGGAAATTGCATCGTCATCAGTGTGAGTTTTAAAATATAATCCTGATGGAACTATTTCATATAAAAAGCAATTCAAAGATGAACTTTAACGAAAGATTAACCCCATTGCCACGAAGACCACGAAACATCTCAACACTTACAAATAGTGTTCCGTTGCTGTTCTCATCTAGAAAGTCAATATTCGAAAGTTCTGTAGTTGCTGTAAGTGTAGATACTTGATCTACACTTACAACAACTACAGAACGTCAGTCCTGGTGATTGTCATCATTTTTATGATAATTTACTTTATAAGAAAAAATAAGTTTTTATTTTTATTATTTATATTCATCAAGACGTTGGCCTGTCTTGGATAAATCACTTTTTAATTTTCCTATTAAGTATTTCATTATCATGTTTTGATACAAATTATTAAGTACATTTATTTTTGACTCACTATTGAAATGCCTTTATTTGATTTGTAAGCATTTTGTTTTGTTATATTTGAAGTAAGATCATTTGGATTGTGCTAGTAAGCACTTACCTAGTTTTTGAAATGACTAGACTGATTTAATCTGGTAACTATCAAAGTTGAAATGTTGAGACAATGATTACCTGATAAATATAACTTCTTTCTATTAACTATAATTCTGTTTTATTTTCCTTCCAATTACGCGTAAATACCAAAAAAGCTCAATTTACAAATGCCTTATAAAATGAAAAACAGCGTAAGTGCATTTTCTAGCCAAATATTGATTGTATTGAGTAAAATAATATTATACAAGTTAACTAATACACATTCCTAAATAGCTTAAAGTTCAAACACGTATTTGATAAGTACAAGAGAAGATATTTAGTTTTTTCTTTCTCCTGTAAAATTTACCAATACCAAGTTACGCGGTATTGTCTGTTGTTAGTTACGCGGTATTGCAGTATCAGCGACGATATTTAATCATATATATTGTTCATTGAGCTGTTAGACTCCCAAATAATAAATAAATAAATGTTACGCGATGTCTTCGCTAATTGTGAATAGATTTTTATAATTCTCGATTTTCATGCCTCGAGGGTGGTCCCACATAAGTTTCAATGATGTAACGTGTATAGTTTTTCAGAAACTCTTGAAAACTCAAATTTAACTGTATCTATTAACTGACTATTCTCCTGATATCTTCCTCAATTGTTCTTCAGATTCTCACGCTTCTTTTTTATTGAAGATTTTATTTAGATACGACGAAAATGTAAAGATAAAATAAAAAGTTGAAATAAAACTTTTGTATAAAAAAGTGGAACCAAGGTCATCGAAGTCGACGCCTATTTACATAGTTGCTATATATGTGGTGACGTATTTTTCAATGAAGTCGGATCCATTTTTTTATTTAAAAAAGGTTTTTGATAGGATGTGTTTGCATGTGAATGCGTTTGTATCTGTACATATATATATATATATATATATATATATATATATATATATATATATATATATATATATATATATCCAATTGTATGTACGTCCGTAGATAGAACGCGCAAACAACATGTTGGTCTTTACAACATGTTAGTAGTTTTTGAAGCCCTCGTTACCTACTACTAAACCAAAAACTACTACTAAAAAATACGAAATTGTTTATATCTCACATATAGAGGAGACTTAGCAACAACTTACCAATCGGTAAAATACAATCGCATCTACTATTTGCCATTTCGACTCGAAGCATAGCTTAATAAACGAGAGGAAGTAAAGAGAAACGTTATAAATGCGTAGTGCAGATGTTGCAGTGGGATTAAATTTATCACGTTCGAGCGATTTCTATGATTAATACGATTGAGCCATTCATATTGGATTGGTCATACCCGACTGAATAGTAATGTTTTTGAGCATATACCTGTCTCACTTGTCAACGTTTCCTTCCCGGTGTCTTTTAGTTTTAATTGATTTTAAGTGGGACGTATCCTTATATTCGGCTTTATTTTCGGAATGTCATAATCAGCCCAACATTTAGATAAAATTAATATGGCCGACGAAAATCGTCAATGTTAGACTAGAGACGAGTATAATCATACTATCATACTTTGTTATCGTCTAGCTGAAAAGTTCAAAAGTTAGTTAAAGTTTTGACGAGTGCCACCAAAGTTTGACACCAACGCCCGTGGGTTCGATTCCCATACAAGGCAAACATTTGTGTGCATAAACATATCTGTTTGTCTTGGTCTGGATGTTTTAAGAGAGGTAGGGCGCATCAAAGCAGCCCCTCTGGGGAAGTACCTCTACCTCACAGGTGCAAAAAAAAAGGCAGCCAAATAACAACTCCCTAGAGGGTTGCTGTGTTCCTGCGTGTGAGTGAGGTCACAAGTAAGCTCCCAACGAGTTGCTGTGTAAGCAGCAAAGGAGGCACCGCGTGTCATTGTACATTAAATTTATTTTTGCCGTTATCTGCATAGATATTTATTTGAGGAGTTCGGCGCAATGTTTAACACTCGTGGGTTCAATTCCAACACAGGACAAACATTTAGGTGCATGAACGTGTCTGTTTGTCTTGGTCAGGGTGTTTTAAGGGAAGTAGGGCGTTTCAAAGCCGCTCGTCTGGGGAAGTACCTCCAGCTCACAGAAGCCAAATAACAACTCTCTGGAGGGTTGTTGTATTCCCGGGAGTGAGTGAGGTCACCAGTAACCTACGAAGGAGTAGCTGTGTTAGCAACAGAGGTGGCATCGCGTGAATGATACTTAATGTGTTACAAGTGTTCATAGGCTACGGTAGCCACTTTACATCAGGTGGGCCATATGCTCGTATGCCTCCCGATGTTGTATAAAAAAATCTTCATTGTCACCCAAACAAGAGTGTATATGGCTATAATTTACTGTATACATTGGATAATTCAAAAGTTATGTAATTGATCATAGTATAAGAGTACTTACATAATAAAAATAATGTGCCAATATCTGTATGTAAGTATATCATGGACATGTTTGAGTGGAAGTTCGAAATACTTTATTAGTTTACAAAATAACAATAGCTCGAACAAAAAAAAGGATATAAATAGTAGTACAAAGGCGGGCTTAAGAGAGTTAAAGGAATCTTTCAGTCACTCTTGAAGTATTTGAGAGGATTGTAAATACGCGACGCTGGAATAAAACAATCAAAACAACAAAGCAAATTTAGACATTACACAATGCAAAGTCAATATTGTATTGCCTAAAAACCAGCTATTAATGAGCAAATAGTTCGAAGTGTTGTCAAAGAATCTTTTTAGCGCCGACTTAAAGGATTTTTATGTCCAGGCAGGCGACATTATTATGTCTAGTGGTAAAGAATTCCAAAGGTTAGCGGCAAAAGATGTGAAAGAAATGTCACAGGAGTGATGGATACGTTGAGTAGGGGACATCTAGGAGAAAATTATCCACACGATCGCAGACAGTCGTCAAAATCACGAAAATGAGTTTCGTATTAAAGTTTGACATGAATATTCCACACAGTTGATAATACGAGTACAATTACTATGAAACTTGTAAATGTACATTAACCTGTCGATTACCGGACGGTAGGCGGTATTATTAATAAACAAATCCACAAACTTCCAAGTGAATGCAAAGTTTTCTTAAATACTACAAAGTTATTTCTTTACCTCCATTTAAATTAGTGATAAGATTATGGAAATATTCCGGAATAAGGCCGGCCATGCACGGCGTGTGTATTTTACATGTGGTTGGTTTTACAGTAGCGGAATTACAATTATTGTAATTTTTGAGTTCAGTAAAATTTCTCATTCGTAAAGAGGCGGCAATGGCAAACAAATTTCTCACCGAGTTGCAAAAGGGGTTTGTATACTATTTTTCGGTAACTAATTACAATGAATCTGTCTTTTGTTCTATACAGAATCGAGTTGCGAATAAAAATATTTAATCTTTCACTTGACAACTAATTATATTGTAATAACGTATTGGTGTATAATATCTAATTATGTATGGATCCATTCATTTCATAATTAATGATATAAAATAAAACTTTGCATAGAAAAACAATACTAAAAGTTCGTACTTTGTGATAATGAAAGAGATATGTTTTGCAGGGCTTTACAGGGTTTTACAGGGCTCACACCACAGCTAAACCACTATTAGAATCTTCTTCTTCTTATTGTTACCCCGTTTCCTAATCTATTAGAATTGGGGGGGTCCGCTAACTAACCCCGAGGATTTGACGAAGATACTAATTTATAGAGCGACTGCCGTCTAACCTCTACAGCCCACAGGGAAAACCAGACCAAAGAGCTCGATGGCGTCGTTGCGCGTGTCATTCTAACCGAACACGCAGGTTAACCGCAGCCTGTCTATGGATGGGTTTACCTATCTCGAGTTTCTTCTGAGGACGTTAAGCCGTCGGTACCGGTTGTTGTTGATAGATGACAGTCGTTAAGCAAAGTCAGTGGCCCTCGGGCGGCTTGAAAACACTGGCCTCCGTCAATCCGCATTTGAGCAGCGTGGTGGAGTATGCTCCAAATCCCTTCGGTTGAAGGGAGACCCGTATCCCTGCAGTGGGGTGAGTAAGGGTTGACGTGGTGTTGATGGCGGGTTTCCTCACGCTGTTATCTTTCCCAGAACAGCAAGTGATAATTACAAATGTAAATTCAAAACCGAATAGATGAATTTAGTGGTAGATAAATAGACTGGGACGGATCTTCATACGCTGAGCTATCTCTGCTTCTAAGTGCCGCTATTAGCAACATTAGAAGGTAAAGATTGAGAACAAATAATCTAGTGCTTATTTAATTTGCCGCTCTACCAGGTGCCGCGGACTCGATCATTGAAAATGTATCGGATACTTTGTTTTGTCTTGCCTCTTATTGAAATTCCTCAATCGCAACTAGATGCGAAATTCGGTTGCAATTCCGAGAAACATATATCAGTTGCTGATGGGGGAAACGTTCTTCCACTGCAAGTAATTACGTACAAAGTTATAAAGACATTATTGTACGTAACTAGTTCACAACTAAGACTAAGACTCAGTTATCTAATACTACACCAACACAAACTCATTCCATTAGAGTAATACAGGTCTCTACTAGGTCTTTAATCGAATGTAGAGCATTCTCCACAATGCTGCTCAACTGCGGATTGCCAGAGGCCAGTGTTGTCAAGGTGCCCGAGGGCCACTCACTTAACTTAACCCGTTGAGGCCCAGACGGTTGAATTCCGCCATGCGCGTTATGGCAACAAGTATACAATGGGCCTCAATGAATTAATGACTGTCATGTACCGACAACAGATGTGCCCTCCGAAGCATGAAGAAGCTCAAGAAGGGTAAACCCATCCATAGACAGCAACGTCGCCCAACGAGCTCTCATTTGAAACTCAGTTGTCAAGACGGCCGAATTGTTATCTATAATTCGGGCCACATAAAAATAATATTGTAATTTTCAAATTGTGACTATTATGACCGGTGGTATGGCTATGCATATTTAGGCAGGTACTACATACCTGTCTAAATATGCATCAATATACCACTTCGCTTAAATGTTATTTTGCCTAATGGCGTTGAATTACCTTCTAGATATTTTACATACACCCGGCTCAAATAAATCTATATCTATAAAAGAAAGTCGTGTTAGTTACACCATTTATAACTCAAGAACGGCTGGACCGATTTTTATGATTTTTGTGTCTTTGGATTTGTCTTCGTCCGGAATAGGATAAAAAGTATTAAAACATGGACAAAATGACAAAAAAAAAATATAAAGTAAATACCATTTCTCATACATTTTATATGAAACTTTTTTTATGATATCTCAAGAACGAATTGGTATATATCTATATTAAATATATATTTCTACTGTACGTGTGTATGTGACTGAACTCCTCCTAAACGACTAGACCGATTTTGATTGTGTTCAAGGGGATTCGAGAATGGTTTAGATTCACAATTGGACCCAATAGGTGGCACTACAGTCGGGTTCTGGGAAACTTTATATTATGGGACAGGACAACGTCTGTCGGGTCCGCTAGTTAATTCTAAACATCAAATCTCGTTGTCCCCCTTTATACTAAATCTATAATATATGTAATATTATAGATTTAGTATTTGTAATTATCACTTACTCGGCGGTGAAAGGAAACTTCATGAGGAAGCCCGCACGTCCAAGAAATTATATTTTCGAAAGACGCGTCACCTGACCTAAGAAACATCTTGTTTTCAATAACTTCCTAGAGGTTTCTCCCTTGTTGTGTTTCTGCTCGTGAGTGAGGTCACCAGTAAGCTCCTAAAGAGCTGCTGTGTTAGCAGCGGAGATGGCATCGCTTGAGTGATACTTAACATGTTGCAAGCGTTCATAGCCTACGGTAACTGTTTTACATCAGGTGGGCCGTATGCTTGTATGCCTCCCGACGATGTATAAAAAAACGCTAGGAAGAAGAAGACTAGTAGATAGAAGTTACTTGCGTAACCTAACCCAAGAAACGTCTGATTTTCTCTCTGCGTTGTGGAGGTCTTACGGCAGTCGCTCCATGTAAAAATCTGTATCCTCACCAAATCCTTGGGCTTAGGTGGTGGACCCCGCCAATCCTTAGGGATTAAGAAACAGTTTATCTCTAAAAAGAAAGAAAATATAGGTATCGGTAACAAACTCATTTACGTAACATAGAAAGTATGAATTCTTCTTTATAACGCCAGATACTCACCAGATAAGGGTCGACAGTTCCGCTGCCACGTTAAAATTTATATTCTGCATATAAAAATATGTGTAAGCCACTGTTTAAAATTATGACCCTTTTTGAAATCCTATGGTGAAATTATATATTTTATCTGTGTCTGGTACAGGCCCTATAATAGTGAAATATATAAGAGTCTGTGTTCAGTCTGAGTATTTGACAGTTATAAAAAATAAATATGAAATTCGTTGAAATTATCGAATAGTTTATAGGTAAACAATAATAGAATAATAATATCTTTTTTTTTCACTGGGATTTATTCTAAATCTTTTATTTATGCTAAATATTTTTTTATTTCAATAGATGAAATGCGGGTGCTTGTGATTGAATTTTGCTAGTGAATGAAGCCCACAGGAAACGGACGTACAACAGGAATCTTATTACTCGTAGTAACTTGTTATGTTTATTAACTAAAATTATTTTTTGCCTTTTTATTCAAAAAAAGTTTTTTTTTGGAAACCGTTTGTTATTTTATGTTTACATGCCAAGTAGTGTTTTATTAAATAACATGTATAACAAGTGAATCGTTTTATAAATAATGTTATCATAACATGAGAAAAAATCACGTAATATATTTGATACACAATTATTTGTAAAATCAGTACTTGCATATAGATGATATGATGATCCAAGTTTTTGCTAATAGTTAAATTATGAGGTCAATATTACAGGATACCATCAAAATTGGTAAACTTGAGGTAAATCTGGATATAAACATTAGCAGGGCTCAGGCTGTTCAAAATATAGCTGGTGTCAAATAAGCATGCTTGATGGCAACACAAGGGCATAGTGAACAGCCGCAGTCTCCTTGTAAAATCTTGATGGAAGTTAATTGCACAACGTAGGGGAAGAAAACCTTTCCAGAACGTATCATCCAGTCTATAAGTAATGTAGTGTGTGTAAGTTCGATTATGAAATTTATATTTTTAATCAATAAATTTGTACTGATACATCAATCGGTATTTGTTCGTTTTTCAAATGTAAATCATTTGACACAATAATAGCTCTGCGAATCGCGATATCACTTGTTTATGTACTTACTATTAACATAAACTGCACATCGTTTGGATGATAAAATAACTTTGGAATAGCATAAAATAATTGATTATGATTTTATTTCTAAACAACTATATTATAGCTACATTTGTTAGTTTCAGCTTACAGTATGAGTTCGGTGGCTCAGTCGTGAATGACGCGACCAATGCTCGTAGGTTCGAGTTCCCACACAAGGTAAAAATTTGTGTGCATGAACATGTCTGTTTGTCTTGGTCTGGATGTTTTAAGAGAGGTAGGGAGCGTCAAAGTTGCCCGTCTGGGGAAGTACCTCCTCACAGAAAACCGCAGCCAAATAATAACTCCCTAGAGGGTTGTTGTTTTCCTGCGTGTGAGTGAGGTCACCAGTAAGAAGCACCCAAGAAGCAACATAGGAGGCATCGCGCGAGGGATAATTAATATATCGCAACCGTTAATAGGCTATGGTACCCGCTTTACATCAGGTAGGCCGTATGCTTGTATGCCTCCCGACGTAGTATAAAAAAAAATAGTTTTAGTTTTGTTCACTTTTCATAAAAGTCTATCAGACTCAGCTTTCGTTTTCGTTTTCCAAAATCCAGTTGGTATTCCTCTTATATGGCTAATAATAATATTAAAACTAAAAACATATTGTTTTTTTTAACTACGAGTATAAGTATATCTGATCTATTATAATGGTTTATATTTTTCTTTCTTAGCATGTTATGTCATTAATATTTATGCTGTTCGTCTAATAATGTTGGTTTATGATTTGTCTATATTTGAATATGTCATTACCAAACTCAGGTTGTAGAATTATTTGTTAAATGTACCATTATTTAATCGGTAAATTTAACCAAAGCGAATATCGAAAGACAAATAAAATTTTGTTCATTCGGTATTCCGTAATGATACTCGTATGTATTTTAATTGTAAATCATTATACGTGATTTCTTTACCGCCTACTTTTACCGGGAATTAACATTTATTTACACTATATTTAACACACCGTATTTAATAACAAAATCCAAGTACCTAATTACCTCTACCTTATGAAAGACCGCAGTCAAATCCTTATGATCATCCTGAAGGATTTTTGTGAACATACTTGTGAATTACGTAAGGAAGCTCTTGTAGAGTTTCTGCAAATGACCATAGGATCATTTGCTGTACATCTGGGGGATATGAGCCTCGAGACTCAGGGGGATATGGCTCGATGGCTATCTGATATAGCATGTGAAAGATGATTTCAAAAACCGGTGTAATAACAATATTTTTGTATACCAGCTAGGACTTTGTGTTTCAGTGCAAAGATGAGCTGTGAAAATTGTCGATGATACTCGTACTAAACTCACACACACGGCAGTAGTGATAGCCTAGTGGATAAAGAATCGACCTTATGACCAACAGGTCTCCCATCCGAATTCTGGGATGTACCCTTAAATTCGTGTTTTCGAATTTATGTACATATTTGTAATTATCACTTTCTCGGCGATGAAGAAAAATCGTGAGAAACCCGTACGCCTGAGAAATTATATTTTGGAAGACTATATTAATACCTAAGAATGATCTAGTTTTCCCTTTACGCTGTGGACGTCAGTTGTTCCATGTAAAAATCAGTATCTTCGCCAAACCCTTAGGCTTAGGTAGTGGACCCCGCCAATCCTAATGGATTAGGAGAACGGGATAACGCTAAGAAGAAGAGACTAAGTACACACTCGATAGCCTCTCCGGATTAAAGAGAGATTTTGTCTCCCTTAGTATGTTAATGGATATTCTTTTTTGTATTTTTTCTTGTGTGGATTTATTGTGAAGAAACATTCAATAAAAAAATAATACAGAAAGCGTCATCGTTTAGAAAGTAACAGGCAAACGACGTATCATTTTTAGCCACCCTAACGCCACACAGTCCTCAACACGATACAAAATCTTGACTTGGGTGGTGGATTCAGGCTGGATTAATCAGATACCTAAATTACAGATTCAATTTCTAAATTTAAATCTTATTATTATACGCCATTTAGTGGCTGCGCCCATCTTAAATATTGAGGTTGTATAGTGCACTGTATTCTTCTTGTCAAGACCTTTTATTTGATACCCATATTGGTGGGATTGATAAAAAATTGTTATCAGCCATTTGGTAGCGGCGGCCATCTTAGATTTCAATTTTGCATAGTAAATTGTATTCTACTTGTTGAGACCTTTCATTTGATACCCATGTTGATGGGATTGATAAAACCTAAGTTTTCCGCCATTTTGTAGAGGCCGCCATCTTGGATTTTAATTTTATATAGTACATTGTATTCTACTGGTTGAGCACTTTCATTTGATACCCATATTGATGGGATTGATAAAACCTACGTTATCCGCCATTTTGTAGCGGCCGCCATCTTGGATTTCAATTTTTTATAGTATATTGTATTCTGCTTGTTGAGCCCTTTCATTTGATACCCATATTCATGGGATTGATAAAACCTACGTTATCCGCCATTTTGTAGCGGCCGCCATCTTGGATTTCAATTTTTTATAGTATATTGTATTCTGCTTGTTGAGCCCTTTCATTTGATACCCATATTGATGGGATTAATAAAACATAACTTATCCGCCATTTTGTAGCGGCGGCCATCTTGAATTTATAATGATAATGAATAAACATAATTGTATTGTCACCAAAATCCAAAGTGTATACAAAATTTCAAATTAATCGGTTGACAGGAAGAGGGTGAAATTTGAATTACTAAATTTGACCCAAGAATAAATAATAAAAATAAAACAAACGGGGTGAGCTAAATAAAACCGTTTAAAAACAGGGTTGGTCTAAAAGAGAGCGCCGGTGTTAAAATAAGAAGAGACATGCTGGGTTGGGACATGTAGAATGAATAAAGAATGACGAAGCAGATATACAATGCAAAAGTGGAAGGATGTAGGAGCCGAGGAAGGCCAAGACTTACCTATCATGACCAAGTTGGTTGTGTTCTACCAGAAGGTGATGTCAGGAGCCCTAGAAACAGGCGAGCGTGCATGAGAAGAGCAATGAATGTAAAAGAAGCGAGTGAGGTATGTAAGGATCGAGTCACGTGGCGCTCGGTTCTCTCTGCCTGTCATTCAAGGGACTTGGCGTGAATTTATAGATAGATACTACTCTTTACTACATTAAAAATCATGTAACTTCTTTGCGTTACATTTATTAATTGTTTCATCAATTCTATTCTCACAGCATATCCAAAAACTAATTTAGAGTGATGTTTCCTGAATTACGGCACAACGTGATTCTAATCGTATCTTATTAACACGCGATAAAGGCGGAAATTAACCTAATTAGATTTTAATGTATCTGTGGGTAAGGCTTTGGGTAGAAGATTATTTTCTTGAGATTAAAGATAATAAAGTAAGAATGGCAGGTTCTAGTAAAGTATCGGTCAGATGTTAAGCATTATCAAATCGTTACGGAATTAAAAAAAAAATACATGGAGCTGTCAGATATTATTAAAATAACAAGAAGGAGCTCGATCAAAATTAGTAGTAGGTACGTCACTCTAATCGAACACGCAAGTTAAACAATTGCAGCCTATTTTTGGATAGTTTGATTTATTTAGAGCTCCTCTTAGCTCGGAAAATTTAGTCATCGATTCCAGCAGTTTTTTTACAGATGACTTCGCCGAACATCCTATACGTAGAAGACATAAATTATCCGTTACTAACACAATAGATCTAACACACAATAGGTAAGAAAGTAATAATTAGGAAGCAATTAGAAATAATAAATCTCATAAGATTTATGAACCATCAGACAGACGTTACCAACTCTCCTCAATTAAATATATATTTTTCACCCCTCCCAATCATTCCTCTAAGTCAATATAAGGGATGGCAATGCGATGAATTTGTCATTTATAGCATGTTATTCTATCGACTAACGTCTATAGTGCCTGAAGATGCCTCGTTGAGAGGCGAAACGAGTGTAGCAGAGACGACCAGAGTAGTAACGGCGGCAGGTGCATAAAGTTACTATTCAAGATCGCCGACAATCGCAGAGATGATCGCAGCGGCCAAGTTTGCCCATGTATCTACTAATTTAGTGGTAGATGAGTGCTAGTGCTAGTTAACATGAACTAATTGGTGACGGAAACAATGTAGATTTTTATATTTACAAAAGATTTTTAATTATTGGTGTAGTCGTAACTTTAAATACCAGTAAGATACTGAGACTTTTATAATAACAACTGAATTTTCAAAATCGGTTCACATTGCGTCGCCTCGCATTGCCTGTGGCGATCGCTCCCTATGGAGCCTTTAAAGCTTTAACCGACTAAAGATCATTGTTAGGTCGTATTTAGTCGGTAAAAGACTGAGGGTTATTACGACCGTTCCGTAAGGCTACGTCCCCTTTAGAACAAGAACTACTCTACTTCAAAGTACTCGTACTAAGGTACTTTGAAGTAGAGTAGTTCTTCTTCTGTGAGTCGTCATTTACTTCGGGTGCAAAAACAAAAAAAAAATAGGTTCGTACTCGGTGAAGACATCGTGTTACTTACAAAAATATGGGCTTAATTATAGATCTTATCAATGGCGATATCGGTGAGGGTGGATAAAGTTACAGTTTATAAAACTTTATATAGGTATATGTGTTACAGAAAAATGAAATTATATCATAACAGTTTATTAGAAAACTTAAAAATCCTGATCGGTAACTGAAATTATTTGTGAATGTTTTCCCTCCATAACAAATTTAGTAATACGGTCGAAAAAAAGTACGATGTGAACGTGACTCGCATGTGACCTTAAGCTTTGACTTTGGTTCTAGTTTTAGTCAGGTTTGGGACAGATTTAGGTCAGTCTTGAATATAGACAAAAAGAGACAATTTCATATTTTCAGGCACGGAAGCTATAGTGCAGGAATGCAATTCGCACTGACCCGATCCTATATTTTACTTTTAAATGCAGCCTGAAATTATTTATATAATAACTACGAGTATTAATTACTTCTCAGCTTCGGGGTTCAAGTAACCTTTCGTTTGTAATTCTCACTGTACTGTCCATAATACACAATGTACTATTGTATGTATTTGTTCAGAAAAAACTGTATATCTTTAAATTGTCTTTTGATAACGTAATCGCAAGTATGAATACAAGTTGAACCGTCGGTCGCTTATCACCAAGTCTTACGGTTGAACTGCTTTCATTACACGACCCGACCTTCCTATCGCTTCAATGGTGGTATAAATGAATGATTTACTATGACGTATTTCAGGTATACAAAGGTATACACGGTTGAAAATGAATAAGATAGGAAAACATTTATTTACACCAAAACAGTTTCAGACAAAGTTGCCCTGCTTTCCGGAAGATATGTCAGAAGAGAAGGCACTTCGCCTTGCGCTAGACTATAAGATTTTGTGGATCCTATGAAAGTATTTGACGAGATCGTGCTAAAGTAACTCTGGGACATATTGCCGGGATATTGAATTAATAGTGCCGTACCGTGTGCTGTACAGTCCACTTGCAATTACTGTACAGAATGAGATTTTCATTCTGATTGACATCAATATTGGTATCAAGCAGGCTCGAGTACTGTCGGGTCGGCATTTAATATGTGTCTTGATAATTGTCTACAAATAAGATTCTTTAACAAAGGGAGTGAATAGTTTTTTAACTTGTTTATAACTAGCAAATGATACTTATTAGGATACTGAAAAAAACTTAATTAACAGTAATACTTTAACGTGTATATGCAAGTTAATTGGGCCTAAATAACACACTGCAGCAATGACAGTCAGATAAAGAACCAACCTATTATGTGACGTTCCCCGGTTCCAATCTTGGAAAACCTCACCTTTCTTAAAACATCCTGACCAAAGTAAACAGATGTGTTAATGTGCACAAATCAAAATTCAAATACATGCATGTATCACTAAATTCATATTTTCGGATTTATGTACATGTCTATAATTATTATTTGCTTAGCCATGGCCATAAAGGAAAAAATGATGCATAAACCAGCATATCCAAGAATGATCTAACCTCAGAAAGATCTGATATCCCTCTGGTTTGCGGAGGTCTGACAGTAGTCGTTCTAAGTAAAAATTAATTGATGACAAAAGCACGTAATGTAGTTTAGATAAAATATTTAATCTGACTTTCGCAAAATAACGGCTGTATCTATGAACAAAATAAAAGCATAACTATGTTATTGTATACGCCCACAGGCTACCGTAACTGCTCACGATCAGGTATGGTATCTAAGTAAATTAAACGGTTAAAGTTTATTTTTTTGGCACTTTTCTACTGAAATACGAATATTAATTACGGAATGACATAGGACGTATCCATAATGCTAATGAAGGCGAAACTAATATCCGGAGTTGTCAATGAAATGAAATACCATTTAATTTAGTACAGCCATTATATCCGGTGGCCTACTTTAGAACGTAGACCAATATATAGAAATTATTTAGAAATATATTATTATACATTTTTATACACCAATGTTAATATTCATTACAGTTATTAATGTCCATAGTCAGGGGGTGAAAACCTGGTGTCTTGAAGCACAGGTTACAACCTATTTCAAGCGCCAGTTTTCACATTTAGAATACGTAGTTATTGAAAGTGCATGTAAAATAACTTGTAATTCGTGTGAAGAAAATAAAGAAATTTTGAATTTTGAATGGAAGGCATACAAGCGTATGCTCCACTTGATGTAAAGCAATTACCGCAGCTTCTGATGGCTTGCAATACAGGAAGTGTTATTCGCGTATTGCCATCCGCGCTGCTAATAGTAATTCCTCTGGTAATCTCACTAACTCGTAGGAATGCAACAATTCTCCGGGGTCTTGTTATTTGACTTTAGTATCATATGAGGTAGAGATACTTCCCAGGCTGCCAGGTTCGATGTTCTCTCTACCTTTCGTTAGCTTAACAACTGTCATCTATTAAAACAGCCAGGACCAACGGGTTAACGTACCCTTCAATTAATTATAAAACCGAGTATAACTGCACCCCATAATTAGATCACACGATTGTCTTAATACGTTAATTAAGTGCATGTATAATTTTATATACACCCATGACATGAATCATAAATGTTTTCAAAATTCAGGTTGAATGAATAAGGATGTGCAGAATGCTATACTCCAAGAAATCCTCCGGCGTGACCGTAAATTGGTATACAAAATTACAACATTAAATGTCTGCATTTCTCGTAAGAGATTCTTACAGTTCATTATGTAAATCATGGACAACTACATAAGTCTAGTTGACAGCCCAAACTGCAGAATACGTAAAAGTCCAAAAGAATGTAGCATTAGATGTCCCAATTTGACGCTGTACCTGACAAAGACCAGTAGGAAAGTAATATTAGAAGCTGAAGGACTATATATATTTTTGCACGAAACAACGTAGCGTATAAAATAAATATATATTGCGCGACAAATTACACAGCGCAATCTAGCCCAAAGTAAGCGAAGCTTGTGTTTTGGCTACTAGACATCTGATAAACATACGTACCTACTTAAGTACATTTTTTTTTCTGAATTCATACTTGTGATTCATAGAAAACACCGAGACTAATTGAATGGGAATCGAACCCACGAGCGTCGGTGTCAAAGTAGCGAGTAGTGTTACTAAACACTGCGCCATCGAGATCTTCTAAATATGTATAAGAATATATAAGAAGTGCATAAAATCTCGGAATGTTAAGAAGCATTTGATGTGCCAATCTGACGTTTTATCTGACAAACACTGTGTCGTTTCGAGCTGGCCATGTCCTCTCAAACTGACCATAATTTGTAGTCGAAGATGTTCATATCTGGGCTAGACGAGGGCCAGTCATCATCTCTTATAAAGTCCGGAACGTTGGTTTCGAGCCAGGCTTGGGTGCCGTACCTTGCAACCAGGCAGTATCTGCTGCTGTTCATGGCCCATTTTTAAAAAGTATACTGCTGAGAGATTTCACATCACGATCTAAGACAGTCTCTTGATACACTTTGACTGAAGAAGTCTTCACTCCTTTTTCACAAAATGAAGCTATATGACACCTTGATAAGACAACCCCCACCAAACCATCATAGACGCAGCATGATGACGTTGTACATGTACGCCACATGGGCATCTTCTTTAGAACTGTGTGTGTGTACACTTTGTAATTTAGCTTGTCGTAGGGCTCTTCAATCGTGTTTATTTTTTAATCAATGACGAGGATATTTCTGTGCCTTTTACCTGCGCATTGGGACAGAAGTTTCGCGTTTTGAGCCTTCTACTCTCTTCAACTGTATGGATTGATTTAGGGCATGTCCTGCATATCGACGATAAGCACCGAGCTTCAGGTCTTGTTTTATTATACGCAACAGAGTCCTAGCGGGAATCTTCATTTCTCGCGATGTTTGTTTCCTAATGGGGTTTCGGCGAATTCTGGCTTTAACAGCATTTGTAGTTCCAACAGTCGCCCCGATCTTTTATCATCTTAAACAACAGAGGAAATGTTGGTATATCTGTCGATAGTACGATATACGATCATACGGCTGATACCAAGCTTTTGAAGTGTCTTGAATATGACTGACGGTTCCATACCCACTTCGTGCAAGGCAATCACTGCAATCTTATTTTCTTACACCCCATTCCATATTGTAATTTGATAATAAACACGAAAAAAATATGTAATTGGCGCAACATTGAAAGAAGATTTTAACATAATTAACGCGTTCCAATTTCAAAATAATTAAAGAGTTGAAAAAAGAAAAGTTTCTTTGTAACAGTATTTATGGCCAAACTAGTTATTTCCGTAATAACTTCGCTTCGATGTTTGTATTCTCTTTACAACGTAGCCATTTATATTATTTCAGGATACAGTTATAACTCTTAAAATTATAGTATTGTCTTAGGTTTTCGCGATTGTTACACATTGAATTAAACAATTTTTTTAACGGAAGTATCGCGTATCGTCAGGTTCAACAAAATAAATAAAATACGCGATACTTCCGTTAAAAAAATTCTTAAAATTATTCTAATAGAATTAGAAACCGAGCCTAATACGAGATAACTCTTATGGTCAGAAAGGATTAATCCTGTTAGTATACTTTTAAGAGTTGGTCGATTAGTATCGTAGATTCTATTTAGATTTCTATACAAGAAACTATTTATTGACATTTGTTGTATAAGAACAGCCTTGGAAATGTTGTTAATTATAATAGTGAATGCCTAATAAAGTCAAAGATCTATCTTTCACGTAGATAAGGTATGTCAATACAGTAAACATATTTCCGATACCAAAGGTGGTAATTTTTTCATCTAATTCCTACTATAAAAATATGAAAAAATGTAGCTTTACAATCACCTATACATAACGCAGGAGTTTTTGGACGTAAAGCGCAAAAATATCTTATTACTATCCAATTTTTGTTCTTTTTGCATTCAATACAAAGCTACGTAACCTTGTTGTATTTTCGTCAGTGGGTCGTATTCCAAAATAATGATGTCGGATCAATGCTAGGGCACTTTCAATGATTTCTTTTGATGGTTCTGTCCTTTCAGTGAAGTCGATTCTTTTATACCCTATATTATTTTGCAACAGAGATTCTCAAACTTATTCGTCTACCGCCAACTTTGAAAATCAATTATTTTTCACCGCCCTCATATTATTGCATTCCTAAAATTTAAAAACCATAATGGCATTCATTACTTTAATTAATTTAATTATAGTATGGTATATTAATCTGTTCTGGAGTTTAAACTTCCATCCAAACGATTTCTCTTAAGTAAGCAGCGTTGCTATAGCGCTAAATCCACGTTCACACAAATATGACGATGGGAGTGCCATCAAAAATCGTTGAACGATCGACCACAATCCAGGGTAAAATTGCGGGGTTGGATTTTGTAGCCAAAATTCTTGGTAGTCATTTTTGAATTTCATTTTTATTTCCTCATTCGCTGTCAGTTCTATAAGTTCTTCCAGCTGGGGTGAAATTGCTGTGTTGACATTTAAAAAAGGATCCAACACCCAATCCGGTATTTAAATTTCAAAATGTCCTGGAATCTTTCTATGAAATCACTGTGGAGGTTTTCCAAATGTTGGCAGTTGACATGCAAGTCGTCGTTGTTGCGGGATACTAATAAATTGGGAAAATTGTTGAACTCACGTCTGCCGATATCCTTCTTGTGTAAGAGCAGCAAGATATTTTTTAGTTAATAGATTCAGGCGTTATTTTGCGAAAGTCAAATTTACATGCAATTTGATCTAACCTGCTTTGTGTGCTTCATACGTGACGACTGCATACCAATTAGTTCATGCGGCCTAGCGCCGGTCGGCACCCACCCACTACTGTTAGTGTGTGCTACATGCCGACGCTGCCATGGCTGCTCCGATAGTCTCTGCCTCGGCTGCTGCGGTCATCCGCCATCTGGAACAGAATCCGCATGCCCCCACCACCACCGTTTGTTCCACCAGATGTTCCAGATGGCGGACGACCGCAGCAGCCGAGGCAGAGACTACCGGAGCAGCCATGGCAGCGTCGGCATGTAGCACACACTAACAGTAGTGGGTGGGTGCCGGCCGGCGCTAGGCCGCATGAACTAATTGGTAGCGGAAGCACACAAAGCAGGTTAGATCAAATTGCAAGACATTTTTTGTTTTTATTAAGTTCAAGTCATCTCTGAAGATGGAGATTCATATCATTAACCAATTTATAAAGGTCTATCAGGTACGCGATATCATTCTTTGATGTGATGAAGTTGTCGTGCAATTCTGTCTTTGTTTTCCAAGAACTCTATGACAGAGTTACATGTATTATAAAATCGAGTCAGACAATTTCCTTAAACGTCACGTAAGACAGCAACAATGCTTCATCAATTGGCAAAGTGAACTCATCTAACTGAATTGAAAATTTACTAGTCTTCAGATGATTGTACAATGACTTTTCAATATTTTCAGCCATTTCATCAATTCGCACGTTGAAAACAAAAGTGACATTAAACGAAAACCTCGATTTTTCAGTATGGCCATTTAAAGTTTTTGTATTTATTGAGAGGTCCATACCTCGACTTTGAATTGAAGTAGATAAACAGTTGTTGCTCTGAAGAATAGTTTAGGTATTAATCTATCAGAATTTGGTTAATTATAATTTAATTAACAGGCAGGTATGGCCAGAAATGATTATGAAAAAGAAAGTTCAGCATAGTGTCACTTTTGTTCTCACATTGTAGAGTATATTTTTACTTAGTGCCTAAAATTAAAATAAAAAATTAGCATAGTGTCACTCTTGTTCTTAAACTGATAAGTATTTTTTACTTAGTGTCAAAAATATCTCTAAATAATAATACGTATAATTAATTATAACCAATTAAAATAAAACTGATTGATGTCAAAATAAATAAACTGTTTATTTGGAAAATGAAGCTATTTATTCTTAGAAGTACTACACAAACTTAGGAAACATTTTAAAAATTTGTTTTACTTAAACTAAAATGGCACGTAATTAAAAATCAACAAGTAACATATACAGTCCTTCTGACTGTTATAAAAAAAAATAACAGAATCAAAAATCTGTTTTCAGTCTTTCGTTTACTTTGAGTACTAAACTTTTAACGTAGGTAACAATGTACCTACATTGATACCTACGATTCATAGAGATCAAAAATTACATTAGGTAGACACAAAAAAAAAGTATATTAAATTTAGCTAAAAATGCTATCAAAATAGACACTGTAGTAACTTGGAATCAAGCCTGTATCTACGAGGCTCTTTACATCATTTTTCTTCCTTTGTGACACTTCCAATTTCCTCTCATACAACGGTTTCAGTTCTTGAGATTCTGGTTGTACTGGTCGGTTACTTCTAGTTCTTTTAGCCACATCAACCTCTTCAAAGTCATCAAAATATGACGTTTTATAGGATATTTTGGTTTCATTTTCAGTATTTTTCTCAATTTTTATGACTTTTATATCAGATAGCTTTACAAGTTGACCTCTGATACTTTTATTTAGTTTTGGAACCGGCAGTTGTTTTATATCGATAAAATCACGGTATCCCATTTCGTTTACTGTGTATGGCGTTCCTCGTTTTTTTGCATTTCTTATGGCGGATACGTACTGAGAAGGCACGTAAATAGGTCCGGATTTTAGACATTTTTTTATTTCCCTTTCAATAGTTGAATGGACCGCATCTCCTTCGTTTTGCGTGTGGCCTCTGATTAAAAACTTATGTGTTATTGATCGTATTTTTAAGTGTGATATTGCATAGAGGTACATGCCAATGATGAATTGGTTTTTTTGCTGGCCACAGCAGTTATCCGAATAGAAAACTATTTCAAGATCATCACTAGCTACTGAAGACTTTTTTTGCAAAAACTTCAAAACACAACTTCCTATTTCGTTAGCGCCACGATTTCCTTGAGATTCATCCCAAAAGTAGCACTCAGTTTTATCAGATTTTAGTTCGGTGATGGTAAAGTTCAAGCAATTTATTTTTGATTTATAGTAAAAAGTTGATATTTCACCTTTTGGAACTGTCATTACTGCTTGCAAGTCATAACATGCAACGATAAAACAGCTTGATACTTTTTCTTTATCGCTTGCCTTTTCCTCTCGACTTCTTTCTTTCTCTCTTAAATGCCTTTCATAACCTTCCTTCAGCGCTTCTTTTTCTGGACCTACAGCCAACTTGTAAATTGTGCACTCTTCGCATTGGTCTTTCTTTGGTACAAAGAAACTAATGTTGAAATTTTCATTAAAAATTTTGCGATAAGCATGCTCCATAACCCAGGGTGATCCGTTCTTTTCGCAGTCATTTTTATAGTCTTTGTAAAGGTCTACCACTGTTTTTCCTCCATCTATAAATTGTCTGGTAGTTTGTTGTCGCAAGTAATGACTTTCGATACGCGGAACGCTGTTTATATGACTTTTAACTCCTTCAATCAAACAATCTGGTAACTTTTTATGCTTCTGATGCCTTCCTCTCTTTTCTCCTTCTATTACCCCAGTTAAGTCGCATTTCTTTTGCAAAACAGTCCTGATACATCTGTCACTAATATTCAAAGTATTTCTGAAGAAAGTTTTACAGACTCTGGTTTTGTTGCTGCTGACTTCAAAGTGAAAAGCATGTTTTGGTTTTCTACTGCAATTAATTTTCTTGTATTGATATTTAGGTGTTATAATTTCAATATTACGAGCAATGTACTCTCTTTGTCTTACAATTGAAGCCATGCCCCAGTAATTTTCAAATAGTTTTCGTCTATATTCTTCTGATACATTTTCTGCGCATTTCAGCCTACACCTATATCCACAAGTTTGTCTGAGAATCCTGGAAGGAAAAGTTTTCTTTGTTTTTGAAGTTGAGACGTATTCTTTGCCAGAATTTCTTAACTCTTTTGCTATATTACTTTTCCTTTTCTCTTTCTTCTTCGATTTACCCAGAACAATAGAGTCTGATTGAGTTTCTATCACCTCATTTAGAACTTGAGCATTCTGGTCTGATGGAACTTGGTTTGGAATAGCAATAGGAATACTATCTACTATCTGTATATTTCCGTCATTTTGCTCCCAGTTATATTCAGCTAGCAGTGTTTCAAAGTGATAATCGGTAACAGTTTCCCCAAAATTAACGGTTCGAGCTTGGTTACCAACTGCTGCTGAAAGGTATTCACAAATTCGTTCCCCGACATTTTTGTCGACTATTGTTTCGGATGTGGTTTCTTCAGAGTCACGTCGCTTGTCTGTATTAGGTTCCACATTCTTCACTTCAACGATTTGATGTGGCAAGTTAACATTGGTAGACTGTTCGTCTGTGTCAGCTGAAGTAGAAGACGAAGAAGATGACGTGCTCGAGGAAGATGAAGATGAACTTGAGGAGGAACTAGAAGACGTGCTTGTGTTAGACTTGCTACGTCTCCTCTTTGGTGCTAATGGTGGTACGTACAACCTATCATTGTCTGAAGCGGGAGAAAAGTCGCCATCGTCGCTGCTTCCAGTAAGTAATGCGTTCGAACAGATACTAGTTGAGGGCTGATTGTTCGTAAAAATTGAACTTGTGGATGTTGAATTTGGTTTTATAGCTAGTTCTAATATTCTTTTTCCTCTACTTCTGGATGAATTCATAATGTTTTCGATGAATAAGTTACCTTCAACAAAAAATACTCAAAAACTTAGTTAAATCAGCTTGTTGTTAGCATAATAATCGGGTACTTCACTGTATAATAAATAAATAAAAATAATTTCTTAAAACTGATATTATAAAATATCTTTAAAAATGTAATTCATGTAGCTTTTTATTAATTACTACGAATTTTAAACCAATTAATAAAAAAAAAAACCAATTGAGTAGTGACATTAAGTTACTTAGTACATTTTTCATACAAAATTGTTGTTTTGATAGGTGATAAAAAGTCAATCTTAATTAAGGTGTCAAGTATCCAATTATTAAAATGTCATCAAAATGTAATAAATTTGCAAGCACTCAATCCTACAACCGAAACTGACAAAAATATCATTTACAAGTTTTAACTCAAACGAACGTAAACATAACAAAATTGCTTGTTATGAAAGGAAGAAGTGACAGTAATCAAAAAATGTCTTTACTTCTTTTCTAATGATTATTTACGTAAATTTTCTTAACCGATAAAGTGACGCTAAACATAAGATGCCGTTTATTTTTTTAGACAATCATAAATTACCTATAAAATTTTAGTACAATAATGACACTAAGCACAATAGTGCCGTTTATGGGTATAACCTCGCATAGTTTTGTTAATTAATTCACGCAATAAGCGGTGCTATACAAAATATGTCACTGTTGTATTCTGTTTTTTATAATAATTTTATGAAAAGTTACGATATAACTGACACTAAACAAAATATGTCACTTTTTCACTTACCCCGTGCAACAGTTGTCGTCGGTGACTGGACGCGAACTGACTTAGTGTCGGTTTTTGTTTCACAAACAAACACGTATTTTAAAAGTATGAAGTGACACATGGTGACATCTAGCACAATTCAATGGTGCTATTGGATAACGGATCTTTGCATGTGACGTAGTTTTCTCCGCAGATTTCAGATGTCGCTATAACTCCATATCGCCAAATTTCGTTTAGTGTCACTTTTGTTTTCAACGTGCGAATTGGTCTTTGTACAGAACTATTCTCAAAGGATTTTTTCGGATAATATCTGCCACCGATTTATGGAGTACAATAGTTATTTGAGCTGAGCATTATGTTTCTTCTCTAGGCCTTGAAAATAGGCTACGTTTGTAATATTACTTATTAAAAAGAATAGGAATTTTAAATCTAAATGCTAGTTATTTTACAGAGCTCTGCCAATATGTCCAGTTAGGTGAAATTAATTCTGAGTTATACGTGACTAGTACGTAGTTAGTTAATCAAGGTAGTGCCCTCGGGCCGACTTAATTCTGGTTGATGATCTGATCAACGACCTTCCAGTATTTGTTGACGCTGCGCAATGTCTCATGTTTGCTGATGATGTGAAACTGTTTTTAGGTATAAATGATATTAATGACTGTTTGGCATTACAAAAAGATATCAATAGTGTAGGTACTTGAGTGGTATACTTCTAATAAATTTGAATTAAATGTAAGCAAGTGTAGAATAATGAATGACATTTACTAAAAGCTCTTCGCCCTTACTTTGGTCATATCTTCTGGGAGGGAAATCCCTAACTAGGTTCACAGAAATTAGCGATCCCGGCCTTAAGTTTGATAATAAACTATCGTTCAATCCACATATCGTTGAAATAAGTAAAGAGGCGAATAAGATTAGGTTTTGTATTGAGGCAAGCGAGTAATTTTTCTGATATTCATGCAGCTATCAGATTATATAACACTTTTGTAAGAAGTTCATTGGAGTTCAATGCAATGATCAATAGGATACGCACGAAAATCTCTATATACTCACCATTGAAAGAATACAACGAAAGTTACCCGGTTCATATACAAAAAAGTATATGGCTACTATCCCCAGTCCGTCAGTACTTGTCTTGGGTATGGTTGGCCTTGACTCTTTACAGCTGAGGAGAAATTTGTTATTGCTCTTGCATTACTATCGAGCTAGATTTGACGAGCTCGGTGGCGCAGTAGTAAAACGCGTTGTTCGCTACTTTGACACCAACGCTCTTGGGTTCGATTCCGACACAACACAAACATTTGTGTGCATGAACATGTCTATTTGTCTTTGTCTGGGTATTTTCTATGTATAATAAGTATGTATTTACAAAAGAAAATGTATTTACGTATGTTTATCAGTTGTCTAGTACCCATAACACAAGCTTCGCTTACTTTGGGGCTAGATGGCGCTGTGTAATTTGTCCGACAATATTTATTATTTATTTATTTACTATCGGCTTCTAAACTGCAATAAACTATATAATCCAATCTGCCTGGCTCGACGCGCTCTCGCAGTTATTGCGCCTGATCGCTATAGCATGCGGCAATATGTCCAGTTAGGTGAAATTAATTCTGAGTTATACGTGACTAGTACGTAGTTAGTTAATCAAGGTAGTGCCCTCGGGCCGACTTAATTCTGGTTGATGATCTGATCAACGACCTTCCAGTATTTGTTGACGCTGCGCAATGTCTCATGTTTGCTGATGATGTGAAACTGTTTTTAGGTATAAATGATATTAATGACTGTTTGGCATTACAAAAAGATATCAATAGTGTAGGTACTTGAGTGGTATACTTCTAATAAATTTGAATTAAATGTAAGCAAGTGTAGAATAATGAATGACATTTACTAAAAGCTCTTCGCCCTTACTTTGGTCATATCTTCTGGGAGGGAAATCCCTAACTAGGTTCACAGAAATTAGCGATCCCGGCCTTAAGTTTGATAATAAACTATCGTTCAATCCACATATCGTTGAAATAAGTAAAGAGGCGAATAAGATTAGGTTTTGTATTGAGGCAAGCGAGTAATTTTTCTGATATTCATGCAGCTATCAGATTATATAACACTTTTGTAAGAAGTTCATTGGAGTTCAATGCAATGATCAATAGGATACGCACGAAAATCTCTATATACTCACCATTGAAAGAATACAACGAAAGTTACCCGGTTCATATACAAAAAAGTATATGGCTACTATCCCCAGTCCGTCAGTACTTGTCTTGGGTATGGTTGGCCTTGACTCTTTACAGCTGAGGAGAAATTTGTTATTGCTCTTGCATTACTATCGAGCTAGATTTGACGAGCTCGGTGGCGCAGTAGTAAAACGCGTTGTTCGCTACTTTGACACCAACGCTCTTGGGTTCGATTCCGACACAACACAAACATTTGTGTGCATGAACATGTCTATTTGTCTTTGTCTGGGTATTTTCTATGTATAATAAGTATGTATTTACAAAAGAAAATGTATTTACGTATGTTTATCAGTTGTCTAGTACCCATAACACAAGCTTCGCTTACTTTGGGGCTAGATGGCGCTGTGTAATTTGTCCGACAATATTTATTATTTATTTATTTACTATCGGCTTCTAAACTGCAATAAACTATATAATCCAATCTGCCTGGCTCGACGCGCTCTCGCAGTTATTGCGCCTGATCGCTATAGCATGCGGCAGACGCGGCCACTGTTTGCCATGCCCGCGACCTATACTGTCGCCGCTGAACTGGCACCTACCGCTTGTGTCCAGCACTGCTCAACCCTCTTATTACTTACTAGCGGCCCGCCCCGGCTTCGCACGGGTGGACATTTATTTTTTTAAACATTTTGGGATAAACGAAGAGTAAATGTATCTTTAGAGAGTTTTTTAAATAGTTTTTCTTAAATAGCTTTTTTTTTCAGACAAATTACTTTAAGTGGTACGTACTTAGTGGTATTTAATTTTTTATTAGTTTTTATCCATAACCGTAATTACAATCGGAAAGTTTATTTTTTATTTATTTATATTGTTTTTAGTTTTATTTTTTACATTTATTTTAATATATATAACATATATTTCGAGACTTTATATTAATTTAATTTAATAGGTTTTACTTTTTTAGTTTCCAATATGTCTACCTTAAGGCTGTATACTATAATTGGCTGTGGTATTCGTAGATGGCAACAAAATATATTGATTTTAGGAATCCTACTCGAGAAAGTGCAACATTGGCTATGAGAAAAGCATTCTTCTCTTAGGTCGATGCCAAAGATCGAGAAAGTTTGTCCCTGGGATTTATTTATTATAAGGGCAAACGATACCTTTACAGGAAACTGTAACCTTTTAAAAGACATGGGCAAATCTGTTGGTATCATCGGGATCCGCGGAATGTGAGCTAGCTGTCCGGCCGTGGGACCGGTGATGATTGTTGCTATAATCAGATTGTCTCGTGATTCCTTTATCAAAAGCCTTGTGCCATTACATATATTGGGAGGGCTTAAATTTCCCAACAGCATAATGGGAGTACCAACTTTTAATTTCAGTTCGTGTCGTGGCAAGCCGGCGGGATAGAAAGAATTTAAAAATTCTTGTAGATCTGTATCTTCTGTACTGTATCTTCGATGTTGCACACGTTATCAATAGATTTGTAACATTTAAAATCACCTGGTACTTTTTCAATGATCATTTTGTTTATCTCATTTACTGAGCTGTTTTTCGGTGAGACGATCGCCCTCGAATAGAGCCAATCGAAATTTCTTTCTGTAAGATGTTCGATGTCGGGATAGATGGTCTCTATAAGGATTTCTAGACTGTGAACAGTTTGAGCCAATTCATTATCCAATAATACTTGGAGGCTATGTGTAATAGGAGATGGTAATTTTTCGCTTCCAAGTTTAAGTAATTTTTGTGAGACATTGTCGTTGCCTTCATTACTTAAACGTGCTCTCATATTCGTGCGCAAATTGAGAGTTTCAATTGATTGCCACAAAGGTGATGATTTGAGGCACGCTTTTCTGAAAAGAACTTTTTAACTGGAACAGAAAAAATGTGGTATGAAAAAGTCAAAACATTCAATGTCGGTAGCGTGCGAATGAGCCGCGCAGGTACCTATCTCATAGATAGTGCGCGATAGAAGTGCGCCGTGGCACCGTGGCCGCCGGTGTCGCAAGCAAGGGATTGAAACACAAAACAAAATCCGTAATATCTTTGGAATGGAATGTCCGATTTCGTTAATTCAAAGAGTAACCTACAGGTATTGAAACAGTCTTGAATACGAAATGATTTATTTGGATAAGGATCAATACTAAGGTACGAATAATGTGGCCTAGTTTGTACCGGCGTTACTATAGCATATTTTAACATGAAAAAGTAGTTATTGTGACGTAACTGTAATAGTTAGACATATGGTATCGCGGACTTTTTTGTAGATATTGATGTCCTCTATAAAACTGTAGTACATTACTTTACTCTATTGTCAATAGTTTCAGCAGCGTACGCGGTATAAGGATTTTTTGGTATCTTTTTCACACATTATCGAAGTTTTCATACGGATCCCTAACTATTTTCAAAATATTTTATAGCCTATGTTAATCATTTATATTGTATCATTCTAATGGTGAAAGAATTTTTGAAAACGGCCTAGGCGTTTTTGAGTTTATTCATAACATACATACAAATCTTTTCTCTTTATAATAATAGTATAGAAGTATAGATAGTATAGATTATCAAAATTTTGACCTATTCCATACCACAAAATCTGAATTATTAAAATACGTAAAATATTTCGTGAATAATGTTAACATGTTACTCCGATTGATCTGTACACGTTTTGGTTGTAATGATAGTAAGTGTATAGTGTATGTATAATAAATACATAAATAGAATTGAAATACAGCATGTACCGACAGGAATATACAAACTCGTTTATCTCTTTCGACGCTCAATAGTACTGAGAAGTTAGAAGAAATATCGATGAACCAGCCGATTGCTACAGGATTGCAGAAATCGCGTTATTTAACAAAAACTTGTTACAACTTGATTGCGTACGGGTTATCCTACGAAAGCTATGTTATATTTAGTTTTTATACTGAAATATAAACTAAATAATCGATATTGTGTAGTAGGTAGGTTTTAAATTCAGTGATTGTTTAAATATAAAGTAAATAAAATTACAAATCTATCATCATCCCCCTAAACCACACCAATACCCCTATTCCCCCCCCCCCCCCCCCCCCCCACCCACCCCTTTAGGCCTTCAGCGCCCAAGGGGGCTTTATCACCCACATTGTGAAAGACTGCTGTACACAATAATACTCGTCGTCATTCTGCTATGCCATACACGATTTATCTGATATATGACGGCACACTGAGAAAATAATCGAAAATGTTTAAAAAAATGTCGTTTCGAAAACTGGTAATACCAAAAAAAACATACTATGTTGCCCATGGACTTCTTAAACTATAGGACTATAACTATAGTTAAAAATATTATTTTTATCTATATATTTACCTAAACCTGGCCTAAATGTGACACAAACCTGAACTTGAAGTCTAAAGTTAAATAAAAGTTAGATATAGGCTGTACTTTTCGTAAATCACTTAATTAAACATCAGTCAAAATGAGCTGAAACTATTAATGTGACTAATTCTACACGAGCCATATATGGAAAAATATTTAATGTTATATCAGGTAATCAAATCGTTAGTTCTAGACAAGGCTACAAATAAAAAGATGTTACATTTATCATTTCAATATTTTTCCTAAAGAATTAATTGAAATCTTAGATTTTGAACGCACCGATGCAATTTGCGGTGACACTGTTTAACAGAAGTAGGTTTCATTTCATTAATGTAATTGTAGCGAGTTAATCTATATTAACAAGTTACATGTATCTATAGTCTGACTACACAGAGAAAGCAAGTGGGAACTACAGCATGAGGTTTTTTGTTTTTTGATAACCCTATATGATGTTATCAAATCTGGCCAAATACGAGTACGATAGATGCTGTCATATATAAATGTTAAAAAGTTTATCGAAGAAAACATTTTAAATGGAAGAATATATCTAAATATTATCGTGTGACATAAAACAATAAATTGAATCAAAAGGTGATCTTGTATGTATCTTACTTTATGATTGACACTTAGATGTAAACTTTTAAAACTTTTGAGACAAGCCTTTATTACTACTGATAAGTAAATCAAAATTTTGTGGTAAACCGAAATTGAGAATATTTTTCATGAATTTGTAGAGTGTACAGCAAGGGTACAGTCACATACGGAGCTGACTCATCTTCTTTGCGTCATTCCGTTACCTTTTCCGTTAGGGTTGATGGGTCCGCTTCTTAAGCCTAAGGATAACCGTGGTTATATTCAGCGGTTAGCCGTGTAGTTTCGGCCTAAGAATTGGCGGCCCCATTTCAACCCGTGTGTGTCGTAAAAGGCTAAGGGGAATATCCAGGAGGCAGGCAGGAGCGTCCCCTGCGTACTTTAATAACTTACTGCAGTTGCCACTCCAGCTGCCAAGAGTGGCAACTATAGTAAAACCCCCTCAAAAACATGAGTACGACACAAAGACTGCCCCCAGTCACCGGCAGCCGCGCTGATCCTGGCTCCGGTTGCGATCAGAGTATTGGCGGGTATTATTCTTAGCTTAGCTTACCCCCACATAACGGACTGGCCCTGGCAACATACAATACGCGCACAATGAGGACCGACAAGAAGAGAGTGGAGTTAGAAGAGGAATTAAGCAAGTTACTACTACTACTATAACTTCACGTCAAATCCCTTGCGGGGTAGGCAGAGAGGACCGAGCGTGACTCGATCCTTACAATCTCACTCGCTTTTTAACATTCATTGCTCTTCTCAGAGGTTTGCAAGGAGTCGACGGATGCAGGTGGCACAGGGTCGAGACGAGTAGCACTCTAGAGGGGAGGCCTATGTTCAGCAGTGGACGAATACAGGCTGAGTTGATGATGATAAGATGACGACGGCGGTGAAGAAAAACTTCGTGAAACCGGCAAGTGGATTGTGGAGTTATGATGGCAGTTGCATCATATCAAAATCAGTATTTTGCCAAATCTTTAGGCTTAGGTAGCGAACCCCGCCAATCCTGATGGACTTAAAAACGATTTAACACTGGGAAGAAGACAACGGTATATCTAAGATACTTAAATAGAGCCTACCCTTTATAGCAGAACTTTTTATGTTATAATATTATTATGCATAATAGCAGATGGCAGAAACTTAATTTCGCAGAAAATCGTTAGACTTGCACTCATTTACGATACACCCAAAACGCAGAATAGTGTAAATCAGAATAATGTGTAGGCATACATTTCATATCCATAATTATTAAAAAGTAGACCAATTATATCGCAGAGAGTTCACAGTCTGAATCGCCTTTTGGCACACATTTCACATCGTTCTGGTGGATTTAAAATAAAATTATCCTTCTTTTTACTTCATTTCTGGGTGGTTATAAAAAAATCATAAAGGGCCCATGTCGGATCTGGGTGGACATTTTCGCTCGATCGCTTTGACAGGTTTTTTCGAACGAGAACATATTAATTTTTACTTTGATTCTGGGTGGTTATAAAAATATTTAATAAATAAACGTTATTAAATGCTAACCGAAATTATGTAAAAATTGATTTTGCTAAAGGTTGCCAAATTATGATAAACGAAATTCTGAAAAGATCATTGTAAGTTCAGACATATAAAGATATAACTATTGTTTGGCCAAAGCCAAACAATAGTTATATGAAATAATTTTAATGCCTTAAGAATATTCGTTTAAAGAGGATTATGTCAAGTGTGTTTGTTATGCCAAATAAATATCGGAGCATCACGATTCTGCCACATAGAGAGAATCCAATTAAATAAGTTTCGTATGCAATTGTTGTATTATCTAACAGATAGTTTTTTTTTTTTTATATTATCAACCGTGGAACTATGACATCGCAAGCCCGCACGTGTGGTTCTATGACGGAAGGATGAGGGAAAAAGAAAAAGACTGTCTGAAAAAGACCATGGTATGTAAGTTTCTTTCTGCATTTGCTACTTTTGCCGTTAACATAGCAAATAACTGGAATCAATACTGATCTCCAGACAGTTGTTATTTGATTGCGGTTTTTAGTGAGGTGGAGATATTTGCGCAGTCGGTATGTTTACTAAATATCACTGTTTCTCACCATTATTTTGCCAGAGCCTCGTTTGCTAGCTGGCAGGTTGCACCGCATGTAGACGAGGTTGGTTTTAAAGTATATCCTTAGAATTAAATCATATAAAGAAGTATTGGTTTAATATGTATCGATCGTGTAAAAGCTTGGGATCGTCGACAATTCTCACTGTTTGGTTAAACTTAGTTTACCTAGTTATCCCATATTGTAGAACCTACTCGTAGTTACTTTTATTAACAGTTAACATAGTTCTCTCTCTCCTTCTCCCCAGGGTAAAAAACCGCCGTCCGTCCATAAATGGGTTCGAATTTGTACATGATTTTTTTGACGTTATATTCCTTTGGCGTGTTAGGGAAAAATGATGATTTACGACATCAACATCTAAAATCGACACCACGAAGTTGGTTGGTAAATATATTTCAAGTTTCGTCCATGGCTATACTCAAAGTGTTTTATATCAGAACAGATATGTGCGATGTGTCTTTAACTTGTGTATGATATCCAGAGAGTTGTAATTTGGCTGCGGTTTTCTGTGAGATGTAGGTACTTTTTTTTTATACTACGTCGGGAGAAATACAAGCATACGGCCCACCTGATATAACCGGGTACCGTAGCTTATTACTTGCTTGCGATATATTAATTATCACTCGCGCGATGCCCTCTCTGCTGCTTACACAGGAACTTCTTGGGAGCTTACTGGTGACCTCACTCACATGCAGGAACACAGCAATCCTTTAAGGAGTTGTCATTTAGCTGCGGTTTTCTGTGAGGTGGAGGCACTTCCCCAGACGGGCTGCTTTGATTCGCCCTACCTCTCTTAAAACATCGAGACCAAGACAAACAGACATGTTCATGCACACAAATGTTTGCCTTGTGTGGGAATCGAACCCACGTGTCAAAGACGTCTTCCCCAGACGGGCTGCTTCGATGCGCCGCCCTACCAAAAGCTGCGCATTGTAACAGAGAACTCCAAAACTTAATTTCAGACTGTTTTTCCAGGTGAAACCGCGTCTACGAGCTAGTCTATAATAAATGTCATTAGTTACCATTATCCATTCTATTATCATGTAACAGGTGTAAACCGGAGATGGTTGCCGGATAACCGGGCGAGGCGTGGCGCCGGGTGCATGTGAAGGCTACTGAATAACATGATTAATGTCCAGGTGACGAGCCAAGATTCAGCGGTTCTCAAACTTATATATATTCAGGGTTTCTGACCGACCTATACGGACGGGATGTTTTTCGAGCCTATCTGTGTACGTACGTATGCACGTTATGTTGTGGCTTCCTGGAGCGCTTACTCCGATCTTGATGTATCGTTAGATTCGTCTTTATACTCAAAGTGTTTTGTAGGGCTAGGCGATATTCACAAGAAGCGAACGTTAATATAGTGAACGTAAACTTGTTAAAGCACACTATTAGGTTTCAATACTTATCTATACTAATACATTAAGCAGAAGGGTTTGTTTGAACTAAACTCTGGAACTACCCATGGTATTTATGGTATTTTAGACGAGCTCGGTGGCGCAGTGGTGAAACGCGTTGTTACGCTACTTTGACACCAATGCTCGTGGGTTCGATTCCCACACAGTACAAACATTTGTGTGCATGAACATGTCTGTTTGTCTTGGTCTGGGTATTTTCTATGTATAATAAGTATGTATTTACAAAAAAAAAAATGTATTTACGTATGTTTATCAGTTGTCTAGTACCCATAACACAAGCTTCGCTTACTTTGGGGCTAGATGGCGCTGTGTAATTTGTCCGACAATATTTATTTATTTATTTATTATTTGAAAAAATCTTTTTGCATTTGTAAACCTAATTCTTAAGGAGGGGTATAGGCTATTCAACTTCACGATACGACCTTTTGAAGTTGAGCAATAAAAATAATGGGGTTTCCACAGTATACTGGTATAAGCACGGGCGAAGTCGCAGGCTGCAGCTAAGAGTATGTATAGCGGAAGAATTTGGTTATTTGTTTGGACACGCTTATCTCTGGAACTACGAGTCGCGTTTAAAAGATTATTTTTGCATTGGATAACTCAATTCTTGAGGAAGGTTACAGGTAAGCCATTCAACATCATGCCATGACCCTTGGAAACTGAAAAAATAGAGTAATGAAATGCTGCTTCCACGGGATACCGGAATACGTGCTGACCAAGTCGCGGTATATATTTAGCTAGGTATTTTAATATACGCATTATCCGCTTATTTTCTGAAATACCGCTTGCGTCGTAGTTGTTTTATTTTTATGTTTAGTTGTCGTATTTTGCAATTACAACTACACTAGTATAAATGAGTGTAATACGAAAAATATCTATTGTTTGTAAACTTAGGCATATGCAGGTTAAGATATAAAATTAACTGCATCTAAACTTGATGTTTTCTGCTCAATTGAGAGATAAAATACCTATATTTTTTATAATAATTAATAAAAAAGGTTTACTCTCTATCTATCTACGTCTCTATGTATCTATATATCTATTTATCTATATTTCAGATCCTTATAGATTTTCGATGAATTAATTATCTACTATCTATACAAACCCTCTTAGTTCTTTGCTATAATTGATGAAATTTCTGTTCAAGGGAGATAGAATTACACTCAGTGGACAATAATAAATATATTTTATTAAATTATTTAAAAACCTTTTATTGTTATGTAATTAGACGAATTAGTTATCTATATTTTGCGCCGAATTCTATGCGACACGTAGGCAGCTTACGCACCCGGCTTAATTAGGCTACTGTTTGTGCTAGAAGATAAGTCTTCACGTGGAGCCATGGCTACTACGAGTATATTTAAATAACACAGTTATTTAAATAAGCTATATATATATATATATATATATATAACATTTATTTTTGATGCCTGTGAGCAGCAGAGAAGATAAGTGATAGCCTAGTGGATAAAGAACAAGCTTATTAATCGTCTGGTCATGCTTCAAATCCTGATGTGGGCATGTACCACAAAATTTATGTTTTCGGATTTGTATACATATTTCATTATTTTTTAATTAATAAATATATAAATTGTAATGATTACTTGCTCGCTAGTGAAGGAAAACATCGTGAGAAAACTGACAAGTCTAAAAACGTATAACCTCACCACCTAAGAAACGTTTGCTTTTCCTCTGGGTTGTAGAGATCTGACAGCTCGCTCCATGTTATCAGTAGCTTCACCAAATCCTTAGGCTTAGGTAGCGGATTCCACCAATGCTCATGTATAACGTTCGATAGAATATTTATTTAGACTAGAAGACACTTACTGTGTTAAATTTGTAGTCAGTAAGTACTGTAAAATATGGTCGTTAATACAAGGAGTTTTGCTTATTCCATCACACTGTTACAGTTCAAATAGTTTTAAATGGCTACTATATATATAACAAATCAGTTCCAAAACTGAGTTCGCAAAAACTCACACTCTAAACTCACATGTCCTTACATAATACACACGCTCGCACACATTCGTCCGCTACTTTGTCATTGAATCTTCTCTTAAACACGTTATTATTATTATTTTAATGAAATCCGTGCAATAAATTTTTATGCACTCTCGATATTTATGCAAATACTTCAGCTTAATGCGCTATAACCTGTTTCTCGATATGTACGAGTATTTGTAGACATCATGAAATTTGTAAAATAGCCTCAATCACTATAGTCAACATAACATTTTTGCTTGTTTTTTTATTTTAAAGCTAAATTGTGTTTATGTTTCGTTAAGCGCATTAGTTTTTCTTCAAAACCAGGGAGAGAACCTGGTTGTTCACCTCACAGATAATCCTAGTGTGAGGACCTGAGCTGTATGTACTAACTTATATTACTCGTATTGTGTTAAATCTTAATGTATATTTATTTACTTTTTCTTATTATGTATATACGTATGTTATCTATATATCTTCACGCTAGGTCCCTTGCGGCAGAGGAAAACGGGCGCCATAAGACGCGGTGCTTACATACTTCACTCGCTTCTGTAACATTCATAGCTCTTTCCATGCACGCTCGCCGGTTTCTGGGGCTCCCAAAATCACCTTGTGATAAAAGACGACCAATTTGGTCATGGTAGGTTAGTCTCGGTCTTCCTCGGCTCCTACATACTTCAACTTTTACATTGTATATCTGTTTCGTCATTATTTCGTCCAGCACTCTTTCTACATGTCGGATCCAACGGAGCATGCCATTTCTTATCTTTACGTTTTTCCCGATAAAAGTCCTTCGCGGTAAACACACATATATTTTTTTATATACAACGTCTTTAGGCATACAAGTATATGGCTTATCTGATATAAAGCTGTTACTGTACCTTACGAACGCTTGTAACACATTAAGTATCACTCGCGCGATGCCACCTCTACTACTAATACAGCTACTCGTTAGGAGCTTACTGATGACCTCGCGAATACAACAACCCATTCCTGCGAGCGATATTAGAAAGCTAATACGTGTAAGAAGCCTGACTCAGGAAGTACTTTCATCTTACAGAAAACTTCAGCCACGTTGCAAATCCCTTGTGAGTTGCTATACTCCCGACAGCCAGCGACGTTTCCTGTAAGCTCCTGATGAGGTACTGTGTAAGCAACGGGGGCAGCAATGAACGAATCCATACTTCTTGTATTGTAAACATTTGTCGGCGTAAATAATTAAAAGGAGTTGATTTGACACTTCCGAGGCACAGTGCGTGCTTTGCCGCGCTACGAGGTGGCGCTGCCGTCGCTAGCGCGCGCTCACGGAACGTGCGTCGGAGTGTTGCGCGGCGTGTCAGATCGCTTTGCGTTCGGTGCGCGGGCATTACTCTGACGGATCGTCTGCCTCACAATTAATTATTTGATTTGTTTGAGATTATCACATTTGTTATTAATTTGATATCGTTATATTATGTGTTCGGTGTAATGACATTAAAATCTGTTGATACTTGAAGAGTGTTAAATTATTGCATTCTCTATATAGATCTCGACTAGCTTGAGTAGTAGGATACCTCCTGAAATTGTACTTCCCGACATATTCATAAACTACGGAACTTCTTTATAAGAGGTAAGGCGCATCAAAACAGCCCCGCAGTGTATGTTTTTTTTTATACAACGCTGGGAGACATTCAGGCATATGGCTCGCCTAATGTAAAGCAATTACCGTAGCCTATTAACGCTTGTAATATATCAAGTATAACTCGCGCGATGCCTCCTCTGCTGCTTACACAGCAACTCCTTAGGAGCTTACTGGTGACCTTACTCACACACAGGAACACATCAAACAAGGAAGTTGTTATTTAGCTGCGGTTTACTGTGAGGAGGAGGTACTGCCCAGAGGGCTGCTTTGGTGCGCACTACCTCTCTTGAAACATCCAGACCAAGACAAAGAGACATGTTCATGTACACAAAATGTTTGTCTTGTGTGGGAATCGAACCCACGAGTGTTGGACGAGTTGGGCGGGCGTTGAACGTCAAAGTCGCGTCATTCACGACTGAGCCACCGAGCTCGTCAAACCTTCACCTCACAGAAAACCGCAGCAAAATAGCAACTTCCTAGAGGGTGGTTGTATTCCTGCCAGTGAGCGACGTTGCCAGTAATTTTCAAAAGAGTTGCTGTATTAGCAACAGAGGTGGCATCGTGCGAGTGATAATTAAGGTTTATAGGCTGCGGCAACCGCTTTACATCAGGTGGGCCGTATGCTTGTATGTCTCCTAATGTATATATAAAAGAAAAACTTTACGTCAGGTGAACCGTATACTTCCCGGTATTGTTGAATAAGAGGTGGAATAACTAATAAATAATAATTCCATAGAGGAAATAACCTATGGAAAACAGATGAGGCCGACATTACGTAGTAACTCAATTCACCGCCACGGGGGTAAAGTATAACATATTAGCTAGTTCGTGGATCAAATAGCAACTTTATTTATTTATTGCACATGTCAGTTTAAGGCTTACAATTGAATGTGAAGAAAACCAAAATAATGGTCTTTGAAAGAGATACAACCAGAACGAACACTAGGATTACGGTTGATGATGTAGTAGATGTAGCGATGGAAGGTACACCGCTGATGTGGAGAGATGAGTGAGTGCAGGGAATAGCGTGAATGGAGCGTTGGGTAAACTGTTTGGCAGCCGAAATCTAAGCCAGAAGGCACAGCTCGCTGTACACAACGCGATGTTAATCCCAACGCTAACTTATGGAAGTGAGAGCTGGGTATAGCAGAGAGAGTATGAAAGTAGAATAAATGCGGTCGAGATGCGAGCACTGCGAAAAATTTGTATATTGCAATACCCAGCCAGGGTCCATGTTTGTGAAGTTGTGGTATCTTACGTATTATTATAATTGCTACCTAATGTAAACTGACATGTATGTATGTATGTATATCTTCACGCCAGGTCCCTTGCGGGGTAGGCAGAGAGAACCGAGCGTCAAATGATTGGAGCCTTACACACTTCACACGCTTCTTTAACATTCATAGCGTTTTCTAAGGCTTTAGACCTTTAGGGCTCCTGACATCACCTTCTGATAAAACATGATCAATTAGCGATTAACATAAATAATCTCTATTAATATAATATCCTTCTTATTACTATACATGTTAAAGATGCGAGTGACGTGTGTATCATTCATATATATACATATTTCTAATAAATAAATATAAATAAATAAATAAATAAATATTGTCTGACAAATTACACAGCGCCATCTAGCCCCAAAGTAAGCGAAGCTTGTGTTATGGGTACTAGACAACTGATAAACATACGTAAATACATTTTCTTTTGTAAATACATACTTACTATACATAGAAAATACCCAGACCAAGACAAACAGACATGTTCATGCACACAAATGTTTGTGTTGTGTGGGAATCGAACCCACGAGCGTTGGTGTCAAAGTAGTGTAACAACGCGTTTCACCACTGCGCCACCGAGCTCGTCAAATAGTTTTATATCTAATAGTATTTAAAAGAGATCACATCAAAGCAACCCGTCGGACCAATTACCTCCACCTTACCGCAGCCAAAGAACAACTCCCTGGAGAATTGTTATGTTCCTGCGAGTGAGTGAGGTTACCAGTAAACTCCTAAGGAGTTTCTGTGTCAGCAGCGGAAATGACAATGATACGAAATGTATTGCAAGCGTTGATAGATCAGGCGAGCCGTAATCATTTTATAAAAACAGACATTTTATAAAAAAGGCGAAGGTATATTTTGCCTATTGAATTCGTAGCAATAAGTACTATAGAAGTTGTGTTGATTACAATACACCGTACACTTTAAAAACCATTGGCCGATGCAGTACCGCGTAGTAAACGCAATCTTAGAACAGCTCTATTGCATCCCCTAATGTTCAAGATTCGTGTTCGCCGCCAATGCTGCCATTACACGAACGGAATAGATTCATTTGGAATGAAATTGAAGCCATTTGCTTTGTTATTAATAGAAATGTAGAGCATACGAAAGATCTGACACAGAATTTTAAATTGCTTTAAATATCATTTAGCTACTATAAAGCTCGGTTGACAAACAAGCAATCCACCTGATGGTTACTAATCACTAATGTTTATAGATATCATAGTTACCAGGAGGTCGTCCCCCTTGCTTTACAGATCAAAGTGATTACTTATCGTTTAGAAGAGCCCGATGGGGTATTTAGAAACATTTTAGACAGTGTGGTTAGCTATAGCTGCATTAATACAAAGTATCGTGGGTTCGATTCCCCATCGATCCCTTATCAAAGCAGCCCGACTAGGGTAACATTTCGCAAAAAACCGCAGCGAAACAACAGCCAATAACTAAAAGAAATTGGTTATTTTAACAATAAAGTTTAATTATTTTTTATCATAAACGTGACAAACAAGCATACAGCCTGCCTCATTTACATATTCGATTCCTGCTCTCGACAAATTTTAATTTTATCCGGGTAAATTCTATATGCTGATATTATGCAGACCATACTTCTACTAATCTATAGTGGAAGCTTTGCTTAGTTCGAAACAGATGGCGCTATGGTCTTTGTTAGGTTGTACATAGTTAACGAACCTTTGCACCGTCATATTAAATTCAAACGTCGTCACTCATACGCTAAGCCTTTTTGTAAAAAACCGATTACATCCCTAGAAATATAAATAAATTGTATTATTCTATTTATTTAAGTAATTTAGTAGAAATTAATTCATATGAACAAATTATATATTTACTGCAGCATTTCATGTACAACGAATATCTTTCATCTACCAGCATTTATTGCATCATACTTAAATTTAACTTTTACTAACATGGTTCCAATGACAGTATAATGATGATGATAAAGTTGTTATTACATCGTTGTCGCCCCTTTCAGTATAATTTTTGTAACACTAAACGTATCACACGTGCATATTCCGTTGCAGACGAATTCACTTATTTAGGAACCCTCATGATTATTCTCTTTGTGAGTGAGAGAGGATACGATTTAACTTCAAAGGCGTTGCTGTATTAGTTGGGGAAGGGGCAATGCGCTAGCTATATATCTTACTTTGGAAACATTTGTGCTGAATGTGCCTCGAATAGGTCAAGCTGTGTGCTTTTACCATACGAGATTATAAAAAAATATCAATTCCAAATCTTTATCGATAGTATGCTTTATTATTACTATGTAATAATAAGTATTATATAATAGTAAGAAGCGTATTACAGAGATGATTTATGTTAATCGATAATTGATAATGTTTTATCACAAGGTGAGGTCAGGAAAAGACCGGTATGCGTCCATGAAAAAAGCTATAAAGCGAGGGAAGTGTGTAAGTATGTTTTGGGGTGATGTTGAATTAATGGCACTGTAGTACAGCTTGTGGCGAGCTGTTGGTGTGTAAAGACACCACAGGTACAGGAGTGCTTCAGAGAGTCGATCAAGGCCTTCCTCTCCGGCGCGTATTCGTCAGTCAGAGTAGAATGTCAAGAAGGTCCGCAGGACTTTTAGCTCTGGCTTACCTTCATTAGCCCTCCAGGGAGGAGTCGATAGAGCATATTGCTTTATTAGGTGATATGCTGCAGGGGTGGAAGTGTTAAAGGGCATAACGCCGCGAGTAACTTCGGAGAAAGCGCAGCACACCTCTCGACACCCCTGAGTCACTTACACCGGTGTTGCTCTGGACGACTTTCTCTGGCGCTTCGAGGGTCCATCTAGTGAGTGGCGAGCCACCACCTGCTGAATGTAACATCAGATTATGATAGTTATGGCAGGCGCCCGTCCCTCTTCTGCAATAGTACCTTCCCAGTTCTAATAATACCTACAGATATCATTTCAATAGTCCATTTTTTTCCGACTTATTCGCAATAGTCCCAATACCTGCCGTGACCTGTTCATGGGTATATTGTCCCATTGATATCCCCTGGATCAGGTCACAGCGGGTATAATACATTACATTATTCTTTTCGAAGGGACCTCTACGAGGTGGATACATCATATCCCCGCGCACGCCTGTCAAATGACCGGGGTAAACGCCCGTGAATTAAGAAGAAGTAAACTGAAGATTCGAACTGTATCATTTTCATCTGTTTTGCGAAAAGCTGGGTACGTTGCGCATGTCAGGCTAATAAAATACGCGAGTTTAACTACGTTAGCTGCAGCTAGCGTATTGATGGCTTTGTTTTCGCTTCCCTGGGCTACGTTAAAAAATATATAGTAAAGTTGCTGAAATGACCATTACGTGCAAGTTCCATTAATGTTACTTAATAGATTTTTTAATATCTCAGACAATTGAGCGCAATTGTCTACACCTAAAGTAAACCAATTACTCTAGTTTATAAGCAATATACTATTATATTGCTTATCAACTATAGTAATCTAAAAGCCGTTACTACAGAACTGTTTGAAAACACAGTACCTTCCCATTTCCTACAATTTCACTGTTATACCTCTCATTACGAGCTTGTCATGGTAGGCTGGATAGCAGCGTCAGTCTAATCGCAAGCGAGTTAAGCAACGTAACTGGGAACTTGTTTATGGAAGGTTTTTTTTCTCTGCTCCAAGCTCCAAGGCTATTTTAAAACAGTCTCGTTTGTTATCGACAGATTATAGTCGTTAAGGTAAAACATCCTACTAATATTATAAATGCGAAATTTTGTATGTATGGATGGATGTTTGTTGCTCTTTCACGCTTAAACGGCTGAACGGATTTCAATGAAATTTGGTACGTAGATAGATTATGATCTGGATTAACACATAGGCTACGTTATTTGACTCCACGCGGGCGGAGCCGCGGGCAGCAGCTAGTAAGTGATAAAGGGTAAAAAACAGTGTAGTGTTTGCTTCCGCAAATTCGCAGTTGAGCAGCGTAACGAAGCACAGTAAGCTACGTATACATACACGCCACAGTGTTATTTCATGTGAGATGTTGAAATGTATGAAACACTTCTTTCGTTTTGTATTGCTATGTATGTGTGTGATCGTAGCAGTTCATAAACGATTTACTAGTTGAATTAAACAATTTTTAACGGAAGTATCGCGTGTTTTATTTATTTTGTTGAACCTGACGTTTCGAACGCTTTGCAGCGTCCGGGATTTACTTTTTACTTGAATATGGGCCCTTTTCTCGGAACTAAATGCCATGGGCTCTCTTTTTTGTGAAAGAGTACTTGAATCCGCTGCTTTTACTGCCAGTTTAACTTCTAAGAAAAAGGGGACCTGAGGTGCAGAGGCTCTTCGGATTTCCAACGATGGTAGTACGTTGAATTGACATAGGCTGCCGTTTCTTTATCCTCCACATATGTTCTGTACAGTAGATTGCCTGTTACATGTATAGTGAAAAGTTGTTAGTTAATCACAACGCTTCTCTTCTGTAATTTAGTTACCCAGCGTATTTTGAATTGATCGCTCATTTGCTGTTTTATTTTGGATTTTATCTGGGAGAATGGTACTGGCATAATAGTTGTTTCTTAGTTACATACAAATACATAAAGATGAATTTATGTATGTATTTCAAACGACTTCAAAAAGTAAGTTCTCCATTAGACCGTTCGTGTTTTTTTTTGTGTGCATGTCACCTGATATCTTCTCCAATTTTGAACCGATTTTGAATTAAAGAAATGAAACCTTACAAATACTTTTATAGTATTATGAACGGAAAAACTACGACCTCGCTAAAGTTATTATTTATAATTATAAACGATTAGAAACTCTTATTTTTTTAGAACCTTAGTAAGTAAATTCTATTGCCGTGGAGCTATCTCACGATTAGTTCTTTGAAAGTTTGGTGAACTTGCGAGTTCATTAAAGTTTATGGTTATTATTCTCAAGCCTATGTAAATATTCTGAATCGTGCCCAGCTATAAAACTTTCAATCACGCCGACATCCAAATACATATATAGATTAATATACATAGTTACATAATATATGGGTACATAGTTTTGCTCATAAGTCAAAATGCTAGACTATTAACGATCTCGGTGGCGCAGTGGCTAGTAACGCTACTTTGACACCAACGCCCGTAGGTTCAATTTCCACACAGGACAAACATTTGTGTGCATAAACATGGTCTGTTTGCCTTGGTTTGTGTGTTCTTATAATTTTTAGGGCGCTTCAAAGCAGCGTCGTCAAAGGGAATAACTTCCACCTCACAGAAAACCACAAATAACAGAAGGGTAATGTGTTCCCGCGTGATAGTAAGGTCACCAGTATTAGCAGCAGAGGTAGCATAGCGAGAGTGAAGATTCTATTGTTTTTTTTTTAATATACAAGTAGTATATCAAAAATAACAATCGACTCTTTAACAATCAATCAATAAACAATTATAACAACAATAGATGTTATATTACAAACTAACAATAATTTAATGATTGATTGTATTGTGTAGCTGTAATAAATGTATTTCTCAGACGTTGAGAAGATTATGCAAATTAATCGTACAGTTGTATACATTAATTAAACACCGATTGGATATTGTATCGAAGACGATCGATGAGAAAGCTCCAATTTTCAGTAAATTAACACATGTACACAGAACAATTATTCTGAATACATTGTGTTAATATAATTAAACTTAGAAATAGACGCAACCTAATTTTTTTTTCAGAGTTTATTTTATTTTGACTAACCTGACGACGGTGAAGTGATTAGCAACAGCGTGTTACTTTAACACGAAAGGTATTTATTTCCATGCAAGATAAACATTTCTGTCAATAATATTGTATTTAAAGATGACGTATATTCATACTGCGCGTCGTTTTGTTATTGTTCCACTACGACATTATAGTACTTACTTACTTAAGAAGGGGATAGATAATACGGAACGCATGATATAGAGAGAGATAGCTATCTGTCAAGACTTGCGCTTGAAATACGTCAGCGCATCATAGAATAGCGCATATTAGACCAATTGGGTTAATTTCAATGCCTCAGTTTTTGCGCGCTAGTACGACATCTACCTCTTTTTAATACAATATCATTGATTTCTGTGCATTAACATGTTGATTTGTAGTTGTCCCCACAGGAGAAGCACATCCACCTCAGAGAAAATTCCAGCTAAATAACAACTTCCTGGAGGCTTGTTATATTTCTACATGTAAGTGAGGCTACCAGTATGCTCGCAAAGAGTAGCTGTGTTAGTAGTAGAGGTGGCATAGCACGGGTGATACTTAATGTGTTGCAAATGTTAATAGCGCACGGTAATCGTTCTATATCAGGTAGGCCGTATACTTGTACGCCTCACGACGTAAAAAAATAATTAAAAATCGGCCAAGTGCGAGTCGGACTCGCGCACGAAGGGCTCCGTACCATTATCTATAAAAACGGCAAAAAAAAAATCACGTTTGTATGGGAGCCCCCCTTAAATATTTGTTTTATTTAAATTTAATTATATTTTCTTAAAGTGAATATATAAATAAATATTCTGTGAATATTTCAAGCGTCTACCTGTTGCAGTTATCAAATTCGAGCAAAAATGAGCAAAAAATTCACGTTTGTTGTACGGGAGCCCCCTTAAATATTTATTTTATTATATTTTTTAGTATTTGTTATTATAGCGGCAATAGAAATACATCATCTGTGAAAATTTCAAGTGTATAACTATCACGGTTCATGAGATACAGCCTGGTGACAGACGGACGGACGGACGGACGGACAGCGGAGCCTCAGTAATAGGGTTCCGTTTTACCCTTTGGGTACCGAACCCTAAAAAGGACCTACACATGACAGAAATCAGCACCCAAATAACAACTCCGTGGAGGGTTGTTATGTTCCTACGCGTAAAGCAGGTTACCAGCTGCTTATTTGTCGCCATGCTAGCAGCAAGGGCAGCACCTCCAAAAGAGTTATTATGTTAGCAGCAAGGAATCAGGTACGTGCACTACTTCCTACATTACAAGCATCCATAGCTTACTGTAATCACTTTACATCAGGCGTATTTTTTTATACAAAAAGCATTTCGCTAGTTGTATAAAAAAAATACGCAAGGTTGTAAAAAAAATCTATTGTCAGGGTTCTTTTAAGTTTAACGCAGTAATCTTACAGACTCCCGAGATGAAAAGTAACCATAATGTTAAACACGGGTCACTATAGCAGTGAATGCTTTATTAAAACTTGTTCGATAGTTAATGGCATGATGCATAACAATAAGAGATACAAAATTAATATATGACAGACATACAAAATTCACGTTTTGGCGTCATTCCATACAAAGGGCGTTCAACGAGAAGAGATAAAAATGGTACAACACTCTGGCCTTTACCAAGTTTCTTTATATATCAAGCGATAAGTATATCTGTAAAAAATGGCGTAACCGTCACAAAGTGTTACTATCTATCTATAACTTCACGACAAATTCCTTGCCGGGTAGGTAGAGAGAACCGGGCGCCACGTGACTCGTTCCTTACATACCTCGCTTCTTTAACATTCACTGTTCTTCTCATGCATGCATAAGTGTTACTGTCTTTAAATTTTGGTACAGGAATCTTGTCTGTACATGAATTCGTCACACTTGGCAGGTCAAGTAATATCTACGGGTTTGAGTCGTCAGTTAATTAGATCTTAATAGAATCTAATAAAATAGCAACAAATCTTATGATCTATGCCTATTTAAATAAGATACATAATGATGTATGACTACGGGTGGACAAAACAGATCGTTATTTAAATTACAATCTGCTTATATATCAAATATTTTTTTATTGTTTTTTAATTTATGATAAAAAAATATTTTAGTAAGTTAAAAGTTTAATTGAAAATAAGTAAGTAAGTTACGTGGTAACGCTATGAGGAATAAAACTATGTGTCTATTATCTGTATTAATAAAAATGGAGATCCTGACTAATTCACTGACTCATCAACGCCTAGACCAAACCCGTGAACCTAGAAAGCTGAACTTTTGCATAGACGTTACTTTTGTAATGCTCACGAGAGATAAGAAAGGATTTTTGACATTCAATCCCTAAGGGAATAAAAAGAGGGTTAAGGTTTGTATGGAGCAGAAATATTATTTCAAGTCAGTGATACTCTTATTTCTTTTATCTTGGCTGCCTGAAGGCACTACAGAGCCCAGTTGCCACACTACTTAAAAAACTAGTCCACGTACAAACTTGAATCCGCTACAATTTTATCATCCATTTTATAGAATATGATCTACTACTTCACGCCAAGTCCCTTGCGAGTTAGGTAAAGAGAGCCGAGCACCACATGACTAGGTCTTTATTTCATTAGAATGTATCAATTTTTTTTTTCCACCGCGTGGTGTCGGTGCTTAGAAGCACCATCCTTTCTCGGGTGCCGTAGGAGCCGGATCGCCTGCACAAACGTGGTGATTATAGAAAACCTTCCCTAAATATGATGGACACAACAAATAAACGGACCCTAGTTTTCGGCGGTCCCCCTATTCCGCACTACGGTAGCGTTCTCGGTAACACCGGAGCAGGGGGTGCAAAGAACCCCGGCGGATATCCGGATACCATATATCGGCCAGAAACCGGAAAACGCATCGTAGAATGGCCCTCTACACGATGAACTGAAGTTCATAGGAGCCCACATGCAAGCAGGAGGCACCTAATGTAAAGCGGTTACCGAGGTCTATGAACACTTGCAACACTTTAAACATCAATCGCGCGATGCTACCTATGCCGCTAATACAGCAGCTCCGTAGTTGGTGACTTCACTCACTCGCAGGAATACAACAACCCTCCAGGAATTTGTTATTTATCTACGTTTTTCTATATGGTGGAGGTACTTCCTCAGACGGCCAACTTTGGTTTTTTTATAGATCGTTATACAAACATGTGGTATCCGTGATATAAAACGGTTACCGTTGCCGATGAACGCCTGCACCCCATTAAGTACTCTTACCTCTTTTACTAAGACAGCATCTCTTCAGGAGCTTATTCGTAACCTCATTCACTTGCAAAAACATAACAATCCTCGAGGAACAGTTATTAGGCTGCGGTTTTCTGTGACGTAACGTGCTTTACCAGAAGGGCGGCTTTCATGAGCTCTACCTGTCTTGATAACACTTAGGCCAAGCTAGTCAAAGCTTGTCAAAGTTATAATTTATTGTTGCGATATATAAACTTATAAATTACTTATTGTATGAAGTTAGCACTCAAAATATATTTGCTATTCCGTACCTCGTAACAAATGTGACTCTATCTCTATTGCTATGAGTATCCGTAATTCACACGTCTCTAGGTCGCAAAGAAAATAAGTCAAACTCGGATTTTATACTTGTGGTGTAGAATATTGATCCAAAGTATGGCATACCGAGAGGTCAGTACAAGCTTGTATGTAAATAGTTTCTCTATTTCTGGAACCGAGTTTCCAAGAAGTTTGTACATTGCCCCTTTAGTTTACAAGTATTTTACAGGACCGGTAACGTAAAGGCCATATGCTTATTTATCACATATGTGGCATATGCATATGTGGCATATATATATATATATATGTATATATAAAATATAAACAAATAAATATTATTAAACGTGTATAGGGTTCAATGAGGTTTTAAATATATTTATTATCACCTACTATGACACACAAATTTCAAATATTTAAAAAGCATCACTCGCGCATTGTCATTCCCACTGCTAAAACAGCGACTCTTCAATAATTTCCTAGTGATCTCACTTGCAGGAATACAGCAACCCTCTAGGAAATACTACTTGGCTGTGTCCTTCTGAACAGTGGCGGTATACTTTCCCAGTAAAGCTCTATCGTTGCTCTAATGCTCTCTTTCGCCAGAGATTTAGGTGCTGGTTGGCAAGATTCACGTGCATTAGTATTGGCGGTAAAATTGGAAGTGAGTGCTTTCCTCCAAAAAAATACGATTATGAAAGCTGCTATCTACTAATATTCATATAATAACTGTAACAAATTCCAATCATGATTACCATAAGTTTATCAAAATTCACGTTAATCAAAAACAGCAATTTGTTACAAAATAAACAATTGAATTTTACGATACATCAATTTAATTACGCTATTATTCCAAAATCAACAATCCGTGTTTATGGAAAGCAACATTAGCCGATATGGGAGATATGAAGCTGAAGCTCTGCGCAGTACGGTCGGAGAAATCTGAATTCTGAACACAACTGAACGCAGTCGTCCGCGCGCCGCTGGCGAAATTTGACGTTCGCCCGTCGCTGAGCCGAATATCTAACTCCGCCGCGCGTATTCCGTAATACGCACTAATCAATGTGCAGAACTTGTGATGTTAAACTTTTATGTTTACTGTGACACGGAGTTTGTGATTTTATTCCGGATGCTAATTAGCGCTGATGTTTTCCCTCAATTTAATTCAATTTCGTGTTTGTTAACTTGGATACCAGAAGCTGAGAGTAAGTATTTGAATTACGTGTCTCATGTATTTAATTTTAATGTTGTACGGGATTAGAATTTTGAATTTGGTGAAGTTGCTTTTTGCAAAATGAAATAAAGATATATAAATAATTGTATTGTTGTAACAATTAAAATATTAAATAAATTGCATTTGTTCTGATTTTGAAGATCAGCAGCGGGCTCCAAAATTGAAACGATTTAAAATCAAAGTAATTATATATAAATAAAAATCAAGTAAGGATGTTTGTCCTCTATGGACTCGAAAAACGGCTGGACCCATTTTGTATGAAACATTCAGAAAATATTCTGACTAGCACCGCGAGTGGCCCTGTGAAGTTTGATAGCGATTGACTCATTCGAGCAAAGCCGGGGCGAATAGCTAGTGTATAATAAAATAGAATATCAAATAAATGATACTTCTCAATCTATATTTGACGGAAAAAGGAAAATATTAAATTGATATTTATATATATTAACACATACACATCAGACCACTTTTGTAGGCATCACATTTATTCAACGAACACCTTTTTCGTTCATTCGTAAAATATATTATTATTGTTACTTAAACGACATTCGTTTTCATTTTATATAAAAAAGTTCTTAATTCTTGATAACATCGTACGTGTTTTTTATATTATACATTTATTAGATGTTGTCTGCAGAGTATTGCGTAGCTATCGCAGTAAACTTAATAATTTATTATATTATTTTTACTTACCCAACATTGTAAATTTTATTTTAGAATAAGTAATACTTTCTCAATATGTTAAAAATTCTACTAGTCACTTTATTTTATCGAATTTTGAGGAAGCCTTGTAGAAAATTGTTTATTTTGTTATTTTAAATTAGAGTCTAAAAAAGTTGTAAATATAACTCTTTTACAGCTAAATATTTCATAATAATTAATGTAGTGATCATGGTCGATTCTTTACATATACATACGGTTTACTAACTTAACAGTTTCACTAACAAATTTGTATCATCTTAGTATTAAAGATATATTAAATAGGTGGGTACCTGTTACAAAAATGTTTACATCTTTATACACGTATTAGTTGATGAGTAAAATTAACAAATATGCTAGTAAAACTTTTATTAAAAAATAACTCGCCTAAAATAGCTTTTACGTAAGAGTGTTCATTTAGAACCCCTTATGTTAATTATTTATTTGTCGATTAGAATTATTTATTATTTTTGAGAAATAATTGTCACATATTTCATGCGATAATTATCTGAAGTAATTCGCTTATTTTTCCACATATGACTAGTCAGGGTTTCATGAATTTCTACGAGAGATGCACACTTCCGTTATTGAAAATTTAAGACTGAGGTAGGTTTGATATATAGAAGAATTTAAATATTCGTTAACAACTTATTAAAAAAAAAGTGGAACGCCTTGCCTGCACATGTGTTCCCTCCTTCCTACAATATGGGATCCTTCAAACGAAGCGTGAAGAAGCATTTTGCGTGTCAGCATAGCAGCGTCAACCGGCAGGATACGGGATGTAGTATGTTGTCAGTTGCAGTTGCGATTTGGGCTCCTGTTTCGCTTACCATCAGGCAAAGAGGGGCCACTATGCTGAACTAAAATAAAAAAAATAAAAACTTCAAATAGATAACTTTATTTATTAGGGCGACCTCACTTTTACATTATGCATATTGATGTTTAGCAAACAAATATCTGACAAAAGAGAGACAGTACAGTGATATTTAATGACACATCCTAACTAGGGAAATAGGTGTTAATTTTTTATTAGAAATAACTAACTATATCTTCATGCCATGTCCTTCGCGGGGTGGGTAGAGAAAATCGAGCACCATATGACTCCGTCCTTACACACCTCACTCGCTTCATTAACATTCATAGCTCCTCGTGTACACTATCGTAACATAAGCACTTACTATATACTGATAAAAAGGTAGAGCCTCTTATGGAGATGTTAAATTAGCCGTAGAAGGTAAAGAGAAAACACTCGAGAATTATTTCAGCGGTAGCAAGCGTCTATAACCTCGTCGCTCTATAATAGGTGAACAAAAAACTTGTTTGCCAACGAACATGGTAAAAAAGACCTCAGCTACATAACATTTCATAAATCATAAGTTTCTTGGGGAGTCCTTGTGGGGTAAACCAACCAAGGGAATGAGGTAATCTTTGCGTTAGAAACAAACAAGGTGGCAATGTTGGACAAGCTAGGACTCAAATTAAAAACAACTCAAAAATATCAGGCTCGTATGCTCGCCAACTAAGAATTGTGAAATATCACGACATAATAGCAAAATGAAACGCGCTTCTAAGTCAATCCGTTGACAGGCAGCGGTTGACATTGCTTAACCTGCCTTTTCGATTAGATTGACACGTGCAACAACGCCATCGAACTACACATTCTCTTTATGATTTTGTATAATTTGAAGTTGCTTACATGTCAATGCGTTCACCCTCAGGAAAATTATTAATTAACTTTTGTTTCCCAATTTCTAAGAATACACGTGGGACGTATACATGACACTGTTCTGTTTATTTGCTAACGCAGCCAGTCCTCAGAAGCTTACTGGTAACCGTAGGAACATAACACCATTCAGGGAGTTGTCATTTGCTTGCGTCATCTCTAAAATGAGATACTTCCTAGAGCTGCAGTGATGTCTCTCTTAAAACTAAGTGGGACGTTTTCATATTTTGCGTCGAATATCAAACAAGCGTAAGGACCAACTGATAGAACACTGTATCGTATTGAATCAATGCTTTCAAATCTTAACCTGTTGGTATACAAATGTGTGTATTAGTATACAGGTGAACTCCTTAAGTGAAGAAGAGTAACAAAACTCCAATAGTTGTTTTTTGGCTGCAGTGTGTGGGTTTTAATCTCTAAAAGGTGCTGCAGTGCAGTAAAGGTACTTTACATCAACGAGGACTCGATTCCCATACACGACAAACAAAAAATGTCTGGTTGTCTTGGTCTGGGTGTCTTTAAATGACGCAGGGCACATCAAAGCTGCCCGTCTGTAGAAGTACCTCCGTCTTACAGAAAACCTCAGTCAAATAATAACTCCTTGGAGGGTTGCTGTGTTCCTGTACGTGAATGAGGTCACCATTAAGCCAATGAGTAGCTGTGTTAGCAGCAGATGTGAGTGATATTAAATATGTTGCAAGTATACATAGGCTACGGTAACCGATTTATATCAGGTGGGACCGTATGATTACAATTTTAAAGCGTGTGAGATGTCATTAAATGCCATTATCCCGAAAGTGTCATAAGCTTAGTGAAATTCATGTAAAATGAAGATGGCGGACATTTTAACTTTTAAATAAGCTAGTTTATTAAGAGTATAATAGGCAAATGATCTAACGGCCCGCCTGATGTATCTAAGGATCTGCCAGTGCATGTCTTCATGCTCAGAATTTTTTTAACATAAGGTTTACTTTTTTTACAATTTGTTTATTTCTAATAAATAAACAAATCAAATATGGCGAGGATGTTTTTATACAACGTTGGGAGACAAACAAGATAAACGTATACAATGAGTGTAGCTTGCACGTCGTCACCCTTGCTGCTAATACGGTAATTACTTCTAATACCATAACCCTTCAGGGAGTTGTTATTTTGCTGCGGGTTTTAACCCCCGGCGCAAAAAAGAGGGGTGTTATAAGTTTGACCGCAATGCGTGTGTGTGTCTGATTGACCGTAGCTCTTAAACGGGTGAACCGAATTAGATGCGGTATATTTTTATTTGAAAGCAGGTTTTTAGCGATTGTATAAGACATGTTTTATCAAAATCGGTTCAGCCGTTTCAAGGTCATCGGTTCTCTTGTTAGCTGCGGTAGGGATCGTAGATGTATAATGGGTATTTACTTTCAAACGTGAATTAAAATTCGAAATACCCGTGTATGCTACATAACTATGCAAGATTATGGATTATTTTTTTACTTTTTACAGGCTTTCTTGTATCTCAGGCAATTTTTATGCTTATTTTTTTCTGTAAAGTGCTTTACGTTATTGTTATTTTTTTTTTAAAAAGAGGTAGGACACGACGTTATCCCGATTGGGGAAGTACCTCCACCTCACAGAAGGCGGCAGTTAGATCACAACTCCCCGGAGAATTGTTGTGTTCCTGTGGGTGAGTGAGGTCATAACAAGATGAGGTTGCTATGTTGGCAGCAACCGCGGTTGGCAACGCAATAGCTACATTATTTTTGTTGCTAGCGTTCATTGGCTGCGGTAACCGTTTTACATCAGGCGGACCGTATGCTTGTTTACTATCCGTCGTAGTATAATAAAAAAAAGTGGAGTTACTTTCCTAGTAAGGTCGCTTTGATGCACTATACCACTCTTTGAACTGAGCCTCGTTTTGTTAATAAGCACGGTGCACCTTGTGCAGATAACGACTTAAACTTCAAAGATAATATTGAGCTACTTACACTCCATATAAATTATTAATTTGTTAAAATATAACGGACAGTTATTCTAATAACAATTCATATTGCTCTGAAATAAGTTATGTTAAATAAGTCGCGTTACCGTTTTCATAATAACGAATGAAAATTTTAATTGGTTCCTTATTAATTCACGGCCCTGGTTGTATATAAAACACGCAATTTTCTCGTTTCTCACAATGAAATGTAGCAATGGAATGCTTTTAGTATTATATCTTATGGAAATCAACAACCTTACGAAAATATTACGAAAATAAAGTGTATTGTTCTGAATAGAAACAATTTGAGCGGGTAGCTGCGAATTGTTTTCGTGGTTCTTTCAGTTATTCAATTGTAAACAAACATTTTGTGAAAACAAGCTAATTATTTCATTGACACCTATTTGTATGATTCTCTCGATATTTTCGCTTGCAAATAAAGTTTATATATATAACTTTATTGCATTATTTACAATTATAATTACAAGTGTTAGAATTACATGATTTGCAAAGTTGTGGTTGTTTACATCATTTTTTTTATTATCTTCACTATTCGTATAGTAGCTGTTTCGTAACTACCCCGTGCTCACAAACAAGTTGTATTTTAGCGCCTAAACATATCAGCGATTCGAGCCTACTGATCAATGGGAGTATATTTTAACTATTAAGCCGATATGTGGCGCAATGTTGTTCCGCGAACTAGCCATTAAGACGTTCTACTTTACCACACGGCCAGCAGCGACGAATTAAGTTACTACTTAATATTGAAGTCCCCTAACACAAGCATAATCAAATGCTTAATGGGGGATTCCAATGACTAGTTTTAAGAATAAAAAGCTATGAAGAGGATATAAAGATTTTTTGTATTTTGTATTGGTGTCATCGGTTCTCCACAGATTGTTTCCTTCTTGAGGCCACATGATGATGACCCAGCTTTATTAGCGACCCCAAAGTACCTTGCACAAAGCGTGAATGGAGCGTCGCTCATATTCAAAACACTTTGTATCAGCCGTATTGTTGTGAACTCCTTAGATTATAAGCTTTTTTATATCAAAGAATTTTTTTTTTTTTTAGGTGTCTAGTTGACTTATTATTGTATTATTGTGTTTTTGCCTGCAAATTTAGTTTGATTTTATTATATTTATTCTACCAATTCTCATTTAGTTCTCATTTCTCCGTTACACGTATGTTCGTTTATCTTACTATCGACTGATATACCAATACTTCCTCTGTTGAAGACCATAACAGATCAGAGCGACCGCGTGCTGTTAGAACTACAGAGGCAGTTAATGCTGTTAACGCCAGAATGTCTCTGTCGTGTACACTAAAACAAGACCTGAAGCTTGACGCTTATCGTCGATATGATATGCCCTAAATCAATCCCTACAGTTGAAAAGAGTGGATCGATCAAAACTCCTTCTGTCCCGATACGCAAGTGAAAGGCACAGAAATATCCTGTTTACTGATGAAAAAATTTCACGATTGAAGAGCACTGCAATAAGCAAAATGACAATGTGAACGCACACAGTTCTGAAGAAGCCTACTTGGATAGTGTTGTGAAACCTCTCTGCAATACACTTTTTAAAAATGTGTCGTGGACTTTCCTGCAGGACTCTGCACCTGGTCACTAGGCACCAATGTTCCAGACTTTATAAGAGCTGAAGAATATCCCTCGTCTAGCCCAGATCTGAACCCCTTGTACTACAAATTATGGTCGCTTTTAGAGGACATGGCTTACTCGAAACGACACGCCGACATTGTGTCTCGTAAGAAATCTCTGGTCCAAGCAGTGGCTAAATTCCCCATGGAAACAGTGCGTAAATCCATAGATACGTGGCCGGACAGATTAAAGGTCTGTATCAAAGCCAAAGGCGGCTATTTCAAATGGAATCATTTTTTTTTTATATTTTGCTAAGACTTCAAACAACTTGTGGCCAGACTAGGTATAGTACAAATCGCATATGTAAAAAAAACAATAAATAAATTAAATAACTTTATTAAAAACAAATTTATTCAATAATTCCAAAGTAGAATGAAGTAAAGGAAAATAAATAAACTGATTTCTTCTCAACGGAGCTCTTTACACTAAAAGGATATAAAAATAAAAATTCAGAGATAGGATATAACCACCTGTTTGAGAAAGCCTTTACAGCAGTAAATCAAAATTGTAATAAGCAAGCCCAATTTTGTTGTCACCGAGTGTATTGTTACGTTGTTTGTAACGGTTCTGAATACAAAAGACATAATTCGTTTTTAGCTTTCAGAATGTCGTGCCAAACAAGTACAAAACAAGTATCTAAAATAAAATTATGAAGATGAAAGTGTGAGAGGTTTACAGAATCTAAAACGCGCGGTGATATACCTGGTGTTTCAAGTGTCTATAGGTAACGATAACTGCTGACTTCCAGGCAGGCTTTCTTTTATATTATACGTCGTAAGGCATATAAGCATACGGCCCATCTGATGTAAAGTGGTTACCGTGGCCTATATACCTTTGACATACATTAAGTATTATTGCTCGCGCGATGCTAACTCTGCTGCTATCACTGGAAGACAACAACTCCCAAGGAGTACTCTCCAGGGAGTTGTTACTTGGCTGGTAATTTCTGTGAGGTGGAGGTATTTCCTTAGACGAGATGATTCGATACGCCTTACCTCTTTTAGAAATGAAATACCCCGACTATGTCAAACAGACATCTTCTATCTATAACTTCACGCCAAATCCCTTGCGGGGTAGGCAGAGAGAACCGAGCGCCACGTGACTCGATCCTTACATATCTCACTCGCTTCTTTAACATTCATTGCTCTTCTCATGCACGCACGCCGGTTTCTAGGGCTCCTGACATCACCTTCTGATAGAACATGACCAATTTGGTCATGGTAGGTAAGTCTTGGCCTTCCCCGGCTCCTACATCCTTCCACTTTTGCATTGTATATCTGCTTCGTCATTCTTTCATCTTGCATTCTTTCTACATGCCCGAACCATCGGAGCATGCCTCTTCTGATTTTAACACCGACGCTCTCTTTCAGACCAACTCTATTTCTAACATCATCATTGCGAATACGGTCTACGAGCCTTACGCCACAAATTTTGCGCAGCGCTCGCATTTCAACCGCGTTTATTCTACTTTCATGCTCTTTCTGCCATACCCAACTCTCGCTTCCATAAGTTAAGCGTTGGGACCAACACTGCATTGTGTATAGCGAGTTGTGCCTTCTGGCTCAGGATTTTACTGCCAAGAAGTTTTCCCAACGCTCCATTCACACTATTCCCAGCACTCACTCGTCTTTCCACATCTGCGGTGTACCTTCCATCCCTGCTGAAAGCGGATCCAAGATATACAAACTCATCCACTTGTTCCAACACTTCATCATCAATCGTAATCCTTACATTAGTTCTGGATTCTTCTCTTTCAAATACCATTATCTTTGTTTTCTTCGCATTCAGTAGTAAGCCTTTCTCCATACAGTCGTCTTTCATCGCTGTGACCAGTGTTTGCAGTTTAGATGGTGTATCTGCTAATAGCACGGCATCGTCTGCATACAGCAGACAGTTCACCACTTGGTCACCCATGCGCAATCCCACATTCGTTGACCTTATTCTCTGCAGACAACTATCGAGATACAGGATAAACAGCCTAGCAGATAGCATGCAACCCTGTTTGACACCAATTTTGACATCAAACCAGGGTGACATGCCACCGTCTATCCGCACACATGCTGAGCAATCCTTGTAAGTGGACTGCACAGCACGGAGCAGTGAACCGTCAATCCCATATCTCGGCAATATGTCCCACAGTTCCTTTCGCACAACCCTATCAAAGGCTTTCTCAAGATCCACAAAACCGCAGAAAACCTTCCGGTCTATGGCCAGATGCTTCTCTACGATATTGCGGAGCGAGAAAACTTGATCCGTACATCCCCTTCCATTTCGGAAACCTCCTTGTGCGTCTCACAGCATTTCATCAGATTTCACCCTCATTCTCCTTTCAATCACCTTTCCATATACTTTTGCTGCTAAGCTGATCAAACTGATGGCCCTATAGTTGGCGCAGTCCATGCGTGATCCCTTGCCTTTATACAAGGGCACGATGACTGCGCGTCTCCAGTCCATTGGGACCCTTCCAGTTCTCCAGCATAGGTTGCATAGGTACCAGAAGGCGTCCCGGACGTAAGTGCCACCTAATTTGATCATCTCAGCTGTGACAGACATCTTCATGCACAAAAATGTCAGTGTGGAGACGAACCCAAGATCCTTTGTGTCAAAGTAGCTAACCTCACCTCCACCATTGTCGTCGTCCAAGGCCGTACGCTTGTTTGTCACCACAGCACTATAGAAACAAATGTGATCAGATTTCAATTGATTTTAAGCACCGCGTTTATTTTTATTAGAATCGTGAGTTACATAAAAATTATTAAGGCAATAATGTCATAAAATACATGCCACCTTGTATACAGTTATTGATTTCATACTCATTACTGTATTACTTTAAGTAAGAAGCTGTAATGTATTGTATGTAGGGGGAAATCTGAGTGTGAGAAGTTGTTATTGCAAGATTTGTCAAATAGTATGTACGATGCTAATAAACACAAGTTGAACTTGGTTTGTTAACTTAACCAGCATACTATTTGACTGTCGCAATTTATGTTGCTTTTAAAAGAATATCAAAATGTATTTTAGTGTTTGAAATTAAACAATTTTTAATGGAAGTATCGCAGGAAGGAGGAAAACAGTCTTCCTGCGACCACGGACGCTGCAAAGCGTTCGAAACGTCAGGTTCAACAAAATAAATAAAACAGGCGATACTTCCGTTAAAAATTGTTTAATTTCAATGTGTAACAATCGCGAAAACCTAAGACAATACTGTATTTTAGTGTTATTTTGATTTAAAAGAATATAATTAGGTATTTAACTAACACTGTGCGAAAATGATCACACTTTTTGTAGATTTCTTTTTTTAAACAGAATTGACTTTCCATAAACCTATAAAGCAATGAATTCGATAAAATTTCATGATGCCAATGTCGAAGTAAATAAGTTATTTTTGTATTAGGTGGGTAAAATGTAAACATGCATATCCTGGTTTGACTTGTATCTCATCGCCAAATGGTGAAAATCGAATGCCGGTGTTCCACAAGGAGAGGTCCTGTCTCCAATTCTTTTTACAATATTTCTAAATGGCGTTACATCTTTACTTTCTTCTTCTTTTCATTTACATGCCGAATATTTGCAGATTTATACTACTGTACAAGTTTCAAATATTCTTGAAGCAATTAATGTAATTACCTTGGACCTGGCAACTGTTACTAAATGGACGGAGCATTACGGTCTTGAAATAAATACTTCTAAGTTACAGTCTGTAATATTAGGGAGTCCTTGTTTTGTTGCTAAGCTGCTAAGTTTAATTGCTAAGCTAACCATAACTATTCCCAATGTAAGTCCAAATGTACTGTAATACCGTTCTTTTCTACCGTAACTAGCTTGGGAATAGTCATGGATTGTCCTGTGCTCTTCAAATTGACGAGATTAGTTGAAAGTTGTTTGCTTCTTTGCGCGCATTCAAACGACTCGAGATTTTTACCGGTTTCCACAAAACGGTGGTAGCTCGCTCGCTTCTATTTATATTAATTGTATGTGTTCGGTCTGAAAAATAATGATCATATCTCCATGTTCCATATGTACCTTGGCTGGTATCTGGTAAGAATTAGGAGAAACTTCCTCAAACTCACGTTATTATACAATGTCTTGTTTAATCGATTTCATTTTCATGATGTTGATGACTGTCTGCGATCATGTAGACAAGTTTCTTTGGAAGTCCATTACCATCATTCTTATGGTATATATACACAAATCTTTCACAAATGTTTTCGCTAAACTTAGGAACTCTTCGCCACAGGACATAAAAATGTCGCCTACTTTGGAATCCTTCAAATCGGCCCTAAAAAAAAATTTTTGATAATACTTCGAACTGTTAATTAATTAATAACTGGTTTTCAGACAATATACTATAACTTTGCTTTGTATAACATCAAAATTGGACTTGTCCTTTTGACTGTAACTATAACATTCCACTCTCGCTTGTTTACAATCCTCGCAAATATTTAAGGTTTATTGGAAGAGATCCCTTAGAAGTATTACCCCGGCTTTGTACTACTTATTTCTCTCTTTTTTGTGTAAACTCTTGTTATTTTGTACAATAAAGATATAACATATGTACATACATATTATTCGTACAAACATGCATATTACTACATGTATTTATTTTTCAAATTTTATAAAATATCTTTGCAATATTGTCAACTTTAGTGCTACTCGTAAATTTCACTACCTAAATCTCTGACTAAAATGAATTAGTCTATAACAAAAAATGAATAATACACGTTATTTTGTGGAATGTGAACTCCTAGACTAGCTTTTCCACGGATTTGTAGAATGAGGGCTAGTCCGAAACGGCGTATATATCGTTTTACAGTGTCAGCAACATACGAATGGTCCCTCTGACCTTGGTAACGTAGCGAAACTGGGGTCATTGCTGTAAGAAGTAAGTAAAAAGATACACACACGAATACCATTGTGTAGAAATACAAGCATACGGTTCACCTGTGTGGTTACCATAGCCTATGGACGTTTGAAATATACTAAGGAGAGGGGGTCACTTGCACGATGCCACCTCTGCTGCTAGCACCGCAACTCCTTAGGAGCTTACTGGTAACCTCACTTACTCGTATATACAACAACCGTACTGGAAGCTGTTATTTGTCTGCAGCATTCTGTAAGGTAGAAGTACTTCCTCCGACAGACGGATTGCTCAGATGCGCTCTCTCTAAAAATACCCAGACCAAGACAAATAGACATGCTCATGCACACAAATGTTTGTCACACGTGAAAATCGAAACTACGAGCTTTGGTGTCAAAGGAGCGCTGCTAACCACTGCGCCATTGAGTTCCTGTTTGACTACGGAAATATAAAAAGAGAATTTTAGTTAAATGAAGTCGATGTCGCAAATAAGCACACAGTCTGTATGTTAGTAAGGAGTAATCGTAGAGTATGCCTTCAAAATGGTCTTACTTTTTACGTAATCGTTTTCATTCCTTTTTTGTTATTATATATTGGTCTACATACCTGCTTATTACATTATATTATACTTATATTATCAGAAAGATAGTACTCGCCTCTTTATATTAAATACAGTTTTAAATTAGGAAATAAAAAACAATGGACGATCCAAATAAAATCCGCGTTCAGCCCAGATCTGAACCTCTTGTACTACAAATTATGGTCACTTTTAGAGGACATGGCCTGCTCGAAACGACACGCCGACATTGTGTCTCGTAAGGAATCTTTAGAGCAAGCAGTGGCTAAATTTCCCATGGAAACAGTGCGTAAATCCATAGTTTCGTGGCCAGTCAGATTAAAGGCCTGTACCAAAGCCAAACGGCTGGGACTTTGATAAATATGTACATATAAGTTTTATTAAGATTACATTACTTGATAAAAATTAAATGCAGTTTTATTTTATTAAATACAGTTTTGAATTAAGAAAAAAAGAATGAATTTAAAGAATGGACCATCCAATAAAAAGAAAACTGCAATTTCAGAATAAAAGCCCGTACACCGAACTGGATCATGTGGGCATCCATCGGGGCGCTTAACGATTACGTGCGCAGAGCGCGCGGGTAGCGTAGGGGAAAGAAATGTTTGTTTAAAAATACTATTCCAAAATATCTCTATTTTCTTAGATAAATGAAAACATTACAAAGGTTTGTGCTACACGACGAATTAAAAAATAATTTAGTCTATCACTAATATTTTGCTACCCTTAAAACTAACTTCTAGTGAAGTCATAGCTTCTACTATTAGTATGGCACGTTATAGCCTTTACTATAAAAAAAGAACATTATATATTAATCTATGTATATTTACACGCCAGAAGTACGGGGAAGTAGAGTGAACTGAGCGCAAGACACAGATATACTTAGTTTACTCCTTTAACATTCATAGTTCTTTTCATCCACGCTCGCCGGATCCTAGGGCTCATGACATCATCTTCTGATAAAATTCGACTAATTTCGCCGCGGTAGGTGAGTAATTTCGCCTCGGTAGGTGAGTGATCTTTCTATATTAATCACTAAATTGGCTATAGGATAAAGTTCCAACTAGCTAGGGATATTTTTTTTTCTCTTAAATGCCTAATCGGAAACGTATCATTTACAAATTAACAGTTAAGTATCATATTGTCTATACCGCAATAAAATTATAAATAGATAGTATTGTAAAAGCTTCAGAGGAACGAACTAAAAACCAAAAAAATTGTTTAAACGGTTTTCCGGGATTTTGATCTCTTTCCCTTTTAAGAGGAACACACAAAAAGTACGGTTTATGACCGATTTTCTTTATACAACGTCGGTAATCATACAACCTGATGTAAAGCGGTTACCATGCCTATGAACGCTTGTAATACATTAAGTATCACTCGTGCGATGCCTCCTCTGCGGTTAACACAGCAACTCCTTAGGAGCTTACTGGTGAGCTCACTCACACGCAGGAACACAACAACCATCTAGGGAGTGGTTATTTGGCTGCAGCTTTCTGTGAGGTGGAGGTACTTCCCCAGATGCGCTGCTTTGATGCGCCCTACCTCTCTTAAAATATCCAGACCAAGACAAACAGACATGTTCATGCACACGAACGTTTGTGTTGTGTGGGCATCGAACCCACGAGCGTTGGTGTTAAAGTTGCATCACTCACGACTGCGCCAACGAGCTCGTCAGTTCTTGAGCCCGATGGTTGAGTGGTGCTATGACTATTTATAACACTACGGCTCGTGGTGCAGATCCCAGACATGGGAAACATTTGTGTATGAACATTTAACCTGGTCTAAGTGTTACTGGGGGCACATCAAAGCAGCCCGACTTTAGAAGTAACTCTACTTTATAAAAATGCAGCCAAATATCCCTGAAGCAAATTTGTGTTCCTGCGAGTGAGTGAGGTTTCTTTTTTTATACAACTAGATTGACAAACAAGCATGCGTCCCGCATTATATGGTAAACGGCTACCGGCACCTATTGACGCTCGCAACACCACGGGGATGTTACTCGCGCGCTGCCAATCTTGTAACCTAAGGCTGTTTGGTCACAGTACCCTGTAATTTATCTGCCATATCTCACCCTTCAAACCGGAACACAGCTATATAAATATAGCTAGATTGGCTGTAGAAATATGTGAGACAGAGATACCCACGCAGACGACTTTTGTACAAAGTCTTCCCCTGGTAAACCTTCTGAGGAGATGCTGTTCGCAAATGTTCATATACGAGTACCACTCTACGTGCTCTGGTCATATGCTTCTATGCCTACCGAAGTTACCAAAAAAATGATTTTTTTTTATACTACGTCGGAAGGCATACAAGCATACGGCCCACCTGGTGTGAAGCGGGTACCGCAGCCTATTAACGCTTGCGATATATTAATTATCACTCGCGCGATGTTTCCTCTGCTGCTTACACAGCAACTCCTTGGGAGCTTATTGGTGACCTCACTCACACGCACACTAGGGACACAACACTCTAGGGAGTTTTAATTTAGCTGCGGTTTTCTGTGAGGTGGAGGTACTTACCCAGACGGACTGCTTTGATGTGCCCTACCTCTCTTGAAACTACTCATAAACTTTATACACAAACATGTAACTGGATTGTACGTAAGGCACTGAATACTCATTGGCTCAACTCACACTTTACCGCTTTATTTGTATTATAGGATCATATTTAACTTTAAAGGTCTGACGTATTTTGTCCCTTCGGTTTAAAATTTGTAATTGAGTTTCGGCCAATTACAATTTTTCGCCAAAGCTAATATTTTGACTAACGACCGAAAATAGGCGCAATAAATTTGAAACCGCTGTATTTATATGTACACCTACGTATAGTTTCAAAACAGGTATACGGTTTTCAACTTGGTTTCGAGTTGTTATTAGCTCGTTACGATAGAAGGGAAGTTGAACTTTCCTCTGTTACAAACTATCGTCAGGTAAATCGTTTATTAATGAGACAGCAAAACAGAGTTGTTTTATTGACCATGTTTCATCGGTAATATTGTACTACGTATGCGTCTTTAGTATCTGTGTCTTTTTTATGCAGCACCGGGAGCCATGCAAGCATGCGGCCCACCTCATGTAAAGCGGTTACCGTAGCTTACAAACTACTATACTTTAAAATTAGAGTAACTTGTAAACATTGTTTATAAGCTACTTTACATATTATGAAGGTCTACATAAATGGAAAGAGTGGGGTCTCCTGGCACAGGCATATCTTTGCTTAAAAGGGGGCTCCAACATCTAGTATAAGACGAAAAATTGTGAAAAAGAAGTTAATATATTATTATTACTATATCTTTATAGTCACGGGTATTAATCCCGGTCATTTGATAGGGGTGCGCGGGGATAAGGATCCAACGCGTAGAGGCCCCTTAGGAAAGGCTGTATGTAATGTTGTACACCCGCCGTGAACCTCTCCAGGGTATATCAATGAGACAATATACCAATGAATACGTCACGGCAGGTATTGGGACTATTGGAAATATGTCGGAAAAAAGTGGACTATTAAAATGAGATCTGGAGGGATTATTAGTACTGGGCTATTGCAGAAGAGGGACAGACACCTGCCATAATATTATTATTATCGATCCTACATCACGGGTATATCCCGGTCATTTGATAGGCGTGCGCGGGGATTTGGATCCAACGCGTAGAGGCTCCTTTGAGAAGTTTGATGTAATGTTGTATAGCTGCCGTGACCTTCTCCAGGGGATATCAATGTGACAATATATCCATGAATCAGGTCACGGCAGCTATTGGGACTATTGCAAATGTGTTGGAAAATATTAAGCTATTAAAATGATATCTGGAGGGATTATTAGTACTGGGCTATTACAGAAGAGGGACGGACGCCTGCCACAACTATCATATCTGATGTTACTTCCGGCAGGCGGTGGCTTGCCACTCACTGGATGGACCCCCGAAATGCCAGAGAAATTCGGCCGGCGTTTATAATAATAATAATAAATATTATTATTATTACAAGCGTTTGTAATAATAATAATAAATATTATTATTATTATTACAAACGCTTTTAATACATTAAGTGCCACCTCTGCTGCTGACACAGCAACTACGGTACGCACTTTACATCAGGTGGGTTGTATGCTTGTATGTCTTCCGACGATATATAAAAAAATATTCTCATACTCGATAACGCGAGTCAATATTAATGCCCTTTTTATAGTAGAAATGTTTAGAAATGCTGTGCAAAGCCGAAAAAATCAAACTCCTCGCAATTAACAGTTAGGTTAACCTAGCGTACGGGTCGTGCACGCGCCGTGAATTGTTCGGTAAGAGGTCTTTTTCATAAGAACTCACAATTCGAATAGAAACTAAACATTTATTAATATTTTGATTAATTTAATAGTTGGTTTAAAGGAAACAAAAAGAATTACGAAAGAAGTATATCAGGCAAGAGTGAATGGAGATTTCAAAAGGGGCCACCCTGGACACATATAGATCAAATCGGTGGTCTGTTGAAAAAGGGCCAAATCAAAAGCACCCAAAACGGAGCATGCGTGAAGAGGTTGATGAGTGCGGAAGAAGCGAGAGGGATATATTTGGATCGGTGCACCTGGCGTTCCATAGTCTCAGCCTAACCAACGGGAGACAGGCGTTTAATGGCAATTAGTCATATTTAGTTTACAGCAGTGAAAGCCTAGTGCTCTACGTCAGGTGTAAACCTCCTTCAGACACCAGCTCCTTGCACATTATTGGACCGTATGGGATGGGATCATGATAAATTGGTATGTACAATGACAAAATGTATGGTCTATATTATTGTGAGATGAAACAACGAACACTTATTGTTATTATTCAGATAAATTTGGCATCACAATAAATTTGTGCGTCTCCAAGAAATTTTGACGAGCTCGGTGGCGCAGTGACCAAACGCGCTATTATGTTATGTTGACGCCGACGCTCATGGTAACAGGACAAACATTTCTGTGCATGAACATGTGTGTTTGTCTTGGTCTGGGTAATTTAAGAAAGGTAGGGTGCATCAAAGCACCCTATCTGAGCAAGTACCTCCACCTCACAGAAATCCGCAGCCGAATAACAACTTCCAAGAGGGTTGTTTGGTTCCTACGTGTGAGTGAAGTCACCAGTAAGCTCCTATGGAGTTGCTGTGTTAGCAACAGAGGTGGCATCGCGCGAATGATACTTAATTAATTGAAAGCGTTTATGGGCTACGATAACCGCTTTACATCAGGTGGGCCATATATTTGTATACCTCCCGTCGTAGTCTAAAACAAATATTTAGCAGGAGGTGCGAACTAATCTAAGATAGGTTTAGATTTTCCCCTCTGGATTATAGAAGTCTAACAGTAGTTGCACCGTGAATATATTTAGTATTTTCGCTGAATCCTTAGGTTGGGGTAGCGATCCCTGCTATAGAGGAAACTGGATTACGCCTGGAGGAAGAACTCGTATTTCGTTTATGGTTTATGACACATATAATGAGAGGTGCGAATGTCAGAGGTTCATATAAATTTTCATCCTATAATGATAGCGGGGGTTTGTTAAGACGATCATGATATTATTTAGCTAACTTGTTTCATTTACATATTTTGATAGGAAAGGGCACTGAAATTTAAAAAAATATGCTTCAGAAAGGACATAATTATCACATACTTATTTCCTACAGAGCCGGGCTTAAAAAACCTAGAAATAAAACGCTCAATTTATTCGTGTGCTATTGAAATTATTAATTTATTATGAATAACCTTTTTCAATCATCAACCATCAAAGAGCAAAAACGAATTAAACATACCGCGATATAACTGCGTCATTAAACATTGCCAATAAATATAATAAAAGTCAACCAATTGTAAAATTGATTAAAAGCTTATAGTTAAATGCTCAGAATTACGTCGGAAACAAATAAATACTGAAACAATACAATTAAAATGTTTACATATGTATAGGCCATGTTTTAATCACTATGTCAGATTTTCTTGGACGGCTGTAGTGTTCCTGATAGTGAGTATGATACTGGAGAAATTCGTGCTACAGTAGCAGAGGGTGGTAATTCGAGATCGATGCACCTAACGTTGCAAGCGTACATAGACAACGGTTTTTTTTTTAATAATATAAATAAATAAATATTGTCGGACAAATTACACAGCGCCATCTAGCCCCAAAGTAAGCGAAGCTTGTGTTATGGGTACTAGACAACTGATAAACATACGTAAATATTTTTTTTTTTTTTGTAAATACATACTTATCATACATAGAAAATACCCAGACCAAGACAAACAGACATGTTCATGCACACAAATGTTTGTACTGTGTGGGAATCGAACCCACGAGCGTTGGTGTCAAAGTAGTGTAACAACGCGTTTCACCACTGCGCCATCGAGCTCGTCAACGGTAGCCACTTCAAATCAGGCGGTAAAATATATATACCGATATGGTCGATCGGCGGCAGCTGTTGAGTATTTTGTGGTGATATTGGAATATAATATCACTTTGTGAAAATGTTTTGAAGGAATGTAAACATATCTTAATTCTTTTGAGCTGTTGAAAATCTACAAGTCCTAATAATTTGATTACTTATTCAGGGCGTTACGTCAAGATACAAAACTTTAGCAGTTGACGAGATATTGTTCGGATATTTTTTATACTTTTGTACAAAAAAACATATTCATTCTCATACTAACACTCACATATAACACACAAATATTGAGATATATACACAAATATAGAGAGGCACACACGGACGCACATAAAAAGAAACGGGTTCCATTAATTCAAATTGTTGATTTACATTTATTCAATTATTTTATTTTTATTTTATTTTATTTAGGATAATAAACAATTGTACAGAAGATTACTTAATAACATTACACTAATATTTGAGTGGTTGCACAATCAGCACCATTATCCTCATTTTACTTTAATAAGCAGTTGTGTGAGTCAGTTTACCCACTACAGAAATTATTATATAAATATGTAAGTAGGAACTTTAGTGTCGGAATCACACAAAGCAGACTAAATCAAATTGCAGATACCATTGAGCTCACATTACTCAGTCAGAAAGTCTAAAATACTCTTCTTAAACAATGCTGGCGACAGTGCAAATAAATCAACATGTTTAAAGCAGTCGTTGTATGATTTCATGATACGCCTTAAAGGAGCACGCTCACCCGCATTCGTTCTGCACTCTTTGGGTGCAAAAAGACGAAAAGTCATAGTGCTGCACGTACGGCCCGCTCTGCTTGGCACCCGATAGTAAATTTGGTTATTAATGTCACCACAATCAAATTTGTTGCAACATATATTGTACAACAACATCTGATTTATTTAAGAATTATTTACATTACATTCAATATGTCAGAATATCAGTACCATAACAATGATGTCAAGTAGAGAATAGATTACGGCTGACCTAAGTTATTTTCAGACATCTTTGTCAGTTAGATAATGGATTATAACCGAAGCGGTTTGCGCTTGACGGTTCTCAATGATTAAATCAAAGGATATGCCAATTTCGGCCGCCGACAATAATTCCAAACTCTCACTTTGAAGGCCCCTAGGTATCCTGTCTGTAATTAACATTCTCAACACTTACACTTTTCTTGGAATTTTATGAGTATAAAAGGACGATATGTCATAATGATTATCACAGTGGGACGATTTGAGAATTCTCTGGACATTAATATTAATAAAGTAGCAAAGAATAATTAGCAACAGTGTTAGACATGGAATACGAATAGTGAATAATTTCAACTTTATCTTAATCTAGATATGACTAAAGATGATAATTTATTGAGATTAGCCGTTAGTTTGTGTAGTAGTGAATTTATCAAGAAACCGAGACGGTGGGGCACTTATTATGCCAAAAATGTTTAAGTAATAACTTGTATTATTCATGTTTATTTCACTGCATGAAATAAAAATGAATAATTACAAGAGCAACTAACACCTGATAGGTTATGAAAGTTAATTGGTATTTTTCTTTATGAAATGGTATTGTTATAAAAAATATGTTTGCAATGGGACTTAAAAAAAAGTTTTAGTGTGACATTTAAAAAGAAATATTTTCATAGTCATCTACAAAGCACTTGGTTATTCTATAAGAATTTTAGTGCAACTAAAGAAAAAACGATTAGCGTTCTACGGATAGTTGAATCCAGAGTGACTCCGAGATACTTCACAATGCGATGCCAACGAAACCATATCGCGATATAACTTGTATACAGTGCCATCTGGTGTAAAATTCCGAAACTAAAATTCTAATGAACTATACATTCTATGTCATTTGTATGTTTTCATAAAAGAAAATAAATTTAACAAGTTCGTCAACTATTATTCATTAACCTGTAAAGCCTGCTTAGCGGTGATAATTTTCCTTTTAAATGCACTATATGGACTGCTACTACTATTACTATAACTTCACGCCAAATCTTTAAATACTATATGGGCTACTACCATGATTTTTTTTCATTTCCAAACACAACAGTTTCGCTGGCACAGGGACACATTTGAGTCTAACAAAAATTTACACTTTTAATATAAATCGCAAACGGATCACTATATCGAACAATGATATAAAATACTATCTAACGACTCCCCACACCATGGGGTGGGCGCGAATAAAAAAAATCATCCCCACATACTTGTAGGGGAAAACCATCAAAAAAAGTTTTTATCAAGATTTATGCCAAAATACAGCTATCTAGTACACGGCGAAAGTATAAGGGTTCCTTGTTTACTACGGAATCCTTAAAACGGGATGCGGCTGTATCGTGGACACTACTGTGAGTTTCACGTGAATAGGTCTTCGTAATAGGTAAACAGAAATATATTATGCTTAAAGGATGCGTCACAGTCCTCCCTTAACGCAACAAGTGGTGTAATTAAATTTGATATGTAAACATATATAAATTGTCATCAGGTTTCTGAATTTCCTCCTACTATGGAACCAAATTTGAAGACGTATTCACTTGAAAAAATATTAATAGATTGGTTATTTGGCTGCCATCGTCTATAAAAAGCATAATTAACCAATTTAGTATACATCGGTGCACCATTTTATAGTCATCCCTTTTATACACATTACCTCTTTTATACTCATGTTCTCTTTTAAACCGAAATCTACTTTATTAATTAGCGTATTAATTAATTGAGTATAACCCGATAGGATAAGTGAAGGGAGCCTTAGATCAGTACTAATTAACCGAGCTATAATTTTAATCAGTTGAGAGCAAGAAGCTCGATGGCTTCGCGTCTCACTCTAATCGGACACGCAGTAAGTAACGTCGACTGCAGCCTGTTTGTATATGTGATAATCTATCTTCAACTTATCCCTGTTTGGAGGAGGCACTGGCCTCTCTTAATCTGCATTTTTTTTATACAACGTCGGGAGGCATACAAGTTAACTTATGAACACCCTCAATACATTAAGTATCACTCGCGTGTCCGATCTCTGCTACTAACACAGCAAATACTTAGAAGCTTATTCGTGACCTCACTCACAAGGAATGCAAGAAACCTACAGGGAATTGCTGTTTGGCCGCGATTTTCTATGAGATACTTCCCCAGATGGGCTGATTGAAACGTTCTACCTCACACAAAACTCCCAGACCAAAACAAAAAGACATGCTCACGCACACAAATGTTTGTCTAGTTTCAGAATATAATCCACGAGCGTTGTTATCAATGTAGGGTTATTAAACCATTGCGCCACCGAGCTCGTCATTTGAGTTGAGCAGTGTTGCTGAGTAGGTATGCTGTAAACCCCATCGGTTGAAGGGACACTCGTATCTTGCAGTGAGGTGAGGGTTGGTGTGGTGTTGGAAACAGGAAATTTATAATTAAATATAGGCATGCTTCCAACACATCGGATATTATTTTTGGTTCTTCTCTGACACGTAGACCCATTTTTCAAGTTTATCCAATCGAAATATTAAACGGGCCGTAACATTTTTATTACCAGCAAACCGTTGGGTACTTTGTGAACCGTCACAATTCATGTAGGAAAATTTGTTTATAAGTAGTTAGTTGTATTTGACTTTTATCATGATCATGTGTTTGCATATTTTTTTTTATACTACGTAGGGAATCATATAAGCATACAACTCACCTGATGGAAAGCGGTTACCGTAACCTATGAACACTCACAATATATTAACTATCACTCGCGCGATGAAGTAAGAAATTTTACCACGGTTGTGTGGAAATACTTGGCGGATAATATTTATTCTCAAAAATCCATGGATTTTTGAGAATTTTTTTTTTTATTTTTTTTTATATTAGTTCAGCATAGTGGCCCCTCTTTGCCTGATGGTAAGCGAAAGAGGAGCCCAAATCGCAACTGCAACTGACAGCATACTACATCCCGCATCCTGTCAGTTGACGCTGCCATGCTGACCCGCAAAATGCTTCTTCACGCTTCGTTTGAAGGATCCCATATTGTAGGAAGGAGGGAACACATGTGCAGGCAAGGCGTTCCACTTTTTGATGGTACGACAAAGATAGGAGTTGCCGAACTTTTTGGTACGCGAAGAGATATTCTCAACCGTGGAACTATGACATCGCAAGCCCGCACGTGTGGTTCTATGACGGAAGGGTGAGGGTGGGATAAGGGAAAACAGTTCTTCAGAGCACTCGCCATGGTAAAGGCGGTAAAATACACTTAGAGAGCCTATGTCCCTACGGAGTTGAAGAGGTTCTAGGCTTTTGGTGACCTCTTCGTCGTCAATTATGCGGATAGCCCGTCGCTGTAACCTATCGAGAGCCTCAAGAAGATAGTGTGCGGAGCCGTCCCAGAGATGCGAGCAATACTCCACGCAGGCCCGAACTTGTGTCTTATAAAGCAGACAAAGTTGGTCCGGCGTGAAGAACCGGCGCACCCTGTTCAGGACTCCGAGCTTTCTTGAGGCTGTTGAGATGAGGCTCTCGATGTAATAACGCTGGTTAAGGTCGCAATGAATACCCATACCCAGCATGTTCAGGCTATCACGCATACTGAGGGAAGCACCCTGAAGACTGGGAGTGGGAAGGAAGGGGGACATTTTTGTTGTAAACGCGCAAACCTGAGTTTTCTCGGCATTAAACTCAACCAGGTTATTGGAACCCCATTTACTAATGAGATCCAAAACCCGATTCAGTTCAACGACAAGACTCTCACGCCTCTCACCGATTTCTGTCCGACCAGCACCAGGCCGACCGAAATATCGCCCATGGACCGTACTGTCATCTGCATAGCAATGAATATTACCAAGTGGCAGCATGTCATTGATATGCAGAAGAAAGAGGGTGGGCGATAGAACGGAGCCCTGTGGGACACCGGCATTCACTGACATGAACCGCGAAGCGCATCCATCTGCAAGGACGCGGATTCTACGCTCATGCAGGAAGCCAGCAATCCAATTACAAAGCTGGAGGGGCAGACCGTATGCCGGAAGTTTGGAGAGAAGTGCTTTGTGCCAGACCCGATCAAACGCCTTGGCGATATCTAGGCTGACTGCCATGGATTCGCCATATTTATCGATTGCCTCCCCCCAGAGGTGCGTCACATACGCTAGAAGATCACCCGTTGATCGTTTCGGTCTAAAACCATACTGACGATCATTGATTATGGAGTGATCTTCTAGGTAACGGATCAATTGTTTGTTAAGGATCCGTTCCATGACTTTGCACAACACTGAAGTTACGGCAATGGGGCGGTAATTCGATGGGTCAGAACGGTCTCCCTTTTTGGGGACCGGCTGCACATTAGCCTCTCTCCAAGCATCCGGAACGGAACCGGTCGAGTACGAGAGGCGGAAGAGGCGCGTCAGCACCGGAGACAACTCCGCTGCACATTTTTTAAGAACAATCGCTGGGATACCGTCAGGACCACTAGCTTTTCGGACATCGAGTGACTGTAGTTCAAAACGCACATCGCGCTGCCTGATGTGGATATCAGGCATAGCGGATCCACTGGAGGGTATTGTTGGTGGTTGCGTGCTACAGTCATCGATCCGGGAGTTAGCCGCAAAGAGGCTGGCCATAAGATCGGCTTTCTCCTGCGGCTGATGAGCCAGTGAGCCATCAGGGCATCGCAGCGGTGGCAGCGAGGGCTGGCAGAAGTTGGCCTGCACGGCTTTGGCCAGTCGCCAGTAGCTACGCGATCCAGTAGGGTGCGCCACTAGTTCCGTGCCGACTCGTGTAACGCGCTGGGCGTCCGCTCTTATGTATGCTCTCTTGCAGATCTTGGTGGCAGTGTTGTAGGCTGATTTCAGTGAGTTAGTATTCGGATCTTTAAGGGCGCGACCCCTGATCCAAGCGCGATACGCCGCCTGTTTGTTACTAACAGCTTCAGCGCATTCGCGATTAAACCAAGGGCGTCTCCGGCTTTTGATGACGACATCGGAGTGGGGAATGTAGTATTCCATGCCAACGCCGATCTCATCAACAATGGCCGCAGCACTCGCCGTTAGATTCTTCTCACTGAAACAGCGCTGCCCCCATGGGACGGAAGCAAAGTAGTCGCGCATACCGTCCCAATCTGCTGACGAGTAGTGCCAGACACGCCGCCCAACCTCTGTGGGTTGTGGCGGAATCGCGCTTGGCACTGTGCTGGATACTAGGCAGTGGTCAGATGTGCCCAGGGGCGCCCCGACCTCAACCCGGTAGCCAGCAGGGTGGGTGGTCAGCAGTAGATCTAGCAGAGAGGGCTCCTGACCAGCAACATCAGGTATTCTGGTGGGTTGGTGCACCAGTTGCGTCAGGTTGTGCGAAAGAGCGAACGCGTGGGCGGTCCTTCCTGCATGGTTAGTTGTGGAGGATCCCAACCAGGAGTCGTGGTGAGAGTTAAAGTCCCCCAAACATACCATCAAAGTTATAAGAATTTAAAGTGAAAGAATTAACACGCCGATATCTTAGTATTCATTAACGGATATTAATAGAATATATTAAAGTAAAACTCTAAAGTAGTGGACATGTCTGAGAAAGTTTTAGTTATGTTTTTATTTTTTTCATAGACCATGCATACAAACAAGCATGTGGCCCAACTTATATGAAGCGGTCACAATAGAAATACAAGGAATGTCGCTCCTTCTTTTTCACTCTCATTATGAAACTGCTCAAAAGCTTACGGGTGACTTCACTCACTCGTAAGAACACAACAACCTTCTAAGCTGTTAATATTTGTCTCCGGTCTTCTTTGATGTGACCTGCCTCTCATTCACCAGAGTTCGTTTGTTATGTAAGATGCACCACGTGAAGGTGATGTTAGCACTGATTCTAAACAAATAGTGACACATCACCACAACACAGACCCAAAACTGTTTTATTTTTAATTCATAATAATTTATTTTTCCCACTTATAACATTAGATATATCATCATCATCTCAGCCTGTATTCGCCCACTGCTGAACATAGGCCTCCCCTCTAGAGTGCCACTTGTCTCGATCCTGTGCCAGCTGTATTATTGGATATATGCAGTGCTCTAAATCAACCTGGCCACAAGGCTTTGTAATATTGCCTATATTACAAAGCCTGTGGCAGGAGATCCTACTCTTATTGTTGAATACATAATAAAACAAAGCTTTGCGATTGGTACCTTAACCCTTCGAAACCCGGGTGGTCGTATACGACCGCGAAATGTATGGAAAAACGTATATAACGGGTTCTGACTGCTCAATACTTTCTCTATACTCGTGTATCTTCGATGTAAGGCAATACCCGTACCTCTTTCTGACAAGAAATACATTAGAAAAGACATAAAATCCTAAGAATTTCACCCATCACCATTGTTTTTCATTCCCTGCCAATGTTTGGGAAATCAAGAGATTTACCGTCCGAATATATCCGCTATCGACCATTGTTTGCGCGTCTACCGCCCTAAATAAAGGAAGCTAAGTAGTGTGGAATAAAAGAAGTTGCTTGAATGTTTTTCCTTGTTTATGTTTTGATACGCATACGCGCCCTTTTCGTAAGTTCGCTGAGATAATCCCCGGTCGTCTATTTAGCTCTACAGTGATCTCTATCTATGGTTAGTCCTAATGTAAGATCCTTTCCCTTTGAAGAATTCATTAAAGAACCTCATTTGTCTTTTGCGGCTTTTGAGATTCCGAATATGGTTTTGTATGTGTATGTGCCCGCGGATAGACCGAGTGTTATTTTTTTGTACAACGTCGGGGAGCATGAAATAGCTACCGTGGCCTATGAACGCTTGAAATACCCGATGTATCAGTCAAGTAATGCCAACTCCTCTGCTAGTACAGCAACTCCTTAGGACCTTACTAGTCACCTCACTCGCAGGAATACCACAACCTTTCATGGAGTTATTACTTGGTTCCGGTTTTCTGTGCGGTGGAGGTACTTTCCCAGTCGGGCTGCTTAGAAACGCCGTACCTCTCTAAGCACCCAGACCAAGACAAAAAAGCCGTCAAGTAAGTCCGACTCGCGCTCTGAGGGTTCCGTAAAAAATATTTTCGCAAATTATTGTCGCAAAAAAGTTTTTTTTTTGTGTCGGACTACATATTTACTTACGAATTTTTTCCTTTACTTGTGCTACTATGACACTATGACATTGCTTCTTACCGAGTTTCATAATTCTACTGTCAACGGGAAGTATCCTATAGGTTTTGATTCCCTTGCGAATGTCAAAATATGCGCATATTCGAGGCATAAACAGCCGTATCTTTTGATTGCGTTTACATAGAAGTTTGTTTTTTTCACTGCTCGAAGAGGTTATAGACCTGAGTATTTAATTTTAATTTCAGCTTGATAGCTCAACTCGTTCCTGAGAAAATGGGTCTTGACAGACAAACAGACGGACAACAAAGCAATCCTTATAAGGGCTCCATTTGTCCTTTTAAGGTACGGAACCTAAAAAACATGTTTATACATACATGTTTAAACACACAAATAATAATAATAATATCGTTTATTTTCTCTCCACATATAAAATATATCTTAAGTTAATACATAGTCGGATGTTGTGAACTTTTTAGTAGAGAGAACTGGTGCTTGAGCTAGATAGGCGTAGCCCTCCTGTATTACAAGTCACCAGGCTCCCTCACACCTTTACAGAACATTATTATACCAATGTAAGATTATAAGGATTACACTTGGATAAGGTAGGTGAATAAAAAGAGAAGACGAGAAACAATTATAAGCCAATCTATAGATATGCTAACTCTATGTAACATACATAAACTAAAACTAAAAAAAGGACAAAAAAATAAAAAAGCTAAAGAAAAACTAGGCGTAGAAATGCGCAGTATTGAGTGATGATGATGAGGTCATTGTGTAATTTGTGTCATGTTATGTAAGTGTGATAATGGTTGTATAGTGTATTATGTTATGATATTAAGTAGGTCTTCTGTAGTCTTGTAGTCGAGTGATAAAAGCCATTTTGTAAGAGCTCTTTTGCAAGGATTTCTGGACAAGGGATATATATTATTTAATTTGTTGGTCTTATTATAAAGGTAAGCTCCCAAGAAACAAAAGAATCTTTGTGCAAAGCTGGTGTTATATTTTTTTATGGTGCATACCACTGTTTTTCTTCGTTTATCCTCAAAGAGGCTTGGATTATACCCACACTGTGAGTGCATTCTCCGTACAATGGAGAAGACGAACATTTGCCTCATCGAAAGAACCCTCCATGTTTGATAAAGGTCGTGTGTTGGGTGACGAAATCTAAGAAATGCTGCTACCTTTAATATTGCTCTTTGGGCGCGTTCCACCTCTATGATGTGTGTTTTAGCAGCACCACCCCATGTGCTTATGCAGTATCCTATGAGAGATTGACACAAAGATTGATAGACAAGTTTAAGTATTTTACGATCTGTAACCTGTCGTAGTTTTTTAAAAATATAAATAAGTTTACGCAGATTAGCTGCTAGGTTTTGCAGATGTAGTTTGAATGATAAGGCTGTGTCAATAATCACACCTAAATATTTAACGGAATCCACTCGTTCGAGGACCTGACATGAACAAGGGGAGTAATCGTTTGCGCACAAATGAGCAGTAATAGAGCCTCCAGTTGGATATTGGGATTTATTTATAGCAAAGAACATATATTTTGTTTTAGAAACATTTAAGGTCAGCCTGTTATTACTAACCCAAGTGGAGACTCCATCAAAACCGATCTGGGCGCTACGATAAACCTCATTCCAATTTTTACCAGTAAAGACTAGTGCAGTATCATCTGCAAAGGTGAATATATTACAGTTGGGTATATGAAGCTTGCACAAATCGTTTATGTAGAGGAGAAAAAGCGTAGGACCCAGAATACTACCTTGGGGGACGCCAATGGTTATTGGAAGTTCGTCACTGACCAGATCATTAATTTTTACTCTCTGGTATCTATTACGGAGATAATCTGTAAGTAATGTCAATGGAACACCTCTGATTCCATTGGCTTCTAGCTTTGTAAGAAGCAAGGGAACAGAAACTGTGTCGAATGCTTTGGCAAAATCCAGAAATATACCAATATTTTTATAACGTGCATCAATATTGCGGACAATAAGATCAGTGAGATCATGTACTGCATCATCAGTAGATTTTCCTCTTCTAAATCCGTACTGAGAGGGTGCCAAAATATTATTTTTTTCCAAAAAATTAATAAGACGTGTATTAAGTAGGCGTTCTACGATTTTTGAAAGAGCAGGCAGTATAGATATAGGTCTAAAGTTGTCGACACAGTTTTTGTCCCCTCCCTTATGAATGGGCTTTATTAAGGCAACTTTTAATGCACGCGGAAAGACGCCTGTTGTAAAAATTAGATTGCATAGGAACGTTATGCAAGGTGTAAGTACACTCACGTATTTTTTCAGTAATCGACTAGGAATATTGTCAATTCCAGCGGCACTATCAGTTTTGAGAGACATTATTGTACCTTTCACCTCTTCTTCATCGGTAGGTAGTAAAACAAAAGAGTTTAATGGAGTACTGCTATGATGATGGTCTGGTGTGTTTTTAGCAACTACTTTATTGGCAAGGTTAACTCCTATATTGGCAAAGAATGAGTTAACGCTATTGACACTCTCTAGTGGTGTAAGGGGTGAAACTAGGTAGGAAGAATGGTCGGCTTTGCTGCACGATTGTGTAATATTACTAATTACATTCCATATTTTTTTGTGTGAGTTACCAGCTTCACGAATTAGGTTTCTGTCATAATCTCTTTTAACTTTTTTTAATAGTAGATTACAGCAATTTCTGTACCTTTTATAGATACATCCCAAAGTTATATTTTCAGGATCCTGTTTATATTTTTTGTGAAGGTTATCCCTATTTTTCATACATCGAAGTAAGCCATTTGTTATCCATGGTTGAAGAATTCGTTTTCTGGCTGAGATCTTTCTATTTTTTTCATTTCTACTTACTGCTTTCTGCAAGGAGCTTATGAGAAAGTCTGCAGCTAAGTTGGGATCTGTCATTTGGTAAATGGGAGTAAAGTCAATGTCAGCAATTGAGCTATCCAGTCCGTCATAATCAATCATCTTTAAAGTTTTACAGTTATTGATTTGTGAAATTTGGAATTTAAGATTTATATTCAGTGCTATAGCCTCATGGTCCGTAATAGTTGATTCGAATACGCAACATTGGGACCGACATTTGGTCTTTAACATAATATGGTCTAGGCAAGCCTTTTCACGCGTGGGTAATGTGTGACCAGCGAGTATGGAGTTGCTAGCAAGCATATTTAGGTAATCGCAAGATCTTGAATCAAATTTATCAGGACTGATACTGAGATTTAAATCACCTATAATGACAATGTTATTATATTGTGATAGTTTGGTAAGTAGTATTTCTAATGAATTTATAAAGTTAGTTACGGTCAGGTGATGAGGCGGTCGATATATGCCAATGATGCAGGTGTCTTTGTTAACATAAACTAATACGCAATTGGCGTCCAAAATTATAACTTGCTCAGTCCTAATGTTGAGTGATTTTTTGAAATACATTACTACACCTTCATTTCTGGTAAGATGAGATGAAGGAGCAGACGTGGCGAAATTGTAACCATCTAAAATAGGTATGTTACAAGTTGATGGAAGGAAACACTCAGTTAACACAATAATATCCCAATCAGTTTGTGAACGAGTAAGCAGGGTAATGAAATTGTTCCAGTTGTATGAGATACTTCTGATATTTTGTGAGATAACTTTAAGATTATTCTTGCCCGTGTTGAATTTTTTACTTATGTTGTCTATATCGCTTGTGAAACTCTCTGAAATAGACAGAGAGTCTAAATCTGAACTTACATTCCAAATCATATTATTTATTGGTTGTATTTAAATAAGAAAAACTGTATTTTAAACTGCAAGTGATATAGATTACATAAGTATTTTGTTTTGTAGGCAAGTACGGAACGCGGAGATGCAAATGGAAGGAATGCAGGAATAAGTGCTATAATCGTTATTTGCAAGAAAATAGATGAGTGTAGGTGCTTTTTGGTGTTGTGTGTATGATGAGTAAGAGTAAATGTTTGTTTGGAAGAGATGTGTGTTACCAACTTTGTGTCTACGCTTTCTATCCTAGAAACTACGCTAAATAAAATAATTGAGATAATAATTAAATAATAATAGGTACTATAAGTGATATCTGCAAATTTAACTAGTCATAATTCAAACCTTTCCAAGTTTTCTTCGTCGTAGATTCTGATAGAGTCCTGTCCCTCGCGTTGTTTGACGAATATTCTGCCATAGGATGTCCACGTAGAATGGAGTTTCTTTTCTTTTACCAAACATCGCGCAAGGTAGGCCAGCCGTTTATTTTTGGCAGTAAGCATTTCGGCAATGTAAATTGGCCTCGCGGGCCCTGGAATGTGCTCCGTGTTGAGCTGCGGTTTCTTATTTATATAACAATTCTTATTGAATTTTTTGACCTCGGTGATAAGAGTTTCCTTTGTGGTGGTGGTCAAAAAGTCCACGACGATAGTCTCCGATTTAGTGCGGTACACATCTCTGACTTACATACATACAAATATTTGTTAAGCAGCATTACCAACTACTCCACCACCAAGCTCGTCAAAGAAAAATAAAATGAATATTAACCTCGTACATACTGCTTGAGAAAAACTGCAATGAAGACTTTATTCTATCGAAACTTGCAACTTTGTGTGGTCGCAACACGATGATCGCATTCAATTTCCACATTTTACGGATACTATAGTGAATAGCAGAAACGTGGCTATTGTCGTTTAATCTGGATACAGAATGTGAGAGAACTTATCTAGAATCTAAAATTATACACTTTAAAGTTATTCCTTTAACCAGTTTCAAAGAGATTAGCTAACTTTACGGAAATAGCACTTAAGTGGAAGGATAAATCGTCTGTCCCGTACATACGTTTTCTTGCTAACTAAAAAGTCATTAACTGAGGTCAGTTACGCGGCAGCTAGACACTGATATTTCACTGTAGTTAGACACTTTCATTTGTACAACTGTTCAAACAGAAAACTAAAAACCGCTCAAGAAATAGTTGAACTTAAACATCGAGAATTCTATAACAATATTTGCAATTTGCGTTTCTTACATACTCGTACCTATCCATCACAACTATTATTCTTCCTAGCGGTATATTTCTGATCCCATAGGCTTGGCGCTACCTACCTAAGGATTTGGAGTAGATACTGATTTTGACATGGAGCGAGCTGCCGTCAAACCTCCACATGGCAAAGGGAGAGCAGACCTTTTCAGGTTAGGTCTTCGAAATATAATTTCTTGTACGTGCGGGTTTCTTCACATTGTATTCAGTCACCGTCAAGTAAGTGATACATAAAGATATGTACATAATTCCGATAATACGAATATAGTGGTACATGCCCACACCAGGATTCGAATCAGGACCTATTGATTAACAGACTGGTTCTTTATCCACTAAGCTATCACTACTCCTTCTGTCTAGGACTTAACTATTTTAAAATATTATAGGTATAGCCGTTGAATTCTTAAAACAGTACAGAAGTGAAAGGAGTCATTAACTTCTGTCTGTCTGGTCTTCATGCAAGTATCAGGAACAAGATCCTATAAAATTTTACTCGGGTGATAGATCATAATTAGTTGTATATGACTTCTTCTTTTTAGTATTGAAATTGTATTGAATGTAAATAAATTTCGCCAACGATTCAGCTGTTATAATCACATCACAAGATGACCTAAGAGAGCATTTAAGTTACTTTATATCCCGAAAATGATAACATTTTTTTCCTTTAAAAACCAAAGACGAATTGGACGCACGCAGAAGCTAGTAACCTTTTTTAATTTAAATGTAACGTACAATAAAGACATTACAACAACAACAACCTTAATAACGAAAAAAGAAGAACATTGTTAAATCCAGTAAAATGCATTGTGTATTCAAAATGATTTAAAACGTACATTCCCTTGGTTTCAGATAACAAATTCGCGGATAAAGGAAAGACAGACTTGTCTAAAGTCGGAAATTTAAAACATTTCCTTGAATGAATTGCGCAAGATGTCTCGTTCTGAAATGTCCAGACTAATTCTATGAAAAATTACGGAGTGTCATGGCTGGGAAGACAAGTCTGCTGTTAGTGCTCTGCGTGGCTATATTTCCACTGCATCGTGCTGATAATCTTGGTAAGTGTCGTTCAGTTTAAATTTATTAGTACTCTATATTATTAGCTTACAAAAGTTTTATTTGTACAAGTATCTGATATGCTTGTACTTTACTTATATTTTTGTATACTTAGATAGAGTTGGGAAATCTTACTCTATCTATCTATCTATAATTTCGCCCCAAATCCCTTGCGAGGTAAGCAGAGAGGACCGAGCTCTACATGACTCTGTCCTTACACACTTCGCTCGCTTCTTTAACATTCATAGCTCTTCTAATGCACGCTCGCCGGTTCCCTTTCTCGGCTCCTACATCCTTCTACTTTCGCGATATATCTGTGTCATGATTATTTCTTGCTGCATTCTTTCTATATGTCGGAAACAACGGAGCATGCCTCTTCTTATTTTAACACCGACATTATCTTTCAAATCAACTGGTTCTTACATCATTTTTATAAATTTTGCGCAACGCGTTGCATTTCGACTGTGTTTATCTTATACTTTTAAAAAAAAGGTCAAAATACCAAACTAGACGTCGTTTTGAAGATGAAGATGGGTCTGGTAAAGAATAAAATAACCATATATTTTTTTTATATGATACGTCAATAGGCATACAAGAATACGACTCAACTGAAAGTTGTTACTGTAGTTATTGCCACCTCTACTGCTAGGGTAATGGCGCTACAGGAGCTGACTTGTAACCTCACTCATTCCCAGTAACAGAGCAATTCTTGTTGTTAATCAAGTTGTTGACTGGAGAAGGACCTCCACTTCATAGTTAAAATTATGAAGTAGAGGTCCTTTCCCAGTCAGGCTGACTCCTATCTCTTAATCTATTGAAAATAGGCGAGACCGACGATGTAATTTGTCCCCCGAGCTCGGAGGAACTCTAGACGACTGTATACAGGCTGCGATACTGCTTAACTTATGTATTCAATTAGACTGATACGTGTATGTCGATGTCATCCAGTTCCTTGAAAACGTCAAAGCGGTGACTTCATTGAAATTGGATTAAATTTTATTGATAGGCTTTTATTTCAAACAATCACCGAAGGTTAATTGAATCTTTAACATTTTACTCGATATCATTACTAGAGGATAGTTATGAAAGACAATAGGTATATGTCCAAATCCAGAACATAGCGTTCTTCGTAGTTCAATGTGTAAGTTTCTATTTGTAGAGTATACCGCAGATTAAAGCAGGAACGATACCCTACCCTAAGAATTTAGTATTGCGGTAATGAGATAAGTCTGCTGAAAGAATGTGTTACCTCCGCCAAACTCCATTCCTCATCCGAAATAGACGAATTCATTAACCACTATGTCAATTTTGATTTGTTATATATGGCTTTTGTTTTGTCGAATTTCACCTCTAGTAGCATTGAGTTTGATAAATAACGAAGTTACATTCCTCACCGATTCATCTACTATAACCATATCACTAGAAAACCTAAAGTGTGAGATATACTCGCCGTTGATATTCATATTCTACGTTTTCCAGGACAGCTTCTTCAGCACGTCCCGTGCATCTGGGCGAATAAATATAATAAAAGCATATATTTTCATAACATGAATAATATTACACACATATTTAAACCTATTTAAAGTAAAAAAGTATTTATTATCAACAATCTGCATAGCTATCTATAATTCTCAAAGCATTTTAGAGATGTTGTGATTCCTTGAAAATGTATGTAGTCTCTTTTAACTGATTAAATCGAATATCCTACAATTTACTAACCTTTACTAAAAATAAGATGCCGTATTATTAGTAGAAACACCATCTGAACTGCCGTCACTGGTCACAATAATGAAAAACAATTGTATGGAGAAAGGTTTACTATTGAATGGGAAGAAAACAAAGACAATGGTGTTTGAAAGAGAGGCAACCAGAAAGAACACAGGGGTTACGATTGATGTTGTGGTGTTGGAGTAAGTGGATTAAATTGTATATTTTAACAGTAAAAGCTTGGGCCAGATGACACAGTTCGCTGTATGTACCGCACCGGTGGTCACACACTAACTTATGAAAGCGAGAGCTGGATATAGTAGAGAGGATAAAATTAAGGATAAATGCAGTCGAAATGCGAGCTTTGTGCTAAATTTGTGGCCTAACGCTTGTGTCCGTGTTCGCAGTGACGATGTTAAAAATAGAGTTGGTTTGAAATAAGAAGGGGCATGCTCCATTGGTTTGTACATGTATGCAGATAGAAAGAATTAAGAATACAGAATACAACACGAATATAGAGGGATATAAGAGCCAAAAAACCCAATACTTACCTAACTTGACCATTTGGATAGTGATTTGTCAGAAGGTGATAAGAACAGCCATGAATGTTGAAGAAGTGAGTGAGGTGTGTAAGAACCGAGTCATGTGACGATCGGTTCTCTACCTGCCCCGCAAAGGATTTGGGCTGAAATTATGGATAGGTAGATACAAAATTTGATACTTGTTGAACATTGTGCATCCTGCACAATCTTTCCTGCAGCTGCACGCAGGTGCATCGCGAGATATATTTATTTATTTATTTGAATATGTATCTCTACATCTACATCTTTACATTAAACACTCTTTTACCAAACAGGTGATGAATCTACTTTTAACGTGCTAATCTCAATAGAATTGCCAAATATATGAAACACATTAGCAAGGACACTAGCGCAATAAAAACTTGGTGATGGATACATACATACATTCGCTTTTCTTTGTTGCGTAATCCAGCATAAGTCTAAAAGGAAATTCATGTTAGAACGTATCAAAGGAAACAAGACTACATATGTGTAAATCGTACGTAAAACTTGAACATTTAATAACCCGAAATAACCTTAATGTAGGTTTTGTCCGGAAGCACGTTACCGGGGTTTTGTCAATACAAAGGCTTTACGACAAAACTGTATTTGTATTTTTTGAACTTCTTTAGGCACGTTGGCCGCTTTTGGAATAGGAAAAAAATCTGTCAAGTGCGAGTCGGACTCGCGCACGAAGGGTTCCGTACCGTATCTATAAAACGGCAAAAAAAAATCACGTTTGTTGTATGGGAACCCCCCTATTTGTTTTATTTTAATTTAATTATTTATTCTTAAAGTGAATATATAACTAAATATTCTGTGAATATTTCAAGCGTCTACCTGTTGCCGTTATCAATATCGAACAAAAACGAGCAAAAAAATCACGTTTGCTGTATGGGAGCCCCCTTAAATATATATGTTATTCTATTATTTAGTATTTGTTGATATAGCGGCAATAGAAATACATAATCTGTGAAAATTTCAACTGTCTAACTATCACGGTTCGTGAGATACAGCCTGGTGACAGACGGACGGACAGCGAAGTCTCAGTAACAGGGTTCCATTTTACCCTTTGGGTACGGAACCCTAAAAAAACTCGACTCACATGACCATCACACTAAAATAAAAAATAATGTAAGTTGTCACTTCTGACATGTAGTCTTACGACAGATGTCATGACGACAAAAAATTACATGAAAGCTTTGAAAAATAAAGGTTACTTTCTTCTTAGGTACGAACAATGGGTTCCACTTTGTGAGAATGGCAGTGATAGCTCAGTGGATAAATCGACCTATTGAACTACTTGTACCTTCGAATGCTGGCATAAATCCTGGCACTAAATTCGTGTTTACTTATGTATGTACATATTTGTAATTATCAGTTACTCGGCGGTGATGAAAACTTTGTAAAGAAAGCCGCCCACCCAAGAAATTATATGAAAAACGTGTGACATAAGAAAGATCTGCTTTTCCGAGATGTGGAGGTCTGACGACAGTCGTTCGATGTAAAAATCATTATCTTCGCCAAATCCTTAGGCTTAGGTAGCGGACCGCGCCAATAATGTATTTATGTATGTATAGCTTCACGCCAGGTCCCTTGCGGGGTAGGCAGAGAGAACCGAGTGCCATAAGACGCGGTCCTTACACACTTCACTCGCTTCTTTCACATTCATAGCTCTTTTCATGCCAATCCTAATGACTATATATATTTATCGTTTAATTTGTATAAGCAATAAAATATTATACATTATCTGGTTTGGAGCATAGCAGAAGAAATTGTGGTAATGTATTAGGAAACCGGAAAACGCAAAGGTGAAGAGTGGATTCCACTTTGTGTAATGTACATTATTTATTGTAATATTATTGTAAAACAAACACAATTGTGATAGTTATTTATTATTTAGTTATTAGCATAAGGGAATGATGAAATATAATTATCTGTAGTTCACAACTCAAATAAATTTTTTTTTCCCAACACTTTTGTCTACGACAATACAAGTTTAATACTACTAATTATATAAATGATGCGCTCATAATCTGAAAGATAATCAATCTCTTTATCTTTGCGATTCGGTGCGGATTCTTTTTTCCATATTCACCGGAGGGAATATTCGGCTCAGGAAATATTTCCGGAAATAGAACATCTAGTTATGTGCCTCTTCTCTCTTTGGGGTTGCTAGATTCTTTATTTCGTTGTTTTTTTTTTCTACTTCATAGGGTGATTACTTATTTCATTGGCTTTCCTATTTTATCATGTTTGGGTGTCAATAAAGCATACAACTACATTATGTGAACTCATTACCGTAGATTAAATTTACAGCTTGCTATACAAAAAACAATATTTTAAAATAGAAGAAGTTCGGGAGATTAAATTCTTAGATTTCAAATCTGTTTCACCGATCCCCATATTATGTAAAATTTAAATACGTTGTGATTTAAACCCCCATTCTTCAAGTATCAGTTAAATCAAAAAACGTTTCAACGAAGTTGCGATAATGTTTTATTTTGTCAACGAACAAATCTTTTGAAAGTTTTTATCGTGATATCAAATATACTAAGTTACAAGAATATCTATGGAGAGCAGTGATAGCTACGTGGGTAAAGAACCGGCCTGTTGACCAACAGGGCCCAAGTTCGAATCCTGGCATGTACCACTAAATTCGTGTTTTAGGATGTATGGACATTTTTGTAACCAAGACTCGCTCGGCGTTGAGGGATATCATCGCGAGGTAACCCGCACGCCCAAGAAATTATATGTTGAAAGACGTGATCTTACCTAAGAAAGGTTTTCCCTTTGAGTTCTTCGCCAAATCCTTAGGCTTAGCTAATGAACCCCGTCAATCACTTTGGAAACGGGATAACGCTGTGTGTCAGGAGCAGTACTAACAATTTGCATTAAATTTTGTTTTGAAATTTATCCTGAATTTTTTCCTGAAAAAAAATGCTAATTTATATAAAAAAATCAAAGCGCCGCCTGAGCGAATCTCGGTATCCGATATACTTTTCATTTAATACTCACAAAATAATACTGTAGTTAGAGAGAAAAATAAGACGCTCTGTTTGCGCACGTACCTTTAGGAGTATCTTATGATTATGTTATTAGCCGAGGAAGGCCGAGACTAACTTACCATGACCAATTGGTCGTGTTTTATCAGAAGGTGATATCAGAAGCCCCAGGAACCGGCGAGCGTGCATGAAAAGAGCTATGAATGTCACAGAAGCGAGTGAAGTATGCAACGACCGCGTCTTATGGCGCTCGGTTCTCTCTGCCTACCCCGCAAGGGACTTGGCGTGAAGATATACATACATACATTGTGATTATTCTATTTTCTATTGAGTATCTGTACATTAGATCAGAATATATTTTTATTGCTTTTTTCAAAACGTTTCATTTTTCATTTATTGATTCTGTATAATAAACCCGACAGAAAAATTATCGACATTTTTCCAATACTATGCTAGACTGACAGCCTATACCGAAGTCAGAATGATAGTCTAATGTCGTTAATACGAGTATAATATAGTGAAAAGTGAAATCTGGTTTAAAGGAAACCTATGTATTTTATTCAAAGCAGTAAACGCCGAATTTATAACGACAAAGAATTTAAAAAAATCGTAAATCTTTAAGACATCTCTGTATTGTGAAAGTACGAGATCAATATCTTGATTAGTAAAAAGTTCTAGATATGTACCGTACCTACCTACATCTATCTATAAATAATCGCTGGACTTTACCGACGTTTCCGGTCGTATTTCGATGCTGGCCATCCCACCTACTTACTACACTATCCCTTTAAACGAAATGAGAAATTTCTTTTTCGATATTATTTCCGCCCATTGTCTAACTTAACCGCTCTCTTCTTCATTTCTCAGCTTCAAGAAATTTGTATCTTCGGTTCATATTTTTAACTATATATTCGTGAAGATCAGGACCAGCCATGCAATTCTGTAAGAGCAAACATCTTTATATAGTTAATAGATTCAGGCGTTATTTTGCGAAAGTCAAATTTACATGCAATTTGATCTAACCTGCTTTGTGTGCTTCCGCCACTACTGTTAGTGCGTGCAACATGCCGATGCTGCCATGGCTGCTCCGGTAGTCTCTGCCTCGGCTGCTGCGGTCGTCCGTCATCTGGAACAGAATCCGCATGCCCCCACCACCACCGTCGCTGCCACGACTGGCCTGGTCGTCGCTGCGACACGTGTTTCGCCTCTCCACGAGGCATCATCAGGCGTTGTAGACGTTAGTCGTAAGAATAACATGCTACAAGTGACAAATCCTTCGCAGTGCCGTCCCTTATATTGAATTGAGGGTGGGGGTGGATGGTGTGAGCGAAAAGATATTTAATAGTGGGGAATGGTTTACGTCAGTTTGTTTGTTCATGAGAGTAATTTTAGAATTTTTATGTTTATTAATTTCTAATTGTTCCCTAATATTAGGGAACAATTAGAAATTTGCCGAGGCAGAGACTACCGGAGCAGCCATGGCAGCGTCGGCATGTTGCACGCACTAACAGTAGTGGGTGGGTGCCGGCCGGCGCTAGGCCGCATGAACTAATTGGTGGCGGAAGCACACAAAGCAGGTTAGATCAAATTGCAGAGAAAACATCCTTACATCCTCGGAAACATCGGCTGTTATAGCCTTGAACATAAAATTGCAATTCCTTAGTGTCGCTTTTCATGGTTGTGCGACACTAGCGCCGCAAGGCTGCGTTTGGAATTGGAATTCTACAAGGCAAACAGCCTCGCGTACGCGTATAGAATACCAAATAAAAAGCCGTGATCGCAGTAGACGATGTCAAAGCTGTGACATCTGTGATCACAGCGACGCACACAGCCATTACGAGTCGCTTAGAGAATTGCATGGCAGTATGTTCGTAGGTGCCTAATTAAGTTTTAATACATATATACGATATGTAGCACTATAGACATTCATAAAACTTTCCTTTTCTATACAAAAATACAATGAAGCATTTCCGCATTTTCATGATATAATATATTTTTTGGTAAAGATTCTATTTACTTTTGATTTGAGCTATGTATTATATTTATAGGTATATATGGTATAACTTGCAGGAAATACTGCATATAGTATACAATAATATAATATTTGAAAACCATTTGTAATAAATTGCGCCGACTTACAGTAATATACGGAAATGGAAAATTTTGCCACAGTCACAAACAATCCTGGTAACTCAGTTGGATGTGACTCAACTTGTGTAAGCATCGTGTAAAATAAACGTCACATCTTTACAGTTTTTCTCCTGTATCGTCGATTTTCAAAGGTGTAATATAGAAATAACTAGCTTTTTGGCTTCCTTTAGAGCAAGATGACAACTGTAGTCTTTTCAACATCTCTAACAGCAAGAGATCCTCCATATATTACCTAAAACACGACCAGTCGAAGCTGCGATTGATTTGACAATAGAACATTGCTTTAAATCGTGTAGGAGTATCTGTGTGAGTGTGACGGATCGAAAGTTTGTTTGAAGATATTCTATTGTTCTGCATAGTTTCCTCACATTTCACAGTTGAGGTATACTCTACTGTAAGATGTGAGGGAATTGTGCGGTTAACCCAATACTATTCGTGCAACATGTCCCAACTAGTCCCCTCGTCCCTCGTGTCAATAACCTTGGTCTTCAACTTTAATCATACCTCCTCGAGCAAGGGTGCCAACATTGACATAATTATAACTTACGAGCACTGTCTCAGAATACATTTAAAGCAATTCTCTTAGAATATACTAAACTTTTGGAGTAGTCTGAAGTTATATTATGTTTAACTGGATATGTTACAAGTTTGTATTTGAGACGTCACTGGTAATAATTGTTGGCTAAATTTAAAGTCTTTTATTTCCTATCCACTTGTAAAGCATTTTAATTAAATAATGATTTTAGAATTTACATATGTTCAATTAATATTAACAATAAATTGTACAAATACAAATATTTTTATTGTGACTTATAGGTAACAAGGTTGTTACAATTTTAGCATAGTTCTATTCTGTGTTCCACCATTCAGGCATACAATAATTATTGTTGTCTATTTAAATCATGACATGCATGTTACAAATCCTTGTCAGATAAGTAATCATTTATGTCATAGCACCTATCTACCAACAGATCATGAAGTTTATTTTTGAATATATTAATCTCACTTATGCTACGTATGCTTTCAGGCATGTTATTGTATATGCAAGGCATATTACAAAAAAACATTTTTACTCAATAGCGCATTCCTCGCTGGATTTGAATATAACTTGTTTCTATGTTAATCTCGCGTCTTAAAATTAAAGTATTTAATATTACTTTTGACAAATGAGGCACATTCAAAAATATATAGACTAAGCATTGTCAAGAGATGGATACTTCTTGATATTTCAAGGCAAGGCTTACATGAGTCAGCCGTTTTAAGCTATACATGGCTCTGACACATCGATTTACGGAATACGGAATCATACCCTCAAACTTTATTAGTTTATTAGTTAAGTAACCTTTCCCAAAATGCGGAAAATCGATTCCGTATACTAAATGAAATATTATTTTGTAAAAATACTATTTATTTTTATTTTTATTTGGATCACAACTTTTATAAAAATAAATAGGGCGCGTTTAAAAAGTTTAAACAAGCGTACGGTCTACCTGATGCGAAGTGGATGCCTGCAACACAAGGCGAACGATACGTTCGCGCGATTACAACTCTTCGTTAATTTACGCGAACGTAGATCTCAAGAAATTTCCAAGGAATTGTTATTAAGGGAAGTAGTTCCTAAGTTTGCCTGCTTCTAATTGAATGTTGCTATACACTACTCACTTTTATTGCGGTGAACTATTATTATTTTAGGACTAAGTAATTATGCAGAATATTCTCATGACTTCGTTTCTGTGACAGACTAGACCGTCAAGAACCCCGCTTTATATGGTATTACATAGTCAGCAGAGGTCCAACTAAGGCGCTACTGCCTAAGTTGAAGACAAAAAAATACGTTATTGTTGAACGTTTTCAGCTCCGTCTATAGGATCTCTAATACCGATTAATTAAATATTTAAATGTTAAATAAAGTTCAATTTTCAGAACAGATCTGACCCCTTTCAAATAAAATATTTTAATTTCGGTCACTGTCCAATATAGAAATTTCCGTTTGTGATATTTTCATCTATTGATTTTATTCTATTGATTTATCTATTTATTTACATTCATTGTAGATATCGATATCATAAAAATGCTAGTCTAAAGTGTATTCAAGTTATTAATACAACAAAATTGTAAATTGAAGTTCATATATATGTCATAGAATACAATATGATAGACGTCGATTTTGTAGCATCTACCTGTGTCTCACTTATAATGATAGCGTCAGTAGCGTTTTGATCTTGAAACCTGCCTCCAAGATTGCTTACTACTTGACTTTTCAGCATCAACTCCTATATTCCCATAGCTACACATAAGTACATAAGTAAAGTGCATACGCGTGTAATAAGTAACAAATCAACCAAAAAACCAAAAAATCAACCAACCATAATTAAGTTTGTAGCAATCAAGAATAACAACGAGCCCTATTAATAGCGTGTTACGCAAACATCCTTTCGACTACCCACATATTTATGTTAGCCGCTAACTTTTATATCTCTGGCAGATAACATATAACAACAATATGTATATATATAAATTTGAATATTGTTTTTTCTCACAACTGTTTTCCTTGAATCCACGACGAAAGTAGCAATCAATTTGCCCAATGGAATAAAGACCCTCTTATTTCGGGAAAACACAAATTTGCACTCCACAACAATTCACTACCGATAGTTCCCAAAACACCAGCGGCAAATGGTTTCATTGAAATTCAAGGAGGCGTGTACGCTAAAGAGTTACGATTGCTTACGAAATTTTATCAGAATTTGCTTCGAAACACATACAGAAGTACTTAATTCTGCTGTATTGCTAAATGCAAAATATATTTAACACTAACTACGTCACACCATTACATATTTATATATATATAAAAGGGTATAAAAGGGAATATACTCACTGCGTAACTATATTACAACTAGATTCCTTTTTATACCGACAAACACAGACGAAAGTACTACAATTAACGGTCTTAAAATGTGCATGGGCATTCCATATACAACGTAAGCATTTGGTAAGGATACATCGCGGACTTTCTATGCAAAATTAATAAAAAAAGATATATAAAGTCAAACGTAATAAATGTTGCTTAATTTCAGTCACTAAAAACTACATAACTTGGTGCAATGTTAATTATCCTACATGTCGTACGGTGTCCAAAGTTCGAATCTCGACATAACGACGACACATATTATTTGTCACACAATGTCGGGAGAAGCAAACATACTGCTAACCTGATGTAAGTGGTTACAGTAGCCTATAAACTTTTGCAATACAAGAAGTAACGTTGGCTTGTTACAACCCCTGCTACTACCACAGCAATTGCCAATTGTTATTTGGCCTCAGCCTGCTGGAAGGTATAGACACTTCGCTAATCAGGCTGTTTTGATGCGCCCTATCTCTTTTGCTAGAGACTGGTTTGTTAATTAGAAAAACTCATCATTCAGCCGTGTTCCATGTGCAGACGAGATTGGTGTAAATTCTATGATATTGAGCCACTTGGACCCCAACATTTCGTGTCTTAGGGCAATTACAGTTACTTGCTCAAGAAAAATAATCGAAAATGTTGACAATGTGGTAAATAAAGTATAGATAAAACACGGTGTAGTTAATCATATTGAATATAAAATATGAAGCTCTTTCAAATTCCCAAAGATCTTTTAGAGGAAGAGGCATGCTCTGTTGGTTCGGTCATGTAGAAAGAATAACGTAATAGGTGTGCAATGTGAAAGTAGAAGGATGTAGGAGCCAAGAAAGACCAATACTCACCACCCTGACCACGAGCCAATTGGATATATTTCTATCTATCTATAACCGAGAACCACGTGACTCGATCCTTACATACATCACTCGCTTATTTAACAGTATTTTTTTTTTTAATATTGTTGGACAAATTACACAGCGCCATCTAGCCCCAAAGTAAGCGAAACTTGTGTTATGGGTACTAGACAACTGATAAACATACGTAAATACATTTTTTTTTGTAAATACATACTTATTATACATAGAAAATACCCAGACCAATACAAACAGACATGTTCATGCACACAAATGTTTGTACTGTGTGGGAATCGAACCCACGAGCGTTGGTGTCAAAGTAGCGTAACAGCGCGTTTCACCACTGCGCCACCGAGCTCGTCCTCTTTCTCTCGTCGTTACTCTTCTCATGCACGCTCCCCGATTTCTAGGGCTCCTGACATCACCTTCTGATAGAACGCGACCAATTTGATCATGGTAAGTAAGTCTTGGCCTTGGATATATTTTATCAGATAGATGTCGGGAGCCCTAGGATCCGACGAGCATACCTGAAAAGAGCTATGAATGTTAATGAAGCGAGGGAGGACCGCGGCTTTGGCGCTCGATCGACTCTGTCTACCACGCAAGGGACCTGGCGTGAAGATATATAGACCTACAGGTTATGTAACTATGCGGAATTTCACGTTTGTTTGACAAAGACTTCCGAAAACGTCTAAATGGTTATGGAAAGCACACACATGAGTGTATACTATAAGGATTTTTTGAACAGATTTGGATTATTCGGATCTCTAAAACCAAAACGTGTAAACCAATTACCTCAAGTAACCCAAATGTAATCGACTAGCGTATTTCCCGTCCTATGATAATATTAACAGCTAACTTATTCATGTATCATTCAATTAGCAACGTTAAATCTAATTGAAGCCAACACTATTGTTGCGTTTGCTAAATTAGTTTCGCGATTGAGTACTGGCGTGTGTGTGTACACAGGTTTATTGATGGAACTGTCAGATTGATTGCGATCCGTTTATTAAATGTAAAGCTGATTGTATGTAATTAATATTATATCTTGAATTAAACTATTTTTAACGGAAGTATCGTGTATTTTATTTATTTTGTTGAACCTGACGTTTCGAACGCTTTGCCGCGTCTGTGGTCGCAGGAAGACTTGAAACGTCAGGTTCAACTATAACTTCACGCCAGATCCCTTGCGGGGTAGGCAGAGAGAACCGAGCGCCACGTGACTCGATCCTTACATATCTCACTCGCTTCTTTAACATTCATTGCTCTTCTCATGCACGCACGCCGGTTTCTAGGGCTCCTGACATCACCTTCTGATAGAACATGACCAATTTGGTCATGGTAGGTAAGTCTTGGCCTTCCCCGGCTCCTACATCCTTCCACTTTTGCATTGTATATCTGCTTCGTCATTCTTTCATCTTGCATTCTTTCTACATGCCCGAACCATCGGAGCATGCCTCTTCTTATTTTAACACCGACGCTCTCTTTCAGACCAACTCTATTTCTAACATCATCATTGCGAATACGGTCTACGAGCCTTACGCCACAAATTTTGCGCAGCGCTCGCATTTCAACCGCGTTTATTCTACTTTCATGCTCTTTCTGCCATACCCAACTCTCGCTTCCATAAGTTAGCGTTGGGACCAACACTGCATTGTGTATAGCGAGTTGTGCCTTCTGGCTCAGGATTTTACTGCCAAGAAGTTTTCCCAACGCTCCATTCACACTATTCCCAGCACTCACTCGTCTTTCCACATCTGCGGTGTACCTTCCATCCCTGCTGAAAGCGCATCCAAGATATACAAACTCATCCACTTGTTCCAACACTTCATCATCAATCGTAATCCTTACATTAGTTCTGGATTCTTCTCTTTCAAATACCATTATCTTTGTTTTCTTCGCATTCAGTAGTAAGCCTTTCTCCATACAGTCGTCTTTCATCGCTGTGACCAGTGTTTGCAGTTTAGATGGTGTATCTGCTAATAGCACGGCATCGTCTGCATACAGCAGACAGTTCACCACTTGGTCACCCATGCGCAATCCCACATTCGTTGACCTTATTCTCTGCAGACAACTATCGAGATACAGGATAAACAGCCTAGCAGATAGCATGCAACCCTGTTTGACACCAATTTTGACATCAAACCAGGGTGACATGCCACCGTCTATCCGCACACATGCTGAGCAATCCTTGTAAGTGGACTGCACAGCACGGAGCAGTGAACCGTCAATCCCATATCTCGGCAATATGTCCCACAGTTCCTTTCGCACAACCCTATCAAAGGCTTTCTCAAGATCCACAAAACCGCAGAAAACCTTCTGGTCTATGGCCAGATGCTTCTCTACGATATTGCGGAGCGAGAAAACTTGATCCGTACATCCCCTTCCATTTCGGAAACCTCCTTGTGCGTCCCACAGCATTTCATCGGATTTCACCCTCATTCTCCTTTCAATCACTTTTCCATATACTTTTGCTGCTAAGCTGATCAAACTGACAGGTTCAACAAAATAAATAAACCACGCGATACTTCCGTTAAAACTTGTTTAATTCAATGTGTAACAATCGCGAACACCTAAGACAATACTAATATTATATCATTAAAATTAAACCGTTTATTATATTTTAAACCTGTATTTACTCCTCCAATGTTAATCTTGTATATTTAAAAACATGAATAAATAACTGATGTGAAACAGCTACTGTGGACTAGCAACACCTACAATTTTATTTTGTTCTTTTTTATACTACGTCGGGAGGCATACAAGCATATGGCCCAGCTGATGTAAAGCGGGTACCGTAGTCTATTAACGCTCGCGATATATTAAGTATCACTCGCGCGATGCCTCCCCTGCTGCTCACACAGCAACTCCTTGGGAGCTTACTGGTGACCTCACTCACACGCAGTAACAGAACAACTCTCTAGGGAGTTGTTATTTGGCTGCGGTTTTCTGTAAGATGGAATTACTTCCCCAGACGGGCTGCTTTGATGCACCCTGCCTCTCTTAGAAACACTCATAGCAAGACAAATAAGGCATGTGGTTGTAGTTCGATAATTCTAATACATATTCTTTAAAAGGAACCCTTAAAAGATTAGTTGGACCAGAAGGACAGCTATATATATATATATATATATATTATACAATGTCAGGAGGCATACAAGCATATGTCCCACCTGATGTTACCGTAGCCTATAAATGCTGACAATACATTAAGTACTACTCACGCGACCTCTGCTGCTAGCACAGCAAACACCTTAGGAACTTACTGGTCACACGCAGGAGCACAACAACCCTTAAGGGAGTTATTATTTTGCTGCGGTTTTTCTGTGAGGTGGAGGTTCTTCCACAGACGGGCTGCTTCATGCGCCCTACATCTCTTAAAAGCATTCAGATCAAGACAAACAGACATAGAGTCGGCGTCAAAGTAACCTATCAGTGCATTTCGCCACTGCACCATCGAGGTCGTCAATGTATTATGCATCAACAAGCCAACCTTAAAGCAACAGAAAAAAATTTACTTAAATAACGTTACATTCGTGACTTGGCAGTAGTTCTCAATAAAACTCACAATATTTTATCAACGCCGTGGTGCTACTTATAACCTATTTATGTTAGAAGCAGGAAACACCTGATCGAGTAGACTGATTGGTAGCACGCTAAGTCAAAGTATAGTGCAAGTTAATCTAGACGCATTCATATAGAGGAAATGATTTATATTTGAAGTTACTGCCTCATAAATCGTTTTATTTTTTTAACAACGTAGAGAGGCATGCCCATGCGGCCCACATGATGTAAAGCGGTTACCGTAGTGTATAAACGTTTGTGATACTTTAAGTTTTCTGTGAGATGGAGGTAGGTACCTCTCCAGACCGAGACAGACAGATACGTTTACGCACACAAATGTTTGTCCTGTGTGGGAATCGAACCCACCAGCATCATCATCATCATCAGCCTGTATCTAATCACTGCTGGATATAGGCCTTCCCCAATGCCTTCCACCATATGCGATCCTCCACTTTCCGCATCCAGCCGCTTCCGGTCGCTTTTTTTATGTCATCGCTCCATCAAGAGGGAGGTGGGGGGGGGGCGTCCAACGCCTCGTCGTACCATGCGCGGCCCCCACTCCAGGACTTTCCTACCCCATCTACCATCGCTGACTCGGCAGATGTGGCCGGCCCACTGCCACTTCAGTTTGCCGATTCTGAGAGCTACAGACAACTTTTCAAAAAATTCCGAGCAAAGCTCTCTCCATCGCTCGCTGCGCAACCTGCAGCCTGTGAACCAGCCCGATGGTAAGTGCCCAAGTCTCTGCAACGTAGGTTATTGCGGGGAGGACGCTCTGATTGAAGACTTTAGTCTTCAAACATTGGGGTATTCGTGCAGTGAGGATGTGCCGAAGCTTTCCGAAAGCCGCCCAGCCCAGTCGAACGCGTCTATCGATCTCTTTGTTGAAGTTACCCCGGCCGGGCTGAATGGTTTGCCCGAGGTAGACGTAGTCTTTAACCACTTCCATAGTTGCATTCTCTACGACAACCGGGCTAGGAATGACTAAGTCGTTATACATGACTTTCGTCTTATCGAAATTCATCCCTAGCCCAACGGATCGAGAAGCAGCATTGAGGTCGTTTAGCATTCGACTGAGATCCCCCAGCGATTCCGCCATTATTACCACGTCATGGGCAAATCGGAGATGTGAGATGTACTCGCCATTCACATTTATGCCCCGTGTCCTCTTACTACTGTGTACTAGTGACCTCACTCACTCCCAGGATGTTGCGTTCCAGGGAGTGAGTGAGGTCACTAGTACTACGGAGAGACAAGACGAACGTAGTCGTGAACATCAGCTAGTTAATTATAATTATATAGTGACTCATTGTATCATATTCTTGGATGAATAAGCTATTATTATGAGATAAATATCTCTCTGAAAGTTTTTTAGGTGAGCTCGGTGGCGCAGTGATTATTAATGCTACTTTGACACCAACGTTCGTGGGTTCGTTTCACGCAACGTGTCTGTTTGTCTTGGGCTAACTTTCTTCAGTCTATCAGCCTGTCTGCGGAAGTACCTCCACCTCACAGAAAACCATGGCCAAATAGCAACTCCCTTGAGGGTTGTTGTGTTCCTGCCTGTGAGTGAGGTTGCCAGTAAGCTCCTCTGGAGTTGCTGTGTTAGCAGCAGAGGTGGCACCGCGCGAGTGATACTTAATGTATTGCAAGCGTTTATAGGCTACGGTAAACGCTTTACATCAAATGGGCCTTATGCTTGTATGCCTCCGAGGGTTGTATAATAGAAAAAATATTTGTAATTATCACTTGCTCGACGGTGATGGAAAATGTGGTGAGAAATTATATTTCGAAAGGTGTGATCTTACCTAAGAAATAAGAAAAGCCCCACACTAGCACACACCGGTGGTATACTGGTTTGACCAATATTTTTATTTGCCTACCGACTTGACTTTTTTATTTTTATTCATTATTGTTATAAATCAATTATATATTATGGTTACATGTACATCTGATGTTACCTCTCGGCTAATATAATATGTGGATGATCGACGCTGAACTCAAGTATAAGGAAAAACTTTACTCAAGTTTATATTATACTGTAAAATAATAGTTTTAAAGATTTATAGGCAAACATTGTAATAATAAAAAATGTAAAAATCAGTAACTTCGCTTCGTCTTAGATAGCGAAGCACGCCAATCCTAATGGATTAGAAAACGGGATATCGCCGAGAAGAAAAAGATGACTTATGGCAACGTAATAACATGATGTTACATTTCCAGTGAAGCATAAACGCACTCGTATAAAGTCTCCCATATATTTTTCTAATAACAAAATAGCAGGTTCATTAAATTGTCTAATTTAGGATGAAGTTCTCATCGTCCTTCATCCGCTGTTCTGTATATTTAATAGACGTTCAATCCATTGTCTACCACCACATCAACCCTTACTCATCCGACTGTAGGGATACGAGTATTCCTTCAACCGAAGGAGTTTAGAGCATACTCCACCACGCTCTTCAAATGCGGATTGGGGGAGGCCAGTGGTTTCAAGCCGCCCGAGGGCCACTGACTTAGCTTAACGACTGTCATCTATCGACAACAGCCAGGATCGACAGCTTAACGTGCCCTCCGAAACACGGAGAAACTCGAGATAGGTAAACCCATCCATAGACAGGCTGCGGTGGACGTTGCTTAACCTGCGTGTTCGGTTAGAATGACATACGCAATGGCGCCATCGAGCTATTCTCTAAGTACACACGCAACGTTTGTTAGGCACACGAGGCAGACATGGCTGCCAGAGATTGGTCTATCTGACTAAATCTTCGAGAGCAAATCTTTTTCAGGGTTAGGCAAAGGAAAGTAAGCACCATATAACTCAATGTGGGTAGGATAGTTTAAACGTAAAATTTACTAGCTGTGGTCGTGTACAATTTTGTAGCAATATTTATTTGCTTCTATATCTTCAAGTGTTTCACAAACGGAATTGCTATCGTAGGAAGCTGTGGCACTTATTACTTCAGCCGCAATTATATTTTCTTTCTTGGCATTGGGTAATGAAAAATCTTCCGCGATGAGAATTAATGATGTAGTTTTCCGAACCTTTTTCGACGTTTGTTTTCCCCTTAAATGGGTCTTGTTTTTTCCAACTCTAAAGGCATGAAAAATAACGCAGATTTTCTTACAGTACACACCATCTTATAAGTTGGTGATACGAAACGTTGCGCCAACCCTTTCAGACGAACGGTACAAAACTTTTTAATTTATGTATGTATTATACATGATATATAGGAAAAAATAAAAAAGTTTAGCATCTTCCTTTGTTTCAGACGGCTGACTAAATATTTATTATCGCCCATATAAATAAAGGATAAGAATACCGCGAAAATGGATGTGCTCTTTTGTGCATTTACTGGTTGTAAGACACAGTTTACAGATATATTTAGATGCAGTTACATACCAAACGAGTATGAGTCGACTGCGTGTGCATTAGACATAAATCCATAGGAATAGCTTGGGTGCCATTTGAATCCACAGGACCCTGAGAAATCCCATTTAATCGTCAATAAAAGTAATAATTAAATATTACGGCAGTTATATGATTCTGTTTTGTATTTTAAGCATACAAAATATACTTTATACCTGAATTAGAACTTTATACAGGGATGATAAATATTTTCAGCACTACACAGTATGCTTACGATTTTCTAATTCTTTTAAATTTAATCAATCAGATAATCGTAAGCTTCTTAAATTTTAGCACATTTCATTTTTTGTTATATTTTCTGAGATAAAATGTATATTTGCTAAGATAAAATGTGAAATAACGTTGGATCGGTATATAATTTTTAGTGCTCAAATTTTTTGTATTATTCAAGATTCAAGATTCAAGATTTTTTTATTTTGTATAACATGAGTGGTACAAAAATACAGGTGTAATTAATTTACATTTTGTTCTGCATGTTTGGCCGGTAAGGCATACAAAAATATGATAGATAGCACATGCCGTTTCATTATTATATATACAGTCTTCAATTTCAAAATATGTCAAGTAATCGATTTAAAGGAAATAAAAATTGTCATCTTAATAAAAGTAATAATTGCTACACATTATCAGTCATAAATTGCAAAATAGTATAATAACATTTGTCAGCTAATAATATTTTTAATTGACGCTTAAATTTATTGACCGGTAGTTCTTTCAAAGACTTTGGTAATCTGTTATAAATTTTGGGTCCCATACAAAATATACTGTCATACATTAGTTTAGTGTTACATTTTTTTAAACATAATCTACTGTTGTCCCGACGATTTCGATTACTAACGTCAGATAGGCGCGGGAATACGTTACTGTTAGTTTTAATAAACAAGCTTACCTCGTATATATATAATGAGGGGACAGTTAGTATATTGTATTTCTTAAAATAAGGCATGCAGCTGTCAGTAGTTTTTAAACTAAACATAGCTCTTAGGCACCTCTTTTGAGCTTTAAAAACTAATTCTTTATTTGTTGAGTTTCCCCAAAATATAATTCCGTATCTTAATATTGAGGCAGCAATACCATGATACGCAGTTAGTAATGTGCAATTGTTGACTTTGGGAGCTAGTCTATGTAAAGCATACGCAGATGAGCACAGCTTTTTGCATAGTTCTTCTACGTGGGGTTTCCAATTAATTTTTTTATCAATTATTATCCCTAAAAATTTTGTTTGGTCAACTTCTTGTATTTTATTGTTTTGATAGCAGACATTGATATTCGAACTACCTGAGAGTCTTTGGCTAAAATGCATTATACTAGTCTTATTTAAATTTATTTTGAGATTATTATTATTCAACCATTCAATAATGTCAGCTACAGTTTGATTAATGTCGTTTTGATACATGTCATGATTTTGGCACTCGATTGTGACTGTACTATCGTCCGCAAAAAGAGACATAGGATGATTTGTTATCTTAGGTAAGTCATTAATATAAATTATAAATAATAAAGGGCCCAAGACACTTCCTTGAGGAACACCATACGAAATTATGCGCTGGTCGGACGTGTACAATTCATCAATTTTTGTTTTGCAATTTAGTTTGGTCACTTGAGTGCATTGTTTTCTATCTTTAAGATATGATACTAATAGGTTCAATATATTTCCGCGAATACCATATGCCTCCAATTTTCTGAATAAAATTGCGTGGTCTACATAATCGAACGCTTGTGTCATATCACAGTATACAGAGCATACGCGGGTTCTTTTATCCATTTTGTTTACTACATTGTGCAGGAAGTCAAAAATGGCCATGTTGATGTCTTTATTCTGTCTAAATCCTTTTTGTTCCGGAGAAAATAAATTGTGCTCTTCCATATATGAATAAATCTGTGAATGAATGTATTTCTCGAAAACTTTAGAAAATATATTTGGGAGAGCGATAGGTCTGTAACATTCCATAGAATGTTTTTGTCCTTTTTTAAACATTGGTTTAACTATTGTGGGTTTTAGTTGGTCCGGATAGATACCCTCGACTATGCTTAGATTACATATGTAGCTAAGGTGCGTGCATATGTGATTAGCAACCAATTTAATAACCTTCGTACATACTCCATCAGCACCGACACTACTGGTATTTTTTAGTGAAAGGATAATTTTTAAAATGTCAATGGGTAGGCTAGGGCGCATGAATATTGAATTTTTACAACATTTAATGTTTCTTGTAACACGGATACCTGAGTTTGACATTGGCACAATTTTATCCACAAAGTAATTATTAAAGGCGTTTGTTTGTTCCTGTGGATCACTAATCATCTGTTGATCTTTTTTTATTATTGCTATAGGATCTTTAGGTATATTTTGTTTAGTTTTGTTAATAATCTGCCATGTTGTTTTATTTTTATTGCTTGATATTTGGATGTTGTAGTTGTTTTGTGCTCGTTGAGTAAGGTTAATGACTTTTTTTAATTTGCGCGTGTAATTTAATAACGTCTCCTTATTTACGCTTGTGCGTTGAAATCTATAACACCACAGAAGAGTTCTTTTCTTTTTTGAGCAGGTTTTAATTCCACTAGATATCCACGTTGGTTTTTTATGAATTTTAATAGTTATATATTTATAGGGAAAACACAAGTCATAAAATAATTTAAAATTGTCAATAAAGATATTGTAAGCTTCATTAGGGTCATTAGTGTCATAAATATCTGAGAATTTAAGAGCTTTTATGCAGTTTTTAAACGTTGTCATATTTTCGTTACTGTAATCGCGTCGTTTTACACGCCAATGTCTAATGTTATAAGTTCTTTTTACACGACATTTTAATAGTTGCGAAGTGTGATCAGATAGCCCAAATTCTAGCACCTCGGACATACATTTATTAGTTAGATTGTGAGCAAAGTTATCTATGCATGTTTTGCTTGCCAATCTTGTAGGCTGCCGTATTTGCAGTTTAAGATTGAAGCTGGTCAACAAGCATTCCAGCTGGAGCGTGATATCATTATTTTTTAAAATATCAATGTTAAAATCACCGGTTAGAATTATGTTATTATGTTTTTTATTACTACTTACGATTTTTAGTATACTTTCCAGTCTCTGAAAGAACACGGGTAAATTATTACGTTTCGGTACTCTATAGATACATATAATAGTAGTATTATGCGTAATGAGATCTATTGCACAACATTCAAATACTCCTGCTATGGAGAAATCTGTAATTTCAGATAGTGATTTATATTGATATCCATTTTTGACTAATATGCATGTTCCCCCCCTTTTACATCTTTCCCTACTAAAATACGCAGCCATATGATAGTTTGGCAAGAATAAAAAATGTTCATGGCCAGAGACAATAAAATGTTCAGTGATGCAGATTATATCAACATTTACATTTCTATCCAATAGTTCCTCCAAACAAACAGCCAAATTATCAGATTTGTTAATTAATCCTGCAATGTTCTGATGTAATATATACAAGTAATTATCAGCGAAATAAATTTGAAACAGTCCTATTTTCATTCAATTTCGAGGTGTCAACATTCTGCGAATACGAATTGCTTGTAGAAATGTCAAGATCATAATGTAATAAAGATTGTATCAATTTATACATGTCACTGAAAATAATCTGCATTCCATAGTCATTCACAATGCCATTATGTCTATAAAACATTCTACCGTCATATGACAAATTAAGATTTGAATCTAATATATATGCATATTCGTATGTCGACGAGTCCAAATACAATAAGTTATTAAAATTTTCGATTCTCCAATTATACATATTTGAATAATTATTACATTTAAATGTTGGTAGACAAATTATTATATTAGTATTACTTATTTGTTTAAGCGTTTCTCTAATATATAAAATCAAGTCAATGTTGTTGTTCGTTATTTTGAAGTCGTCTTCTCCGATCAATATAACGCAAAAGTCTTGCATAGTAAATTGTTTAAGTTTATTATTTATGCCATTGAGAAGAACTTTTATTCCGCCATTTGGCGTCAAGTAGTGGCATATTTGAAAATTACTGAAATTCTTTTCTGTAGTTGACAATATTTTGTTAGTTTTATTCGAACTTAAAATACATAATTTATTCCTCGTCATTTGTTTTTGTCTAAGCTGCGGTGTTCCGTTCAATACTTCCTTGTTTATTTCTATACATATTGGTATATTATGTTTTGTTGGTGTATGTGCACTTTTACGTGTGCAGTTTGTTTCCTTTTCCATCTTGTGTTGAATTGAGGTACTTTCGTCACCTTTCTTTACATCTGTTTGTGTTTGTTTATTGTTTTTAAGCGTCTTTTTGTCTTTTTTTGGTGTATTATTATGTTTTTTACTTATAGGGCTATTTGTCACTTTTTTAAAGAGGTCGTTCTTTTTTTGTAATTCTTCATTAGTTCGTCTAAGGTTGATGTTTTCTAACGATAAGTTCTCGATTTCCTTATGTGCACTTTTTAATTCAGATGACAGATTTTTAAGTTGTTCTAATAAACTTTGCGTCTCTTCAGTGTCGTTACCCGATAAGTTGGGCAAACTGCTACTTGACTCATTAAATATTTCCGACATTTCGGATGGTTCAATATCCTTACTTGTATTAGGCGAATTAGAAACTGCTCGTATACGTCGAAATGTAATATTTTCCAAAAAATTCATTTTTATTAAACTGATGTAAGTGTTGAGTCTCGAACCGGGTATTGTAGAAGCGGATGATAGGTATATACGTCAGCGCCACCGAGACTTAGGAAAGATATTTGAAATTATGTACTGCATTCAGACTACACACGGCCAAATGAAGGTTATGTTTATTACCGATATGCGAGGGTAATCACATTTTACAATTAGTTCATCAATAATCACTTTAACTATTAGTTGTTAATAACTTTATATTAATTTGAAAATGAGACTGTATTATGATTTTAATCCTATTTTGTTGGTCTAGCACTTTTATTTATATTCGCACGTATGTATTTGGTTACGAGACACTGACAATATCTGGGCACAGTATTATAGTGTTTTAACGAGTACGTAAATATTTATATTTTCACTAGATAATACTATCACGATAAATTTACACAAAGATATTTGTTTATTTCACTATTCTATTGTTATAAGAGGCATTAGAATATTTTAAAAATATTTTTAACACGAACTCACGGAAGACAATGTTTGCGTGACGGCAGCGCCATCTAGCAATGAATGACAATATTATGCAATAGATAGACAAAATATTGATATTTGACTTTTGTGTGTTATAGTTCAGCATTACCATTGCAAAGAAATATTCCATTTACTAACTAGGCCATGACACGATTTTGTTTTATTATTTTTATAATTTGTTATAATAAAAAGTAACGTATCGTGTAATGTATACAATACTCTGTAGCGCTCGTAGTGGTCAACACAATTTCAAGGAAAAAGATTCGATAAACAAAGGTTCACTTTGTTGTCAATGTATGTACATAAACTTCTCATGTTACTTGATTGTTGTTTTAATTCTGACGTCCTTTGTGAGCAACGAAAATATGTCAGTTTTATGGAATATATTTATTAGCAGCCAATTCTTTGTTTTCTTTGTTATGCCACCAGTTCTTTGGGTATTCCTTAATATGTTGCGCCCATATTCCGATCTGTATTCTGGGTTGAAAGAAAATTTAATTGTCTTAGACTATTAACACAAAAACAAGTTAAAAAATCAAAATTAAGTATTCTAGCTTAGTATTATATACTTTTGGTTTTTATGGTAAATATCAGGAAATACAATATTTCTAATAGTTTCATAACTAGATATGTAATTACTATGCTAAATGAATAAGATATATGATTATTATTGACGAGTGTTGCGGCTTCATTCAAATATCCCTTTCGTCCGTACCTTTCAAACGGTAAGTTGCTTTCAAAACATCAATTCAAGTCAGTCATTGATATGCCAGAAATTTTAAACTTGATAATATTATGATTATGGCAAATGCCCCGATATTTCCTATAATCCTGATGCCTATTGCAATGAATAAATTATATAATCTGAAATCGTTCATGTACCTTTTCATTTAATTTTCCGTAAACAAAATTAAGATATTTTTTTTCACACATTTATTTGCCACCTTGGTCAATAAAGACGTATGAAGTGTATAATTTTTCGCTTATACCTATGAGCTCATAAACTACACTAAGATTTTATAATTATATTTCTGTGTCTAAATCAAAGTATTCAATTACAATAACTTTTACTTATTTGTCAAGTCCCTAGTTAATACCTACTTGCCTATATATTAACATGTGTCTAACGCATGGATAGACGCACGCACACATATTATATTTTTCACATGTCCCTACTTATTATAATAATTATCTTGGTTTAAATATTTTTCTCTTTTTCTTAAAATATGCCAATTATTTGATTGACTAGCACATTATAATTAATTGTGCTAGTCACCGCGTGGCCTATACGAGTATATGGCATACAATTGAGCGGAAATTAAAGTCATATACCTCAAATTAATAAAAGTTTATACACATCCCCAAAAGAGAAACATCTCTCAAATGTATTCGACAAATAAACTTGACTTAACTGGATCAAGAAAAATGTGGCGATTTCAATCGTGTTCATATTTCAACGAAAATGTAGTAGCAGAAAAATAAATGCAACATTCGCTACTTCACTAGAAGTGACCTAAAGTAGTTCCGGGATTTCTTTGTACCTTATTTCCAAGATTTGGTCATTTGTCATTTGTTCAGGTAATATACTCGTATTGGTAGTTTTAGAACTGTTTCAAGAATATTTAAAAATGTTTCACACCCGTACCTACTATATTTCTTACCCTACATTATATACGGTATGTGTCGCATAAATCATAGTCAAACAGAAAGGGGCTGTTTCTACTTATAAAGATTATTCGTGTCATAGTAACATTGGTGAACGTAAATTCAGGGAATACGAAATATTTAAAATTACCTGGTACGGAGCGATAATTTTGAACACAACCAAAATACCCAGTCACCCAGTGATAACTAGGTAACTAATTTATTGTAAATGCATCGCATTTTCGACGGAAAGCAAAATTACTTAGACGTAGCATACACATTAAATGGAACGATAAACGTTTACTATAAAATGGATTTAATGATGATTTGATTGAATAATTTTATTTCATGGATTTAACTCATAAAAATATGTATTATAAATATGAAATATGAATATTTTGTTGAGTGTAATGGGCCAAACCGAATACTTATTTACAAATTCAATTGCAATTGCATGATTTTCATGCATTAAAAAGTCATGTGTCACATGGATGAAAAGGATTCAATATTATTTTTACCTCGATACATTGGGGAGTGGTGGTGATCTCCCACCTTTTCGTACGAAAGCCGAGACTCTGATACGGGCTTTGCTTTTGCGGTTGAGAGATCGGGCAGCAGTCGTTTCCGTAAAAGTACAGATCCACGAATAGGCCGCTGCCGGCGTGTTGCTGCGGTGTGTCTATACCATCTATACTTCCAATATAGGAGTTCGCCTTGGCTACTGCCGATAAGTTTGCTAGCACGGGCATGGGCTGCTTCAGTGATGACCGTCTGAATCCGACTGCATATGCCAAAGATGGACGCAGGTTTCATCTTTCGCATTGTATATCTGTTTCGTCATTATTTCCTCTAACATTCTGTCTACATATCCGAACTTATCTTATTAGCGATACTCTCTTTCAGGCCAAATCTCTTTCTTACGTTTTATTTGCGAACTTGATCTACAAGCGTTACACCGCAGATTTTAATTTCATGCTTTTTCCAAACCCAGCTCTCATACAAATCGTTGGGGTCGGTAACCAGATCCTAGTGAACTAAACTTAGAAGAAAATAAATTACAAATGGTACTCATTGGTTATTCTGATAAGGAATATTAACAATAAGAAAATACTGGTTTCATCCCTAATAAGGGGAAAGTATAGTTAGTATGTAGTTTTTAAATGCCATATAGATAACAAAAAATTACTTTCCGAACGGGAGAGATGAAAAAAAATTTTTGCCTATTAAACCAGTAAACATTTTTTCTAACTAAAGGTTATCTGTAACATTTAAATTCAAGGATTTAGCATATCTCCCCGGCTTCGGATTGTGTGCTCGAATTTATGTCGCAGTTTCCATAGAGAACACATTACCATAAATTAATAGAGATCAGAGGAAGGTAAATATTTAAAGTGCCGTGGCTCCTGTGCCCGTGTTTACTGTTACTCGCGAGCTGTTTAACTTAATTATATGGGCAAGTATACTAAAAGATTAAATAGTTAGAAGCAATGTTAATTGTGATTATAAATTAACTGCTAACATTCTCAAATAAATCAAAAACAACTCCTTGACATAGGTATCTTTTTTGCAAAGAAAACAGAAATAGTGGTATTTGAAATAAAGGAAACTGTAATAAACGTAATAAATAAATGATGGACTGTGTAGTGTTGAAATAAGTGGATCAGATTCTATATCTTGGGTGCGGTTGTAGCGGGGATGGAAGGTACACCGCTGATGAGGAAAGACAGGTGAGTGCTGGGAATAGCATTGTGCTGGTTGCAGACCGAAAACTAAGCTATTCCGAAGGTAAACTAAGCCAGCTTACCTAAGCTAAGCTAAGATAAACTAAAAATATGTCCCGTGCACACCAAGAACTAAACGAAAGCTCTGTCAGTGCCGCGAAGTTCAATTCGACGGACGTCGTTCGCCATGCATATCATCGATGATGAAAGTTCCGATGATGTATACGTTACACATAGAAAAAGAAGATTAATACTGACTCATTATTATTAAAAAAAAAGACATTCCAGACCGTGGATATGTCAACACATTCAATCTCGGCACACAAGTGGAGAGTTTAGAAATTTATTTTACGAGTTAGATGATGACACAAGACACTGGACAGCACTGGCAAAGGATAAGCGAAGGGGGTGCGGGGTAGGCGGGAGGGGCTTAGCTTAGCTCGTATAGCTGCGCATCGGTATACACAACTAAGTTAGCTTCCCATATTTTAGTTAGCTCGCATAGCTTAGTTTGCATAGATTGCTGTCTGCACACAAGTATGAAAAACTGCGTCAGCTATGCGAGCTAAACTAAACTAACTTAGCTTAGCTCTTGGTCTGCAACCGGCATTGGGAAAGTCTTTTTGGCAGTAAAAGCTTGAGCCAAATGGTACAGATCGCAATACACAATACGGTATTGTTCCCAATGCTAGCTTATAAAAGCGAGCACTGGGCTTATCAAAGGGAGAATTAAAGTAGAATAAACGCGATCAAGCATTTTGTGAGCATTGTGTAAATTTTGTGACCTAACTCTTGTATACTATTTGTTTGTACAACGTCGGGATCTATACAAGCATACGACCCATCTAACAAAATAATATTAAAGATGTATATTAGGCAAAGATGGAAATACAAATAACTATTTCCTGGCAGTCTACCTGAAATGTAGAATATTAACATATTAACATATTAACATGAGAAAAGATCAATTGTACTCTCCAACATGGGTTCCTCGCTCGCTATGCTCGCTCATGAACTGAAATATCTCGGGTGCAATTGCTTTCTTTTCTTTCTTATTTTGTTTAACAATCTATTACACATTTAACCATTTCTATTTTCAGTTTTCATGTTTAGCACAGTTGTTCATTATCTGAACTTATTTTTTTCCTCTACATCATTAATTTATGATTTTACATAGACAAAAGATTTTCTAATGATAGAAGACGTAAAGAAACCAATGTCATTGATATCGACACCTATAAATACTGGGTGCAAGAAAGTTTGCAGAGGTTATATGGATGTATATGTAGAAGTGTAGTATGCAGGGCTGTATATATAGTGCCCATTTTGAAAACCAGTAATTATTTACATAATTTGTATATTTATTTCTCGTAATGGGCACAACTTATACATTACCCTTGCAAAGTTGGTCGAGTTAATTTTGTTAGACCTAATTTCGTTAAACCTAATGTTGTTACAAATGGTTGTTTATCCAATTTAGCAGATTTTAATGAAGCGAGTTCACATTTTTATTCACAATGTTTTTCACTACACTTTTTAAATAACGTTGGGAGACTACAAGCATTCGGATCGCCTGATATAAGGTAGAAGCAGCCTATGAACGATTGCAACATGTTAAATATCGCTCTTGCACTTTTGTTGCTAACTCAACAATCCCTTAAGAGTTTACTGGTAACCTCTCTCACTCGCAGGAAAACAACAAGGGAGTTGCTTTTTGACTGTAGTTTTCTGTGATATGATGGTACTTCCCCATTCGAGGTGCTTTGATGCACCCTACCTCTCTTATTATTTCGTTATAAAGAACTGTTATACAACTAGGGTGTGTGTGTTTTATATCAACGGAATGGCTCTAAGAGAAAATGTTTTTATACAAAGTCGGGAGGCATACAAGCATACGGCCCAACTAATGTAACGCGGTTACCATAGCCTATAAACGCTTGCAATACATTAAGTATTACACGCGCGATGCCACCTTTGCTGCTAATACAGCAACTCCTTAGGAGCTTACTGGAGACTTCACTCATATGCAGAAACACAATAACACTCTAGACAGTGGTTATTTGGCTGTGGTTTCTGTAAGGTGGAGGTACTTTACTAGGCGCTTTGATGCGCGCTACCTCTCTTAAAAACACCAATACAAACAGATATGTTGGTGCACACAAATGTTTGTCTTGTATGGGCATCGAACCGACGAGCATTGGTGTCAAAGTAGCGTATCAGCGTGTTTCACCACTGCGCCAACGAGCTCGTTACAACTTAATGTATAATTATAAGAATGTTCATCGATTCTATAATAACCCTTCTTACAGAGTATTTTTGATGTACCTTTTGGACATATTGCCAGACAAGGACAGAACTGTTTCAGGTAATTTATTATAGACTCGGACACAATTTACAATAAAAGATTTACTAGTCTTAGCAGGCCGACACACACAATCTATTCCTGCATCTAAGGTTTTCACTGAATTTTGAAAATGACTATATTTGTACGAGCATACATTATATTCTCATAAATAAACTGGGAGGTAACCGTCAGGATATGTATTTCTTTGAATAGTTTTCTAAGTGAGTCCCTGAAGCCTATGTTATAAATAGAACGGATGGCTCTCTTTTGTGATATAAAAATAGTTTCAATGTCAGCCGCTTTTGCCCACAACAGCATACCATACGACATAATACTGTCAAAGTAGCTGAAATAGACTAAACGCGCAGTAGTTACATCGGTCAGTTGTCTAATTCTTCTAATTGCATACGCGGCGGAGCTGAGCTTACTGGCCAGTTCATTTATGTGGAGGCCCACTGCAAATTGGAGTCTTGTAATTTCAAGAAATATAGTATCATTAATAAATTCTAGTACATTATTATCAATGAGAACTACTGTATTGGTAGTAGCCACATTTGATATACTAAATTATATACATTTGATTTTAGTTGAGTTTAATAAAAGATTACATGTGGATCTATTTAGAATGGCATATAGAACACTATTTACTTTATCAACATTTTCGTACCGGCGAGTAACATTAAAAATTAAAGAAGTATCTTCAGCAAACAGATTATTCCATATACTAAAAAAAAAAAGTGGCCCAATATGGAACCCTGTATGTTTCTGTAAGCTTATTTTAAGTTGAATATCATACAATTTACATTGAGCAAACAAAGTTTTACTGCCTATTTATAAATAAACCATCCATAGATAGTATAAGGTGGTGGTTACTTTACATTTTCAATTTATACTGATATGCAAATTCAGATCAGGTTGTGGTGTTCCTACGTGTGAGTGAGGTCTCCACTAAGCTCCTAAGGAGTTTCTGTGTTAGCAGCAGAGGAGATATCGCGTGATGCTTAATGTATTACAAGCGTTTATAGGCTACGGTAACCGCTTTACTTTACTAATGTGGGTCGTATGTTTGTATGCCTTCCGACGTTGTATAAAAAAAAAACTAAATCCAGACCAACAGTCTATCGAAGATAGTACACTCATTGGGTCGCACTGTCTGGAATTAGTACATTATTGCACAGATGTAACGAGCTATAGTTGGATGCAGGTAGGTAATTAGCTTTTACAAGGGTATTAGCCTAATGGTTAATGGTATATAATCCTTATCTCAATGGCTCTACGATTCAGCATTACCCCTCTGATATAGAAAGGACGGGACTATTATTGTGCATCCATTTAGCTATACGAAAGACTCAGCAAAAGAAATAGTGTTAAAAGTAGGAATATATTGAAGAAGTTACTCGTAAATAACTTAGATTTAGCTGAAATTAAATAATAATTAGTTATTGATTATTCAACTGCAGGAAAGATATTTTTACACGGTTGCCAAAATAGACAAATTTTTCGTAATACTCGTATATAACTTTTATTCCACTATGATATAATGTTTTATGTAAATGAAAATTATGTTAGATGTGGCTCCAAAAAGGTATATTTTTCATCCAATGTTGGGAGACAAAACAACCGAAACACATACGGGTCCAACGATTAGAAGCACTTATCGATTTGCCTTTGCACGCTGCGCTGTAACAAAAGGGGTAACAGCGGCGCGTTGCCAACCTTGCCACAAAATAAAAAATATTTCAAAAAACTAAACCTTAACCAAAGAGCACACGATACAGCAACATTTGATTTTTATTGGAATTATTTTTATACAGAATTTGGAGGCATTAATAAAATAACTGATGCTCAGAAATGCCGATATGTAGCGCTAAATTCGATTTTGTGACTGTGTGTATTAAATCGACATTCAAAATGTATATTTTTTAACGATGGCCAAACTATTTACTCTATTAAATAACAATCAAAAAATCTTCGTATTTATTTTTAAATGCGCTTTAATTTGTACATTGTTGTAGCAAAATATTATTTTTAATGATTATATAAGTCCAAGCTATCAATTTATTTGACAAATGTTCGTAATGATATATCACGTGCCATTGCTACAACACTGTATTATATTTTGTATTATATATATATATATATATATATATATATATATATATATATATATATATATACACCATATTAGGAATATTTAAAAAAAAACAAGTCATTCGTTTGCAAATGTATCGATTGCCATATTAGTTTTAAAAATATACATTAATATAAGCATATCTAAGATAAACATTGTTAAATATAGCTCTTCAAAAAATTACTGGTATTTATTTTTATACTACGTTGGTAGGTATACAAGTATACGGTCCACCTGATGTAAAGCGGGTACCGTAGCCCATTAACGCTTGCGATATATTAAGTATCATTCGCGCGATGCCTCCTCTGCTGCTTACACAGCAACTCCTTGGGAGCTTACTTGTGACCTCACTCACACGCAGGAACACAACAACGCTCTAGGGAGTTGTTATTTGGCTGCGGTTTTCTGTGAGGTAGAGGTACTTACCCAGATGGGCTGCTTTGATGCGCCCTACCTGTCTTGAAACATCCAAACCAAGCAAACAGACATGTTCATGCACACAAATGTGAAGATGGATATGTTAGTATTTGTATGTACGATATTTATATAAGTTTGCGTTTATCTATATGTGTAACAGATATTGTTTTGTTTGTTTATTAATATAGTGTGAATGACTTTGTGCTCATACCTACTTCATTGAATTGACATTTCCTATCAGGTATTCTATGGTTGACTGGAAGAGATCCCGGATGGGATAAGTCCGCCATTGTACAAACAATATTTTTTTATCTGTATTTTGTTTTTCCTTGTAGTACAATAAAGATTATACAAACTAACAAATGTTTGCCTTGTGTGGGAGTCGAACCCACGAGTGTTGGTGTTAAAGTCGCGTCATTCACGACTGAGCCACCGAGCTCGTCATACTATATATATAGCTCGTGGTAACCTCAATTATTTACGGAAATGCAAACCTCTAGCGTGTTGGCTGCTTTCTTCTGTGGATATACGGGAAGTATACCCACAGAAGAAAGTTAGGCTGCTTGGCTGCGTTCTACCTCCCTTTAGCCAAAGTCGTATTTGTTAATTGACAGTGTGCGCCATATTGAAGGCGAGATTAGCATTTGACTATAAAAATGACAGTGAATGACTTACAGACCAAAATATGTTCCCTGTCAAAGACATGCGATTATAAGAAAACGTGAACATTATAAATACAATCCACTACATATGATGATGTGATGATAATATGATCATGATGTATTTACCTATAAGAATTCGTTACATTTGGTTTTTATATAATACATTATCATACATACTCTGTTGTTAATAAAAGGAACAATGTATACAAATATTGGTAAATCAATAAATAAATAAATAAAATAAAAAATACTTTATGCCTAACTATGATGTTTCGTGAGGTAACTACGCGGTACTTTCGTCAGAGCAGTACGTGCGACGGGAAGGGTGTTTAATGATTTACATAGGTACACCTTCTGTATCGCGCAGCTATAGTAGGCAGACCCAAAATTTACAACCGTACCATAAATCTGTAAGATACGAGTACTTTTGCTAGGAATTTATTATATACTCGTATTATAACTAGTTTGGCCACAAATACTGTTACATTGAAACTTTTCTTATTTTCTACATTTTAATTATTTTAAATTTATAATGCGTTTATTACGCAAAAAACTTCTTTCGATTTCCTGCTGTTTTGCATATTTTTTCGTGTTTATTATCAAATTACAATATGGAATGGGGTGTTAAAGAAAATAGAATTGTAGTGGATCGTTTTGCACAAGTGCTCCAGGGAGTTTCAGGTCCCCAATCCCCGTTACTTTAATGCAGGGTCCATGTCTGGGTATTTTTAAGACCTCTGGGTATTTTCTGGGTACTTTTCTTAAAAATACCCAGATCAAGATGTAAATACGCTATTGAGCTGTCATATTGATATAACTTAGAGGTAGCAGTAGTAACTGACTTTTGGCAACGCATACGTGATATCTCTGCTGTTGCAAGGGTTCATAGGCGACCGTAACAGCTTAGCGCTAGGCGGGCCATATGCTTGTTTGCCGACTTATTAGTATAAAATATCGTAATAGTTAACTGCTATCTAATTATCGAATGGCGACCACCAATCGGACAACGTAAAAGTAGGACGAGCCACTAGATGGACTGACGGTCTGGTAAAGATTATAGAGAGCCTATTGATGCAATTAGCTCATAACCCATCGTTGTGGAAGTCTAAGGGGGAGGTCATGTTCAGCACTAGATGCTCTTCGGCTGAAATGATAATGACGGTTAACACAATCAACCAATATAATTTGGTATAGTTTAGCTTGTAGAGCTTTCCCATGGTCTCCATTGGTAACAGAGTACACTATTATTATTTTACTGGTACTCCAGCTTTATAATATGTATCTTTATTCTTTTAATTAAAATCTGACATTAAATAAAAGACATTAATCTCACAAGCATAGTTTCAAGAATTAGTAATTTAGAACTATGTATGCACAAAATTAAAATTTCGTCTAAGATCAAATTGTAGAAAGTTTTATTCAAGATTACTTACACGTTTCTTCAAAGTATTAGACTGATTGCAATAAGTCTTGGTTAGGTGTAATACATGGCTAGAAACTGTTTCTAGAACGTTCTTCGTATTACCTACACACGTCAATTATTTGAGGATCAATACGAATATTTTGTTTGCGCCTGAGAAATATAAGAAGAATTTCTTAATATTTTATAAGATGATAATATTATCAGTTGAATGATCACTGTAGTATGTAGAGTCTACTCTATTTATTTATGCGTGACAAAAATTTTATACCTCTTTTTACGTAGATTGCGTACAAAGGCGAGTTTGAGATTTGGCATAATTAAAGCTCATATGGAGAAGGAATACAGAAAGATTATCTTAATGTATAACATGTGTTATAAATATATTAAATTCATCAAAATAAAACATTCATTGTTAACGTTTATGCTCTTCATGGTGAAATATAAAATGATGATAATTAAAATCTGTGGATGTCAGTAAACATGCTGAGTTTACATCATGAACTACAGAGCGATAAACTGAGTTTAATTTATCGCTAAAGTGTAAAAAATTAGTGTAGTGTTCAAATAAAATATGCAATATTTATATTGCATATATATTGTATACTTCGTCTCACTGATATTTATACAAATTTAAGAAATAGCACGATATGAGAACAATGTGAAAAATGGTGATGTAGTGACAAAATATTAAAAACGACATGCTTACACGATTTGGACATTTGGAAACAATGGATAACAAATAAGTTATGAAAGAAGTATATCGAACAAGAGCGACAGTAAAAATCGGCAGAGGCTGCCCTAGATGTACACAAATGGATCAAATAGCTGATGTGCTGAAAAAGGGTTAAATCAACAGCACTCGAAACCGAAGAGCACACCAGAAGTGAATGAGTAAGGAAGAGGCGAGAGCGGTATGATTAGATCGGTGCACCTTGTGTTCCATAGTCTCTGCCTACCCTAATGGAAGACAGGGATGACATGTATGAGTGGTGTTTATGCTGTAAAGAAAATTGTATAACAGTATTATATTTTATACATTCAAGTATGCGCATCTTCTATCATTTAGCCTCAACATCGGACATTGACGGATCGGCGTACAAACAAAGCAGAACGGATGTGTCAATATTCGCGTCTATATAGGCCATAAGAACTTTATTCATTGCATGTTGTCATAAGGTTAAGGCAACATTACTGACCTTAAGTCAAACGATCAAAATAAACATATATAATAACTCACACAATTATTTTGAATCCTACTAATATTATAAATGCGAAAGTTTGTATGTATGGATGGATGTTTGTTGCTTTTTCACGCTTAAACAGCTGAACGGATTTAAATGAAATTTGGCACGTAGATAGATTATGATCTGGATTAACATATAGGCTACGTTATTTGACTTCACACGGGCGGAGCCGCGGGCAGCAGCTAGTCTATCATATTTCATTCCACTAGTAAAAAAAAGTACTTGTATCTTCAGTGTCAAAAAACTTTAAAAACGTTCAAAATTTATTAAATAAACTTGGTAATCACTAGTATTATTTAATTACCTCCAGGTCATAATCGCAAGTTGTTAAATTAAATCGATTTTTTTCCCAAGAGACTACAGCATTAATATTTTCAAAAATAGCTTGAACAGGTTTTTACGACGCCGGCAAAGCACAAGTGATGCTTCTGGCTTTGTGAGTGTCTATAAGCTATAGTACCTGCTTACTATCACGCAGTGCCCTATATCCTTGCTTGCTTACTTAGTTAGAAAAAAATACAATATCCCAATCCTTTAATTTTCTCGCCACCATAATCTACAAATTCAAAGTTCCCTTCATCTTCCACACTCACTATTTGTACTTAGCTTCATTTTCCTTTATTTACCTATTGACTAATATATATCTATTATTAAATCCCTTTTTTTACATTACCTGAACTGCCAACTGGGCATGACAGAAGATATTATTCCTTCTTTCATACCAAATGGCAGACAAAGAGTAAAAAATGTGTTTTTTAAAAATATATTCATTTCACCTGCTTCTCATCTCCACCTTTCCTACTTACTATGAGATATATTTATCTTCATAATTAAAAACCAGCCTTCTCACCTTTTGACTCTTTTCAGTTATATTCAGTTATTTCCTTTATTTCCCGTTTCCCCCATTCCTATGCACCAATAATAATTGAACCAAGAAGTATCCAAATTACAACTTTAAGGAATTGATAAACGAACACGACAAAGAAACTATTGAGTCAAGGAGTAATTCAATAGTTTCTTTATCGTTGTTGTTTATCAAATCCTTAAAGTTCCAATTTTCCCTAAAGTATTAATAAAACCCTACTTCAAAAATTCGGCATTCCATTATAATTTTTCAATTCACTCATCCAGTCTTGATATTTGACATCTTTTATTGATATCGCCTTTACTTGCTGATTTTTTTTATCACTTCTAAATTCTCTCCTACACCGTATTCAAATATGTATATAATCAATTATTACTTACTGAAACTAGATGTAAATCATAAGATTATCTTAAATATAAAATTCGTTGTGTGTACGTATGTTATATGCACTCCAAGATGAGCCTAGCGGGAAATCCTGTGACATATAGTAGCGATCTTATCATCCATACCAATCCGGGGCGTGTCGCTAGCATATTATTACACTTATTTTTCTATATGCAATTTGATCTAACCTGCTTTGCGTGCTTCCGCCACCAATTAGTTCATGCGGCCTAGCGCCGGCCGGCACCCACCCACTACTGTTAGTACTTGGTACATGCCGACGCTGCCATGGCTGCTCCGGTAGTCTCTGCCTCGGCTGCTGCGGTCGTCCGTCATCTGGAACAGAATCCGCATGCCCCCACCACCACCGTCGCTGCCACGACTGGCCTGGTCGTCGCTGCGACACGTGTTTCGCCTCTCCACGAGGCATCATCAGGCGTTGTAGACGTTAATCGTAAGAATAACATGCTACAAGTGACAAATCCATCGCAGTGCCGTCCCTTATATTGAATTGAGGGTGGCGGTGGATGGTGTGAGCGAAAAGATATTTAATAGTGGGGAATGGTTTACGTCAGTCTGTTTGTTCATGAGAGTAATTTTAGAATTTTTATGTTTATTAATTTCTAATTGTTCCCTAATATTTAGTTTTAAACCTTTGTCTATGGTGTGTAAAATTTGATATGTATTAGTGGGGGATAAGTTATGTCCTTTGTCTATAAGATGCTCGGCGAAGTGTGACCTTTCTGGGCGATTGTTGGCTGGCCCGCATGAACTAATTGGTGGTGGAAGCACGCAAAGCAGGTTAGATCAAATTGCATATAGATTTGACTTTCGCAAAATAACGCCTGAATCTATTAACTACTTATTTTTCTATATTTTACACTTACTTTCCTCATTTCAAGCCCTTGTTATTGAATACCAGTTATTCCTAAGACATGTACATAGATTTTGAGCTGTCTGAAAATTTTGTCTTTCAAATATATCAATGTAATTATGTAGTGTATAATTTATTTCCCAAAATTGCCGACGCTGTTACCATTTGGAAATGTAATATATTGATATAGAAATTTCAAAATGAACTCGCTCCATAGTTATTAGTTTGTAATAAATATTATCTTCTAGATATACTTTTTCAAATACATCAATAAAATAAGTTTATTCCATTGGTTATAAGGGCAGGGATCCCATTGAACATGCAGGGGTGCGAACAAATTTCAAAACTTTAAGTATGCCGACACTGCGTACTTTGGGAAAGTTATGAAAGTTAGCAAAATATTACAAAGTTTTTCGTGTAAAGTTAAGTTATTATTGGTACCTACTTAGATAAGCCCATACTTATTTTTAAATTGGTATCACTTTATAGGTATTTGTACTTTATACTCGTACATATTGTACTTTGGTTGACAGATTAACAATATGGTACACTATTAAGTTATTTGCTTTTTACGTAACTAGAGCTATAAGATATATATACAAATCTAACGCACTGAGAGATCCTTATCAACACTGACAATAATAAATATAAACGGTATACAGAAATTCACTTTGGAATAGAAATATCGGTTTAGTTTTTAATTTCTTCGAAACCTTACTAATTTAACATGCCTGCGGAAATTACGCTGCGAGTATGACCGTACAAAGTTTTTTTTCATTACGCCAAAATGCGACGTAATGTAAGGAATATTATACGTCTAAATGCTGAGCTTTGGATGCATAATTTACATAGGTATTTCAGTACGCTTAAACTCTGGCAATTGTTTCTCTTCCACTCGTATCCTAAAGAGCAGCCGCCTAAAGAATATGAGAGGGAGAGAAACAATTCTGTAGCGACGTGATATCGAACTCGAAATCTCTAAGAATTCGTTATTTTTCTCTGCAGCCGTCATTAAAGTGGCTTTTTGAAAAACGTACAACAGATGGCCGTACCGACAGAGTTATTTTATTTGTTTGTTTCTCCCATAGCATTATTAACACAATAATTGAAAATTACAAGCAAAGATATAAAAGATATCCCGTTTTTAATTATGATTAAACTAATATGATAAAAATTATATTGTTATAATGTTATTCTCAATAATAAAAAATAGCATATATGCATAACTCATGTTTCTTTTAGTATAATGATTTCATATAATGAGGGATTTCCATCTACCCTTCAGCGTTCCCTAACACATCAAGATCAGCCAATGTACCAAATGTGCACCTATATATCTAAAACATTACATACTTAAAATGTATATGTGTTTTTCTGAGGAAAGAGTTACTTGTTCCGATCAGCGCTACTTTGAAAGAATTAACCAATGACGGTAGCACGTAACCAGAAAGTACGTAATGCGGCGAGCACCCGACGTAACGTAACAATTTTGACCTACAACATTTTTAAAAGAAAGTACTTGCAAGGGACTTGGCGTCAAAATAGAGATATATATAGGTATAGTATTTGCTTAATATTTTCGTGCAACATTTAAAAAACTTTTCATTTGCGTACTTATTTATATCATAAACTTATAAGTTATCGCTTTCAGAAGTAGTGAATGAAAAAAGATTTTCAATTTGAAAATCGAATCATAAATAAAGTTATTACTTTATGTGTCAATGAAAAGAGTTTCTAATAGAAAAGTTGCTTTGACGACGAAGAAGGAAAGGTTATTTTATATTTTGCTACTTTGTAAAGACCAGTAATTAAATAGGTATTTGAAGTTTATGTAACATGATTAATCATACCTTAATGACAGAAGACATACTTATATAAAAGGCCTAACGCTAGTTAACTTACCGTGCTTACATTACCTCTGACAACACATGACCAATCTCACACAAGTCACCGGTCTACAAGCGTTACGCCGCAGATTTGGCGCAATGCTCGCATTTCTACGGCGTTTAATATATTTTCGCGGTGTCTCTACCAAACCTAGTTCTAGTTTCCAGATCAGTTAGGATCAGCAGCGTGTTGTGTATAGCGAGCTGTGCCTTTTGGCTGACGTTTTTGCCACCAAGAAGCTCCATTCGCACTATCATGTTCCTATGTAGCGGTCCATTCCTGCATTTAAGATATACAAACTCACTCACTTGTTCTATCATTACATCATTCACTACAATTCTTTGTTTTTTTAGTTTTAGATCCCTCTCTCTCAAATATCTTTTAGTTTTCTTCGAATTTAGTAAGCCTTTCTCTATACAATTATCTTTCATCATTGTGACTAATATTTGCAGCCTAGATAGTGTGTCTACAACTAGCAGGGCATTGTCTGCATAAAGCAGATATATTCAATACTAGACCATCCATGTGCAATCTTATATTCGTAAATCTTATTCTCTGTAGACAGTTATTAAGATACAGAATAAACAGCCGAATCGATATTACGCAACCCTGCTTGACACCAGTATTGATACCAAAGCAGTGTGAAAAGCTGCCGCTGAATCGCGCATATACTGTACAATCCTTATAAGTAGACTGTACAATACGCAGTAGGGCATCATCAATACTATATATCCTAGTAATATATCCCAGAGATACTTTTAACAACATGTCAGGCCGAAATACGGTGGCCGAATTTATGTACAAAATTCAATATTATCTTCAGAATAATGGATTGACACACCTCGTCGTGAATACATCTCTACATGTCTGTCGAAAATGCCGAAATTTTACGTCACATTCTACATATGTTTTAATATAATAGGATATCATATTCTGGACATCATCGCTCTTCTGCAGATTTAAGTTATATACGGAAATATGAATTCATCGGCCGAATTAGTGCGACCCAATTTGGAACATCTATCACTAATACTCTTTGCAATCTAAATTACCGATTCTAAACATCAAGTTCCGTATATTATAATGAAAAATATTGTTTATCCAAGCTAAACCATAAAAATAGGGGAAACGGCTCATACCATGGATTCTAAACATGTCCGCAGCTGCAATCTTTATGTTTTTCGACGGAAACATACTAAATCTGTCATTCCAAAGTGTTTCTACTATTGACCATGTAGGGATAGCAATAAAAGTCACAAGCTTTTACATGGGAGGTACACTAATAGACGATAAAAATGCGGCTGATATATTAGCCTTTTACTGGTTTATTATTTTAGTTGTATTGGGTGGGTAGAAAACGCAAGTTTAATACCCACTGTCGTCGACCGTAGAGTGTTGTTTATTTTTGTGTGTACTACGTCTGATAGAAAACAAGCATACGGCCCATGATGTAGCTCGTACGTATAATTATCGTACGCTTGCAATGCAAGGAGTAATGCTGGAGTTTTTACTATGCCCAAAAATATCATACTAACTTTGCCTTTCAGTGTTACTTTACGCACTGGCATTATACGACAGCCAAATAGAGTAGGACTCGCTCAAAGATACTATTTATTTAGTACTAGATTATCATTCCCTTGATTGTTGAGGAACGATAACCTACGAGTAGTATTAAATAGTCTATTTGGGCGAGCCCTTAAGATGCTACTCTGTTTAGCTGTTGTATAATCCCCTATCTCCTATTCGCCAGTTGCAACAATACATGAGATTTAGACAGAAAAACAGAGCATTATGGAATGCTATGTTTATCGTTTCTCTCTATGTCTACTATCACGGTAACATAACTTCATTTGTTTGTGGAGGATTAAAAATGCTCAGTTATATAATATTGAAGAAATGTTTGTCGCAAGTCGACTCGATCTTGACCATTAGATTTCAATCAGGTTAAACCTGACTGAAAGTCAAGTTTGTCAGACTAACGCCGATTTGAATCAAGTCCGCGGTTGGTTTAAATCTGGTATGGATCCAGTCTGCTCGTCTAGTTTAAGAAAAATGTAATGATGTTAGAACTAGTACAGTTCCAGTAGAATTACCAGGCGTGTAGGAGGTTCTGCAATCTATATTATTGGAATCGATTTGTTAGGTAACAACTCACAGTTTAGGTCCCAATAATGTTAGATATTTGATAAACCGTGGTGCACGGCAGTTGAGCTTCACTTGACTTGCCATCTCTTTGAGGTTTTTAAATGCCTTATTTGTCATATTCCTGTCTCTCACTTTGCCAAGAGGGGAAGTCAATTCCAAAACTTCCTACTCCTACAAATTTCTTCTGATTAAATACGTTGTGAGTTCCAAGGCAGCTGTAGTTTAACCCCCGGGATAGCAATGAACTTCACTGTTCATTGCCTTTTTGGTGGTCGCCGCTGTTAATTCTAGCTACACAGGAGACACAGTGGTGGGAATGAGTGGTGAGCTTGTCCTGTAGCACAGTTCTTTTGAAGTGAATAAAAACCTGAACAAACAAACTTAATTCTTCTAAGGAAAGTACAGTCTGACTCACACTAGCCCATCCTTGTTTAATATAAGTTTATTAAACAGGGATGGGCAACTTCGGATTGTCATCCGTCATGGTCTTGTCTCGTCTCAGAACGCTCACGGTTATTTTTTACAAAAAACGCAGGTAGACTGCGGTGCGCGGTGAGCTATTAAATATGGTACTTGAGACACATATCCGTAATCATTGAAATGACATTTATTATACATCTGTTTAATTTTTATTGCCACTTAAAATTTATGTACACAAATGATTACCTGCGAGCTGCGCGAATTGTATTTGCGCACTTACAAGATTCCATTTTGAAAAAACCTATTACCGGCATAGTTTTTAATTTAGAAATGTCTTAGTTGGTACATTAAATGCCATTTTTGTACGCGTATTAGACACTAGGGTACCAAAATTGTATCCGGAAGCTACTCGTGACATTGTGTAGCGTGCGTATTCAATTAGAGTTTGGATAACCATCGAGATTCTTCAAACAGACGGCATGGATAACCATCGAGATTCTTTAATTGCATCCATATTGCATTCATACTAGAGTATTACTCTACAGAATTATCTTGGGCGAACATCCCGTATAACCCCATTATGTATGCAGACTCTTATTCCCCCTCCGTTGTAGTCATAAAAATGTTTTGACGAGACACATGGGTCCATTCCTACCACATTAAACTAAGGACATGCTGCGTATGCCATGATTTTTTTGAATCGTAAACCGAACTAACCAAAGTGATTCTTAGAATATAAATAATGTTGTTACAAGGGACTTCAAACGTAATTGTTAGTTTAAAAACATGATTTTAGTAATAGACCCTTTTGATGTTTTTGATGGACTGTTTGTGTTAACACTTTAGTGCTACAAAGAAATTAGTTTCTTGGAAAATGGCGTTACTGTTTCAATGTTATGATGCCATTGGTAGCTTGTTATTGTAACGATTAACATGACTATGATATGGCTTGCGAAAGTCTAGTCGCAGACATTACCTTATTAATATGATTTTATGAGCTTTAAATGTTTTATCGTCATCTGTTAAGCCAACATCACTGGCAAGTGGGGTACTTTGCCAATTAACAAACAAGGCTCTGGCGAGAATAAGATAGAGCACAACAATCTTCAATAGGTATATAAATAAACATTTCCAGATTGACTGATAAATTAACGTCTAGTCAAGATGAATTAAACTAGAAATGTGAAATTTTATAAATTTCCTATTGTGATATAGAAGCACTGTAAAACGTATTTTTTTTTTAATTTTGTTTTGTAAAGGTAGGGAAAGGCAAAGTTCTGTGACAAGGAGATAAATATGGTTTTTTTTACTTTAGATTTTTCATGAATATGACCATGTATGTAAATTCAATTCAAGAGAGCTCGATGACGTCGTTGCGCGTGTCATTCTAACCGAACACGCAGGTTAAGCAACATCGACTGCAACCTGTCTAAGGATGGGTTTTCTATCTCGAGTTTCTCCGTGCCTCGGAGGGCACATTAAGCCGTCGGTCCCGGCTGTTGTCGATAAATGAGAGTCGTTAAGTCAGTGGCCCTCGGACGGCTTGAAAACACTGGCCTCCGTTAATCTGCAAATGAGCAGCGTGGTGGAATATGCTCTAAACACCTTCGGTTGAAAGGAGACCCGTATCCCTGCAGTGGGATGAGTAAGGGTTGATATGGTGGATGTAAATTCACGAGCAAAGGCAGGCATTTAGTAGGTAGCCCGAAGAATAACTCTCGAGAGAGTTGTTGCGTGGCTGCGGTCTTCTGTAAGGTGGAGATCTTCGCAGTCAGCTGCTTCGTTACGCCTAGAACGCGATTCGTTAATTCACAGAGCGTACCACATAGTACATCTATGGTTGTCATATATAATAGTTACAAGATATACATGTCAATAAAAGCCTACTTTATGGATATACTTGAACTAGTTTTAATTCTACTCGATTATAGGTTAATGTAAGTTTACACGCTATGTCGGTCAATATCTTTGTGTATTGCGCACACATCACACGAAAGTATATAGGCTACTTTGTATGCTTAAAATATTTTGAGTTTACGCACAAGACTCGAAAATATGTTAGGTTTTTTTATAATTCTAAAAATTTATTTGGTTTTTCAAGATTCTCGCTATCGAAATCGCCAATAGCTTGTAATGTGTAAATAAAACGTACAATAAGTCTTGGCAGGAGCACAGACATATATACCTACACAAAAAATAACGCTAGGCAGTATGTAGAGGCATGTGTCGCGCTCGAAAAAGCGATAAAATTAGGTTTTTTTCTCGTTAAAATCTCTCGTTTTCGCTCGCTTAAATTCTGGCCGGTTCCCAATGCTGCATACATACCGTTTAAAGTACTAATGCTATTTTTAGTATGACATTCCTTACTGAAGTCTAATGTCTTTGAATGCGTCCACGTTTTGTTTTAAAATAGTTATTAACGTATTTATAGACATTTCTCAATGCGGATAATGAGACATTTTAATATGTTTCTCTCGGTGCATGTGTGGCTGTGTATATATGTGCATGTGAGTCAATCTGTGTTATATTAGGTTTCCCTTCACTGCCTGTGCGTATCTCATTGCTTCAAGCTTGTATCTGAAATTAGTTACAGACCTGAAAATTGTATATTAGCTGTAGAATATTAATCAAAAACTGAATAAATATTTTATAATATATTACTGTGATATTTAGGTCGCACACAAAAAATCGCAATATTTATTTACAGTTCCTCATATCTTACAATACTTGGAGGAGCTCAATAGTATATTGTGCATATCAGTCTAAGCAAAATGCTCTATTAGAACATCCTTAGATAAGCCGTGATATATATAAAAACATATCTGCTTGAAAACTATTATTTAATCTAAACAGCCTATGAGGCTATAGATAAAAACAAGAAAATCATGTTGAAAATGATTGAAAAAATAAAAATGGCATTGCAACATGCAAGAAAATGTAAAGTACAAGAAAAAATCAATATTGCGTTTTTACAAAAAAAAAGGACTGAAGAGAAACAGCACTTGAACGACAGAAATGAAAACAAAACAATGTTTACAAATTGTAATTTTAATAACAATAGAACCCGACATTGTACGCTGGAAATAGATGCTGTATGCTTATTTTATTGTGTTCATAATGGAAGGCGTTTTAAGCGATGATTTATTTAGAGGAAGAAATTTTGCATCAATGTTTTAGAAAAAATAATGCAAAATACGATGCACTATTGAAAATATCAACTCGGCTTAAAGATATAAAAGATCAGTTTTGTCAAGGTTTTGTCCAGTAAAAAAAAAAAATGCTCGCTTTGCCGAATGCATAACCCTAAAAAGCGTTACATCTTATTTATTTTTACTGAGAATATATTTCAACAAGTTTCACAAATTTCTATGTGAGGCTTCTTCGGCATTCATCTGTATGCTATAAGTTTTCAGAGCCAGAAAGTTCTGATATTAAGTGCCAATTCAGCGAGTCCAAAAAAGTAATATCCTTCCAATGCAGCAAGTAACCAAGAAATGATAAAAGAAATGCCTAAGCATACCCGAACCAGACTACATTTCTTATGCAATTTGATCTAACCTGCTTTGCGTGCTTCCGCCACCAATTAGTTCATGCGGCCTAGCGCCGGCCGGCACCCACCCACTACTGTTAGTACGTGGTACATGCCGACGCTGCCATGGCTGCTCCGGTAGTCTCTGCCTCGGCTGCTGCGGTCGTCCGTCATCTGGAACAGAATCCGTATGCCCCCACCACCACCGTCGCTGCCACGACTGGCCTGGTCGTCGCTGCGACACGTGTTTCGCCTCTCCACGAGGCATCATCAGGCGTTGTAGACGTTAATCGTAAGAATAACATGCTACAAGTGACAAATCCATCGCAGTGCCGTCCCTTATGCCTCGGCTGCTGCGGTCGTCTGTCATCTGGAACAGAATCCGCATGCCCCCACCACCACCGTCGCTGCCACGACTGGCCTGGTCGTCGCTGCGACACGTGTTTCGCCTCTCCACGAGGCATCATCAGGCGTTGTAGATGTTAATCGTAAGAATAACATGCTACAAGTGACAAATCCATCGCAGTGCCGTCCCTTAACGGGGTAGGCAGAGAGGACCAAGCGCCATAAGACGCGGTCCTTACACACTTTACTCGCTTCTTTAACATTCATAACTATTTAACAAATAACTAATTGGTTGCGGAAGCACGCAAAGCAGGTTAGATCAAATTGCATGTAGATTTGACTTTCGCAAAATAACGCCTGAATCTATTAACTACATTTCTTATATTATTTTCTTTACTGTGCCAGTTACAAGCTCGCTGGGCATCATACACGTTTGTAATATTAACTTTAGAGATACATTTATAAATAATCAAATGTGATACTGTATTATTTATCTTAAATTTTCAGCTTCTGTACCAATTTATAAGGCTGTGAATTCGTGAACGTATATCCGTGGGTATACTTCATATTGAGCATGTTTCTCTACCGAGCAGTTCAATTAATGTTTACAGTTAGTATATTTTGCTACAACTCATCGCTTCGAATGAGTATCTAGGAAAATATGACTTTTTCATACCTACATAAAAATGCAAGTCTTTGCAAATTGCCATAATCTCAACTGTTCACTCAGGAAAATGGTCATTAATGTTTTTCATTTGACCTTTTCCATTTTCGAATATTAGTTTAGTGTAAGCAAATTTAAAATAAATGAACGATTTATTACTTTGACCAAGCAACCCATGGGTGAGTTCGATATTACAAAATACACAATCAATCAACAGTGTTTTTCTTGCTACTAACCTACCCGTGTAATAGAATTTTTCCCCACATTTTCCTGTCCTTAAAAGGAAATGTTTTGATTTCGTTATGAACATTTTTGGTTATTTTCAAAACATATTTCAAAGGGAAGAAAATGGAACCGAAACACTTTGATTTAATTTAACGTATGATTATTATACCTTATGTTACTACTCACTGGTGAACACAGATTTTTGGAGAACAGGAGTTGTCATTTGCATGCGATTTTCCGTTAGGTACTTCTCCTGACCGGCTGCTTTGATGCGAAGTTAGGTCCTTTGAACATGCTCACAATAGCTAGCACATCCCCTATTTTCTTAACCAATGAGACAAGAGTTTTTGTTTAAGTCATAAAATTTTATTGCTTTACACTTTCGCCACAACTGATAGCTGACCGGCTGTCGTCAATTGCATTTCATACGCATCTCGGTCTCGGCACGTGACGCACTAAAAATTGAGCCGACGAATTGATTATTTATTGACTATTTTTTTAAAAGGTGTCAAGTCATAGAAATTTAAACATTGAGGAACGCAGTCGTATTGTTTTCCTTAGGGATACAGAAAGAAACATACGACAAATATCGGAGGAATTGAACATGTCGGTAAGTTATGCCTACTTGTTATATCTAGATTAGGAAATTTTGACGGAATCTAATTTTCCAATTAATTAAAAGTCCGTAAGAGTGATTTTAAATATTGTGAAGTCACAATTAAATTAACATAATAATATCATACTACAGCAATTTACTTCTAAATATAATTTACCTATAACTTCAAGCCGAATCCCTTACGAGGTAGGCAGAGAGGACCAAGCGCCATAAGACGCGGTCCTTACACACTTCACTCGCTTCTTTAACATTCATAACTATTTAACAAATAAATCATAACGGACAATAGATTAAATTAATAGAACAGAAACACGCTAGTGTGCTAAATACTAATGAATAAATTTTAATCCTTGTGTCCCTTTGCGATCCTGCAGTATATTCGTTTTTTTTTTTTCAGAGAAACACCGTGCGCAAGTGGATCCGGCGTTTTGATAATGAAGGTCATTTTAAAAACTCTCCACGGCATGTAGAACCTCGCATTTCCACATATGAGCAGCAGCCATTTACGCCGACGCGATTTTTTGCCGAGGAGTATGACTGCTCTCTGCAAGCGGTCAGATGTGCATTGCAGCATGCTGGTATTCGGCATAGAAAACCAGCACGCAAAATAATTTTGTGAGAGGCCCACAAAACAGCTAAACTTCGTTTCGCAAGGGATTACAGGGATTTCGATTTTTCACACGCCATATTTTGTGATGAAAATACTTTTCGGTCTAGTCAAGAGGGAAGACGGCATTTATAGCTTGTGAACAATACGCGATACGAACCACGGAATGTGCTCCCAAACAACAATTCGGGCTGCAAGTCCTGGGGAATTAGCTTATATCCCCGGAAGGGCCAATGCTCAAAGTTACGTCGAGCTTTTGCAAGATACTCGTACAATGTTGCCTACAGTGAGAACAGTGTATTCGGCAGAAGAGTTTCCCGAATTTCTCTTCATACAGGATAACTGCCCGATAGACACGTCTCGCGTAGTCAAACAATGGATGGAGCAACAACCTGATGTGCAGACAGTCTCTTGGCCTTCCCGCTCAACTGACCTTAATCCTATCGAAAATCTATGGGGTATATTATGAACCAGAAATGGGATAATAGGAATGAGAGAACTGCAGCGTCACTAGTCGTACATGTTGACGAAGTATGGGACGGATTCCGCGGTAAGAATCTCTGTGCAGTCCTTGTTAAGTCCATGCGAGACAGATTTGATGCTGTAATTGCTGCTGATGGGGGCATGACAAAATTTATTCGCTATTGAGGAGACCATCCCGTGAGTTTTCAAAATTCAGCGAAAGTATTTCAAAGTGTCAACTGTGTGTGAGTGATGTCTCTTGTTTTACGAGCGTCTACAGGCTGAGGTAAGCACTTACTATCATGTAGGCTGCATTGTTTGTCACTCGAGTGGTATAAAACACTACAACATAATTACGTTAACATATTTTTTTTGATTCGTATCCTGAGTTTGATTCTTCCTGTTTTAAAACTTTTTTACTGTTTAATTTAATTATTTAGTTTTATCAGTGTAATTCTTGCTCGTGTTCCTTATGAAATAATTTACTGTATTTGATATTGACTCATTGAATTCACTTGTAATTTAATTTTATTGGGGTAATTCAAGCTTTTGTGCGAATTAGTTACTAATACTACGAGTATATCCCATAATACGATTTTTTATTTGTTTATAGAAACAATGAATGTCCTACTACAGCAATTTACTTCTAAATATAATAAAGTACCGACAAATAATTTATCTATAACTTCACGCCAAATCCCTTTAGTGGTAGGCAGAGAGAACCGAGCACCACGTGACTCGGTTCGGTTCTCTCTGCCTACCTCGCAAGGGATTCGGCGTGAAGTTATAAAGCGATAGATTTTAAGTTAACATAATGATTTACTTGGATTCGTTGAGATCCGTTTTTCTCGTCTAAAACTTTTTACTTTGCATTTGACACATTAATTACGATTCATATATTATTTATTTTTTATTAGTATGACGTCAGCATTTGCTCGTATTAATTATCAACCATTTGTGTTTTAATTATGTTTTTATTTGTTAATTACATTGTTTAATTAGTATAAAGATAATGATAATGAATATTTGTAACTTGTTAATGTGATAATTTTTTGACTCATTGAATTCAGTTCTAATTTAATTTTATTGGGGTAATTCAAGCTTTTGTTCGAATTAGTTATCTAATACTTTATCCCATAAATACGATTTTATGTTAATATAATGTTCTAATTGTGTTTTATTTGTTTTGTTAATTACATTTTTTAATTAGTATAAAGATAAGGATAACGAAAATTTGTAACTTCTGGACAATTTGATCTATATTACCTTATGTGCTTCCTTCACCAGTTAGTTTTGATAACTAGCGCCGTCGATACGATTTAATATCTTACCTATAAGCACGCAAGGTAATTTAGATAACAATATGCTTGAAATTCCACGTGATTATTTAAAACTACTTAATTATGTAAATTATCTATATTAGTCAGATGTATAAAGAACGCGTTCTGTGGCTCTCGGATTATTCTGTCTACCCCGCAAGGGATCTGTTAAAAATTAGTATTTTAATAAATTTAATGTAAACAATCGTTGTTTTCTTATCTTCTCTCGATAAATAACATGAATGCTAATAATTTAACTAAATAGTTGAGTGTCATAAACCTTCATACCCAAAACGACACTTAACAGTTCCAACTCTCCTTTTTAATAGTCCCTCAATAGTCGACAATTTTAAGTACCGAAGTGCAACCCACTTTATAAACGTAAACACAAATCTTAAAACTAATTTTGAAGAGGTTAATAAATTTAAATTTCTTTAAAAAAAAAAAAATGTTTGAAATACTTTTGCGTTCCTTATTCAGTTTCACTACAGACTCCGAACAGTAATAAACAATATGGTTGTGATTTTAGATGTTGATCAGGTCCTAACAAAACATTTGATTCAACTTTTGATAGAAGGAGAAGCTTTATGGCCGTGGGCAAATGGTACCCACTTCACACTCCGAGGGAGATGTGAGTGTGGTGCAAATTTGCCCATTTTATACGGAGGACATTTCATACTGAATTTGAACATTTACTCAAATGTGTTAAGCTTTTTTAACAACGCGGCGAACTGGTGTTCAAATTGCAACTATTACTGTGCCTATGACCATTACTTAGAAGAGGAGTGCCCTATATGCTTTTAAGGTAACTATCAATTTATATTGTTCAGTTGGTTTACATTAAAAAACGATAATATTGTAATTGCTTGTGAAAAAGTTTGTATTTTATAATAGACGATCATGTATAAGTGACCATCAGTTTCACTTATATTAATAATTCCGGGTAATAAATTAAGAGATATTTCAAATGAGTATGTATTTCTCACTTATTTAGAAATATTGTTTAAAATTACAAATTTACATAATTCACAAATATCTTATAAATCCATATGCTATTAAATATTCATACACAACATTTATTTCCAAACTAAAATAGAAAAAATATAACGTATACAAGTATACGTCCCACCTAAAGTGAACTAGCCTACGAACGTTTGCAATGCAAGAAGTAGGTATAGCTCGCACGTTGCCACCCGTGCTGCAATCACGTATAACTTAAAATGTCTATATTTTATTAGATTTTTAAACACAGCATTTATTTATAAACTAAAATTATAACAAAATAATGCCATGTGTTATTTAATAAATATCTTAATTATTAAATTTTTCATACAGACATTTATTTACAAATTAAAATTGAAATACAATAATGTTTATACGTCCCACCTAAAGTGAACTGGTTTCCGTAGCCTACGAACGCTTGTATGTACATGCACACAAATGTTTATCTTGTGTAGGAATCGAACCCACGAGCGTTAGTGTCAAAGTAATGTAACAGCGAGTTTTACCACTGTACCACCGGACTCGTTAAGAGTGGTTGACAATGACTACTTTAAGTGCTAAGGGATTGATTCCCATACAAAACGAGCATTTGTGTGGGTGAATTTAAAGTCTCATGGAGTTTCTGTGTTAGCAGCAGGTGTAGCAGCATACGAGCAAAACCTACTTTGTATAAAAAAAACAAGAGATCATCTTACAGGAGCCTAATAGTAATGTGTACATCTGAGAACTTAAATCACTTATTAACAAGTTACCAACGTACTGGATGCTATGTGAAAATGGGTTGTCAGCTTCTTATCCAGATTTAGTAGTGTGGGTCCGGTTCCGGGTCTGATTTTTTTTTATACTACGTCGGGAGGCATACAAGCATACGGCCCACCTAATGTAAAGCGGGTACCGTAGCCTATTAATGCTTGCGATATATTCAGTATCACTCGCGCGTTGCCGCCTCTGCTGCTTACACAGCAACTCCTTGGGAGCTTACATGGTGACATCACTCACACGCAGGAACACAACAACCCTATAGGGAGTTGCTATTTGGCTGCGGTTTATTGTCAGGTGGAGGTACTTCCCCAGACGGGCAGCTTTTATGCGCCCTACCTCTCTTAAAATTGAGGGTACCTTGTCCAAAGTATCTAACTGGAGGCGACTTAGCTCAGTCCAATTCAAACCCATAAAGACATAAGTTTGCGCGTTCGCCGCTAAGAAAACTGCACTTGTTGTGGTTTCCAATTCCAGAACACACCACTTACCATCGCTAAAAGCATTGGGATTCTCGGTGTCAAGATCTCCAGCGATGTTCAATACCGAAATCACCTCAAGGAGAAGATCAAACTGGCGTCAAGAAACTTGGTGTGCTAAGCAGAGCAAAGACTTATATTATACATATATAATTGCTTACTCCATTTGATCGTATACAACGTAGAGCAGTTCGAATCGTCGGCGACCCAGTGATCTCCGCTCGGTTAGACTTGCTTTGTACACGAAGAGACGTTGCTTTTCTTTGTGTACTGTACAAATTGAATCATGGGGAGTATTCGGAGGAGCTGTTCAACTTAATACCAGCCGCTGAGTTCCACTATCGTACCATTCGCCACAAACAAAAATTTCACCATCACAATCTTGATGAGAGGCAATCCACTACAGTACGATTTTTGAGGAATTTTCTAACACGTGTGGCGAAATTGTGAAATAAATTACCATCAGCGGTATTCCCTAACAAATACGATATGGGTGATCATTCCCTGGCTGGTAACGGATCAGTGAACATTTGGTGTTGCTGGTGTCTATGGGCGATGGTGACCACTTACCATCAGGTAATCTACATGCTCGTTTGCCCCCTCTAATATATATAAAAAATGTCTCAAGTCAGGCCGCATATGGAGTACTGTAGTCACCTTTCCGCGGGCGCACCTGGATACCAGCTAGGCGCTAGTAATTCGATTCAGAGACGAACTGTGAGAATTGTCGCCAATCCTGAGCTTATAGACGGTACTGTGTCCTTAAGTTTAGGGCAAGATTTTGCCTCCCTTAGGTCTACCGATTGTGAGGACATCGGGTTGTGTTCTGAAGAATTGTTCGATATGATGCCGACAGCTTCTTTTTACAACCACACCGCTCGAAAGTTCATCCTCACAAACTGGAACCGCAATAGTTGCGTACTGTATGGTTCCAGCGAAGTTTTCCCAAAGTACCTACTACAGCATAGCGTCCTCTAAGAAACGCGAGAACAGTATTTTACAGGGTCAGCAACGCATGAGTGACATCACTGGTGTTGCAAATGTCCACTTCCGTAACTGCTTACCGTCAGGCAGACCGTACTCTTCATTACTACCTTAGTTGTATAAAAAATATCTATATTATATCAACAAAACAGAAGTCTATTAAAGAGACCCAAGCGTTAGTTGACATACTGCTCTAAATTTTTGACTATGTTCGTAAACTTAAGTAAACTTAGTAACGTAAGCTTCGTTCGCTCTCGCGTCTGGCGTCTCACGCAAACTTTTGTGACACTTGCGCTCAGTTTCGTCTAGTGTACGTCCCTAAGCACTGTCTAACTGTGAGTTGTTGAAGAGCACGTTAAGTTTACGAAGATTGTTTTTCCATTAATTTGTGACACGAGTTTTGACCTACGATATAGAAAAGAAAAATACTTCAAACCCCTTGCACATGAACTATCTTCAAAGGAGCTAACCCCTTTGATAAGAGGATACCACGTTTCAGACACTTCGTACCTTGTTTACTTCACCATTATATTACGTTGTAATATTCAATTATCCTTTGATTATGTAAAGTCTTATAATTATATAAAGTGTAATAATATGTCAACATACAGAATCACCTTAGCTAAGTTACCTACTATATAATAATATTATAAATCCTGATTGTATAATATCTGTTACATTAAACAAGCAATTCTTATGTGTACAAATATATTTATAGTTTTTTTATACCACTAATGTGGCAAACAAGCTTCGGCCTGCCTGATGGTAAGCAGGTACCGTAGCCTATGGACATTTGCAACACCAGGGGTGTCACTCTTGCGTTGCCGACCCTGTAAGAACCTGTGTATTTTAGAAACGGCTCTAACGATTTGCTTTTAATGTGTACCTATTTTTTATACCATATATATCAACCTGATGAAAAGCGGTTACCGTAGCCTAACAACGCATGTAACATAATATCGCTGGCACGTTGCCACCCCTGCTGCTAACAAAGCAACTAGGAGTTTGTTGGTAACCTCATTCGTGCACATGAATACAACAATACTCCAGGGGGTTATTAATTGGCTGCAGTTTTGTGTAAGGTGAAGGGTGTATACACTCTGCCAGACTTCTTTGATGCCCTCTATCTGAGAAACAAAACACTCAGACATGTCTAATATACACAAAAACATTACTACTAGAAACAACGATACTACTTACTCAAAATCTGAAAGCTGTAGGTATATGGATATAGCCCAAGTACATTGTAATCCCACCGACTAGTAAAAAAGATCCTTGATACAAAGACATAGTATACTGGACTGGGAAAGTACCTCTATCTTACACAAAATCACAGTTAAACACCAATTATTTTTATACAAAGTCTTACAAGCATACGGCCCACCTGATGTAAAGCGAACAATAAACAATGTACAATAAACAATGTACATAAAAAAATAAATATACGATAAAGTGGCTACATTCAATAGCGGAAAATTAATTAGTCAATTTTTAAACTAATATGTAGACAAACCAACTGAAATTTTACTTCACCACGTAGCTCCTAACAAGGGTCGTGTTACCAACGAGCTGACGACTTATGGCATCAGAATGGCAACTACTACATTTGATGTCGAACGTAGACTTTTTTACTGCTCTTCGAAGTTGTATATATTAGAAGAATTTCGACATTTCTATAAAAATACAAAATAATTTTTAAACATTTCAGAGTTGATACTTAGTCAAAGTTTTCGAAGTGACGTTTTCGCTTGAAGCTTGAAGTGAAGTGTGCTGCAACCAATTAGTTCATGAGAACTAGCGCCGGCTGGCGGGCACCCACCATTAGTAGATGCAACATGCGTCGCTGCCATGGCTGCTCGATAGTCTCTGCCTCGGCTGCTGCGGTCGTCCTCGCGATTGCCCGCCATCTGGAACATAAACCGCCTTTCCATGAGGCATCCTCAGGCACTGTAGATGTTAGTCGTTAGAATAACATGCTACAAGTGTCGTAGTGCCGTTCCTTATATTGAACTGAGGGCGGGGGTCCAACTATTTGTTCATAAGAGTAATTTTATAATTTTTATGTTTAATAATTTCAAATTGTTCCCTAATATTTAGCTTAAACCTTTATCTATAGGGAGTTATTTTTTTTATGTGATATTGGGGGATAAATTATGTCCATCGATAAGATATTCAGCGAAGTGTGACTTTTCTGAGCGACTGTTTATATACGCCGATACGTGAAATCATTTTTGAAAAACGTTCAAACGTTTACTTTCGAAAAATAACGCCGAATCTATTAACTATGTAATTTTATCCCTTTCGGTTTTTGCCTAGTTACATTATACCTTATATAAAATTGTCAGCCGAGGTAAGCGGAACTGAGCCGTCACCAAACGAGCTATCCAACATTTATGTGACAAAGATGGATGGTGTGCTAACCGTGTCTTCATCAAGTTCAGCTCTCATTATACCATGAGTGCTCCCCTTAAGTGAGGTGCATGTTAGCCGCAGCAGCGAAACAGATGCTAACTGTATGGTACAAGTCTATTTTTAAACGATATTTTTTGTTCATTGTTCTTGTTTGAAGGGTGTGTGTTACAAATACTTTTAAATGATTAATACGGAATATTTTTTTAATATAAATTAGGTTTAATGTTTGCTAAATGTTAAGTGTATGGTTAGGAGTAAAGTTTCTTTTTATACTACGTCGGGAGGCATACAAGCATACGGCCAACCTGATGTAAAGAGGGTACCATCGCCTATTAACGCTTGGGATATATTAATTATCACTCGCGCGATGCCTCCTCTGCTGCTTGCACAGCAACTCCTTGGGGGCTTACTGGTGACCTCGCTCACACGCAGGAACACAACAACCCTCTAGGGAGTTGTTATTTGGCTGCGGTTTTCTGTGAGGTGGAGGTACTTCCCTCTACCTCTACCTCTCTTCACGATATTTATTAATCGTATTATTTTGGCATTAAGAGTGTGAATATTAGATATCAAGTGTATATTTTGGATGTTATAGGATTTATGAGTAATTAAACATATTATTGTTATTGGTCATTTATGTAATAACAACTACATAATCTGCCTGCATATAAACTATAAGTATAATCCAGTATAATCTCTAATTATTTACATCATTTAATAACAATAAATAAAATTGTTTACACAAAACACAAGTAGCCTGACACGTCGACCGACGCCGTCTCATAATAACACATGGGGCTGCATATATGGCGGGATAGTTTTCACTCGTAAATTCATGTTTTACATAGACACCCTCATAATTTGTACAAAACTGTTATCTTGTCATAAATATAGGCTCAATATTAATGAATCAGTACCATATTATCAGGAACACCGTTTCTATATGAATTCTATTTGTTTGTCTGTGCTTTGTCTAGCGCTTTTTTACGAATATTCGAATTTTGATTTCAGATTCGGATTCAGCATAAAAAAGTAGAATAGGAATATTCAGGAACACTATTCCTATCTCTTAAAGAACATGGTCAAAATGGCTGACAAATAAAAAAAAATGAATTGTTATATAATTGACGAGCCAGGTGTTCATCTGGCAATGCAAGCTTGCGCAGTCTCAACTGGTTTTTATATGAGTTCTGAACATGAAATTCTTTAAAAATTTGTTTTCAGTGGCATTTTCTAATACAAATTCATAACGGTTAATTTACATTGAATATGTAATTCATCATTCATAATTAGCAAATGTCAAATTACGAAAATATATTTCAACGTTACAGAATGAAGAATCGGTTGTACAAAGAGGACTCCCAGTAGACTCATACCTTATACGTTACGCAATAATATTTCTTATTATTATTTTCTCAACGCTTTCTAATCATCAACCGAATAAATCCGCTAACGCTGTCTCTTATAACTGGCTCCATACGTTAAGGCGCGTTCTGTTAAACCGCCACGTGCGGCCTATTACGCCTCTCGTCAGATATGAAATGCGATCCTTTCTGGCCTATAAATAAACGACACACCCTTAATGACCCGTTGTTTAAGTGTATAACGACCTAAGAGGCGTGCTTGAGATGGCTAAATTTAATTCAGTAAAACAACATTGTTTTTTTTTACACCGTGACTGTATTTATAAATTGGAATTTGTGGAAGTTAAATGTCACACAATTTGATTTATATCTGCCTAGTACTTTTTTAACACACCGCAGGCCTTCTAAACCACTACCGCTGACCAGTACAATGACTACAACATAGTCGACACTTTCGCTTTTACAAACACTAATCTCACTTAAACCTTATGTATTTTTTTAATAGTTCAAATTCTTGTGCAAAGTACTCATAAAAATATAAAACTATTGATAAAAATATGAAGCCTAGCTAAAGACAACGTTTTTTTTACAATATAGACAAAGTTTTAGTTTTAATTGTCAATTCATAATACTAATTTCAATTTTACACAGTATTTTTTTTCGTAACCGTTAAACATGTGAACATGTTTACTACGCCTACACTAGTATTTTATATAAACTTACACACAGTGCTTACACATATGGTTTATCTCACACCACTTTTACCAAACCATTCTGTATAATACTGATAATATAGAATATATTCAATCAGTCCAATGGCTGTGGCAGAAAATCAGTGTTTTGCTCATACATGCATATGCAATAACCCACACTGAGCCATGACCATTTTTGTATTCCTGCAGCGCAAGCATGTTGTTGATGTTTGTACTATATACAATGTATAACTATGTAAATTTTCAAAATTGTTTGGTTACTGTATGTACACTATAGACTGCAATAACATGTATGCGTTGAAATTTGCAAAATAAACATTTTATCTATCTAACGTCGACTGTAGTACAGATTTAAACAACGGTAATAGGTGGTAAATTTAATTTTAAGCTATGGGACAGAAGGTTTTCTGCGGTTTTGTGGACTTTGGGAAAGAATTTGACAGGGTCGTCCGTATATTTTATAAAAATTAAATTAAAAAAACATTGATTATTAGGCTGTCAAATTGTTCAAATATGTAAATTCAAGAATTTTCACCACATCATTTTTCATTTTCTTGAAAAAAGACTGAGATGACATTATCGTCACACGAATCACATCACATCGGCGTTAATATCTAATGCATCATTTGCTGAAAAATGTTCCTGCAAACGATTACAGCTACTTCTTAATTGACTTTGATCTTGGTCCGCACTCAGTTTATATAAAAAATTAAACACGTCGTTGTGATTATTCAACAAATTAAATCTTTCCTCTACGCTTGATCTAAGAGTAATATATAAAAATACATTAAATTTAAAACAGGTCTTTGAATCATTCATAGTGTGGTGTTCGTGTTCATAATCAAAACTCTTTGGAGTTTTATGACGTCTTAGGGGTCTGTATCTGGAAGTTTCAAATTCAGCCTCGATATCTAATGTGTCGGCAATTTTCACGGCATCATTTACAATTTTCTCAAAATTTTCGTCGATTCTAATTTCAAAAAAAAATGTATGCTGTTAAAGTAGCCAAAATTGCATATTCATATCAATGGACTGTAGAATTTTGCTTACACAATTTATATTTGTAAATACATTTAGTGAACAAATAAATAAAAAGGTGCATATTTTTCTGCTAGATATTTAGCGTCATATTTTGCTTTCTGATCTGAATGAATCCATTTGAAATCTGATATAAGATATCATAAATTTCTGGTAAATTTGTAATGATTTGTAAACAATAATTGGAGCTGGCTTTTAATCTGGCGCCTCTATTGCCATGGCGCCTGTGTGCGCCGCACACTTCGCACACAGGGACGGCGCCGGCGCGGTCCTGATGGCAGCAGGCTACGGGTCACGCAGGATGTGTTATGTATTGTATTGTAGACAAGTGTACCAATATTAACTCACTTCGTGGGTATCTTCTGATAGCTTGACCAGTATACATAATTTGATTTTATTCTATAAAGTAAAACAAGCGTACGCTTGTTAACTACTTACGATTGTGGATGCGACAACTAAGGAGTTGTCGCATCCACAATCCGTGTCTGTAGGCTACGGCAGCCACCTAGATGGCAAGGGCCATTATTAAATTATTGAACCCTAATATTTTTTTTACATAATACTTATGAAACAAAAAATACCCAACAAAAAATTAACTGCAGTAATTTGTGCGTCTTGGCCATTCAACTAAAAATAATTCTGTGATAATAGGAAAGAAATTTATTTGATAAAACACGGAAAATAAAGCAGAATTCTAAAGGGATAAGGTCAACCTACAGATCAATCAGTATAGTTTCACAAGAACATGGAAAAAATTGCTTGTAAATACAATTTATGAATATTTGGATTTTTATTTTATTTTATTATATCTGTATAATTATGTACAAGTATAACATAAAATACATTTCACCTGTTCATATAAATGTAAGTATATTATCTATATAATATCTTCAGGACAAGTTCCTTGCGGCGTACAAAGAAACGAGAAACGCCACATGACTCGGTGCTTACATACCACACGTCTATCGCACTTCTTTAATATTCATAGCTCTTTTCATGCACGTTCGGTAGTCTCTAGATACTGATACCACCTTCTGATAAAATATATATTATGAACTATATTTTATAGCTTCATAATATTTGGGAATTGATAAATATATGTCAGATATTTAATATTTTATATACCTACTACATTCCCGTTTTTCAATATGTTAACATGTTGTAAGGTTGTATGACCTACCGATAATTTTTAAGCCACAAAAGTGGCAAACAAGCTTACGACCTATAGTTACCATAGCGTATGGACATTTGCAAAGCCTAGTGTGTTACTCATGCGTTGACAACACAGTAAGGATCTCTTCACTCCTTTTTTTAAGAACATCATGCTTTCAGCATCCATTTCCATTACTTATGCTTTGAGAAAACCTCGGCAGTAAGTTCACACCACAACCTAAGGATTCTCGCAAGAACACTTCTCTGGAACTGCACAATAGCCAACCATTGCAGTTACAGTGAATGAGAATGACTTCCCTGGCCATCAGCAAGCGATGTGGTTGTAGAAGGAAGCTATTGGCATCATATTGAATAACTCCTCAGAACATAACTCATTGTACAAACGGCAAAACACATAAAGGTAGTCAAAGTTTCTCTGGTGACTACTTTCCATTAAGCAGCTCGTGCGTATATTGGTCACCTTATTGATACATATTATTATTTCCTAAATATTCAGAAAACGTGGGTAAAACAAGACAAACTATCCGAGCCGTAGACTGAACTAGCAATAAACAACAATCGTGTATTTTACAGCGGTTAATAACTTATCACGTGTTTAACATCTGCCTTAAGTTTATTACCTATTGTATAAGTGTAATTATACCAATAAATCTTCATATTTGTTTATGTTAGAATTTTTATAACTTTTGGACCACACACTTCTGGACTAATAAAGTAATAAGAGATAAAAAATGTTTACAGTAGGATTAAATGTATATAATCCTTAAGCTTAAGCTATTATGTGCAATATTATTGGCATAATTGGTAGCTGTGAGTTTGTAGTAAAGTTGTATCACATCATGTGACATAAATGCTCGCTCATGTGCCAAACGACAACGACAACCTATAAACGCTTTCATTTCATTAGACCGGCGGAAATTTGAAATTGGTTCTACTTTCAAAATCGTAGAGCCATCTTGTGTATGTTTAAGGAGATCGACAAACTTAGGCTTACAGATTGTCTTCTTCTTAGTCTTATGCCACTATTTAATCCATTAGGATTGGCGGGAGTGACTGTCGTGACTGTGTACGTTGCCGATCCTAATACGACCCTAATATATTGCGAATCCTAATAAGTTGTGAAATGAATTCCCTGTCTAAATTTTCCCGAGATGACATTCTTCAAAAATGCTGTGAAGATTAAAGTCGACAATGAATGAGTAAAGCTACTGATTTTGTAATATAAATAATTCATACATTTAATTAATATATAAATATTAATTGTTATATTGAGATATACAACGCGAAAATAGGAGGATGTCGGAGCCGAGGAAGGCCAACTCTTGCCTGTCATGACCAAATTGATTGTGTTTCATCAGAAGCTAATGTCAGGAGCCTTAGAAATTGGCGAGCGTGCAAGCGAGTGAGGTTTTTAAGGATCGAGTCATATGGCGCTCGGGTCTCTACCTATCTCGCAAGGGATTTGGCGTGAAGTTAAAGATAGATAGATAGGTAGGATAGGTACCGAATAAGTGCAGACAAACTGTATGTTCCGAAACCGACACTGTATGTAGAATTTTAATAAATTAATAATAATTAGTTAAAAACATAGTGCCTCTTATCTATTTATTTATTTCTCGACCATAATTATAAACAGGTATTTTGCCTGCAACAGGCACGCGTTCAGGGACAACTTCATCCGGCGCAATTTGGATGGCCTTGTACAAAAAATAATGTATTTAGTACCTAACATTAAAAAATTCTACATAAAAACCATTTTGATATGTGACTACGTCACAATGTCTATCTCTGATATGGCTAAGTAAAATTTAATTTGTTTAGTCATATTAGTGCTAATTTATTTATTGCACATGTCAGTTACAGTAGGTAGCAATTATAATAATACACAAAGATACACAACTTTCAGTAATTTACTAATTTATGCTAGAGCAAATATTAGATACTTCGCCGAAGAGCTCGGTACTGTAGCCGGGCTACAGTTCTGAGCTCTGTAACTTGATTCCTAGGGAACTACATATACATATATACCAAGGATTAGCTTCAAATGTAATATTTGCTCAAGCGTAAATCAGTAAATTACTGGAAATAAACATTAATATGACTAAAAATTTCATTCCTCCCAACAAAAATAGTACTTGCAGTATCAACTTTCCTAGCATTGGAATTACTCGTATAAAATCATCTCTGCTTCGATCGAAATTTGACTAAATAATACCGAAAGTGACTGTTTTTATTGTTTAAAATCACGCACTGCGTTCGTTATATATATATTGCATATCCATTAATAATTTTGTCTCAGCACAGCAGAAAATGCTGTTAAATTTTTATAAATTTAAGAAAATAGTTAATTAAGACCAAGAGCCGAGGAAGTTAAAATACTGTATTTGGCACGGAAAAATGCTTGACAGCTTCCACTTTGGCTCCATTAAGCATAACAGTATTTGTATTTCATTTTATATCCACCAAATTGAATTTCAGTGTTATAAATGGAATCAAGATTTTTTTACATTTGAAGCTAAACCGTTGTCTGTAGATATTTGCAATTTTATTTAGGAAATCTTAAGCATTTTGCATTGATTTATTTAACTTAATATAGCTATATTAAGTTAAATAAATCATTGCAAAATGCTTAAGATTTCCTACATTTGAAGCTAAACTGTTGTCCGTAGATATTTGCAATTTTACTTAGGAAATCTTAAGCATTTTGCAATGATTTATTTAACTTAATATAGCTATATTAAGTTAAATAAATCAATGCAAAATGCTTAAGATTTCTATTACATTTGAAGCTAAACCGTTGTCCGTAGATATTTGCAGTTTTATTTAGGGAATCTTAAGCATTTTGCAATGATTTATTTAACTTAATATAGCTATATTAAGTTAAATAAATATAAATAATAAAAAAAAATCTATTCCAATCGAATAACTATTTTTTAAAGGCATGGTCAAGTTTTAGATATTACCAAGTTCCTAGTAAGGTTATTACGTTAGCAAGAGAGTAGGAACGTAACTTATCGTGTCATTTTTTTTACAGAACTCCTCCTTGGCACCCTCCGCACTCACCAGAAAGCCGCTTGCGACGAAGAGATGGTCGCTCTCATCTGTCCACGTGGTACTACAATCAGCATACAAGTAGCGCAGTACGGGGCTTCGGCATCACAAAACTCATGTGCATCGGAGCTCGCAGAGTACCAGCCAGTTGCTGTGGAGGTGGTGGGAGATACGTCGTGTGCCTGGCCTAGCGCTCTGCAGGTCAGATGGTTCTGAAGCTCACTCTTTCTTTCATTTACTCAAACTGCACACAAACATATTCATTTATCTGATATTAAGTGGTTATCATAGCATATAAATGCTTGTAAAAGATAAAAATCATTTATTTGCCATTACGGGCACTTAGACACGTCTTACATTCTTTAAATTAAATCATATTGTATGGTAATAATTTTCCAGGTTTTTTTTACTTTTAATCTCTCTTTTTAGGGTTCCGTACCCGAAGGGTAAATCGGAACCCTATTACTGAGGCTCCGCTTTCCGTCCGTCCGTCCGTCTGTCACCAGGCAGTATCTCATGAACCGTGATAGTTAGACAGTTGAAATTTTCACAGGTGATGTATTTCTGTTGCCGCTATAACAACAAATACTAAAAAATAGAATAAAATAAATATTTAAGGGGGCTCCCATACAACAAACGTGATTTTTTTTTGCTCATTTTTGCTCGATATTGATAACGGCAACAGGTAGATGCTTGAAATATTCACAGAATATTTAGTTATATATTCACTTTAAGAATAAATAATTAAATTAAAATAAAACAAATATTTAAGGGGGGCTCCCATACAACAAACGTGATTGTTTTTGCCGTTTTTATAGATAATGGTACGGAACCCTTCGTGTGCGAGTCCGACTCGCACTTGGCCGATTTTTTAATCTACCAGCATTTCGGAAATGACCATTGGCGAAGAAGAAATGCCAAAAGAAACTTGCCAATATGGGTCTTTTGTTCTATCGTTAAAATATATTACAATAAGTATATGTGAGTGTACATATAGTGAAATCAATTGGTACAATTAAAGATATATAAATACATGTGCTGAATCATTTCCAGACATCTCTATCAGTTAGATATTCATCGATTCTATAATCTATAATTCTTGCACAGAGTATTTTTGATGTACCTTTTGAACATATTCTCAGGCAAGGACAGAACTGTTTCAGGTAATTTATTATAGAATCGAATACAATTTACAACAAAAGATCTACTAGTCTTAGCAAGTCGATGTACAGGCATACGCAATCTATTCTTATTTCTAAGATTTTCACTAAATTTAGAAAATGACTCTATATTTTTACGAGCATACATTATATTCTCATAAATATACTGAGAGGTAACCGTGAGTATATTTATTTCCTTAAATAGTTCTCTAAGATCTAAGATTCCCTGGCGCCCATGTTGTAAATAGAGCGGATGGCTCTCTTTTGTCTAATTCTCCTAACCGCATATGCGGCAGAGCTGAGCTTACTGGTCAGTTTTTTATGTGGGGGCCCCACTGCAATTTGGAGTCTATTGTAATTCCAAGAAATACAGTATCATTAATAAATTCTAGTATATTATTGTTAATGAAAATTTCTTTATTGGCAGAAGACACATTTGGTAGACTAAATTTTATACATTTGGTTTTGGTTGAATTCAATAAAAGATTATAACATGTGAACCAATTTAGAATGGCAAATAGAACACTATTTACATTGTCAATATTTTCGCACAGGCGAGTAACATTAAAAATTAAAGAAGTATCATCAGCAAACAGTAGTATATCCGCTTCTCCTTGGCGAGGATTTGTGGCGAGGATCCTCGCCAAGGAGAATCGCTACGTGCCGAGAATGCTACGCGAGGCTATTGAAATAAGAAAACACCCCAATTTCAATAGAGAAGATGGTTGGCAAGTACCACCTGCTTGGGATCCAGTCCTAAAAATAATCAAGTCACGAACCCAGAGATCTACTAAAAAACTTCGAACACTGTGAGCGATTTTTGTGTGAATCGGAACATATATAATTAATCCATCCATGTCGGTAGATGTAATAATTAAATAATTAATTAAAGACAAATATCACCTTAGTCTTCCTGCGATTACGGATGCTGCAAAGTGTTCGAAACGTCAGTTTCAACAAAATAAATAAAATACGCGATATTTCCGTTAAAAAATGTTTAATTCAACGTATAACAATCGCGAAAACCTAAGACAATACTAGGTAGAGGACTGTTCAGAGCAGAATATAGGGTACTTTTTATACCGTAAATATTAAGGGGTCCGTAAAAAATATAAAACTGTTTAAAAGGGGGGGGAAATATCTTCCCCTTCGGGGGACTTTGCAATTTTATTTTTATTATTTTCACAGAATACGTATTTTTTGTGACATAAAATAACTACGCATTTTTTTTTATATATGTAATAATATAATAATATAGATGAAATTGAAGTGTCTGTCTGTGATTTCAAAATAATGCCTTTATCTTAAGCTCATATTGTTATTTTCACGTTACCAAAGCCTAAATATGCATTTTTAACTTTTTGTCTGTCTGTTTGTAGTCCGGGCTAATCTTCGAAATGGCTGAACCGATCTTAATGGGACTTTCACTGGTAGGTAGAAAGACTGTTCAGTGCAGAATGTAGGGTACTTTTTATCCCGCAGGAACCCTAAATATTTATTTAGGGTTCCTGCGTAAAAAATTAAAAACTATTAAAATTAGATGGAAATATCTTCCCCTTCGGGGGACTTTGCTATTATTTTTATTATTTTCATAGAATACGTATTTTTTGTGATATAAAATAACCACGCATTTTTTATATAATAAAAATAAAATAAATATACGTTGCCTCCCATAAAGGTCAATAGATGGCGCTGTATGAAAATTGAATCGCTCATGGTTGCATTGATGACCCTGAACTTTGTTTTTTTTTTAAACAGAAAGAATTTGAGGTCTATAGAGAAATAAAGGCTACTAACAGCCCAAATCTCAAGCGTGCGAAGCCGCGGGCTTCAGCTAATGGGTAATAAAAAGACAATGAAATAATATTACATTCAATTGTTTTATTTTTCTACATCCTTACGACAAGTTCGTTGCTGATTAAGCAGAGATCTTTTATTTCGCTTGCGAAATCATATTTCGGAAATTGAAATGATTTGTAAGAAAATTCTAGCAGCTTTCTTAAATTGTAGAAACTCGTATCATAGACCACATCAATTGCCTTTATAAGCTTTGGGTTTTCTTGTTCTTACAAATTAAATTACTAAATTTTTAATATTATAATAAAATATTTTAGGAGCTCTGTTGTAACTCTATCATCATCAGATACTTATCCATTAGAAACTTTCTGAGAGCCAGTAATCGTCGGTGTAATGGCGCGTAACTACATACTTTAGCCTCACCGCTAGCAAAATAAATTTCTCGTAATCTTTCTAGTAAAAGAATATTCTCATCTAACGTGTATAAACAACACCAAGCTATCGTTTGACAAGACACTAAATGATTCCACAAAACATATGCTAAGCCACACTGCTTGTCTCTTGGGGTTGACATTTTATTACTCATTTTCTGATATGTTTAGGCAATAACGCAGTTTATGACCAGCTGCCGATGTTTATGGCATCCCGTCTAATCCCCTCGATACAAAGATTCCTCAGAACATGTGTTTATGTCACTTTAACATTTAGTCCCAAACAAAAAATGAAAATAGTTTTATGTCAACTAATTATTTTATACAGCAAAATATATTATTAACTATCCAGAATTATTTATAATTATAAGTTTTACTATTTTGTTCATTTGTGTTTACACCCACAAACAGCTTAAAGTGTACGTATCAGAACTCGGTCATTTCGTCGAACAATTATGTTTGTTCAATTTTAAACAAATATTTTGAACACATAGGTTTCTGTCGCAATACATACGCAGTGTAGTAAAATAAAAAACATGAAATATAAAAAACAATTTCCATTAACGAGTCATGCATGACATTTTTCATATATCAAAATTAGAAGTTTCTTTATATCGTATAGTTTTAATGCAATATGAAAGAATGACGAAGTAGGTATACAATACAAAAGTGGAAGGATGTAGGAGCCGAGGAAGGCCAAGACTTTCCTATCATGATCAAATTGGTCTTGTTCTATCAGAAGGTGATGTCAGGAGCCCTAGAAACCGGCGAGCGTGCATGAAAAGAGCATTGAATGTTAAAGAAGCGAGTGAGGTATGTAAGGATCGAGTCGCGTGGCGCTCGGTTCTCTCTGCTTACCCCGTAAGGGATTTGGTGTGAAGTTATAGTAGTAGTAGTATAGTTTTAAAATTTCCATACCGATCTTTCGGAATATTACATTCTATATTTGATTATTTTTAATTGTTATTCTTATTGTATATAGGTGCATTTTCAGAAGCGAGACGAGACGCGAATACAAAACTTTACGGCAAAATTTCTGTCAAATTTTAATCTTTCCTCTGGCGCCTGCGGTGCGGTTTGAATTGGTGAAGATGTGCACAACGAGAAATATTTATTGGACTGAGAATAAATTTTGTGCGCATAAAGTGGTTATTACCACAACAATGAGAACACGATTCCCATAATAGCACGCGTGAGAGTCAATGCATCCTCATAATATCTATAAGTGTCAAGAAATATTGTGGGATACGCAAAATGGTTGTGAATTGATTACTTTATTTTTGAACGGCATAACATCAATGGCATCTCATCTCGACCTGCCAGTGGATATTGAAGCAGAACAAAAATCATCTTAAGCGCCTGCTATTAAAAGTAACCTTTTTGTGCATACGCATTACAGCAAACACAATTACTTCATTTGTCGAATTACCCAAAGATGACTAAGCTAAATAACTCTATTCAATTAACTAAGGGTTGTGTGATGATATTAGGAAATTTGAAATATAATTAAACTTGTTCTTAGTTTCATGAACTTCGCAAAGTTTTAGATGCGGTATATATTAAAGGGCGTATGTGAGTTATCAATTTTATACAAAGTCAATTTACTTTTTTTTTTATACAACGTCGGAATACATACAAGCCTATGATTCATCTGATGTACAGCGGTCACCCTAGTATAGTCTAGTATGAATGCTTGTAATACATTAAGTATCGCTCGCGCGATGCCTCCTCTGCTGCTAACAAAGCTACTCCTTAGGAACTTACTAGTGACTTTATTCACACGCAGAAACACAACAACCCTCTAGGGAGTTGTTATTTTGCTGCGGTTTTCTGTGAGGTGGAGGTAGGTACTTCTCCAGACGGGCTGGTTCGATGCGCTCTACCTCTTTTAAAATTCCCACAACGAGACAAACAGATATGTTCACGCACACAAATGTTTTTATTTGGCTGCAGTTTTCTATCAGGTGGGGGTATTTCCCCAGACGGGCTTTAATGCGCCCTATTTCTCTTAAAAACATCCAGACCTGTGTCCTGTGTGGGAATCGAACCCACGAGCGTTAGTGTCAAAGTCGCATCATTCACGACTGCGGCACCAAGCTCGTTAAAATCCTGACTAAACTACATGCTGCGATTAACAAATCAGATTCTGGTAAAAGAGATAGGTAGTAGTAGTAGTGGTCATAAGCAACCCATCCTAGCTGAGGTACCTCCACCTTTCTTTCTTTCTAACTGAGAATCGCAGCCAAATGACAATTCCTTGTAAGCTTGCTGTGTGTGTCTGTGTGCTCGTGCTAATGAGTATAATTGTCAAGAAGCTAGTAATAGCTCCATGTTGAATATGTAAGCATCCATTGAGGTATCAGTTGTACATCATTTACCTAATATACTGTATAAAAAACTAAAGTTATTTGTATTTCGGAGAAGACGAAGAATAGTAAATTGTGAATCCCAGTGACAAACATCCTAAACATCCTGACCATCTTTCCTAAAAGGTGTCCTCAGACTCAAGTAGGCACAGAATTGGCATACTAACTAATTTGTGCAGTATTCCTTGTTGCAGACTGTCGTGGAAGCCTGTCAGAAGAAACGTCAGTGTAAATTCCATACTAGTCCTAAAGCTTTTGGAGTCGATCCGTGTCCTGGATCTAGAAGGTTCGTCGAAGTCGCCTATAAATGCCGTCCTTGTAAGTACTGCATATATATTTTTTATATGTACTTGTAGTAAATGTAAATGAAATCCCTAAAAGAACTTCACCAGCTGCTGTTCAATACTTCACTCCCGTATAGTTTGGTATTTCAAATATGACGCGAGAACTCTTCAGTAGTTTTGTGTGATTTGTGCTTAACACAGAAAAATATTTTACAGGTACTTAAATGTATTAGCTTCTGTATCGATTAAAGAGTCCTGCCTGATTAAATTCATGTATTCTATGTACATTACTATTTCGAAAAAATATTCCATGTTGATCTTGCTAAGTTTTAATTATATGTTAAGATAGATCGAATTCAACTTGTGCCATCTACGCGGTATACGATATTTGCAGCTTCGGTCTGAAAGAAATTCTACATCACATGCCAGATTCATGTGGTCAATATCTCGAGATTACAGTTCATTGAATTTGCAGTTCTAGATTGTTCCAACTCTCTAAACTTTTAGCATCCACCTGCTCTTCTTCAATACAACTTTGCATTTGAATAAAACAATAATCTCGCATTAAACATGAACTAGACCAAAAACTACACGCTAGCAAAGCAATTGACTCAAAGACATGAGAAAGAAGTAGTACGTGAACATTCTAAAGCAAGAATAAAGTGTGCAGTGTGTTCCAAATTGACAACTTCTAGCCTAGTGAACTGTTACAAATCTATAAATCGAAAATACAGCGTACGAATTTTCATATGCTACGGTTTGACAAAACGTGCGTTTAATGTTGGACTATACAAGTGGTCAATTTTGCACAGTCTAGTTCTCTCGTAGTCCTATTTATTTTTACTAAATATGAAAAGCCGTTCATAAAGTTTTGAATGGCCTAACCTTTCTGTTGTGATGCTTTGTGCTGATATAGTACACTGAAGTGAAATAATGTGCATAATTAGCATCGAAAATATCTAGTGTAGAATAGATTCTGTCTTTTAATTGACAAAATAGATACGAGTAATCTAATTGCACATTATTTTAATAATTGCATATTTTCATGTTTAACAAACATATAAAATCTCTGTGGAAAAGTCTATTTTAGACATTCTGTAAATCTATGAAATTTGCACAAAAGTCCTTAAATGACGTATGTAAGTTAGCGATTTTTAAAAACTCCGAGGACTTATTTTCATAAGGATTAAAATAGCGTATAATAATTTTTAATGAAAGTTATCTTCGAAGATGTTTTTGGTATTACTTAGGTGGTAAAGAAACGCATCCCAGCCGAGTGGTAAACACATATCATAACCGCTCATGCGTTGCATACTCTGTTAAAATCTTTTCACGCAATTTTTAAAGAATCTCATGCCGTAGTCCCATGCAATCCTCTGCAGGGAACTCATTCCATAGCTTAAGAGTTCTCGGAAGAAATCCTCTCTGGGACTGCACAGTACGCGATTGCAGATCGAATGATATGAGGATGAATTCTTGCCGCCGTTGAGCAGTATGGTTGTAGAAGAAAGCAATTGGCATGGACCAACTTCTCAAAACATAACTCATTGTACAATCGGTAGAATATATTAAAAGAGATAAAGTCTCTTCTTAAGCTTAAGTGGTAATTTATGATAGTCATGTTAAGTAACTATGCTTATGTTTTGCAATGAGATTTTACTTCATGTTTTCGTGATACTAATGCATAAGCGAATAAATATTCATAAAAAAGGAGAAGGACTAACGTGGGTTAGAAGAAAGGAATTTGTTTAATAATTATAAATTCTCTTATATGTTGACTGTTTAACCGAGACATCCCATGCGTGAACAAGTATTTGTTCTTTTGCTATAGTTTTCAGGTACTTCAAAGTAAATATAACGACGTGATATTACTCTGAAGTAGTAGGTTGTAGTAGAGCAGACGGATCGTGCGATACTTTAGTCTTGCATATACTTTCACTCCAAAAATCCAGGAAAATGTAAAATATTTTTCGTTGTTTTGCGAGAGATAGAATATAATGCTCCCAATTTGTTTCGCAGATGAGTTCCGAAGTAAAGTTGGTTGTGAAAACGACGTACTCCACCTCAGCTGTAACCCTCACTCAAGAGTAGCTATATACTCGGCGCAGTACGGCAGAACCGAGTACTCAATACAGTGTCCTCAACCGCGGGGCATTAAAGAGGAGAGTGAGTATTACATTTTACATTTCGTTTATAGAAGTACGCAATTTAATAATAACAATTTCTAAGAGATTGTTATATTCCTAGAAATAAGTGAGGTTCAGAAAGTCCATGTCCAAGACATGTTAATAAGCTACCTGCTATATTAGCAATGGTGGTGGCATCATTTACACGATATACTTAGATTTATTTATAGGCTATGGAAACAGATTCAGAATTGGCGAACCGCATACTTGATTGTCATCTCAAATTGTTAGAAGAGGTTGTCTCATATTTTTACGATCCCTGCAAGTAAATTAGTGACGTATTCAAAAAGGGCAAAGTAACCTAAAATCGACGTGAAGGAATGGAACTTATGAATTTAGATGGAAAAGATAACGTGTTGGAATCTAAATAGGCAGTGTATGTTGAAGCTTCCTATTCTGTTATGCACCCATTCTTTTGTTTCCCTGTTTCTATATGTATCCGAGTGAAGAATATAGTAAACAAGAATTCTCAGATGAAATTATTGGATAGATTATATATTTTCACATTTGGATAAGTCACTGCATAGAAACTTCACGTTATATAACAATATGATTCAATGATATCTTTGATGATTTTTGGTCTAACGATCGAAAATATGCGTTGTATATCTGTTATTAAGTAACGGTATAAGTATTTATGAAGTGAAGTCGCGTGAGACGCCGACAACGTTTAATCGGAAAGTTGACCCTTGGGTTGCCACTTACCATGCCCCTTTCTAAGCACATTGCGCACCTCGAGGAGTGTGCGATTGGAATAGGACTTCGTAAGGAAAAAAAACATTGTATGATACATAATTCAACGAATTATGATTGAATTTCGACCAATACTACTAATGAATACTATTATAATAGCATTCATTACAAGAGTGAAACCGATATATATATGCGACATTTGATTTACTTGGTACCTCTCATTCTAATTTACGATTGATTAAAAAACTGTTAAAGCTCACCAGGAAATAAATTACAAGCTTGAAAGACAAACGCGGTTTTTTTCTTTGTATTAAGTAGGTCAATGACAATTGTCTTCACTGAAAGAAAATGAAAGAAAAATTATTAAACCACATACAATTATCCCCTACATATACAAATATTATTCGAAACTTGTACAGTCTGTTTCACCTTTATCTGACACAGCGTAGTATCTTTAATACTATTTTACTTTTGTTTTATCCATGAATAATGTTATCCTAAATGTATTTATATCTAACTAGATCGGCTTTGCGTATCGTGTGTCAGGGTACCTTACCTTAATAGTATAGATTAGGCACTAGCCGAATCAGAAAATAATGTTATCCTAAATGTATTTATATCTAACTAGATCGGCTTTGCGTATCGTGTGTCAGGGTACCTTACCTTAATAGTATAGATTAGGCACTAGCCGAATCAGAAAAAGGTCAAATCGGCTGTTTTATACATTTACGGATAAATGTTTACGTAATAATCTTATAATATTGGACGCCCAGCAGTGTGCGCTATCACTTGTTAATGCGCTAGCCTTAGATTTTAACAAAAGTAAGTAATTAATTACTTATATTTTTTATTGGTAAGAAATTGTTATTGTGTCTATCATAACTTGGTATAATTTTTTATTGAAATCTAGAGGACTAATGATGACATCGTCAGTCGAACTTTATACTATCTCACACCACGTGATCATGTCGAGGTTATGTATTAAGAGATACTGTGGTGTTTGAGGCGGTATCAGCATCACGAACCAACTCCACAGTAGGCTATAATACAATTAATTTTAATCTTTAAATAGTCCGAAGAGAGGCAATTCAGAAAACTGATGTTAACGAAATCGGGAATATAGTTTGTTGTTGTAGCTACATATCAATTGTTTACATATAAAATTTAATTACACCACTTGATAACTAAAGAGTCATAGAATTCGTTACGTTTATTGAAGCAACAGAAGGGAGGGAGGAGGCATTTCGCTGCATCAAATAATGTCAACACATATACACCTATATGTACATTACATGTATATGCAAAGTTGTTTAATGTCAGTTCCAACTCTGTATTTATGATTAGCAAAATTTTTGATCTTATATGTATTTGTATTATAAAAAAATTACAACGTTAGAAACCAAATGTTGTCAAGATCATACAGACTTTTGCAATTATTGATTCATTCACATATTTTGCACTGTAAAAAGAAAAAGTTTGGTGGTATCGCTAGGTTGTAGCTGAAAATCAATGATTTACTTCACAAGCAAATAATTCACTAACCTGCTACCTTTTTGTATCACTGCGACACACGTGCATAATGAAACTCTAGTACAATGAGGTGTAGATAGTGAGGTGTAGATTTTGTGTACTGTTACATAATTATGCTACTATGGTTTCATTTGTTTAGTTAAAGTGGAGAAATATATGTTATATAATCGTTTAGTACTTCCACTTATTACAGAGTACTAACAGCAACAACTACAACATATTAACTGTAGTTAAATTTTAATTATTGTGATTTTTACTGTTAATAATGTCTACACTTTCATGAATGCATGGAGCACTAGTACTTTGCTTGGGGACATGTCTTCTGACACCTTTGTAAAACTCGTTTGTATGTTGTAAATATATATATCCTCTGGTATAAATATTTTTTTATCTATATATTACACATAAGTGTGTATATATTTGTTGTTGCACACTATAAATCATACTATGCGACAAACATGTGCTTAGTTTCTCATAAGCAAATTTTTGTTTTTGAAAAACTAGTATTTACTGTAAACAATCGATACTTAGAAAAAGGTTTATATTTGTAAAATTCGATTTCTTTTAATTTTCGTATCTATCTACCGACATCTTCACGTCGAGTCCCTTGGGGACAGACAAAAGTTAATTTCTTAAGAAATTACTTGCAATGTGATCACCATTTTCGCTAAATCGAAGACTTAACGTTAACGTAAAATTGTATTATAATGAATTAATTTATTTTTTCTTGTATCAATATTGTTAAGTAATGTATGTAGTAAATAAGACTATAATAGTCAGACAACCATAACACAGGGAAACCTACCGTGGGTGTCAGTGCAATATATATTTTTTGTAACATTTACATACAAATAAATCAATTTTATATTTCAACTTATTCTTTAAGCTTAGAAACACACCCACGCTATGGACCAGGTAACAAATACCATTTCAACCTAAAAGAGTGCTGATACAAAATATACCATGTGCAATAAAGAAGATAAGAATACTGAATTTTTGAGACTTGCCACCGACTTGGTTGACTTGCCCGTAAGGATAATGCCCCCTATGCACCCGCCTGCATGATTTATATGAGCAGAGATTTTTGCTAAGTCCATAGCATGAGCAAGGTAAGATTATAAGAGATAATTTTACTAAAATGCAAATGAATAGTTTTTCGAGGCCAGTGGTCGAGTGGTTAGTAATGGGTACTTTAACATCAACTCGTATCGTGGGTTCGACTACCACACAAGACAAAAATGAATATGTCTGTTTGTCTTAGTCTCGGTGTTTAAGAGAGATAGAGCGCAACTACAACCTTTTTCTCATAGAAAAATGTAGCCAAGTGTTGTTGTTTTCCTGCGAGTGAGTAATATTACGAGTAAACTACCAATAAATAACCAATTGTCACATATTTTTGTATGCTTCTCAACGTTGTATAAGAACAATAGATAAGGAGCACGTACGTATATGCTTACGTGGCTCGCCATAGATTGAAGCGTTTGTCTATGAATTGTTAAATGTACTCGTACTACTACTACATGTTCATGCCAAGCTCGCATCTCGACGGCGTTTATTCTACTTTCATGCTCTCTCTGCAAAATACATTAGCATTGTTGTATGTTACAGTACAGCGTCGTGTTTTGCGCTTGAACTGTACTTTCTTGATAGCAAACTTGGTTCAAACTTGAGCCTTTGGATGCTTTTGCTACCAAGAACCCCTGCCGAAAATGACATAAAAGTAATATTGTAGTTTGACATTAAAATTGCTTAAAATATTAAAAAAAAAAAAGCAATGCGATCACTTTCGTCGCTGAAATCTAACGGCGCATTAAATCGAAAATCGAGTGCATATAGAAGTTCAAAATTACTAAAATCTTTGCACACAATCGCATCACCTTTATCTGATCCGGCATAGTACATTATTTTAGTTGTATATACTAGTTAAAATGTTATCTTGACAGAATGGTGCACTAGACCGATCTAGTAAAAGACCAATATGCACTTTTAACTCATTATCTACGCAAATAAAATGCGATAAAATTGTCAGATAACGGCGAAGCAGACTATACAAGCTGTGAGCAAAATTTGTCTATTAAGTACTAACATACATTTAAAACAGTTGATTATGCTCTAGGTTTGCTCTGGCCTCCGTAGTGCAGATTAAATTCACCTAACATTGCAATGTGGTACAGTCAGTATATACGTACATAAGCGTTGTAGAAAATTACGTGTACGGTTTGGTAATTACCATTATAATATTCATAGAAATAATAACATTGATAATCGACGAAGTGAGAAGTGTACCCCAGTTTTTATACAGTGAAAGTGGAATATCGTCTTTAGAGTCAAAGTCAAAGTTTTTTTTTTAATGTGGCCTATCAAAATGTAACGATTGCGCTTGCTGGAAAGCGTCAATGAGAACCAGATGTGAGCAGCTATCACCGTGATTAACGCTGTGCTGGCTGTCCCCCCTTGACTGCCCGCTGTGGTGCCTCTTCACACCTCGTCTAAACGACCCGTGATTATAGGAAGTGGGGAACACATGCGCCGGAAGCGAATTCGACATTTTGATAGTCCGACAAAGAAATGAGTCGCCGAAATTCTTAGTACGGGGGGCAAGTAACCCAACTCTATGTGGATGTGATCTCAGTCCAGCGCGAGTGTTCCGGAGGAGGAAAGGAGAAGGAGGGACGAGGTCAAAAAGCTCCTCAGAATAGTCCCGTGCACGTAGAGCCCTGCGATTAATAAACAAGGTTCTAGAGAGACTTGAACATTGATAGTCCAGTTGATAAAAAACCAGACTGTTAATTTATATTCCGTGGTTCGAATCCTGGCGTGGGGTATGTACCAGTTAATTAGTCTTTTCGAATTTAACTTTTTGTAATTAACACTCGCTCGCCGGTGAAGGAAAACATCGTGAGGAAACCCATACGTCTAAGAAATTGAAAAAAGACTTGTGATCTAAGCTAAGAATGATCTGTTTTCCCCTCTGGGTTGTGGAGGTCGAAAGATAGTCGTTCCATGTCAACTTAGTGACTTCGCCAAGTCCTTAGGCTTAGGTAGCGGACCCCGCCAATCCCAAAGGATTAGGAAACAGGATAACGATTTGTTATTTCAGCTAGTTACTCTTGAATCACGAGGGTCTTTTCAGCATTTTAAATATTGTAATAATAATCATTATTTCTTAGTACATTCACTAAATCGCCATCAGTGTATTTATATATGTTTATACGTTTAACGAAGTGGTATTTACAGCTCTATATAATTGAACTTTGAATCGTACATGAGACTAGACCAAATATCATGAGAAAGCTCTTCCGCGTGGTTGGTATTGTGAATTCATGTATTGTTGAGTACAAAGGTAAGACGAGTAATAAAGCTTGGGAATAAAGCTTACTTCTCGTTTCGGTAATTCAACCCTACTAATTCAACATCGCTTCTAAAACATGAATATACAAGGAGGATTAATTCAAAACCACCAGGAAAAGGCATTAAAATATTTCTAGTAATTACTGTATAGAGGTAAAACCACACACATCTCAACTGCATATGGTGTACCCTGTCGATTATTAAATGAGGGCCTGACGAAAAAGCACCCTCCCTAGTGAAGTACAACCTCACAAAAGACGCTTGTCCAAAATACAGAATCTCTAGAGTTTGTGATGTTCTAAATACAGAATCTTAAAATTTTTGAAGGGTTGGGAGGTGAAGACAGTGCAACACAACAGTCCATAGGGTACAGTAACTACTTAGCATCCAGCAGTACGCTTGTTTGTCTTCGTAAAAAAATAACGAAATTGTCGGACCTAAGGTGAACGTTTTATGTTGCTTTAGTACAATTTCTTGTAGTAAAACAAAATATTTTTAAAGGGACTTTGTAATAGAAATGTAATTGTATTTTATAGGCATTAGGTCTGACACAAAATGAATAGAAACGCATACTTTATATAGCTCAGTCATTGTCCTTTACAATTTCAGGAATAAAAAACAAAATTACTTGGCAAAAACTCATAACGGCACCCATTCAATGAAAATGAATATATAGAATGACATGTTTCTATATACGCTCGTCAAATTATTGCCCGTTCATTTTTCGCGGCCATTGTCGTATTTTAACAATTCTGTATGAAATCAACAATTTAATTTTGTCATGCAAAAAAGGATGTTGATGTCTGTTTATTAAATAAATTTATATTCAGTTCATTTTAGTGATTATTCTCGCTCTGAAATTTGATTTATTGCGAATCTGACGTAATTCGTTGAGTGTTATGTAAATATTCTGGCAACTGATACGAAGGAATGTCGCGTCTCGGATATATCGTCTCTCTGTCATTACGTTTTTTTTAGTACTACTAGATTCGTCATATCTATATCACTATATGTATATCCTAATGAATTAAGGTTAGGGAGAGTCAAAGTCCTGGTGAGCGCAATAGGATACTATTTTCCTCAAATGTTACACAAAAATTCCAGAGACGCGAGCAAACACTGGATAGATCTTTACATATTGCACCTCAAATCCCTGCTTTTGCTCTACCCAAGACTTGATTGCAATCATATAATTGTAGCTGAAGTAAAGACTAAGCAGCATTTGATACTAAAATTTAGATTTATGTTTGTTTGAGCCAATGGCAAAGTTTCATTGCAACACATTGCGAAGAGGCGTAAACTGCACTTAGATTTGAACTATCTTACTTTGTTATTAACTTGTGTGCTGTAAGTGAACGTTTGCACTTAACAACAACAAGTTTTTACCCACGGCTTTGTCTTCAACTTGTTAGATTAATGTTTGAGTTTCAAAATGTGATGCATCCTCCTGATTATCTTTTCTTTCAAGTTACATTTATGTGAGATGTTATATTTCCATTAAAAACAAAATGCAGTAGTATTTTTTTTATTCTACATTATAAAAGCGGTAGACTTCGATTATGCAAGGGCTGAAATAAGCACGTAAGGACATGAACACATACACATATGCCATGAGCATAATGCAAAGCAGGGGTAGCTCGAGTGAACTGTGCACAGTATTGAGAAATAAATTATTTATCTATCTATCTATACCTTCACGTCAAATCCCTTGTGGGGTAGGCAGAGAGAACCGAGCGCCACGTGACTCGATCCTTACATACCTCACTCGCCTCTTTAACATTCATAGTTCTTCTCATGCACGCTCGCCGGTTTCTAGGGCTCCTGACATCACCTTCTGATAGAACACGACCAATTTGGTCATGGTAGGTAAGTCTTGGCCTTGCCCGGCTCCTACATCCTTCCACTTTTACATTGTATATCTGCTTCGTCATTCTTTCATCTTGCATTATTTCTACATGTCCGAACCAACGGAGCATGCCTCTTCTTATTTTTATACGTATATGTATACGTATATATATTTACGTGCACCACTATATATCTATCTGCAGATGAATTTGGTTTCATAGTTCAAAAGATAATAGTGACATGTTTAGTTTGTACAAAAATCTTGTGCAATCACTATTTACATAAAATTAATGAAATAAAAATATAGCATTTGCTTATATCGACTGCAAAATCGAAATCGAAAAATCGAATCGAAAATATTTAATGCGTTCAATTAAATATTTTCGAATACATTTATAATTTTATTCTTAAGTTTTTACGTAAGCCTTGACGTCCTTTACAGTGCGAATTAAATAAACACGCAAAATGCAAATAGATGTAGGAACCGAGGAAGACCAAGACTAACCAACCATGACCAAATTATTCGTGTTCTATCAGAAGTTGATGTCAAGAGTCCTGGAACCGGCAGGCGTGTTTGAAAAGAGTTATGACTGTTAAAGAAGCGATTGAAGTGTGCAAGGACCGCGTCTTATGGCGCTCGGTTCTCTCTGCCTACCCCACAAGGAATTTGGCATGAAGTTATAGATAGATATAGTAAAGTGCAAAAACGAAAATTTATTAATTCTATATCGGAAATTTTTGCCATTTACCTTTTCCGGGAATCGCTGTATTTTAACCATTTTGGTATAGAGTTACTAATTTAAATTTAAAATGCCAGACAGTGTTTATTACATTAATCTATTGTAAGTCCATTTCTAAATTACTTGAGCTTTAATATTGGCACTACGTACGCGTTGGGAGAGAGAAGATCGTTTAGAAATAAACCACAGCCATTGGGTCATTGATTGATTGCCTCATCATCGCCAAACCCCTATTAAAGAACTTTTAACTGTTGAGAAGAGCTTTTCCAAATTCTACTACGAAGGGGAAAATGGGTTCTCAAAGTTTGCATAGCAAATATATATTTTCTATATAATTAAAGATATAAATATTTTCAACGTGTTTTTAAATTATGTCCAAAGTCTGGAGGTATACATGCACACTGCCTATCTGATCGAAAGTGATTACCGTGGCCTATGAACACCTGTAATATAGGAAGTATCGCTCGCGCGCTGCCACCTCTGTAATTAACACAGCAATTCAGCAACTCCTTAGCAGTTTAATGGTAACAACACTCATTCGCAGGAACACAACCCTCTAGGGAGTTGTTATTTGTCTTCAATTTTATGCAAGGTGAAACTACTTTTTAGTAGAGCTGCTTTAATGAGCCTTACCTCCCTCAAAAGCCTACACTAATACAAACAAGAGAAGACATGTTTATGCACACAAATGTTTGTCCTGTGTGAGAAAAGAACCAGGCCCGTTAAAGGAAAAAATGTTTGATTAACAATCCTAGGCTATAAGCATAAGATGAAAAGTGAAGAAACGTAAGGAGTACGGGAGTAATTTATCAAAGGAAAGAATATTTTAAGTGAGGTAGGGCGCATCTGAGCAGCCAGTCTGGGGAAGTACCTCCGCCTCACAGAACACCGTAGCCAAATATCAACTTCCTAAAGGGTTGTTGTGTTCCTGTGTGTGAGTGAGGACACCAGTAAACATCTCAGGAGTTGCTGTGTAATCAGCAGAGGAGGCATCGTGCGTGTGATACTAATTATATTACAAGCATTAATAGGCGGTAACTGCTTTACATCAGGTAGGCCGTATGCTTGTATGCCTCCCGACGTTGTATAAAAAAAATATTTAGTTCTAGGAATCATTCTAACATTGTGAGGATACCCGCAAGTCCAAGAAATTATATTTCGAAAGAGATGTGACCTTATCTAAGAAATGTCTAGATTTTCTCCTGAGTTTTGGAGGTCTGATGGCAGTCACTCCGTGTAAAAACCAGTACCTTGCCAAATCCATAGGCTTAGGCAGGAGGAGTCATTGGGAAACGGGACTACGCCAAGATGAAGAAGAAGAGAATATTTAGTCCTAGTACAGGAATATAATATTTTTTCCGAGTCAATGTTAACTCACATATTTTCCTTCCAAGCTGAGGTTATCACCGCCACTACGTAATCAGCTAACAGAAGACGCCTGCAATGGTGCCACGAAGTAATATACTCGTGAAGTGTTACCTATATGGTCCCACAACAACGAGATCTCAATGTATTTACAACCCTATCTGTAGCTTACAAATCACGGTTTTAACCTAGATGTCTGTATTATACACTGAAGTAGTTATGCAAAGTGAGAAATGTAAACAGGGCAAGGTTTTTTTGTCAGGAGAGATATTATACTCAGCTGGTACTGACCTGGTATCATTAGGGTTGCCAGGGTTCATTTGAATATATTTAAATCAGAAAATGAGCGATATGCTTGTGTAGTAATATAACTTTTGCTATCTCACTTTACTTTTTAATCTATAGGTTAAATGCAAGTATGAGCGTACAAATGTACCTATGTATAAATATATCGTTGAGAGGGTAATATGAATGTGTGAAAATAATCTGAGCTTGTTTTCTTTTACATGCAATTTGATCTAACCTGCTTTGTGTGCTTCCGCCACCATATAGTTCATGCGGCCTAGCGCCGGCCGGCACCCACCCCCTACTGTTAGTACGTGCTACTAGCTGACGCTGCCATGGCTGCTCCGGTAGTCTCTGCTGCTGCGGTCCTGCGCCATCCGGAACAGAAACCGCATGCTCCCACCAACACCGTCGCTGCCACGACTGGCCTGGTCGTCGCTGCGACACGTGTTGCACCTCTCCACGAGGCATCATCAGGCGTTGTAGACGTTAATCGTAAGAACTTGTTAAACACTTGTAGCATGTTATTCTTACGATTAACGTCTACAACGCCTGATGATGCCTCGTGGAGAGGCGAAACACGTGTCGCAGCGACACAGGGAACAAGGGGTAGCCGAACGCAAGTAAATTGTACCTACTCATAAAAATCGAGTATGCACCCACCAGGGTTCGAACGCGGAACCTCACGCTTGTTAGGCGTGCGGTTATACCGCGGGGCCACCACCGCTCTAGGTTACCGGTTTAGACTATGTAAAATACAGCGTGCTGAGTTTTGCTTATATTTATATTCAATGAATGCACGAAGAATCTATCTATCTATAACTTCACGCCAAATCCCTTGTGGGGTAGGCAGAGAGAACCGAGCGCCACGTGACTCGATCCTTACATATCTCACTCGCTTCTTTAACATTCATTGCTCTTCTCATGCACGCACGCCGGTTTCTAGGGCTCCTGACATCACCTTCTGATAGAACATGACCAATTTGGTCATGGTAGGTAAGTCTTGGCCTTCCCCGGCTCCTACATCCTTCCACTTTTGCATTGTATATCTGCTTCGTCATTCTTTCATTCTCTTCATTTCATTTGCACGAAGAATAGTTTATAAAAACTAATTTAAATTATTAATTTATATAGTTAATAGATTCAGGCGTTATTTTGCGAATGTCAAATTTACATGCAATTTGTAAATGATGGCGGAAGCACACAAAACAGGTTAGATCAAATTGCATATTTATTTATATACAACGAACTTGAAGGAAAAATATGTATGTACAAGATATGAAACAGGAAAAAAAAAATAACTCATTTACATTGAATTTACTTATTAATTAACAAGTCAGTAACAGTTTTTAACGTAATAATGTGTGTGATGTTACAAATACTAAGCATTCAATCAACAGAAGTGTCTAAAAGAAGGAAAGGAAAAATTCAAAGTCAATTTACCTTCACAATTCCAAACTTCTTTCAAATTCCAAAGTAGACCCAAAACAAATAAATGTTAAATAGGCACAATGTCATCATACATAATGGAAATCTGTAAGAAATACTTATTTTAAGGGGATCAAAATTCCACGTTACGACAAGATACATTCACTAAAAGAAAATCATCTCAATTGTTATATCTTCTAGGCCGGGAAAAAAACGTATCTGCGTTTTACGCAGATTAAAACGTAGATACCATTTACGTATCAAAGAAATACACATATATCGTGGCCATCGTCCATAAATAGTACTTAATGGTTCCGTTGGCTCCAAAGGTAACCTTCTTCTTCCCAGTGTTACCCCGTTTCCTAATTTAATAGGACTGGCGGGCTTCGCTACCTAACCGAAGGATTAGGATTTAAGATTAAGATACTGATTTTGATACAAAGCTACTGCCCTCAGAGCTTCACAATCCACTGCGTAAACCAAACCTGTCTTTAATTAAGTTACCTATCTTTTATTGTTACTTGGACTTGCAGGTTTTTTCTACGATGTTTTCTTTCATCGCGGTGCTAGCGGTAATTACAAATAAGTAATCATTAATCTGAAAATAAGAATTTAGTGGTTTTTAAGCTGGTCCTTTATCCGCTAGGTTAACACTACTCCTTTCTTGAAACGTAACCATATTCACAAAATCGACACCTGCAAGGAAAAACATTGTAACTCATTTTTCGTAACTCTACAGGAGAACGTGTCGTGTTACAATGTTTTTCTTTGCAGGTGTCGAAATTATAAACATTAATAAAAATATTTGAACAATGTTCTAAGTTAATAATACGAGTATCGAAAGTAAACGCAATTCAATTACAATAAAATGTATTCGATTTGATATTAATTTAATAATAATAATCGCTTCTTCGAATGTTTACCAAATGGTACGAGTTATAATTAAAATCCATAATGAAAATCTTAATAGTAATTTGATCACATCATGTTTATAGCAACATTTCCTTACCAGCCCTGTTAACAGAAATGTACAGTACGATAGGTACAAAATTAATATCTGGCTGGTGTACCGTGCTTGTGGTTACGCGTACCCATTTAATTTGTACCTTTAATTTGGGTTCACTTAAGCTGGATTTCTATTAGCTACATGGAATGAACAAAACTCAAATACATTTAGTCAACAGTTTTGTGATTATTTAAGAAGTTGTCAATAAAACTTTTTAATAAAAAATAAAAACAATTTGTCACTGCTAATTTCAGATAATTAAATATATTTTTTTTAACTTTTAAGTTGATAATAAAATGTTTAAATTTTACTTTAAACGAGCAATTTTTGTACACATAAATATATAAGTATAATCATGTATTTCAGAAATGGCTTTAACGATATGGATATAATTTTATATTCATATAAGGTTATCTTTTTAGTTTATCTACATAGGTGTCTTTGTTGAAATAATGCGATTTTATAGAATAAATAATTATTTAATAAAACGCCGAGCGAGCCCAGGTATATATATGATATAAAAATAGAAATCGAATATTCTCATGAAATCTACCCAAATCAAGTAATAAACTAACGAAACAAAAACATAAAGGGAGCTACATAAACAACGGTTATCGAAAATAACTTTTCGTTTATTAATTATTTTTCCCCGATATTTACATCATATTATAAAATATCTTCGTAGACAAGTAGAAATGCTATACAAGCAAGCTTTTTTCTTATAATAGATTGCAGTTTAAACGACCTAAGGCAATTCTGATTTATAAAAAAATCATGCACAGCTGAAATAGAACCTCCTTTTGTCAATTATTAAATACAATTCCAAAACCAACTGTATGGTGTTCGTATTATCCAACTAATATTCGGCGAAAATTATTCATATGAAAGAGCTTAATATTTATATTTCCCGAAACAAGTAAATATGGCATTACCCAATTAGAAGGGTTCTCAGAATTCTGATTCTGTTAATTAGTGAACTAACTTATTTGTTCTACATTTGTCCTTTAAGTGATAATACGGAAACAAGTTAATGTACAATGTCGTATCTTATTATGCTTAAGAAGTGGAAATAATACAGAATGTTTATTAACCGACTTCAAAAAAGGAGGAAGTTCTCAATTCGACTGTATTTTTTTTTTGTATGTTTGTTGTCTCCAATTACGAATTGATTTTGATGATTCTTTTTTTGTTTGGTAGTTCATACTTCATAGGTTGTCCCGTATACATTTTATAGAAATTGATTAAGTGCTTTTTGAGAAAATCAATAAACACTAAAATATATACACAGATAATGTTTTGGTTTGTGGCTCAGCAAAAGTGTGATATAAACATCTTTTATTTCGTAAATGTTCATTTTAAGTATATTTTTTAAGCAAAAGTTTTAAATTTCTGTCGATTTTGTCGTAGCCTGTGGAAACATATCTTTACTGCGGTAGCATTATTATAATACAAGCAGTTATCCTAGTAGTGATACGCTGAAACCTTAGGTTTCTGGGAATTTTCTTCGTAGTTAACATCTATGGCGACGTTTGCAAAATATATTGGGGGAAATGAGTCGACATTTCACTCTATAACACTGTGTAATGAGAATATATTATGTTTAAAATGGACATATACATATACATATAGAGGTCAGAGTGTAAGAATTTACACAATGCTTACGCTAGCGAGGTAACATTTTAAAGGTTATATAAGAGCAATGTAAAAAACAAATGAATACGTTGAAGGTAGTATGCAGGGCCCAAAACTATTTTTGAAGTAAAACTTCTTTACGTATGCTGGACTTGGGGCGTAAGCTGGTGAATTCGTGACAAGAGCGTTACGAAAAGTGTGATCGGGCGAGGCGAACAAGAGATTGAGATGGAGATATAAGTTAGTGAAGATAGAAAGAGAGAGAGAGTCACGTTTCGTATATTACTATAGGGGCAAGATGTGCGAGCAAATATTTTCTTTCTCTCTTTTTCTCATAACCAGGTACGTTTCGTATATCTAAGACACAGTACAGGCCTATTGTCAGTAAGTTTTACTTCAGTCGTGGGGTCTATAGCACACTCGTTTTTTATTCAAAGTGTTAGTAACTTAAGCAGACGTTCTACCTTACATGATGTTGTTACTGGAGTCTACAAGTGTGTGTAATAGTCGCGAGTTGCCACCCCTGCTGCTAACATGGCAACTGCTCAGAAGCTTTCTAGTAATCTTACTCACTAACAAGAACACGATAACAATCCTGGGAGTTTTCTGTAAGGAAAGGGTATTTCTCCAGTCTTCCTAACTCTCTGAAAACATCCGGACCAAAACAAACTGATATGTTCATGCACACAAATGTGTGTCTTGTATGGAAATTAAAGCCACAAGTTTTAGTTTAAGGCGACACCTCGATCGTGAAGCTTTAAAATGGCTCCGCCCAATCACCCCGCGCCCCTCAATTGACACTCGACGCTCGATTTGTAAAATTTGAAATTAGCGCCTAATAGGTAACCTGGGGTCAACGTATAGTCAATGCAAACGAACAGAAAAGCTACAGAGTCGCGTCACACTTAAATAAAATTTATAATATCAATATTTAATAAAAATTATTGATTTAATTATTATTTAGCTTTATACATACTGAACCAAACATATTTATTTAAGCTAGACGGAAAACAATAGTAATAATAGTAATAAAAAACTACAGAAACGTATTCACTTTTAAAAGTTTATTGAAAGAGAAATCAATGACATCGTTTTATGTTTATATCTCTACAAGTTAACATGTCTTGGTATCTATGTTGTTCTTACTTAGGTCTCGTCCAGTGGCGCCCTCATTGAATAAAAAAACATATTATAGCATAGAAGATAAACATTATGAAATCTTATATTGCATTTATTACGAAGATAGTAAAGTATTTTTACGTCATTAAACCAACACTCAAAATATTCCACTATCGTTGTTATAAGCAAAAGTGCTAAAAGAGGCCGTTTTTTGGCAATTATGCCTATAACAACGAAAGCAAAACATTTCAATTGTTGGTTTAATGACGTAAAAGTACGTTATTGTATTTGTAACACACGCAACACATGACTTTATAATGTTTATCTTCCACGCTAAGATACGATATTTTATTCCTTGAGGCGCCACTGGACGGCATGTATCCCCCTTAAGAAGAATGAAACACCAGCTACATAATACAACATTGTTTATCGAGAGGCTAAAGCGGGCCATTTGTTGATTCGGACACATATGTTTAGTTAGCAGATACACCATCTAAACTGCAAACACTGGTCACAGCGATGAAAGACGACTGTATGGAGAAAGGCTTACTACTGAATGCGAAGAAAACAAAGATAATGGTATTTGAAAGAGAAGAATCCAGAACTAATGATCCAGAACAGATGTCATCATCATTAAATAATAATAGCGAAAATAATAACTCCAACATAATAATGTATAGTGATGAAATAGGTAAAAACATGGGCCAATTATTATTACAAAAATCAGGAAAACTGGTTACCAATTATTGTTTGCCTGGAGCCAGTTTCACTCAAATAGTAGATAGAATAGTTAAGAGGGATTACCACCCCAACACAACTTTAATTGTTTTTATTGGGAGGAGAGGAAATTTAAATAAACATATAATGATTAAATATTTTAATATGTTACAACAGATAAATGTGGGAAAAGTGTTTTTATTTACTTTCCCATACAGTCAATTGTTGCCCGAGGCGGAAAATGCATCTAGGTATAGATTAAATGATAAAATGCATACATTGACATTATATGATGACAAATTTCATATACTTGACATAAATATATTTAATAATAAATATTATAATTTGACAGAAGATAAATTTTATCTTAGCAATTTTTATAAAAGACAAATAGCAGATTCGCTATCATATTGTTTTATGAAACCAGCCAAAAGTTTGGCTAACAACCCTGCTTCTTTTGAGCAGTTAGATAATTTGACATTGAGTAATGGTACCTTGGAAGGTATTCCAAATTCTTTAAATTAGGTTACAAGACAATAGAGTTTTACTCTGGCAATGTAAATAGTAATAATAACAATATTAAAAACGGAACTAAAAGTAATAATAGGACTATATCCCCATCAATTGTAAAGTGTCAAGAATATAGAAAGAATAATAATTGTATCAACCTGGTGCACCAAAACATTCAGGGGATGATAGGAAAGGAGTTAGAATTGGAGTTGTTTATGAATTGTAGCAATATTGATATTTTATGTCTAACTGAGCACTGGCTAAAACCCCATCAATTCATTTTCAGCTTCAATAACCACCAGGTTGCAAGCTCATTCATCAGAGATAACTGTATACATGGTGGCTCCTTAATATTATTAAATAAGTTGCTTAAATTTAAAGAAAGGGGTGACATTGTGAGCCTCTCTGTTGAGCGAGTTGTAGAGATTTCATGCATTGAATTGGAACGATTCATTGTTATGAACCTGTATAAACCTCCTAGCACGCCCTTTGAAACATTTTCAAATATCATGGAGGATGCCTTAAATAAATTATCTAATAGCCATAAAACTGTTATAATTTGTGGAGACTTTAATATAAATATTTTGGAGAAAAATACTGTTACCTACAACTTTTTAAATTTATTTAAATCATACAATTTGCATCATATTTTTACAGAGCCAACAAGAGTAACTGCTACAAGTGCTACATGTATTGATAACATATTTAGCACTGTAAAACCTTTGTATCAATGTATAATTAATAAAGTTCAGTCAGACCATTCAGGTCAGTTGGTTTCATTTCCAAATTCTTCAAAAATACAAAGAAAGCAAATAAATTATATACCATTTACTAAAAGCCGCTTAGAAAGATTTAAGTCTAATATAGCAGAAAAAATTGTATTGTTGCCCTGTCACGGTACTCCGGACCACTTGTACAGCTCGTTATTTAGCTTAATCACTAGTGAATTTAATACAATCTTTACTCCAAAACGACTGTCTGTAAGTGACCGTATGACATTCAGTGATTGGGCAACTCCTGGTATTTACAAAAGTCGGAATAAATTGTATGAACTTTATGAAGAAAGGACCTGTAATCACAATCCGACTTTTCAAGAACTTGTAAAAAATTATGCCAAAATATTTAAACGAGCCTGTTCCAATGCTAAGTCTATATATTTAAAAAATAAAATTAATGGTTCAACAAATATTATTAAATCTGTTTGGGATATGATAAATAATGAGACGGGTAGAGCGAAAGTACGTAGTCGAGACTTTCGGTTAAAGATAAATGATATAGATATCAAAAATGATGTAGAAATTGCGACTGAGTTTGAAAAATATTTTTCTAACATTCCTCTTATTACTACGAGAAATCTTATGTCTTCTTCTATATCTGCTGAACTGGTTCTCAAACAGAGCGTGGTAGAATGCGACACAATATTTGAATTTTCAGCTGTAAGCCCAAAAGATGTTTTGAACGCTTTTAAATCAATAAATATGAAAAATACTAAAGATCTGTGGGGTCTATCTGTCAAAACCATTTCTTCTATTATTATTTCAATCGCTCCACATTTAGCTACAATTTTCAATTGTTGTGTGGCATCTGGTGTATTTCCTGACTTGATGAAACATAGTAAAATCATTCCATTATTTAAATCTGGTGATAGTTCGGACCCTTCGAATTTTCGACCTGTTTCCATACTGCCCATTCTCAGTAAAATTTTTGAAAAACTAATGCTTAGCCAGTTGCTCAGACATTTCAATACACATAATTTGCTTCATAGGAAACAGTTCGGATTTACGAGAGGTTGTTCAACTATAGACGCAGGGATTCATTTGCTTAAAAGTATATTCGCGGCATGGGAGGGTTCGCAAGATGCCTTGGGAATTTTCTGTGATCTGTCTAAAGCGTTTGACTGCGTGCACCATGACACTCTTGTCAGAAAATTACACCACTACGGTATCAGGAACAAGGCTCTCGAACTTCTGTCTTCTTATCTGGGCAATAGGATACAGAAGGTCGATGTTAATGGTAAAAGATCTTCGGGGTCCCCTGTAGTTATGGGAGTCCCACAGGGGTCAATTCTAGGTCCATTCTTATTTTTAGTTTATATAAATGACTTACCTTATTATGTAAGGGATAAACATGAGATTGTATTGTTTGCGGATGATACCTCTTTGACATTCAAAATTAATAGACAGTTAGGTAATTATGACGAAGTTAACGATGCTCTCTCTAAAGTTATTCATTGGTTTAGTGTTAATAATCTGCTTTTAAACGATAAAAAGACTAAAGTAATTAAGTTCTCAACACCTAATGTAAGACAGGTGGCTACCAATGTACATGTTAATGGAACTAATTTAGCCCCTGTGGAGACAACTGTGTTCTTGGGTATAACAATTGACTCCAGACTACAATGGGGCCCACAAATTGAAAAATTATCAGGAAAACTAAGTTCTGCAGCCTATGCAGTGAAAACTATTAGACGGCTCACTGATATTGATACGGCTAGAATAGTTTATTTCAGCTACTTTCATAGTATTATGTCATATGGAATTCTTCTTTGGGGTAACTCCGCGGACATTAACACCATCTTTTTATTGCAAAAGAGAGCCATAAGAGCTATCTACAAACTTGGTCCCCGGGAGAGCCTTAGAGAAAAATTCAAAGAAATAAATATTCTAACAGTCGCATCGCAATATATCTATGAAAATCTTTTGTATGTCCATAAAAACATAGACTCATTTTGTAAAAAGAGTGATACTCATAGCATAAATACTAGATATAAGCATAATCTTGTGTTACATGCAAGCCGTCTCCACAAAATAAGTAATTCTTTTATGGGGCAATGTATACGGTTCTATAACAAACTTCCCAGCAATATAAGAGAATTGTCAATAAACAAATTTAAAACTACTATTAAAGCCAAATTGTGTAGCAGGGCATATTATAAAGTATCTGACTATATTAATGATAAAAATGCCTGGGAGTGAGTCGATCCAATTATAATGTAATTAATAAAATATGTAAATTTGTTTGGACACCAAAAGAGGGATGCCTGAGTTTTTTGGCAGTATTTTTATCAGTGCTCACCTAGTCATAAACTGCACGGTAGGGAAAAAAATTGTGACGATTCCAAACAAATGTAGCCATTTTTACGGAATAAAAAGATTTTGACTTTGACTTTGACTTTGAATGTAAGGATTACGATTGATGATGAAGTGTTGGAACAAGTGGATGAGTTTGTATATCTTGGATGCGCTTTCAGCAGGGATGGAAGGTACACCGCAGATGTGGAAAGACGAGTGAGTGCTGGGAATAGTGTGAATGGAGCGTTGGGAAAACTTCTTGGCAGTAAAATCCTGAGCCAGAAGGCACAACTCGCTATACACAATGCAGTGTTGGTCCCAACGCTAACTTATGGAAGCGAGAGTTGGGTATGGCAGAAAGAGCATGAAAGTAGAATAAACGCGGTTGAAATGCGAGCGCTGCGCAAAATTTGTGGCGTAAGGCTTGTAGACCGTATTCGTAATGATGATGTTAGAAATAGAGTTGGTCTGAAAGAGAGCGTCGGTGTTAAAATAAGAAGAGGCATGCTCCGATGGTTCGGGCATGTAGAAAGAATGCAAGATGAAAGAATGACGAAGCAGGTATACAATGCAAAAGTGGAAGGATATAGGAGCCGGGGAAGGCCAAGACTTACCTACCATGACCAAATTGGTCATGTTCTATCAGAAGGTGATGTCAGGAGCCCTAGAAACCGGCGTGCGTGCATGAGAAGAGCAATGAATGTTAAAGAAGCGAGTGAGATATGAAAGGATCGAGTCACGTGGCGCTCGGCTCTCTCTGCCTACCCCGCAAGGGATTTGGCTTGAAGTTATAGATGTTCGAGTGTCATAATGGCTGATAGCGCCGAGTAAACACAGGATTTTTTTATTTCGAATAAATAAGAGAAATAAAATTATCAGATTGAATTAGATTGAAATTGAAATAGAAAATTGAAATTTTTTTGCAACTCCCTCCTGGTGAAGATTCACAAGTTATTTTACACAGTTAGGTATAGTTCTGGTAGGGATCCTAGCTTTTTCCCTAAATATAATACACTCTCGAATGACTAGGTATGCGCTTTCACTAACAGTCAATTTAACTTCGCCAATTTTATAAAAAAGTACAGGAAGAACTTGACGGTTAGACGGTAATTTTGCGCCTATTATTTGCTAATTTACGTCTCCAACTAAGAAAATACTTGATTTATTGCTTCTCAAATCCAATGCCATCTTATAAAAGTTAAAACATTACGTATTAATCACGAGAATAACTGACATTCAAAATTAATAGACGGTTAGGTAATTATGACGAAGTTAACGATGCTCTCTCTAAAGTTATTCATTGGTTTAGTGTTAATAATCTGCTTTTAAATGATAAAAAGACTAAAGTAATTAAGTTCTCAACACCTAATGTAAGGCAGGTGGCTACCAATGTACATGTTAATGGAACTAATTTAGCCTCTGTGGTGACAACTGTGTTCTTGGGTATAACAATTGACTCCAGACTACAAAGGGGCCCACAAATTGAAAAATTATCAGGAAAACTAAGTTCTGCAGCCTATGCAGTGAAAACTATTAGACGGCTCACTGATATTGATACGGCTAGAATAGTTTATTTCAGCTACTTTCATAGTATTATGTCATATGGAATTCTTCTTTGGGGTAACTCCGCGGATATTAACACCATCTTTTTATTGCAAAAGAGAGCCATAAGAGCTATCTACAAACTTGGTCCCCGGGAGAGCCTTAGAGAAAAATTCAAAGAAATAAATATTTTAATAGTCGCATCGCAATATATCTATGAAAATCTTTTGTATGTCCATAAAAACATAGACTCATTTTGTAAAAAGAGTGATACTCATAGCATAAATACTAGATATAAGCATAATCTTGTGTTATATGCAAGCCGTCTCCACAAAACAAGTAATTATTTTATGGGGCAATGTATACGGTTCTATAACAAACTTCCCAGCAATATAAGAGATTTGTCAATAAACAAATTTAAAACTACTATTAAAGCCAAATTGTGTAGCAGGGCATATTATAAAGTATCTGACTATATTAATGATAAAAATGCCTGGGAGTGAGTCGATCCAATTATAATGTAATTAACAAAATATGTAAATTTGTTTGGATACCAAAAGAGGGATGCCTGAGTTTTTTGGCAGTATTTTTATCAGTGCTCACCTAGTCATAAACTGCACGGTAGGGAAAAAAAATGTGACGATTCCAAACAAATGTAGCCATTTTTACGGAATAAAAAGATTTTGACTTTGAATTTGAACAAATGAATACCGCGAGTACGTGCGGCACTGCCGCGCAACTTGTATGAACATGTTTCGATGTAATTCGGCACGGATTATCGTAATCCAAATAAGTTAAAAATTAATTTCCGAGTGTTTTAAAAGCAAATGAACAAAACTAAGACATATGCGTTAGAAAATAAAAACTTTGAAAAATAAGGGACACCCTAATATACATATATACAAATAGATTTTATAATCTATTCATATTTAATAAAAACATGTGACAAATGATTTTCTTGCTGTTTCATAACTTTAACTTCAGTATAATGACATTTATTGTATTTTACTTATGTATACTCTGTGTTTTGTATTGTTGTACGTTTCCTTGTTATTTATTAAACTCTCAAGAAGAAAGAACCAGGACCATCTCTGATGTTGCAAAATAAATCTAATCCGTACAATAGTTCAATACTAACCACAATGTATAGAATAGATGATTTTTTTGTGTTTTCAGTGTTGGTTCATAGTAAATATTATTTGTTTTCACGAGTACCATGGGTATAAGTATACTATCTATCTATATCTTCACGCTAAATCCCTCGTGAGCGCCACATGACTCGGTACTTACACACCTCGCTCGCTTCTTTAACATGAAACATACCGAGTTTTTTTAAAATCTATCAAAATATACTATTTTACTAGTAATTATTTTAATACAAAAAAAAAAAAAAAACCTCCACTGGTTTTCTATCTTCTGATTGGATAAATTTCCAACGTAAACTAACCTACGTACAATGTCTAAGTCGGAGTTCGGTGAGCTTATAATGGTTACTATGAGTTTGTCGTCCCGTATGACACTTACGTTAAAGTAGCATATAAATCGAGTAGTGATTCTTCTAGTGGAATATGTTTATTTAGTAAGTTTCTCCTAAAAAACAAAACAGCAAAAATATTCTATTTTATAAGTTTTTATTTTAATACAAAGAAATAAAGAGTCTCCACTGGTTGCTATGTGCTGAGAGCGCGAACCTTATTGGTATAAATTTCCAACGCAACCTGACCTCCACCGACGTACAACTTCTAAGTCGGAGTTCGGTCAGATTATAATGGATATAATAGGAGTTTGACGTCCTATATAGGTACGCGGTCAGCCTGTGGATAATGTATACCAATTATCAAATGTTACTGTTTATTCCTGCAAAAAATAACTCTTATTTAATTAATGCAGTTTTATATAGAGTTATTAAGTAAGCAAAATTAAAAAAAAGTTTGAAGAGGAATTAAATAGCTTGGGCCAACCATACCTAGGAACTGTTCTAAAAACTAGAAATATGTCTACACAATGTTATTATAATATGTTTAATGAATATAATAATTAAAAAAAAAAAATACCTTGGCTTGTTCGCCTCCGCCATTCTACGAACATTTTCTTTGTATTTTTATTCTATATATTTTCTTTTTAGTGTTCCCCATTATTACAACAGTATAATAAATATATATAAACCTATAATATTATTTACTACTTATATCTAATAATAATACACTTACGCTAAATACTATAATATTGAATATTTACAACTATTAATTATAAAAACTTCGGTGTCGCGATGTAAAATGGAGCGAGCTCGAGCAGACAGTCGACATAGGTCTCACCTCGAAGCGGGCTGCAGCCGGACTGGCTGGATGTAGTTAGTCAACGCGTTTATAATCCTCATTACCGCACAATAAGGTCGAAAACACGTAGCACCCAAGACGAATGTGATCGCTTAGAAATTGTCAGAAACTTAAAATATTTTAAAAAAATTTCATGTTTCACTTATCAAAATATGCAGCAACCATATTATAAACATAGATATTACTAATAGATTTAAGTAATTTTGAAGCGTATAAACAGAACAACTTCGTTGTAATTTCAAAAATAATGAATTTCAGGAGGTGTTTTCGAAAGTAATTATTATCGAATCAATTTTACACAATCGCGTATTTGAGCAAGCAAATTCAAGATAAAGAAATGAAGTTATTTATATTAAAATCTTAGATCCGTCAGTTTAGTCATTAGCCTATACTATTCGATGAAAGTTGGTCTAATTTTTCGATGTGTCGCCTTAAGTAGCATTGCTAATCACTAACTTGAGTGTGAGTGAGGTCACCAGAAAGCTCCTAAGATGTTACTGTGTTAACAACAGAGGTGGCAACGCGCGAGTGATGCTTGACGTATTTATAGCGTTCAAAGGTAACGGTCACCGCTTTACGTCATGTGGGTTGTATGTCGACGTTGTATAAAAAAAACAAAAAGAAACGTATGCCAGCTAATTGGTAGGAACAATAATTATGATATAAAGCTTTGTTTGTTTGTGCTACACCTTTTGCTATAATATCTAACTTACAAAGATATCTGCTTTGTTATTTAGAGATTCATCAATTCAATTCCCCTTAACAAAACGGGGTTTTGACGTGCTCGCAAAGATATTACCAGGAAAGGATGAAACTGTTTCAAGAAATCTATACATACAGATAAATAAAATTGGAGTTCCTGTTTGCAATATTAAAATAACCGCTTTTTACTAACTTTTTCACTGGCAGATAGCTGATATAATAAGGAGTAACTTAGGCTACTATTATTTTAGAAATTTTATTTATTTTTATTAATATAAATAAATAATATTCCACGCAGACGAAGTCGCGAGCACAGCTAGTTTATTATAGAATCGAAAACAATTTACAACAAAAGGCCTACCCTTACGTAGTATCTACTCAACAAGCCGATCTACCGGCATATGCATATAAGCCCTGCTTCTAAGATTTTCAATCCTACACACTAGGTAACTACAGTACTCCATGTTAGGTCTGACTTGAGACACGTATAGTAAAAATATTTGTTTCAAGATGAAATACTGTATTGCTATAGTTAGTACATAGTACTTCAGCTGTTACAAGAGTTTAGTGGACGCCAACTTAAACTCACTGCATATTTCAATACCATAAATCGCTATGTTATGCTGGTCCCAACGCTTACTTATGGAAGCGAGAGCTGGGTATGGCAGAGAGAGCATGAAAGTAGGATAAACGCGGTTGAAATGCGAGCGTTGCGCAAAATTTATGGCGTAACGCTTGTAGACCATATTTGCAATGATGAGGTTAGAAGCAGAGTTGGTATGAAAGAGATCGTCGGTGTTAAAATAAGAAGAGGCAAGCTCCGTTAGTTCGGATATGTAGAAAGAATGCAGGATGAAAGAATGACGAAGCAGATATACAATGCAAAAGTAAGAGGATGTAGGAGCCGAGGAAGGCCAAGACTTACCTACCATGATCAAATTGGTCGTGTTTTATCAGAAGGTGATGTCAGGAGCCCTATAAACCGGCGAGCGTGCATGAAAAAGGATCGAGTCACGTGGCGCTCGGTTACCTCTGCCTACCCCGTAAGGGATTTGGCGTGAAGTTATATATAGATGAATCGTCTCTTGGCGATGGTAAGAGGCGTGTTCCGTAAGTGAGGAAATACAGCAAATGAGGTTTTCTTAGCGGTGAACGCGCAGACTTGTGTATTGGTTGGGTTTAATGGGACTAAGGCTGACAGTAAATGCCTCAAATTGACGCTCAATCGCCGGAGACCAGCGATATATAAGATACAATAGAAGACATTCAGGCTAACCACCGTCGCGGAAACTATTTTGACGGTCACTGATCAAATCGTGATCTTTCAGGTATGCTAGGAGCTGCGTGTTCATCACACGCTCCATCACCTTCGAGAGAAGGGAGATTATAGCGATTGGTCTGATCTATTCCTTGTTTTTGGGTACCAGGTATACATTACCAGCTCGCCAAAAAGATGGGAATCTCTCTTTTATAATAGAAATCTACTCTGTAGTATTTAGTTCGCTGTCCGCTTCTGCGTTCGGAAATCCTGTTTACATTTCTTTACATTAGTAAAAAAATCTAAATTTCCGAAGGTAGACTGATATGCTTAAGACCTGTTTCAATAGTTGTTTATTTTTATATCTACACACATAATTGAAATTTATGAAAATTTTAAGAAATCTTTCCCTGTTTAGATTATGTACCACCATTAAACCTTTTTGTCAACAGCATGCCTGGAACCGTACGCGACGGAGACAGCGATGAGAGAGTGCCACGGAAAGAGACGATGCGTGTTATCTGCCGATAGTAACATGTTCGGGAAGCCATGTCGACCTGGGAGCAGGACGTACCTTAAGGTTGTTTACACCTGTGGTGAGTTACAGTTATTTGTTTTAGATTACATTCTTATTTATATTTTCGTGAAGTTGGTATTTAAAATTTTAAGGAACTATATATTCATAAGTTGTAGGTTTTCGTACCCAAAGGCTACAAACTGGACCTTATTAATAAGGCTAAGTAAGATAAAATAAGAAGTTTCCCTCCCCACCATATAATCATATTAAGAAATGAAGTAGTTATTTGTAATAATGTACATAAAGTGTGGTATGATCGAGGCCTTCTCGAGTCTCGAGTTACTGTATTTTTAACGTTATAACTAAAACGTTTGTTCGCATTCCAACGACCAAAATTCGGCCTACATTTGACATAAAATAATTACCGTACCTTATGAACGCCTGCAATATACGCAATATCTGTCGCACATTGATATCTCCTACTACTAATACGTCAACTCAACAGAAGTTTACGGTTATCTCAGGAACCTAACTTATTCTATCGTCTTATGCAGGGTATAATCGTTTTTTCAGCCGACTAAAAATCATACGCCTCTTACAACGATCATTCAAATGTGTGTAAGGTGATAAATTGAAATATATCATAATATATATATATATATAAGAGAATAGTTCTCTCTTTCTTGAAATGAGTCAGCATGCAAACCGGTCACTGACTACATAAAAAGATGGAATTACCTGAGGTTACCGAGCACCGGAATAAATATTAATCAAAGATATTTTTTCTCGTTTGTTGTAAATTGTTCATTGCGATAATCAAAAAGAAAATATGCTATGGAGAACCGATGTAACCATTTTTCTTTATAACTCAACTCACCGCCAATGGTCGGGGGATAAGAGCACAGCTCTTATTGGCTAGTTCATGAATCAATATCGCGTTACTTATCGTCTTATTAGTTAAAATATCCTCCTGTTTAACAAATATATATATACGAGTATAATCAAATCCGTGAGAAATTTAGGAGCTAAAAGACTGAGTTTAGGTGAGTGAAGGCTACCTTTATATACCGTCAAGTAGTTTATTGGTTTGTGGCATAACTGAGGCTGAAGAAATAATACAGAAACCTAAAAGTAAGACTACTTATCATACTTTCTTTATTGACTTTTTAGTTCGTTGTAAGCAAATAGGCTCCACATAGAAAATGAAGATTAATTTCTCTTGTTTACATGATTGTATTGTAGAGGAGCAAATTTTCCTCTCTCATACCTAACTTACATAATAAACTAGGCAATGAACTCGTAAATTTGTTTATCAAGCAACTTGGCTGACGAACAATACAAGGTCCAGAATTACGCGACTTAAATTATTTTGGACAGAGAAGCTTTGCGTAACTTTTTAGAATAATTAATCTTTACGTCAGCAAAATGAATTTTACACACAAAAAACATGTGTACCGTGATTTTATTTAGGTATTTGCCTTCATGGTTTTATTTTCAGAACCTTCGTTGATCTTTTATATAGAAATCAATTGACGTGCGGTAGTCTCGCAGAAACTTTGGAAGATTTAGAAAGAAAAAAAAATGCGTAAGAATTTGCGGGTATTAGCTAGTTACCTATATAACACATAATTAACTGGTATTTGTCCTGCTGCTGAAATTCGGGCTTTTTTTTTATTTTGGTACAATGCCAGTAAGGTGTGCAGGCATAAAACCTACCTGATGAAAGGTGACCGTATCAACCGATTTTCATGAACTCGATGGCGTAGTAGTGCTATTTTAACACCAAGGTTTGATTTCCATATAGGACAAACATTTGGGTGAGTTAACACGTCTGTGCGTCTTGTCCTGAGTATTTAATCACAGGTCCGCTGCTAACACATATACTGATCTGAGCTTACTGGTAGGAATACACTCCTGGAAACACAACATCTCTCCAATAAATTATTATTCGATTGTTGTTTTCTGTGAGATGAAAGTATTCCTTTAAACGAGCTATAATATTGCATACCCATCCTTTAGCAGAGCTTCGTTAGTAAATTGGCAGCATTAAACAGCCTATGGAAAATCAATGATAATGATATTATGCTATAATTCAATTCAACGCGGGTCGGGGTAAACTTAGAACGCGCGAATGTGAACTAGCCAATGAGATGAGAGAAGATGGAGCGTTGGGTAAACTTCTAGGCAGCCGAAATCTAAGCCAGAATGCACAGCTCGCTGTACATAATGCGGTGCTAATCCCAAGGCTAATTTATGGAAGTGAAAGCTGGGTATGGCAGGGAGAGCATGAAAGTAGAATAAATGCGGTCGAGATGACAGCATTGCGCAAAATTTGTGGCATAACGCTTGCTGACCGCATTCGTAATGATGACGTAAGAAAGAAAGTTGGTCTGAAAGATAGTATCGGTGTTAAGATAAGAAAAGGCATGCTCCGTTGATTCGGACATGTATTGGCGGTATGAATACCGCATGACTAACTGAATCAAGATCTAAAAGCTTGCTGTATTGACGAGCTCGGTGGCTCAGTTGTGAATAACGCTACTTTAGCACCAACGCTAGTGGGTTCGATTCCCACACAAGACGAAACATTTTGTGTGCATGAACATGTCTGTTTGTCTCGCACTGGATGTTTTAAGAGACGTAGGGCGCATCAAAGCAGCCCGTCTGGGGAAGTACCTCCACACAGAAAACCGCAGCCAAATAAAACCAATAAAAACAAAGCCAAATAGAGGGTTTTTGTGTTTCTGCCTGTGATTGAGGTCACTTTTTCTGCCTGGTAGTTCCATAAGTTATCGTTAGTACGCACAGCTCAAACAAACTGTTTCTCTTTATACATTATCATATAATAGTATTCCATCACTGTTAATTAACTATTTATAGTTAATTTGCTTTAGTCAGCTGCTTTTAGAGGCTTTTAGACTATTTTTATAGCATAAGAAAACCACTTTTATCTATAGAAAACATTCGGGATGGCTTAAGTAAAGCAACTTAAAAGTCACCTGCGGGCGGTAAAAATTCACATACTTTGGCTTAAGTGTGTCTCACGATAAATGGATAAGCTCCAGATCAATAAACTTATACATATACAGATTGCGGGCGATGTTGCTTAACTTGCATGTTCGATATCGTCGGGTTTTTGTCAGTTATCCTTGCCTTGGCTTAGTGCAGAGCGGACGCATTTACTTAACTTTAAAGTACATAGAGTTGCTTATATTTTTTTCCTACTTATTATAATCGGAGAAAAACATCCAAACACAGTTTATTATAAACAGCAAAATACTACCACATGTCTAGAGTATGTAGTTCTCAATTCAATTTCATGATAAATCTAATAATTAATGGGTATGGAAATTAATATTCGTCGTGCATTCCGAAATCGGATGATTGCCGAGGGATATTAAGATAATATTGTAATACACGAGGCTCACAAGCGTACATTTCATTAACCAGTGAGTAAATTGCATGTTGCAGATTCTATCAAATATACTAGTAAATAACAGCAAGCTGTGTAGGCAGAGCTGATATTTTTTAAATTTAAAAAATATTTAAATATTTTAATTTTAATTTTTAAATTTTTTAAAAATATATGGAACCCTGTACGACATCTAGCGATGAGTGCTGTTACTTTTTCTGTTGATGGGAGTGCAGTGCAGACTCTGCACTGCAGAGTGGCCGGCCATACGTTTTCCCATATGTTTTTTTTCTAATTGGAACGATTTTGGACCGTTCTTCCTCACCAACGAACATTTAAATTTCAAATTAAAGGATACAAAACTACAATATGTTAGCTATTAGTGTGTCGATTTTGGAGTTTCTCACTATTACCGTCTAAACGCTAGCTGGATGACATCAGTCTACCCCAAACGACAATTTTGAGGGTAATGTGGCTCCGCTGGCTATCGCAGCTCTGCCAATAATATAATTATTGTTCGGTTCACATTCAATTACATTACTATGCCATCAAACTATTCGAGATAATATTTTACGCCTACAAGAGCTACAAGCACCTTATGAAACTGTGGCTTCAGTAGCAAACAGGTAAACATGGAACCATTATGGCTACGCTCTTAGTCCTTCATAGCCGTACGTCCATCTGTGTATTACCATTAGATAGGTACTTCCCCGTAATAAAAATCAAGTGTTACGAAAATATTGCAGGAAAATCAGACGGTGTTTCTAATTACCACAATTTTCAGAAATTATTATAAAGCTTTCAATACAAAACGACATACCTCCATCCCCATTCCATTTTCTTTCCGAATTTTGCAATGCCATAAATTGGAAAAAAAATAGGGATTACTACTGGAACTCACAGGAATTTTACTAATACTCGTATATTAATTATTATAAATCAAACAAGAAACGTAAGATGTCTTATGTAAAAAATCCACTTATTTTCTATTTTTGACAAGATCCATTAAGTTTGTTCATAAAATTAGACCATATTAATAATTTATGCAGATAAATAAAAAAAAAGTAATATTAATTAAAATAAATAAATCGTTTAAAAATATGTTCGCTCGGCTATTCAAATAGTTACCTCCACCATCAGAGATTAAAAAAGACTAGAGGTTGCCTCGTGATCCAAGTTCGACCATAAATCATCGATCTTTAAGTATGAACGTTATTAAGGCTCTTTCATCAAAGAATACCTCTATTTTTATTGCACATATATTTTTGTAATTTAATCTATTACGTAAGCTACCAGTATTTACAAATACGTCATAGGAAAAATATGGTATTGCTTGGCTAAGTCATATTAAATATTGACGTATCAGCCACATATTTCTCCAATGTGAACAGTTAATTTGTCTATTTTAATACAACAGTCTATTATAAAATGTACAAATTTTTAGCCCGAATAAGTCAATTCACATTGCATTCTCATTCATTCTTTCGCAAAATGTACAATGTATGTACAAAGTAAACAAGGCATATTTTATTTCAACAATATTATCTATAGCGATAATCTATAATCTCAGTGTGACTCTTTGATCACAGTCTAACATGCACTTGATATTGACAGATTTTAATTATCAACATTTTGTATTTCACTATATTGCACGGAATTATTTTGTTTTGCACGGAACTCCTCTTCTTCTAAAAAAGACAATTCGGTATATTTAATGAAAAAAATAGGGGTAGCATTGGTAAATCTAATAATATATTTTGTTTACATGCCAAAATATTTACTAAAATAAACAGATGGAGAGACATAATAAAATACGATTTTTTTCTTTGTAGATAGAATATGAAATAGCAAAAGCCACGGTGCCTCTTCCGCGCTACGTCTATGACAGGAAAACTTTCTCAATGTTTTAGTTTTCCAATAAAATATAACCCACATTTATTCGAAATTGTTGACATAGCTGAAGTTGTTAAGATAGTTCGGAGTTTCTTCGAAATTGAAAACTTTACCCACACGTCCATATTTCTCTGAATATTAAATCAAACACATCATCACAAAATGGAGAGGATTATTTTATAAATTTTTAAAACCCATATATTACTTAGTTGCCTGACTGTTTGTATTTTAGTGCCCTTCAAAACCCATTTTTTTTAAAACCACTAAAGACATCAAGTCTAACATCAAGACATCATATATGTACGATATTTCCTTTTGGAATATAAAAATATAAGCCTATCTTTAGATGTATCGAGATGTGCCCAAGGGCGCCCTGACCTCAACCCGGTAGCCAGCGGGGTGGGAGGTCAGCAGTAGATATAGTAGAGAGTGCTCCTGACCAGCGACATCTGGTATTCTGGTAGGTTGATCTACCAGTTGCGTCAGGCTGTGCGAAAGAGCGAACGCGTGGGCGGTCCTTCTTGCATGAGACGTGGTGAGAGTTAAAGTCCCCCAAATATACCATCTCAGCAGTAGGGTACCGCTCCTGCGCTTGATCTACTGTTTGACTTGAAAATAAAATATAGTCTATGTTACTCGATGATAATGTAGCTTTCTATGGTTTCACCTATAGAAATGTAAGTTTCAAAATCTTTTAATTATTTCTCAAGTATATCCATTACAAACAAACATCCATAAAACAAACGTTATATCTTAGTAATATAACATTTGTTTATTTAGAAGTTTTGACGAAATTGATAGTTCTGAAGCTGATATCGAAATGTGCATGTAGGTATTTGACCTTTATATAAGATATGAATTCAACTCGTTTGTAAAATTATAACCTGGTACCCGTACCTTTCAAATGGTTTGAGAAAGGTAAAAGGGAAATACATAATCCACACCGTCACCGGGTGTACCTTTTTTGTCATACCTGTGCTTTCATATCTACATTTATCTTTTGACGGATTTTCGGGTATTAAGTAGCAAGTGAAAATACCTTTTTTCGCTGAAAATTTGGAACTAAACTTGAAGAAAATTCTTAAAGGTTGTTAATATAGTATTAAGCCTATCGATACAATGGCAAGAACTGGGCCTGGGATCGACTTGTCATAACGATATTTCCGAACAAATATTATGCGGGGTATTTCAAGGAAAGAGTCCATATTTTCCTAAAACAGATTCGATCATTGAATCTTACTCGTATGTCGCTGTTGTGTAAGAGGGACATTGATGACTTACTAGCACACCAACATTACTCATCCCGCTGTAGTGATACAGGACTCACTTCAAACGAAGTCAACGGGTTGCTCAATTGCAGAGGCTGGAGTTTTCAAGCCACCCAACGGCCACTGACTTAGCTTAACGACTGTAATCTATCGACAACGGCCGGGACCGATGGCTTAACGTTCCCTCCGAAGTTCTGAGAAGTTCAAAATATATGCACAAATAGTCATGTTACGGTCGATGTTGTTAAATTTAAATTTGCCTGTTCGTTTTAAAGAGACATGCTCAACGATATCATCAAACTCCTCATTTAGCCGTCTGTAAAAGAAATAGGCAGTTATTGTCATGGTTTTCAGAAATGAAAACTTCAAAATCATGATTTTTACTACGGATAGACTATATACATAGATAGATAAATAGTTAGGAACCTGTATAATTTTCCCCTATTAAAAGGGTTCAACGTGCTTAAAAAATCGGCCAAGTGCGAGTCGAACTCGCGCACGAAGGGTTCCGTACCATTATCTATAAAAACGGCAAAAAAAATACGTTTGTTGTATGGGAGCCCCCTTAAATATTTATGTTATTCTATTTTTTCGTATTTGTTGTTATAGCGGCAACAGAAATACATCATCAGTGAAAATTTCAACTGTCTAACTATCACGGTTCGTGAGATACAGCCTGGTGACAGACGGACGGACGGACGGACGGACAGCGGAGCCTCAGTAATAGGGTTCCGTTTTACCCTTTGGGTACGGAACCCTAAAAAGTTTCAGAAATAAAAAGAAACAAGAAGAATGTGGATCTTGAGCGTCACTCCATATATGAGTAGTGGGGAACTTGAATACTAAACGAAAGTCAATTATATCTGGAGAAAGGGATCAAAACAATAAGATTTATTCTGTGCATTGGCCTTGAAGTAAATAAACCTTAGCACGGGCTTTCTATTCCGATTTTTTCATCAAGGACGTGAAATAAAATGGGCTATTCCCATCGCACCATTTCAGATTGCTAAGATTCGTTGCCAATCAGTCAAAAAACTTCGCCCACGGTTCTTTCTTGTTTTTATTATTTTGTTTTCTCAGTTGTTTTCCTTGTCAAACGTTATTTATACTCCCGCTGTTCAAGTAACTTTTTTATCGTTACCTTGTACAAAATTTATATGATTAACTTGGCTATTGAAATGTTTTGAAAGGAAAATTAAAACTCGAAATAATGTTCCTATTTTGTTATTATTTTCTTTAGTTTTCCGGATGAAGGAAGCAAAAGTGGAACACTTCGTAAATGTTGAACGCTGGAGCATTTCACATAGGCTACGGTGACCACTTTACATCAGTTGGGTAGTGTGTGCCCCCGATATTGAATAATAATTAATTTGTTCTTTTTTAATATTTTTTTAAGATAGTTATAACATGATTATGAAAGCGCTATTTTACTATTTAAGATTATTTCCATTGTTTTTCCCCCTAGCATTATACCGTATCCTAATCTGTCATAAGACATCAGACAGTCATTATTATATTTCCAAAGACATGTGACCTTATCTACGTACAGTCGCAATAACAATCTGAGGGATCTGAAGATCTTCACAACCCCGAGGGAAACCCTCAATGTGATCTCACGGCAGTCGCTTTATGTTAAAAGCAGTATTCGCCAAATTCTTGGGCTTGGGTAGTGAAGCCTACAAATGGATTAGGAAACGAAACAACGCTAGAAAGAAGAGAAGTCTGCTTTTGACGTGATGCGACTGCTGACAGGCCTCTAAAACACGGAGGGAAAACCAAACCTGTATATTATATCTTAGTAGGTAGTATACCGGCTTCCTTACGATGTTTGCCTTCAACGACAAACAAACTATAATTACAAATATGTGCGTAAATTCGCAAGCGTGAACGTGATATACTCCCAGACCAGAATTATATCTCAGGAATTAGTTGATCAATAACCTATAAGCTATCACTGTTCTTAATTAGTTCTAGTTGAAATACAAGAAGGCAATTTACATTACGTAATTGCTTTCATCTAATTTGATCTAACCTGCTTTTTAGGGTTCCGTACCCAAAGGGTAAAACGGAACCCTATTACTGAGGCTCCGCTGTCCGTCCGTCCGTCCGTCCGTCTGTCACCAGGCTGTATCTCATGAATGGTGATAGTTAGACAGTTGAAATTTTCACAGATGATGTATTTCTGTTGCCGCTATAACAACAAATACTAAAAAATAGAATAAAATAAATATTTAAGGGGGCTCCCATACAACAAACGTGATTTTTTGCCGTTTTTTTTTAGGGTTCCGTACCCAAAGGGTAAAACGGAACCCTATTACTGAGGCTCCGCTGTCCGTCCGTCCGTCCGTCCGTCCGTCCGTCCGTCCGTCCGTCCGTCCGTCCGTCCGTCTGTCACCAGGCTGTATCTCATGAACCGTGATAGCTAGACAGTTGAAATTTTCACAGATGATGTATTTCTGTTGCCGCTATAACAACAAATACTAAAAAATAGAATAAAATAAATATTTAAGGGGGCTCCCATACAACAAACGTGATTTTTTTGCCTTTTTTATAGATAATAGTACGGAACCCTTCGTGCGCGAGTCCGACTCGCACTTGACCGATTTTTTAATAATGGTACGGAACCCTTCATGCGCGAGTCCGACTCGCACTTGGCCGATTTTTGAAATTGATATACTTACAATGCGAAAGTAGAATGATGTAGGAGCCGCGGTACGACAATAGTTGCCTACCATGACTAAATTGATCGTATTTCATCAGAAGGTCAAATGTCAGGAGTCTTAGAAACTGACGTGCATGCATGGAAAAGCAATGAATATTAAAGAAGCGAGTGAGTTGTGTAAGGATCGAGTCATATAGCGCTCGGTTCTCTCTGACTATTTGACGTGAAGTGATAGATAGAATTACCTAATTACATTTATCTAATTTAATCCAACCTGCTTTGTGTGCTTCCGGTACCGGTTCGTTCATGAGAGCTAGCGCCTGCCGGCACCTACCCATCACGGCCAGTAGGTGCATTACCATGGTAGCTCTAGTTGTCTCTGCCTCAGCAACTGCGGTCGTCTCTGCCATTGTCCGTCATTTACTTTTTTATATAACGTCGGGAGATACACGAATATACTGCCCTGCGGTAAAGTGGCTACCGCAGCATATGAAGAACATTGAGTATCAATCGCGCGATGCTACCTCTCCTGCTACCATAGCAACACCTTAGGAGTTTATTGGTGAACTCACTCCCACGCTAGAACGCAAAAGGAGAGTTCCTAATTGATATTTAGCCGCGGTTTCCTGCAAGGTGTAAACAGTTACCCAGATGGGCTGCATTGATGCACCCTACCTTTTTTAAAACTCTCAGATCAAGACAGACAGACATGTTCATGCACATAAATATACAAATATTTATGTGCATGAACATGTCTGTGTGGGAATCGAACCCAAGATTGGTGTCAAAGTAGTGTTACTAACCAGTGCGCCACCGAGCTCGTCAAATGTGGAACACGAATCTTATGTACCAGCCACCGTTGCTTCGCTGGCTGCTTCGCCTCTCCAAGGTATCCTCAGACGCCGTATATATCAATCATTAGAACAACATGCTATGAAATTTGTAACGTGATACAAATACGTTAGGAAATCTAAACATGAAGCGCACTAAGCAGGTTACATCAAATTGAATGTAAATTTGACTGTCGTAAAATAACGCCTAAATCTACTATCTAATTGCTTTCAGCATTTTGTGGAAGACGAAGCATACTATTTTTAGGGTTCCGTACCCGTACTCAAAAGAAAAATGGAATTATAGGACTTTGTTGTCCGTCTGCTGTCAAGACCCTTTTTCTCCTGCCAAGATCCTCTTTTAGGACGGGTGGAGCTATCAAGCCGAAATTAATACCAAATACTCGGGTCTACAATCCCGTCGCGCAGTGAAAAAAATTAACTTAAAGTCAATGCAATCAAAAGATACGGCCGTTTACGCACATATTTTGCACTCGCAAGAGAATCAACACCTATAGGCTAATTTACGTTGACCAAGAATCATGAAATTTGGTAAGAAACAAGATCATGTAGCACAAGTCAAGGAAAAAATCTGAAAACCGTAAATTTGTAGTTACATCACAAAAAAATAAATGCGAAAATAATTTTCGGAAATATTTTTTACGCAAACCTCGGTGAGCGAGTCGTACTCGCACTTGCCGGCTTTTTTATACAATGTCGATAGTCATATAAGCATACGGTCCACCAGATGAAAAACGATTACCGTAGCCTACGTACTGTTAGTGGGGTCCAATTAGTTGTTATAAAAGAACAACTTTTTAGAGACCCAAACTCTTTATTTTACACAGATTACTAGACACTACTTTTACACGATTCGCCTTAGTTTATAACGCACTCTTTCGCGATTCCAACTCAAAGACTTAGGGAAGTCCAAGTTAAATGGCTCCATTCTGTCAGCTTAGCTAACTGTCAAGACCGGCGAACAGAAACCAGGTCCGTAGCTGGGCTGAAGTTTGGCTAGTCAGAATAACGACTGAATTGCATTGGACTTTGTATCGATTATATAGGCATAATATTGCTGATCTATTATTTCCAATACAATTATTGAAGATAGCAACCTAAGCTAAATATATTGCTTATACAGGGATGTAACAGTACGCTTGCAGTACATTAAGTATTATGTATTACAAGCGTACTGTTACATCCCTATATAGGCAATATATATATAGCAACTCCTTAGTAGCTTGTTGACGACCTCACTCGCATGCAGGAATACAATAACCCTCTATGGAGTTGTTATTTGGCTACGGTTTTCTGTGAGGTAGAGGTACTTCCCATAGACGTGCGACTGTCGGGCTACCTTTTTTCAAAACCAACCTCTTTAAGGCCAATTCAAACATATATGTTCATGGACACAAATGTTTGTGCAGTGTGGAAACTGAACCCAGGAGAGTTGGTGTCAAAGTAACGTTACTAAACTCAATGGTTTCATCGATTATAATTCAAATGTAATTATTAAATTTATACCTCTGGATTTTTTTATTTACTCATCCAAAACTTATTTATAAAATTCTAATCACTAATAGCTCCATAGACTGCCACAACAAAATACAGTTGGGCAGTAATTAGATACGAGTAATTATTTGTTGTTTTAGATATTTTTTTTGTACAAAATGAAATATTATAGGATAATATCGGTTATGAATGTAGTGTAGATTGGTCCTATGCCATTATCTTACGCGATATACCTTTTAAGATACATATGAAACTCGAAAGGTGGCCTGTAGTTTATGCAGTCAGTTACAAATGTCATTAAGGACAGATGACGTTAACACGATTAAAAGAAATCAACTTAGCCAGAACTTTTCTCCGGCAAAAATCGAAACCGCAAACCATTAGTAAATGGAAAGTGTCTTTGTCTCCGAGAATTGGGTCATCAATTAAAAATGAATTGAGTTTTCACAGCGATACTTTTACATCTAAAATATTAAAGAGAATATCTGCAAAGGAAATGACGTCCGACTTTTAAAATGTTGATTCAATTGTTACTTTTTCAAATGTAATGCCTAGGAATTTTATGTCCATATAAATAGTAGTGTCATTACAGATAATACAAGAATTATGAAAAAAGTTGCTAAAATGCGGAGGTAGAGGCAATGTATGAGGATATCTTTAAAGCCGTACATGCCTCCTGTACCTTGACCAGTGGTAGCTTAGTGGATAAAGAACCAGCCTAGTGACCGACAGGTCCCCGGTTCGAATCCTGGCATGTACCATTCATTCGTGGAGGGTAATTAGGAAACGGGATAACGTTAAGAAGAAGAAGAAGCCTCCTGCAAGGCTAGACCAGAGGAGCAGGATAGAACAGCAAGTGGGGCAATATGGAATAGTATAACTACCGTTACCATTCACCATACTGTTTGAATTGTACTTGTCTTCATGAGTATTTTAAATATTAAAATACATACACGCCTGTCTCCCATTGGGATAGGCGGAGACTGTGGCGCGGCCGAGGACACTGCCCAACACACACTGGAGCAGTGTCCCAGGTGGTCTCGGCAGCGCCACAGTCTGGTGGCCGTGCTAGGAGACGCCGACCGCGTGATCACAGCGTGATCCGCTCCATGCTCGGGAGCGACCTACCTACCTATTGCCGCCTCCCTAATATGTGGGACCAGGGGTCGGGATGGGAACCTGGCCCCATAGTGGTCCCACCCAATTTGTCGGGATGGCCACTGGAGTGAAGAAGTCCGGCCCCTTCTGAGGGGCTGGCCAGTCGCAGTGGTGCCCTGTCGCTGATAGATCCGGGGCACCCCACCAAAGCAGCCGAAGGCAATTCGCGGGGTTGTTTAGTGGGTATACCGTTGGAGAGCCAGCGGCGAGTCCCACACTACCACCGGCGGCCACCCAGGCACCGGTGGTGTGGGTAACACATTTTTCCCCGGGTCACAAAAAAAAAAGGCGGAGACTATAGAACGCCAGGTGCACCGATCCAAACATACCGCTCTCGCTTCATCCACACTCATCAACCTCTTCATGCATGCTTTTCGGTTTTGGCTACTTTTGATTTGGCCCTTTTTCAACACATCACCAATTTGATCTATAGGTGTGCGTCTAGGGCGGCCCCTCCCGACATCACCATTGACTCTTGCTTGATACGCTTCTTTCGTAACTTTTTTGTCATTCATTCTTTCTAAATGACCAAACCATCTCAACATGTCCTTTTAAATATTAAAATCTTATTTTTAATGCTGAAGTGTAAAACTTACAGTGCAGAGACATGAACGACAACTGCTGGCCTAACGTATAAAAAAATACACAGCGAGTGATCGACAGAGCTAGAATATAATAGAATAGCTAGATCGGATCACCTCTAACTAAGAGTTAGAATTCAAAACAACTAAACTTGACGAACCAAGGTTGTGGATAGTCAAGCCGCTATTGCTATCGTACCCATGACGTTGATAATAATAAAAATAAGGATTAAGATTATTCCACTTTCAGCCATTTGCTTGTTTGAAAACTCACCCAAGTTGTCAAACAAGCAGTGGCAATTGGCTAAACGTGGAAGCAGAGGATCATATAATTATGGTAGAAAGTATTAAGGATAATTCTGTTCAACAGTGGGTAAGATTTAGACAGATGATCCCTTAATTGCGTACTTTTCGCTATATTTCATTTAGACCTTTTTTATTTTAACCACAGACTAGTGAATTGTCTAGTGTGGTGATTTTATCCTGCCCGGAGATAAAAAATATCTAGAATCCGATCGCAGTGCCACCTACCGGGTTCAATTGTAAATCTAAACTATGCAGGAACCCGCTCAAATACACACACAAAATCCTTTCATCCATTTATGTATAAAGATATAAATCCGTGGCAGGTTGGCTGGAACTAATGGAATTAAAAATCACTATATTGATCCGGATTATCGTACCTATGTTACAATACTGCAGTTTTTTAGCTACATTTTCATTTCAGTTTGAATATCGAAAAGTTCGTAATACTGGCCTATACTAATATATTTCTTTTAAAATTATTGACAATGACAATGGAAAAATAATTAAGCGTAGCTGTCTACCTAATCTAATACAGTCAGTAGCCAATGGATCCATCTATACTAATATCATAAAGAGGAAAGATTTGATTGTTTGTTTGTATTGAATAGACTCCAAAACTACTGGACCGATTTGAAAAATTGTTTTACCATTAGAAGCCGGCATTATCCCTGATGAACATAGGCTACTTTTTACCGCGGGAAAATGCTTTGTTCCTACGGGAAAACGGGTAATGATATATGATTCGAATTCTACGAAAACGAAGTTGCGGGCGGATGCTAGTGCTATGTAAAGAGAATAAATAGGTCCCACTGCCATTGCGGCAACTCGTCAAATGGTTCTTGGTGTTCTCAACGAACCGCACTCGGGATCAGGAAAATGATAAGCCTATTCTGTCATTTTTTGACCACTTTACTTAGTTTAGCTGTTAAATAAATAGACTAGAGGACACATTGTACTATTTTACTCAACTCTGATTGAAGCCAAACGCGATTCAAATCCGCTCAATTCTAACCCTAAACTGGCCGAAATTTTACAAAAACCATAGATTTAAATTTTTCAAACTTCGAAAATATAGTGGCACACAGCAAAGGTTCCTGTTTAACTACTTCATTTAGTGCAAAACGTCTAAAAACGCATAGACAATTTTAAATGCACAAATCTGCACCTGCATATGAATAAACTAAAATATATGTCATTTTATAGTTGTTACTTGGTATAAACAACTATAAAATCATATATATTTTATTTACTTCCAGTATATTCTTCAAATTTCCTCCTCCCCGCCCATCCCATGACCTCTCGGTTGCCGGTCAAGTGAGTGCTCTTCCAACCGAGCTACCCGGTTTATGATGGTGAATTTTTTTTTATTTCTACATAACGCTGTAAGACCGCGCTAGCGCTATTTACCTACTAAATTATATGCGTTTTCAGTGGAGGTGGCCGGATACAGGAGATACCGTCAATTACAGATGTGATTCTGCTACTTTTTTACAACAATTAATCAATTTTATATTGATTAATTTAGATTATTTTTAATAAGATAAGAAATAAGTATACAGGATTTATAAATAAAAAATTAAGTATACAATAAATTGATTACATTATTTAAAATAAAAAGTACATTTAAACATATAAGTTGCAAATATTTTATCACCTTACATAATCCTCTCTATAAGCATGTTTTTTGTCCTCGATCTGTAAAATATTAATTAATTCGTGGAATTGTTTTTATATGACGTCGAATAGACAAGGAAAAAGTTAATCAGTACAGGCGTTTAGTAATTGTGTTGGATGGGGAACACGTACATGCATATATGAACCTTGAATATATTACAATCCTTTTGGGCAGTCGTGTGAAAACAGAATTTACGCTTCTTTTTCGCTTTCAGCATTACTTTAAGCAGGACATTTTGAAACACCTGTTTAGAACAGCTACTACATATCTAATACAGGTGTTTTTTGCGGAGACTATTTTGATCACATGCAGTATTCAAATAAATAATAATAGGTAATAAAAGTAAATCAAAACTTTAATGGATGGAAGCGAAATCTAAGTATGGCAGGGATAAAGTAAGGTAGAGAAATAAATAGGACAACATAAAATAAATGCAGTCTGCATCAAAATCTGTGATGTACCGCTTGTACACCGAGTTTGCAATGATAATGTGAGAAAGACCTTAACGAGAGTGAGAGTGTTAAGAAAGATGAGGTATATTTTGTTAGTACCAGAGTGCTTATAGAATATGGGTAAAAAAAAGTAAACATACCATTTGAAAGTACAAGGTTGCAGGAACCGGAATGCCCAACATTTACTTACTCAATACTACTCTCGTAATCGTACTATCCAATTAGTTGTGTTTTATCAAAATGCGATATTCGTAGAAGTTATGTGTAAAAGGATGGAGTCATGTGGCACTCGACTCCATCTGCCTACCTTGCAAAGGTCTTGAACTATAAGTATAGAACATAATGGACATAAAACTATATTGTGCACAAAGGCCTCTATGACTGAGATGTCCTCAATAGACTGAAGATACGTATTAGCTCACAGAAGTCGTATTCACTGTAAGTACATAATAGGGTTGAATAGCCTCATATAATACAATTTGTACCACAAAGGCAGGCAGTTTTGCTAGAAAAATGTTACAATAGAAAGAAAAGCTGAATAGGATGATTGTCCATCCTTACAAAAATAACTTTTGGTCTATATTTTGCACGATGAAGCGGATATGTAATCTATCACTAAAGAAGTTTTTGCTTACTAAGTATCTATTTAGCATAGAACATAGACCTCTGATAGATCCTAACAAAAGCTCGGTATCGTACTACGAAGACTTGTTAATTTTAAATGATATAAATCATTCAAAATTATATTTTAGTTAACATTTTTTTTCAAACATTATCTTAGTGCTTGTAGTTTTGAACTGAAATTTGGTTGTCTTTTTACATGAACTTATTTCACAAATGGAAATTCGAGTATAGTTTCCGTTCTTGTGGACATTTCCTAAAATTTTCAGTTAGTGCATGAATTCACTTTTCGTCACATGTCATTATTCGACCCAGTATTCCTTCATTTCTGTACAGATTCAACAAGGCAACACAAGTTTCAAAATGCGTTTCTTTCTGGAGATAAGTAAAATCATGAGGCACCCATTTTTCATATTTTTTTATCTTATTGATTTGATGAAAATGAGTCAATATTGTAGGTAAGGTAACGTTAAACCATGCCGCTAATTCCTGTGTAGTTTGACCAGGATCGGCTTCCACTATATCCTTCAATTCAGCGTTATTCACCTCAGTGGGCGGTCTTCCACGTGGTTCATTCTGCAAATCGAAATTTCCATTACGAAAGCGTTTAAACCAAAAACGCACGGTGCGTTCTCCTCTCCAAACGCAGCATTGATATTGCGAGCCGTTTCTGCCGTATTAATGCCGCGTCGGAACTCGTATTCATAAATTACTCGGATTTTCGAAGTATCCATCTTTCCCGTTTAAGCTGAACAAAAAATAACAATTGAAATTCGAAAATCAAATGTTGCACATTTTTTAAAAGAAAAACATCATAGGTATCATCTGATAAAAGTTTCACTCGAAAACCTCAATGGTTTAATGTCAATTCAAAGTATCTATTACTATAAAACGGCAATTTCATACTTTAACCCCTATTATTAGTTTAGATACAGTCACATAGTGTTTTGTAGGCATTATACAAAAAATATATATAAAAAGGCAAAGAGAAAGTGATATTTCAGTCAATACAATTCACCTAGGGACTTGGCATGAAGATATACATATATACAATTCACCGTCATATTAAACCCCTCATTTAATATTATAGATTTATACTTTAAATTGACTATTAATTTCTGCTGATCCTCGATAAACGTCTTATTTAACAAAACATTGTTAATTTAAAACATATTTTCTGCATTTGCATTTTTTTTGTCTTTGCAAATAATAAACGATGGGAATACCTTATTATTTATATTGCGCCAGCATGTCAAAAGTAAATTAGAAATTCCTGCTGATCATAAAAATAGACGAAATGGGTTTCACTGGATTTAAAGCCCGGCAGTAAAAATACGGTTTGCTTCCTTAAAATGAAACGTTTATATCCAAGCTTGTGAGCTAGACTATTTTTTACCGTTGATTCATTATAAATAAATAAATATCTTACCTGTTTCGATTGCTATTGATATCAACTTGTACTACGTAGCAATAAATGCCTAGTCTGTGTTCAATTCACATCTGACCATTATTCTGGGATATTGCAGACGAAATATTTAAGAGGTCGTAGCGACGTTCATTGTATTACGAAGAATACTCTATGAGATAGGATTAAAAATGTTATTATTTTTAAATGTATAAATACGTATAATAAAATAGTAACAAGGTCGAGTTTGTTGATAGTACTGGTATATATTAAAAACAAATTGATGCTGCGACTTCTACTATCGATACAGAGGACCTGTTTTCCCTTATCCCACCCTCACCCCTCCGTCATAGAACCACATGTGCAGGCTTGCGATGCCATTATTCCACTGTTGAGATCATTTATTCGTGTAAAAAAAAGTTCTGCAACTTCTATCTCTGTTGTTATATCCCATTATAGTGACTAAGTAAGATAATTATGGAGAAACAAGCAGCATTTATATAGAAAAGAATTGCCAAATGTGTAATAATAACTCAACAATAATAAAGTTGCATGGAGTTGCATTGATTGTGAGATATATTACTGTATATGTTAAGTATATTTGTACAATAAAGAGATTACAACAACAACAACAATATTACTATACTGGAGCGGATATAATATATATAACTCTTTCAGTTTTATAGTATAGCAATAAAATATAGCTGCTAACATATCTTCTACTATGAGATCTGTAGGCAACAGACTAGGTAAAAGGAACAGATACTATTGCTAAAATATAATGATGTGAAAGCTATGTCGAATATTGAAAGTAAATGGGACTTGATAAAGTGCTAAGTCAACTTTTCAAGTAATATTTAAAATACCGCTCTTCCCGTCAATCTATCTAATGATATGTATTTTTATGCCATTTACCTTCAACACGATATCGATAGGATATTTGTGTAGATAAGATAAAGTCAATGTTAAAAAAAAGAAAAATTCTGATCTGTAGGAAGAGAATCGATGTTAAAATAAAAAGCGATGTGCTCCGTAGACTTTGACATGAACGAATGCAGAAAAAAGAATCATGAAACAGATATAAAACGAGAAAGAAGGATGTAGTAAGTAGAAAGATAGATGTGAAAGTAGAAAGTAGCAATGCCCAAACTTACCTACCATGACCAAATTGATCATGTTTTATTAGAAGGCGATATCAGGAGTTATGCTACTGGAAAGTTAGCTAGTAGTTGCTGATGCTACCAGCAACTACTAACTTTCCAATTAAGTGGCAGTGACATAAATAAAAAAATCTTTATTTTAAAAATGTTACAAAATGATTTCATTTACGAGTACCTTAGTCACTAGGCTAAGCCTGTCCTGTCCTGACTTTACTTTGACTTGGCTAGTACGAATTCCGTTATCCCTTCCTCCACCACCTCTATCTACCGCGAGAGAGAGAGAGAGAGATTGAGAATGCAACGTGAATAGCAGCAACGGTAATAGCTTAGCTGAATGTATCAGCTGACGCAGAGATGACCAAAAATTGGTAGCGGTAGAATACACCTGCTAACAGTAGTGTGTGGGTGTTGACCGGCGTTAGATCGCATGAAGTAATTAGTGGAGGAAGCACACAAAGTAGGTTAGAATAAATTGCATGTAAATCTGACTTCTAGAAAAAACACCTGAATCAATTAAACTAACCACGGCGTTCCCATACAGTCCAAATCAATTGTATGAAGTTAGAGTATATTCAAACATCGACATATATATTTGTTCACTGAACTGTATGCAAACTTCCAAACTTGCTGACACCAAAAGCTACTCTACCGGTTAACTAGATCATCATACAAACGTACACCAACTATGAGCATTCAGCTCAGCGTCTTGTTGAGAATAATTTACAGTTGTAGTTCTAGTGTATGGAGTTCGTCCCGCATTTTTATATCTTGGATTTATTACGGACGCCAGCCAGACTGGAGATTATTCTATAGAATGCAACTAGATGTGCCTCTATTATAATGTAAGTAGGTAAATCAGGGTTGCGGATTTCTTTTATCAACGTCGGTAGTCAGACAAGGGTAAACCCGATGTGACAGTAATCACTTTATAATTTAGAAGAACCCTGGTAATACTAGGAGTATTGCGCATTGCTTCACCTAATACTAATACATGACCAGCTCGGTGGCGCAGTGGTGAAACGCGCTATTACGCTACTTTGACACCAACGCTCGTGGGTTCGATTCCCACACAGTACAAACATTTGTGTGCATGAACATGTATGTTTGTCTTGGTCTGGGTATTTTCTATGTATAATAAGTATGTATTTACAAAAAACAAAAATGTATTTACGTATGTTTATCAGTTGTCTAGTACCCATAACACAAGCTTCGCTTACTTTGGGGCTAGATGGCGCTGTGTAATTTGTCCGATAATATTTATTTATTATAATATTTATTTATTTATAAATACAGGGACTCCTCAAGAGCTTACTCGTAGGAACATAACAAACATTCCAATCAAGTTGTTATTTGACTGCGGTTTCCTTCGATGTTTATGATGATGATGACCTTCGATTTTTGACATCAAATGAAGCGGCCCACCAAGTTGAACATTTTTTGTAAAGGCGGTATGTCGATCTCTAATAGTTTGGTTGGGCTCTTGTGTTTTCTAATCAGGGTCACAGGTACTCCAGATCTTCGATTATCCTAGTTTTTATAGTTTTCCCTTTATGTGGCCATTAAACCCTAACTCTGTACTAAATTTCAGCTCTCGGAGTTTATGGGTAGTACTAGTTCTATTTTGATGATCATGAGTGAGTGTCATAAATGCGAAACTTTGCTTTCGCTTAACTTCGGAACTAAATGACCTACAGACTTGAAATTTTGGATTTTAAGTATGTGATTATAGCTTACTGGATGACGAAAATTTCTGCGTTCTGGTCTTATCCAAAGGTTCTCAAATAGGGGCCTAAAAATGCAGCGAAATGGTTCCAGTAAAGAATGGTACGGCAGTGTTTGCTTCGCGCTCGACTTGGCGGGGGCACTGCCGTGCCCCCTGATGTTGTTTTCGTATTACATCGGGTTGCTAGTCATAGATACAGCATGACTTATATGAAGTAGTAACGGTAGTCTATGGACGTTTGCAATACGATAAGCTATCGAGAGGCTCCCTGTACTGTCTACGTCGCATATCCTCATCAGTTGTCCATAATCACTTGCAAGAGCATTACAACTACCTTCCAAGAAATCGTTATTTCCGGTCTTTTGCGACATGAAAATGTGTCGTTAGTCAGGCTATTAATTAGATATGCCTGTGTGATAATGGCTGCAGACAGAAATGAATGGCACCAAGTAATCCGTAACAAACTCTAACCTAGTTATTGCGAGTGGGTTGCATCTGACGAGCTCGGTGGCTCAGTCGTGAATGACGCGACTTTGACACCGACGTTCGTGGGTTCGATTCCCACACAAGAGAAACATTTGTGTGCATGAACATGTCTGTTTGTCTTGGTCTGGATGTTTTAAGAGAGGTAGGGCGCATCAAAGTTGTTGTGTTCCTGCGTGTGAGTGAGGTCACCAGTAAGCTCCTAAGTAATTGCTGTGTTCGCAGCAGAAGAGGCGAGTGATACTTAATGTATTACAAGCGTTGATAGGCTACAGTAACCACTTTACATCAGGTGGGCCGTATGCTTGTGTGCCTTCCGACGTTGTATAAAAAAATCTCATGTATATATTAGCGAATAGCTTACACTTAAAATATTCCCTACAAAATGATATATCGCAGAATCCTTTGAAGTTGATAACATCTATATCGATGGATGGAAGGAAGAGGTATTTGCAAAGTAGTTACTTTACAGGAGAGCGGTTAAAAAGAATATTTGTGTATTTTTTTTTAAGTATTAGCGAATTTGTTTCGGTACAATACCTCATTCATTAGTCAACAGACTGATGTCGTAAGACATGCGCCTCCGCGTCAGTGCAACCTAGATTAGTAAGTTGTATTATTTCATACAATTTGAAAAATATTATACGTATGGAAATTAATTAAAATAAGGTTGACACTTGCAAAAAGTATATGATGTGTGAAAAATATTGTGTATTTAATATGATAATGCGATAAACATAAAATCGTAAATAGTTTAGTTGGCTTTTTATACGTGTATTGAGAACATGTTATTTTAAATTCGACAGTAGTCGCAAGTTGACATTAGATTTTTTCTAAAATTCATATTTTAGAGCATTCTCCTGCAAAATTCGAAGTTTGAAATTTCTTCTTGCCATATATTTTGTGCGAAACGTTACTATATCGAACTGTTTAATTCTTTTTTGCATGTTCTGATTTCGTTCAACAGATTTCTTTGATAGAAGATTTCTTTGGGAAACTTGCAAGAACGCTCTTTTTGCGTACATATTCCATATTTTTTATCTTTACAAAGTGGTGGCGAAATTTCTATACATGGACATTCACTGAATATGCAGTTGGCCCCTATTGGCTCCCCCCTCTCCCCTGTCGAGCGACAATCGGTGAGCGTGCATGAGAAGAGCAATTAATGTTCAAGAAGCGAGTGAGATGCGTAAGGCGAATGAAGAAGGATTTAGCAGCCGAGGAAGGCCAAGATTTACCTACCATAATGAAATTGATCGTGTTTTATTAGAACGTGATGTCAGGAGCCTTAGAAACCGGCGAGCGTGCATAAGAAGAGCAATGAATGCTAAAGAAGTGAGTGAGGTTTGTAAGGATACTTTTTTTTTATTTTTTGCGTGAAGTTATAGGCAGATCATTAATAGTTAAACATACAGCCTTGAGAACTTTTCTGTGGGTATAAATAGATACTAAAAATATGTACATTAATACATTATTTTATGTATCATCGAGAATTTTCGCAGCACGGGCCAATTAATGACTACTGCGGTGAAATTTTTGATACTTTGGGTTACATTATTGCAATTTTCGTAAAAATCTCTAGTTTTTTTGAAAATATAGTATAGGTAGTTTATACTAGTCGTTGATCGAGTCGATCGGTCGAGCTATATAGAGCTATACATATAGGTAAAATATTTTTTACAATCGGTTTAGTATTTTTTGAGATCACCCAAACAAACATACAAAAATTTTTTTCTTTATAATATTAGTTTACACATGCGACTAAGTAAGGTCACCGGTAAGACTGTTGGCATCTTGGCATACGCAGCGGGACAGTAATGCGCGAACGGTTATATTGCAAGCTTTAATATGCTACAGTAAATGCTTGTATTTAGGCGAACTGTAATAAAACACACATACATACACTCATGACTTGGCCAGTTCACTATAAGACAAGTCACATCTAGCAGACTACAGCCCTGTGAATAGCAGTCTCTGTATCCATAATGAACTACTATATATACTTCATGCATAAGCAAAGTCGATGTTATTATACTCATTCCACTACTTTGTTCAGTGTTTTGATGAAATATGAAGTGAACTCTGTACATTGTGTGTACTGTACATTGTCACTATAATTAAGGTGATCAATCAGGCAAAATTAGAATTGTCTTTGAAATAAAGAAGTACCAAAAGAAAAATTAAAATGAGATTTGTCATACAAGGAATTTATTACGAAATAATCCATTAAAAACCAGTTGACAATGCGCAACCTTGCATTGCCAGAGGAACACCTGGCTTGTCAATTATATAAAAAATCATTTTTTTTTTAATTTGTCGGCCATTTTGACAATGTTCCTTAAGAGATAGGAACGGTGTTCCTGAACATTCCTATTCTACTTTCTTATGCTGCATCTGAATCTGAAGTCAAAATTCGAATATTCGAAAAAAAGCGACAGACAAACATATGGATTTCGTATGGGAACGGTGTTCCTGAACATCTCTAATTAGCGTATATTTAAAATCTCATAATAAAAATTTACACAAAAGCGGTGCCTGTATAATTGTGTTAAAAATTATGTATTGTTTTGGTGACAAATTCTTTGTTCGAGAAGATGAATTTTTATTTTTGTTCATGAACAATTTTTTTCACGAGATATTCATTCCACGTAACTAATTCTTCCGTATAGTGTATATACATTATTAAGCATTAGAGCATAGCAAGGAGCCATACACTTACATAAAGTAAGCGAGTGTAAGGCTCCATTCCCCTTACATACCGCTGTCACATACTAAAAAGGCTGATGAAGCCCACATTTGAATGAATTTCTTAATCCCTCTGTATGTTTTTGTGAGAATGTTAAGCGTCATCTTCGCTAAAAGTGAACCGATTTCGAAATTTCCCGCTTTTATTGGAAAGGAAAGGTGATATTCGCTCAATTCCAGTTTTGGTATTTAAACATGCGTAATTATTTGAACTGCATATCGTTAAGGTTTAATATACGTCGCCATTTTTCATTAAAGCATCTAAGCATTTAAAAGCTGAAAATTTTATGGGGTACTAAAGCTTGGTAGTGCTGTAAAATAACCATTCTGGTGACTCAATTCAATAAAGAGCTATATATATATATATATATATATATACATATATAACTACACGCCGAGTCCCTTGCGGGGCAGGCACAGATAATAGAAGGTAACCTATTAAATCCCAAAAATCCGAAGTAATTGCACGAGTAAACAAAATGTATAGTATATATTTTCTTTTTTTTTATACAACGCCGGGAGGCATGCAAGCATACGGCCCACCTGATGTAAAACGGTTACCGTAGCCTATAAATGCTTGCAATACATTGAGTATCACTCACGCGATGTCATCTCTGCTGCTAATACAGCAACTCCATAGAAGCTTACTGGTGACCTCACTCACACGCAGGAATAGAACAACCCTCTAGGGAGTTGTTATTTGGCTGCGGTTTTCTATGAGGTGGAGGTACTTCCCCAGACAGGCTGTTTCGATGCGCCCTACCTCTCTTAAAATATCCAGACCAAGACAAACAAACATGTTTATGCACACAAATGTTTGCCCTGTATGGGAATCGAACCCACGAGCTTGGTGTCAAAGTAACGTAACAGCGCGATTCGCCACTGCGCCACCAGTTGTCAAAATTTGTACTATAATCAGAAGCTTTGTAAAGAGAGTGTCAGTGTTAAGATGAGAAAAGTCATGCTCCGTTGGTTCGAACATGTAGAAAGAAAGCAAAATGAAAAAAATTACTAAACAGAACCGAACCGAAATGACCAAAACTCACCATCATCGCTTTTTATCAGAAAATTATGTCATGTGCCCTAGGAGTGTACGTGAAAAGAGATATGAATGTTAAAAAAGCGAGCGAGGTGTGCAAGGACTGCGTCTTATGGTAGTCGATTCTATGTGCCTACACCGCAAGGGACCTGGCGTGAAGGTATACATTGTTTTCATATATGTACTGTATGTTTGTTTATATTTTGTTCTTTACACGGAACTTTAACTCGCATTTCTCCAAATTTATTACTATCTACGCGTTACGTCCACTAGTGCTGAAGCATGGGGTCCACCAGATGTGAAGCGGTTACCATAGCCTATGGACGCTAACAAAAGAAGGAGTCCCATTCATAACGATATAATATCGTATCGTTTAAAGTAACGGGATGTATAGCGTTGTCGAGTGCATCCGTATTTACTGTTTTATTTATACACTTTATTGATGTCAAAAAGAAAATGGCTTGCTTCATGGGAAGTGGTTACTATGGAGGCGAGCCAGCCAGCTTATGTTACTATGTACACAGACGACTGCTTGCTTGCTGCTTACAAAGAGTACCGCTTTTGCGTTGCTGTTCCTGTTGCTATTCCCGTTTCTAACAAAACAAACCCGTACTTGCTTCTTGGCGGCCTTACACACTCGCAGGAATACATTAACCCACCAGGAATGTGTTACTTCACTGTACTCTAGTGTACTCGCGGAGTGTTAGCAAAGCCATTGGTCTGATTCCCACACAGGGCAATTATTTGTGTGCATGAACAGGTAGTTTGTCTCGGTTTGGATGTCTTTAAGAGAGGACAGATGCGCATCAAATTTTACGGAAAACCACAGCCAAATATTAAGAGAGGTACGGCGCATCAAAATAGCCTGTCTGGGGAAGTACCTCAACCTCACAGAAAACTCACAAGGAGTTGCTGTGTAAGTAGCAGAGGAGGCATCGCGCGAGTGATACTTAATATATCGCTAGCGTTCATAGGCTACGGCACCCGCTTTACATCAGGTGGTCCGTATATTTGTATGCCTCGACGCAGCATAAAAAAACCTCCATTGAGGGTCGTTGTGTTCTTGCGTGTGAGTGAGGTTAAGTAGCTGTTAAGGAGTTGCTGCGCTAGCAGCAGAGGTGGCATTACCCGAATAATAAGTATGTATTGCGAGCGTTAACTGCTACGGTAACTGCTTTCCATCAGGTGGTCCGTATGCTTCTATAACTCCCGACGTTGTATAAAAAAAGAGTAGATTTCTTTGTCTTCCTTTTGTCTTCCCAGCGTTTCACCGTTTCCTAATCCATTAAAATTGTCAAAGTCCACTATCTAACCCTAAGGATTTGGAGAAGATACGATATGATTTAGACATGGAGGATTAAGCATGGAGAGACATCCGTCTGACTTCCACAAACTATGGAGAGAACCAGAACTTTCTTAGACCGAATAACACGTCTTTCGAAATATAATTTCTTAGATGTGCGTTTCCTCACGATGATTTTCTTCTCCGCCAGGCAAGTGATAATGACATGAATGTTTAATTGAATGTTTAAAAACAAGCGTATTTAGTTCGCTTATCCACAACAGAATTTCAACCTGGGACTAGTCGGTTAATAGTCTGATTTTTGTTCACTAGGCTGTCACTGCACCGATTCGAACCGGAGTGCTGTTTGTCACAAGGTACTCGTAGATTTGACTCAAAAAGATAATTACATACATAAAAATAACTAAAGATTTCTTTGTATCTCAAACAAACTTTTGATGTTATCCTATTCTATTTTAGTTTAGTTATACGATATGTACGTATCAACACGCCTACTGACAAAGTTAATGAGTAGGGGCGAGATTGGTGTACGAAAATATCCTATCCCCTTTGTCCAAAGTTAACTCATCGAAAAAAAATAAGTCTTGGTATTCTTTTAGGTGAATATATTATACAATATTTCTTTTTACGTTTTAAATATTCGTCACTCTCTGTGCGGTGTTTTTTTTTTTTTTTTTACTGTAAACGATTTTACTACATTCACTATTAATTTTGCAGTGTTTGAAAATAATTTCTTCCATACCAATATCAAGAAGTACTTCTATAGACTCGAAAGTTTTCAAATATAAACACATGTTTTAACAATAGTGGTTACAGTTTTATTATATAGGTATATAATTTCTTCCATACCAATAACAATAAGTACTTCTATAGACTCCAAAGTTTTCAAATATAAACACCTGTATTAACAATAATGGTTACAGTTTTATCATTATATACGTTATGGACCTTCAGCCTTTTGCAGTGTGCAAATTCCAGAATACAAAAAAAATACGTCATAATCATTCTTCCGCTTAAAACCATTTAATCGCACCTCCGTAACGCGGTACCATGCTCAGGCACCTTATTATTAGTATTAATTTATGTACTCAATCCCATTCACTCATTCATTCTTTTATTACGTAAAACCGAAAATAATACTAAACAAATTTTCTTGAATCACTTCTAAGAACGCTTTCAAACAAAAAAAAAATAGCATTTAAAACAAATAAAAACTGAATTAAAATGAGTTTATCCATTTTTTTCAGTTACGCTAGTATGAACTGGTATGACCGGACATATTTATCTATTTGCATCGGGAATAAAAAAACGGTACCTGCCTATTGGGTGATGGATCAATCATTAATATGAGTAATGGGGAAACTTTTTCAACCTTGCAATAGAATCAAAGAAATCATATTTAAACTATATACTGCTATAGTTAATAGATTCAGCCATTATTTTGTACCGTACTACACAACCGTTATGCATGCCGTCGCTGCCATAATTTCTCCCCGCAGCAGCCGAGCTCTGCCTCGGCTGCTGCGGGATCGATTGCCCGCCATCTGGAACACGAACCGCATACTCCCGTTACCGTTGCTACGATGGCTGCCTTGGTCGTCTCTGCGATAGGTGTATCGCCTCTCCACGAGGCATCCTCAGACGCTGTAGATGTTAGTCGTTAGAATAGTATTCTTTAACAATTACCAATGCAGCATGTGTACAAAATAAAATGGCGCTCTTATAAATCTGTGAGGGTGCGGAGAGGGCGTAAATACATGGAATGAATCTGAAATTTAAATTTAATCTCTAAATATAGACAAAAGTCTGTCTTGTCTGACGGTAATCTACTGCGGAGCAACCGGTAACACATATGGTAGGGGTACGTTCCGAGGTCATACATATCTAAATAATTGTCCTCCTTATGATTCAGCCCGCATATATTTTAGGGTCGGTTCCCTTCAGTGCTTCAAATATCATGCAGATGATATCTGCACAGAGAATAAATTGTGTAATTTGTGGAACAAAGCCATGGAGATCTCGGTGGCGCCTTTGCTTACGTCAGTCTAATTGAATGTCCAAGTTTCACTACATATCAGAATCCACAAGATGTAAAAAAAGTAAAAGAGTGCATATCTGTTGAAGAAAAAACACCTGCGTACTCTCCGGATGAGGCTTCGGGGTTATTCTTATCACTTAAGCTGACCAAGTGGCAATACAATACTTTAAGAATAAGTGTTATAGAAAAAGCTAGCAATATATTTTCATCTTATTATCAAGTGCAACACGCGAAACAGGAATGCTATCCTTTTTTTTACCTTGTTTGCCATCATAGTGGTACATAAAAAAACTGTTCATGCAGTGTACTTGTAAAGTATTCAGACTTCAATGACGAATATATAACTCAGCTCTATAACTCAGCTTATTTACTAGTGTACATATAGTGGTAAACACTTACCGTAGACTGCGCGCATTTGCAATGCCACGGGTGTCACACATGCGTCGCTGACCCTGTAAAAACCTCTTCACAGAACTAGTGTAACTAACTTCTCTGCTAGTTTCTAATGTATTATATTCAGGACACCTGATCATTATCATAACTCTCTTGTCCTTATACTGTTTAAAATTGGTGCAGTGTTATTATTTTCGTTTGTTACTTAATGCGTTTCTATCCTTATTACATGATACCATACTAACCATTTCCCTCTTAGCTTTATTATATTATCTCCGCTACAATCATTCAATTTGTATACAAACTCCCGAATTTAGGACATCTTTATGAACGTTATAATTATGAAACGAGAATAAATCAAATTACAATCAAATTACCGTCTATCTTAATTAAATTACATTAGGTACGAGTGACATTTAGTGGAACAAAAACAATTAACAAAGCCATATATCACTTTAAAAGCGGTGAATTTTCCAAGTAGAGATCACACATATGTACGAAATCATCAGAGGTCGTGAGTGAGTACCTGAATTATTTAAGGCTGAGTGTACACAACCGCGTCGTGCCCCAATGTTTGGGCAGGCGTTTTCTATTATGAACGCTTCGGGAAACAAACTCTATACCAGCGGAATAGCAAATTTTAAGGGCATTCAATGCAAATTATTTCGCTTCTATGCTATTGGGAAAATTTCGACTCGATGAATTTGAAAAAATAAATTTGTTTAGAATGAGTTACGCAATTTCACGGTAATTTTACATTCAATTGTCGATTTTGGAATCACAATTCTGTTAAGCGTTATCTAAGTAAACGGCGTAGTCTATGCGCCAGTTGTAGTTTAGACTCCGTCATTGATAAAATGAAAAAGATGCTATTTTTAGGACCTGTTTGTTATACCTAATAGTTTCCGACAGGATACCATATAAAGTAATGTTCCCTGTTCGCCATCGGCTACCCGGCCTTCATACTTTGAAATATCTGTATCTTTGAACCACTAGAGTAGCGGATTATAATTATCACGGAAATTGTATTATTATGCCATATTAGTCTTCAAGTTTTATACAGAAACTTTACATATTTTCGTGATAATTTGTAGCCTATATGTTAATGTTAAATATTGTATATTTGAGCGCTAAATGTCATTTAAATCTGTCCAGCCGGGTGTGCATAAAGAGTAACATACATCTATACATACTTACAAACTGTCACATTAATAAAAATAATGTGCATAGGGAATGTGATATTATTTTTTTTATATGGAACCATCAAAGTTGACCTTACTATTAAGAATAAGCTGAAGTAAAACTAACAATAAATAAAAATCGTCGAATTATGAGCCGGGCTTTGTAAAGAACTCTTAGTCCGACTCGCATCTCTTTTTGTTAGGCAAAATGGCATACATTTATACGTACTAGGTTTTCTCCCATTAGTGAGCAGAGATTGTATTGCACCGATCAAAATATATCTCGTTCTCTTCTTCCACATTCATTAACTTCTCGTGCATGTTCATCGATTTCGGGTGATTTTGATTTGAAACGAAAACACAAATTTCAATACATCAACTTCTTGATCAATACCTACTACCGATATGACTCACTTTGATTATAATATGATTACGGCTTAAGTTACTAATTATAATTTTTAGCATACTTATATGAGCTTTAGCTTTAGGACTCCGGTGGTTCATTAATCCATTTAGTGATAATTAATAAATAAACCATAATCCGATTAGTGCTTGGGCTGGTCTAACGGTGACGAGTGACATCGGCAGGGTGATTTCATATGAATATAATTTTTAGCCCAAATGTTTCTAATAAAGGTGAAATTGATTGGGACATATAGAGTGATTGCCAGCCACGACAGTGACTAATTTGATTTTGTAATTTGGGATATTTTTTAAAAATTTGAAAAAGTGTTAATTGATAGATTTTTTTTTTGTAAAACAATTAAAAACTTGATTTCTTTCGAAATTACTTACAGAAGTGATGCATTTCATTTTTGTAGTAGAAATGTGAAGTTTCAGCTAAACGGTTTATAGAAGACTAGCTTTTACCCGCGGCTTCGCTCGCATTGATATTTTTATTTAATTAAAAGTATCCTATTTTACTTCTGATACCTCCAAGAATATGTGTACAAAGTTTCATGATGATCGGTTGAGTAGTTTTCGCGTGAAAACGTAACAAACAAACGGACATTCACATTTATAATATTAGTAGGACGCGCTGCTGACTGTGTAAAACATTTTGTGGCGTGTACCTTTTAGGTCACGTCTTTCAAGATTATTTGATGACGTAAGATATGCTACATCAACCAGACGGACTATGATGTTTCAGTGGTGGCACTTGCGAAATCTTACCCTCCTTCTCGGTGGTGTCATATGTATCAACGTCCTTGACTCGATAGCCACATTGCGTGCATGTCTTTGGCTAAGCACGCACTTCATCATCCAAATTTGGGCCGTATACTTGAAATCAAATACTATTTAATCGGACAGAGTTTCTCAGTGATATATTAGATCTAAGATTTCTTCGACATTACCATATCAATATATTAGATCGCGAAGAAACTTTCAAGTTCGAATCAATGGCGGAGCAAAAACCTATTTATATTATTCCTAAATATCGTCTCTCGAACTACTCAATTGTTTTAAGGATATTCGTATAAAATCAACACATTGAAACGAAAAGAAAGAAAATTTAAATATAACCTTTACTTGTTATACTCAATGATAATATATACAAACCGCCATTCTGGGTAGAACAAAAAAAGCAACGTATGTTAAGCGCTAGTAAAATATGAGTACTTAGTATTAAAATATTTTGACAAGCTCGGTGGCCCAATCGTGAAAGACGCGGCTTTGACACCAACGCTCGTGGGTTCGATTCCCACACAAGACAAACATTTGTGTGCATGAATATGCTTGGATGTCTTTGTCTGGATGTTTTAAGAGAGGTAGGGCGCATCGAAGCAGCCCGCCTGGGAAAGTACCTCCACCTTACAGAAAACCGCTGACAAATAACGAGTCCCTAGAGGGTTGTTGTGTGAGTGAGGTCACCAGTAAGCTCCTAAGGAGTTGGTGAGTGAGCGCAGAGGAGGCATCGCGCGAGCGATATATGTTACAAGCGTTAATAGGCTACGGTAACTGCTTTACATCAGGTGGACCGTATGCATGTATGCGTCAGGACGTTGTATAAAAAAAAATGAAAATAATTATGACTTTTGTCATCTTTGCAATGTGGAATTTGTGGTATAAGTTGTCTTTAGAGCTGATACCAATCTAACTTGTATGTATCCTGTATATTGATTAAAATTGTAGGCTCTGCCACAGGCTCTTCGATAAGAGAAATGGAGTATAGCTGTATTTAATTAGGAACAGCTCAAATAGAGAATAATCACATTAGTAACTAAAATCATAAGGCTTATATCTACTTCGTTTATTATGGACAAAGACCTTTCCGTGTATACTATACAACGTAGTTGATCCCTTTGTTTCGTTCTTGTCAATAATCCATATATAGCCAAGATTGCCAGAACTGATCTCGAAACAAGAAAAATAATTATGACTTTTATAGTGGTGTATTCAGAACTGATAATCATAACACTATTGTATTTTGTTAATAATTCTCCTATAGCAATGAATAAATCTTCTTTGACAATACTTACTTATATTGAAGAGCCATATAATATATTTGTAAGGTTCGTAGGTATAATAACAGTTGTAACAAATATCTGATATACCTATTTAAATGAGCAATTCTTGTATAATAAATATATTTCGCATATCTCAAAAACGGATCTAACGATTTGTATCAAATTTATATGTAGGTAAAGTTTAGCTTTATGAATGTATCTATATAAGCCCTGAAAAAAACCGATTTTACACAAAAAATATAAAAAACTGCAGAACGTGTCAAACACTAATTATTTACCAGTTATCCGACATTTTAATTATTACATATTACGAGACCCCGCCGCATATTACGAGTATAATGTATCTTATACGGCAATATAGGTCCCCGGGGCTTCGGAGCTAACTTGACAGCGGTATTTTTTTTACACATTTTTACCTATCTCTTTACATGAGCAATTCTTGTAGATATATAATATAAAAAAATCCGCTTGGTCGTCCTGGTAACTTAAAGACGAATCCACTCAACACTCGTTAAGATTTATTATTTACGTATAGACTAAAGAAATAAACAATAATCTAGTTATGAATTCATTTCGGTAGGCATTGTGTTCCTTAAATGTTCACGATAATGTAAAATATAAATATTTTGATTCCGGAAGTAAATATCCTCTCGTTTAGTTGTAAAAGCTAGTTCATTCAAATTTCAAAGAAAAACTAATCCATAACTATAGATAGAGAGATAGAAATAGCTTTAAAAACTGGCATCAAAAAACAAAAACCCTTAACTCAGCAAAAAACCAACCGGATAACAAGTCACGTCCATCCGAAACTGTTCTATGTCATAAAACGTAAACGCACTCCTAAAACAAAAATACTACCGTGAACCACCCTAAAAACTAAAATTAACTTCCAAGTAAAGAACACTCCCTTAATGAACTACCGTATTAAGAACACTTGAAATTCGGAACACTTGAAAATAGCTTTTCTAGACGTTCATTTAAAGTGCATTTTTTATTACAGTGCCACGGACTGTACTTAAGGAGAGGTACGAAAGTGCCCCTGAAGAGGACGAGGTTGCTCACGATGTATCCGATCCTGAACACGATGATGTTGGTAAGTGCTTTTTTTAAGGGATGACTGGTTTTAAAATAATCGCTTTTGGAATGTCTTTTCTTCTAAGAAGTTTGCCGACCATTAGTGATAAAATAACCGTTTAGGAACAAAAGTTTTACCACGCTCTAGTTTCATATATAGACCTTTTTAGGGTTTCGTAGTAAACAACTGATGCGGAATGATTAACTCTCACAGTGGGTTCGCATCCTAACAGGGCAAACATTTGGGTGCAAGAACATGTCTGTTTGTCTTGGTCTGGGTGTAGTGTAGGTATAGGGAGCATCAAAGCAGTCCGACTGGAAAAGTACCTCCACCTCACAGAAAACCGCATTCAAATAACGTTATAATTTTATTATTTTATAATTCTAGGGAGGATTAAATATCTTTCCAACCGATAATAACAGAAAAAGTTATTCTATACATTCGTGCGGCACCAAAACCTGAAAGAAGAAATAGGTTTTAACGCACGTATTTGTTTTGACATACCGTTGGCGATTGGCAGCCAATGTGAGGCATTAGCCTAGATATGGCGAAAACGTTTGGTCGGGTCTGTCTAGCATCGGCGTTACAAGCCTGCGGTTTTATGTGAGGTGGAGGTACGTCCGTAGATAAGCGGCTTTGATATGCTACGTCTTTTAAAAACATATTTATATCTTCTGCATTAACAGGACCGTCGTCGGTTATAGTTATAATCCTATTACAGCAGAAATATTCATAATAGTAACATTAACAAAATTGCAGCGTGAACAGCAACGGACTTATCTCTGTAACAGATCTCTTTCAGCCAACCTTTATAGGCTCGGTATGAATATATACATACATGGTAAAGAAACTATCTGAACATTATTTAACTAATTTACTATAAACTACTATGATATTAAATAAACGAGTAATTAGTATTAGTAGCAATAAAGGCATTGCAACAGTAAAAATAAATTCATAACAACACGCTCAAACTAAGGGAGAACGTAGCGGAACTTAGGACATGGTTCAAGATCAGCATTATTCTTTAGCTTCCGTGTCTGTAAATAATAAATTGTAATTAATTAATACAACTTTCAATTACTATGAGTATGTCGTAGTTGTATCTTGTAACTGATACTGGTTGTAACATAAAATTGTAATTATCACTTGCTCGCCGGTGAAGGAAAACATCGTGAGGAAACCCGCACGATCTAGAAATTATATTTCGAAAGTCTGGTTTTCTCTCTGGGTTGTTGTTATCACACGAAATCAATGTGATACATCAAAGAAAAAATACTAATTATTATATTAGTTCTTGTATTCATTTCCGATCAAATATAAAATAATGTGATGTATCTTAACATCACATTATTTTAGAAGAGTGATGTTCCATTATTTCGGACATGTCGGACATTGCTTTGAGACTGCAAGAGGAAAGAATGACGAAACAGATATATAATGCGAATGTAGACGGATTTATGAGCCGATAAATTTCACATGACCAAATTGGTCGTGCGTTGTCATGGCGGTGATGACGGTGTCAGGAGTTCTAGAAACCGGCACGCGTGCATGAATAGAGCTCTGAATGTTAATGTTTTTTTTAAGAGAACACAGAAAACCGCAGCCAAATAACAACTCCCTCGAGGGACGTTGTGTTCTTGTGTGTGAGTGAAGTCACCTGTATCCCAAGGAGTTGCTGTGTAAGCGGCAGAGGAGGCATCGAGCGAGTGATACTTAATATATTACACGCGTTAATATATAAAATGTTAATGACCGAGTCATGTGGAGTTCGATCCTATCTACCTATTTCGTGTGGGGCTTTGGCGTGATGAAATAGGTTAATCTGAACCGGTACAGTCTCGTACTGTTTGGAACGTATAGTCTATTTTACAAGTATATTTCTAAAACTTGTGAAGTATGTAAACATCGCAGAAAAATACAACGATATTTCTAGTTACACACCTTGCCTCAAACACACTTATTCACTGACATACATATGAAGTTACCGAGTTCGATTCGCACTTAATAAGTTTAATTGCTCTAAAATTTTTAAACGAATGTGATATTTCGTTTCCAAATTGTACCTTACTTCAATCTATTGCAATGTCGTGAAAAAAGTACAAACAAATCCCTAATAGTATGTACGACTAAAGAAATATCAGTTCATTCACGTTCTATACCTATTACTTGAAGAGATCAAATGGTATTGAGAGACCGTAAGAGGAATCGGTTGTCTAGGATATTAATGTTCGGGACAGCCCTGCCAATCAACAAAACAAGGGTTTTTGGATTTAAAGTCGAGGCTACCCCGGAGAGGGCTTTGTGTCTACTCACAAGTTAATCTCCGCAATCGTAAAGACTTTGTCCCGTATTTCGCTTTTGTGCAAAATATTTACTGAGGGTGGTATGGCCTACAATGGGCACGAGCAAAGTTTAAATAAGGTTTACTGATGAAATGAAATATTATAATAAGAAGAGGGATGCTCCGTTGGTTCGGACATGTAGAAAGAATGCTGGATGAGAGAATGACGAAGCAGATATACAATTCAAAAGTGGAAGGATGTAGGAGCCGAGGAAGGCCAAGGCTTACCTACCATGACCAAATTGGTCGTGTTCTATCAGAAGGTGATGTCAGGAGCCCTAGAAACCGGCGAACGTACATGAGAAGAGCAATGAATGTTAAAGAAGCGAGTGAGATATGTAAGGATCGAGTCACGTGGCTCACGGTTCTCTTTGCCTACCCCGCAAGGGATTTGGCGTGAAGTTATAGTAGTACTGATGAATGTAGCTAGCTATAGAAATTCCTATAGCCTAAGTACTTACAAAATTAATGTTTGGGAATAACTTTAGTAAAAATTAAAATCATGATGGACTGTATCAAAGCAGCTCGACTGGGTAAACGGAGACCTCCAAAAAATCGTAGCCGAATAACAATTCCCTGGGTTGTTGTGTTTCTGCGAGTTAATAAGATTATTGATGTGTTAGAAGTAGCGGTTAATAATTAATGCATTGCAAGCGATCATAGGCTATATCAGGAAATATCAATCATCAATCGATCATAGGGATATAACCATTTTACATTAGGCAAGGTCGTATGGCCCCCGCCAGTGTTCATAAATAAAAGAGATATTGGTAACATACATATACATTAAAAAAGATTACTCGCTAAAGAACCGCTTTTTTGAATATGGTTGAATGTGTGGAGTGTAGTCTGTACAAAAGAACTGAAGGTAAATTATTTGATCTTGCATGTTACGTCATTTCTCTAATGAAAAGGAGGAGCGGAGAGATGAGCATATAAGGCTCTCTATCTAATCCATCGACTAGAAAGAAATAGACTGCGTACATGGTAAAATTATCTGCATTCAGAATGTGATCTCTTTCTGTACCTACTTAAAAGTTTGTAGAGTCAGTATGCTTTTAGATGGTATGAAATTATAGACCGTTTTAGCTTACACCCATGTGTACTCAGAATGTAGGTTGTTTTTTCTCTCAATATTTAAGATTATTGTAAAACCTGATAAACTAAATACCAAGATTAAGATCCACGCAATAGCATTACTAGAATTTTACCAAATTTTACCAGTGGCAGATTTTGTACAAAAGTCGTCTGCATCTCTATCTCACTTATTTCTACCGCCAAGTAGCTATATTTATATAGCTTTGTTCCGGTTTGAAGGGTGAGATATGGCAGTGAAATTACTGGTTACTGTGACGAAACAGCCTTAGATCACAAGATTGACAGCGCGCGAGTAACATCCACGTAGTATTGCGAGCGTCAATAGGCTGCGGTGACTGCTTACCATCTAATGTGAGCCGCATACTTGTTTGCAATCAAGCTGTAAAAAAAAAAATAATACGACTGAAAATTAATACACTAATTCTGAGAATGTTTTACTCGTTTCGTCGTAAAGATCACTCAGACTGAGACCGTATTCTCAAAAGGTCGTGCCGGTGGTGTTAATATTTTATTACGCATGAAGAGGTAATCTAAGTTATTTATCTGCTACCTTTTCAATGAAATATACCATTTAATTTATAAATATTTTACTTATCTAAAAAGCAGCCTAATTCTCAAATTACACGGCTTGAAGTACAGCCTTACGATGGGTGCTGTCTGATATGTGCTTATTCTTATATTTGCATAATATTTTCACAGTTATATGGTACAGAGAAAAAGTAAAAGGTAGCACATGGCAGCGGATACATACCATAGACACTTTGAGTTTAGTTGCAGTAAAAAATTCGTAGAACAATCATACGAACATTTGTGAACCAAACAAATGCAGTTTTTTATATCACTCAAGTGCCAAACGAGGATTCGGCCTGCATAATTTGAAGCGGTTAATATTAAGAAACAAATAAATAGGTTACTGTTACCTACACACGCTTCAACATAACGCTCGTGCGTTACCAATACGCTGCCGCTGCCAAAGGAGTACTCACCCATGGATCTTGGCAAACTAATAAACATTTGTGGCATAACGCTTGCTGACCGCGTTCGTAATGAAGACGTGAGAGAAAGAGTTGGTCTAAAAGAGAGTGTCGGTGTTAAGATAAGAAAGGGCATGCTCCGTTGGTTCGGACATGTAGAAAGAATGCGGGACGAAAGAATGACGAAACAGATATACAATGCAAAAGTGGAAGGATGTAGGAGCCGAGGAAGGCCGAGACTAACCTACCATGACCAAATTGGTCGTGTTTTATCAGAAGATGATGTCAGAAGCCCCAGGAACCGGCGAGCGTGCATGAAAAGAGCTATGAATGTCACAGAAGCGAGTGAAGTATGCAAGGACCGCGTCTTATGGCGCTCGGTCCTCTCTGCCTACCCTGCAAGGGACTTGGGGTGAAGATATACATACATACATACTAATAAACATCGCGATCTTTACCAATTTGTGTGCTTCCATTACCGTTTGTTCATATAAACTAGTGATCATGGGCATCCACCTACGGCCAGCCGTAGTATTCATCTACTACTGCTAGTAGATGGATACTACGGCTGCTTTAGTAACCTCTGACCTGGGTGCTGCTGCTGCTTCGCACCATTTTATAACAAAACTAGCTGTAGCGCGTGACTTCGTCTATCCGTATAACGGTATTCTGTGGGAACGGCTTTTTCTAGATTTCTTTTATTTTTCCTCGACTTTTCAGGGTCGTATAGAGATGTTCTTCAAGAATCGGGCTATCAAATGCAAAAGTTTTTTTTTAAACCGACTGGTAGTACCAGAGACTAGCGTGATCAAACAAATAAACTCTTCCGTTTTATATATTAGTATAGATAACAACATTATAAGAACATTTATAACACAAATTTATAGTACTTGAGCGATATCTTGAGGTTGTAAATATCCACGAGGTCAGACTGTAGCCAGACATTATTGTCACTTAACTCACTGATTCATACTCATCCCAGTGCCGCTGGTTTCCCTGAATCGAAAGTATTCAGAGCGTATTGCATCACTGCTGCCCCTCTTAGGGAGTGTGAACCTTTCCCGGTCACATAGGATATATACTTCTCTCCAAGGCAATCCACGGCTATTCGTCACTTCATAATTCCCAGAGAGGTACCCCTGTAGTCACTGTCTTACTACTGTAGTCACTGCCTTTAGTAATCAACAGTTCGTTACTCTAGTAATTAGTACTCAACATGCGGACCCTGGGATAACTAAAAGAGCACAACCAAATAGGTGGTAATCGACTAATGATGCGTAGTGTATACGAATTTCACATATCGTTGAGCCGCAGCAGTTAATAGCTACGATAAAGCGTTGGCTGTAATCCAGGTTTTAAAAACCTTTAAAACTGGCTTTATAAGAGGCAAAATTATTAGAAAAATGATTAAAGTTCAATCGGATGCCTTCACAATAAAAAGAAACGATTTTAGGAAGAAAATTAACAATTGGCGTTAATTAAATTAGTTAAAACAGGACAGTATTACTTCGACTTGAAGCAAATACTTTTACTGTTTTGTACAAGTTACCAGATGGAACGCAAATAAAGTATTCGTGCTGCCCTAGGATGGGAGTACGTAGATATCAGCCTGGGTCTAGTGGCTAAAATTAGATGCGAATTTTTGACGTCTCAGACGTTATGGATTACTAGCTGGACGCCGTGACTTCGGTCGCGTGCATCCTGGTATCCCGTACGAACCACTTTTTCTTACTTTCTTTCTTTTTTTCGGCTTCTTAGATGACATCATGATGTTTAGCCTAAAGAATTTTTCAAATCCGCTTGGTAGTTCCAGAGATTTGCGCGAACTCTTCCGCTTTACACATAAGTACATATTTTGAACCCAAACAACTTGGTTTCAGTACAAAAGGTGGTTGCGATGCCGCAGTCCATGCCTTACGTACTCATTTAAGTAGTGAGCAGTGTGATGTGGTACTCAAAATTGACGTCAAAAATGCATTTAATTCGGTAAATAGAGACACATTGCTGACTGAAATCACGTACAATATTCCAGAAATTTATAATTTATCTTTAACACTGTTACTCTGAGCCCACGAAATTAATGTACCGAACCAACATATTATCTTCTGAAGTTGGTTGTCAGCAAGTTCTTTAGTCTAGTCATTAATCCGATTAGACAAAATTTAAAATTCAAAAATACGTGGTACTTGAACGACGGGATTTTAGGAGACGACGTAGACATAGTGCTCTTTGACCTGTTGGAAATCAAAAATAATTTTCCCCCGATTGGTCTAGAACTAAATTTTGACTATATATAAATGTGGACTATATATTCAAAATAGAAATAAAGACATTGACAAAATTATTCAAAATTTTAATGACTTGGCTCCTAATATAAAAATTGTTAATAAAACATCACTCCTAGGGTACCCGGTTTGCCAAGAAGCATTTCCGGATTTTATAAATAATATGATTACAAAATTTGAAATATGTTCTGAACGCCTATTGGAAATTAATTCCCATTCAGCTCCTTTCATTTTAAAAATTTGTCTTTTCATTCCAAATTAACCTATGCACATACGTTAATTTACTTCATAGCTCTGCGGCTTTTAGAAATATATAAATTTACTCACTCCTTTAGACACTATTTTAAAATATAATGTACGTATTTTTTACATACAGCTAAGCGATGAATCTTGGCACAAGCTTCCCTTTCCATTCGCCACGGTGGTTGCGTAAAATTTCCAGTGTAGCTCTGCCGGCATTTCTCTCGTCTGTTCACAGATCTAGTCTTATACAGGGAATTATCAATAGCTATCAATTGCCTGCCTGGGTTAAAAATTTCCATTAGATCCCTACTCGCAAAGGAGCTGGGACTATCTGTAAAATTCAATACAATGATTTATTTCACACAGCTTCAGACTTTGAACAAGCGAGATTGAGGGCCAGACTGTAAGGATGCTGGTTACTGGCTACAAGCCTACCCGTATCCTAATACGGGCACATTCCTCGACCCTGACACTATCAGGCTGGCTGTCTGTCTGCGGCTAGGAGTCCCGAAATGTGCTCCACGCTAATATCCCTACGGCAATGATGTCGATCAGTTTGGACACCACGGACTTTCTTGTCAAAAAAGTGCACGTTGTTTCTACTGTTATGCCGCCCTCAGTGATATCATCAGCCGTGCTCTCGCCTCTCTCAAGGTTCCAACTATTATAGAACCCACTGGACTAGCGAGGGACGATGGTAGGCGACCCGACGGGATGTCGTTTTAGTATGGGACCCGGGTTTAATGTATGGGATGTAACCTGCGTTGACACACTGCCCTCGTCTCACCTCCATAGCATTAACATCACCAGCAGGCGGAGCGGCTGGGGCCGCACTTTAAAAAATAAATAAATACAGGGGGCTTGGCTCCGACTACAACTTTGTTCCTTTCGGAGTAGAGACCCTTCGTAGTAGGAGTGGAGACCGGCACGCGCCTGTACCCCGCAGACGAGTCGCGTTTTTAAAGAACTAGCGAGACGTCTGATCGATGTCACTGGTGATCTGGTAGCTTTCTCGCTCAGCGCAATTAGTATTGTGATTCAGCGCGGAAATGCTGCCAGCTGCAAGTACAATCCCGCCGGGGCCACACTTTTTAGATTTAGTTTGGGTTATTATTTTTTAGATTTATTAGATAACTTATTATTTAATTTTAGATGTAATTTACTTTTAGTTTCATTGTGTACTTATTGAATTTTAGTTAAATCTGTTAATAAATATATATAAAATAGTCCTGAATAAATTGTGATGTATTATTTAAAACAAATAAAATCTAGATTAAATACCTAGATTACATTGTATTGAATACATAAGTTTAACCTAGCCTTTCTTCGTGTATGAAACTGATTATAAAATAGGGTATGTTCACACGAGTTGTTCGATATGATGCCAATATATTCTATACTCATACCACAGGCCATTGAGCGGGAATTCATCCGCGCACACTGGATTCAAAGTGGTCATTCTAAGTGGTTTCACAGCTGCAGAGAGTTAATTTTGCCAGTTCTAGTCTGGTTGTGGAATGATGAATCTTGTAAAGTAAGTTCTTCTGAGGATTTGCGTTAACGCCTGATGATGGTATACTGACTGATGATTATTTACCTACTACTGGATATAAACATTTTTATGCCACTAAATTATACAAACATACGCCCTCTATATAGGTAAGCAGTTGCCATAGCCTATAAACATTAACAAGGGTAGAAGAAAACACCGGGTGTGTCGTTTGTGCGTTGCCAACCTTGTAAAAACAAACCTCTTTCTATTCTCTAATAATTTCAACTATATCCTGTTTTTAACAATGGTGATCAGTATTATGAGCTGAAAAGCTATTTGGTAGATTTGCCTTTGCTTTCAAATGATTCAGTACAAAGTTACATAAATCCATATCTACATAGAGTTGAGAAACAAACTACATTACTCACTAAGTTTGTTGCCAATAAACTAATACTACACAGATAATGTCCCAACATTACTTCGATTGCTTCCTCTCAAACTACAGATCGCAGTACACCCTAAAACTCTTTATGAGAAACATAAATCAGTTCCCATATATTGCGATGGTCCTGTAATCACAGTTGTAGAAAACAACCGCTAAAGTAAGAAGCCAAAGCTGAGGAAACAGAAAGAGTTCGTTTTCGTCGTCCACGTGAAAAAGGTATGGTTGTATTCTGTAATTACACTTCTTTCCCTCGAATTTGAACAATTATTACTGGGATGAATGATTATCATCATCCTTAGCCTCACTTGCTTGTGGTGTACGCGAGGTTATGACAATCATAAGCGTTGCAGAAAACTTCACCTGCACGTATTACAACCGAGCAAATAACGCTTTGAGTATTGAGGAGTAGGGCACAGTGATATTAAATAGACTTAGCCCTTACAGATAATATTTTATAAATATCTCGACTTGGTAAGGTTACAGATGACGCGTGCCAAATAACAACTCTAGTAGGTGTAATTTGTCAAGGTTTTCGTATTCCAGTGACATCCTAAGAAGTGATTGCATTGGCAATAAATATGAAGAAGCAGTAATCTTTGTATTTTGGCTGTATACTTCTAAACTTAATTTCTAAATGAGGTTATATTAAAAAAGCTTCATACTAAACTATGAACTAAATGAAGCTAATTATTGCAACTATACCAAGTCTAACTCATGCTCTTGCATGGATACGGGTCTCATTTCAATCGAAGGGTTTTATAGTATATTCCAGCACGCTGCTCAACTGCGAATTAGTGGAGGCCAGTATTGACTCGCTCGAAGGCCACTCACTTAGCTTAACGACTGTCTTCTATCGACAACAGCCCGGACTGACGGTATAACGTGGCCTCCGAATCACGGGGAAGCTCAAGATAGAGTAACCCATCCATAGATAAGCTGCGATTAACATTGTTTAACCTGATTGTTCGATTAGAATAAGTGTCTTTACCTCTTCTTGTGTGTTTTTTGTTCGATGTCGTATACGTCCGCTCACAGTTTAGTGCGCTATAGTCTAGTATAAGTATATAAGATACCTGCCAAGTAATCCTGTCCTAATTTGTATATTTCTTCATATACGTACTTCATACCAGAAAGCAGTAGCATTAAAGAGTTATATTAAAGAGAGAATACTTTAGATGTAATAACAAAGTAAGTAAATAAAAAGAAATAGAAGAAAGAATATAAAGGTTTTCAGTAATGATTTGCTTTGTATGCCTATAAATATATATACTCGTACAATAATATTTTTTCAATGGATTCGTAGATAGCTAAAAATATGTATTATTCTGAAATAAATAGGGGAAGCTACGATATTCCAAAAACTCAATCGGAATAAGTAATTTTGTTCTATGGATAGAGCCCTATGAAATAAAATTTTAATCATGCCCAGTTGTAATCTTAATATCGCATCTGAATATAATGCTTTCTTTACCTTAAGTTAATTGTTATTATTCCGAGACCTATGTCTTTTGTACATTGTAGCAAGTTTTGTGGACAAAATACGAAAATATTTTTTGATGGGTTTCTTCGCTGCTTGTACGTCTGTTACACGTAATAATTTTGACCTCCATTAATATGTTTTTAAATATAAAATAGAATCCATATGTACTCTGCCTATTGAGTTACAAATGGCAGCACTCTACATGCCAGTGAAAATAAATCATCATTTTCTCAGATCTTTTTAGTGTATGACAATACCTACTATCCTGTAGTACATAAGTTTTATGCCGAATCTTAATTACCCAACAATATGTCCGGCAGTTTGTGTTCTTTTAACTCCTACGTGGTCTTCCACGTTGGAGGTTGACGGTGTGTGATAAATATATGGATCCTGGAACATTACTTGATAGTGACATTAGATATGGCATAATGTTCGTCATGGTAGACAATCGCCTGTCGAATGCAGGCGATTTTCTGTGTATTTTTACAAGTTTGAGTAAATGTTGGTTGTAAGTTTATATGAAAGTTGTCTGGCTGCTCGAGGGGTTGTGCAAACGCGTTGATATGTTTTCATCCATCAGGCGCATAAAATCTTTCATAGTTTCAGTTGTTGCCATAGTATGGAAATCTAGCAGTTTAATATGGCTCTAGACTTGCCGCCGATACTTTTTTCATTGCAATTATGACATTAAATGCTAACCGGACATCAGCACCTCAGACACTTATTACAAACGCCATGCCAAGATCTCTTGCTACCATGTGGAGGAAAGCCACGATGGACAAAAGTTCTTCAGTATCGTATTTCAGCAGAAATTAAGCGTACTCTTCCTAAAGCATCCAACTGGGTTCAATTGAACTGGGCTTTTGGTGTAGCTCCTCAATTCCAGAACCACTCTAATGATTTAAGAGAGTAAGGATTCATGGTACCAAGATCTACAACAAAGTTTAGTTCTGGCAAAGGATTATACTACACAAGATTTGATTCAGGCCACAGATGGAGCCTTCAGGCGCGGGAACTTAGATAACAGTTTGGAATTATTAATAGGGTTGGGATATTAGTTGTGATTTGTATAATTGTTGACACTCCCATGCTTATATACAGCAGTTATCTTTTTTTATCTTTATGCCAGGTCTCTTGATAAATAGATACATAGCATAGTAAAATACAGTATTATTACAGTCTTCTTTCCTAATCTATTAGAACAAACGGGGTTTACTACCTAAGCCTAAGGATATCGCGAATATATTGATTTGCACAGTACGACTGCTATCAGACCTCCGCAACCCAGAGGGAAAATCAGACTTTCCTTAGGTTAAATCACACGTTTGCGTATCGATATAGAATTTCTCGAACATGCGGGTATCCTTTTATGTTTTCCTTCTCCACTTAGAGAATGCTAATTACAAAATCTGTATTTAGGTCGGTTTACAGTCCGGGCGTGGGTAAGTACCAACTTCGGATAATAGGGCGGCCGGTTATGCACTGGGCTATTGCTCTTTGGTATATATATTTTTTGTGTATATTCTATAATATAATAGTAATAACGTTAGCTTAAGTAAGTCTAAGTATAATGGTGAATCATTTACATTTTACTACTACTACTACACCGGCTCTAATTCATCTCACTACACCGTGGTGGAGTATACTCCAGAGTCTAGACCCCTTCAACCATCCACTACGCTGTTCAACTGCGAATTGGAATTGGAGGTAAGTATTGAAGCCGCCCGAAGACCACTGATTTAGCTTAACGACTGTCATCTATCAAAGACAGTCGAAATCAACGGTTTATGTACCCTCTGAGCTCGGAGAAGCTCGAGATAGGTAAACTCATTCATAAACAGGCTGCTGTCGATGTTGCTTAACCTGTGAATTCGTTTAGAATGACACGGCAACAATGCCATCGAGCTCTCAGCTTTTGTTATTGTATTAATGGTATCTATATCAAAGTTAAAGATAAGGGACATAAAGTAAGGTTACTAAATCAAAAATAATATAAATTTGTTAAAAAAACTAATATTTACAAATATCGATATGAAAAAGACATGTTCGGAAAAATATAGAGTTCGGACTAGCAAGGGCTTTAAGAACTCGCGAGGATGGGTCTAACTAAAGTTAGTGAAGATTGGGCCGGGTACAGAAGGAGGCCCTGGCGGAGATGGCCGGCAGTTCCCGTAGGAACTGTCTATATATAGGAAGTCCAGACGGAGATGCAGGCCGTTGTCGGGTAGTTCCCAGCGAATCACAGGCAGCGAGCGGGACCTTGAGACGCTCACGATCGCAGGAAGTCCAGGCGCTGTTGCAAACGGAGTGAGTGGAGATCGCTCTATGATCTACCACTGCACCAGACGGAAGTGCACGCGGATGCAGCAGAAAGTCCGAGCAGTGATGTACACGGCAAGAGAGGCCGCTCTGCGGTCCTGACTGAGGACCGCACCGCACACAGAAGAAAGATATCGGAGATGCACACCGTGTGTCGCTCACTAGTTCTCAAACATAGACCGACTCTTCTTTTCTTATTCCGTTCGTCTATCGATTAATATTTATAGTTTTAAATTTTACTTATTATTATTATTTTATGACAGATCAGAAGAATCGCTATGTACAAAGAGTATAAAAGAGTTTGTGTTAGGTATTATATATAACAATATTCACAGCAAAACATATAGGAGAAAAGAGTTAATAATCATACAAATTATTCACTCATGAGCTTTCACGGGTCACAGTATTATTGCAGTATTAAGCTTTTAAATCTAAGGAGATATCTATGATACCCACAGAAACTCGAATCTCTCTCGCCATCGACAGAATTTTTTTAAATATTGAAACCAAACTGGTTTTGTAGTATGAGGTTCCAAAGACATTTTCTAGCGCAAACCTTTAGGAAGCAGACTTCTCAGTTAAGGTTTTCTCAAATAAATAAAATCAAATAAAGCAATATTTTTTTTCTGCTCTGCAATCCATGCGTCATTAGCATTGCAAATGTCCATACGGGTAACTGTTTAATATTTAAGGTTTACTTACTCCCTTAGTTAGGTTTAAAATAATGATAGATTTTATTACGGATTTTGCGTATCAAAATATTCAAATTCTAATCAACAATCCATGGAAATAGCAAGTCTGCCTTTTATACCAAACAATAAAATTACAAATAAATAAATAAATTTTAGACAGTAGTTTTTCTTAATGTAAACTGCTAAATGTCTAGTCATTACTAGCTCTAAAGCACAGCACTAAGTTTCCACACTCTAGGTTGCGGAAACCCAGCTTAAAGGCAATGTAACATCTCGCGAATTGAGAACGAGTTTTATGACGGTGCTATAAAGGTGTTCCAGTTCTGAATCCTGAGGTTCGTTTTAACATTACACTAACTGGAGAAATAATTCAGCATAGTAAACTTGGGTAGTAAACCTATCAACTGTTTACATAAGTTGCTTGTAAATTGTGAAAATAGGTGGATACAGAAAAGATATACTACACGTACGTACTTGCGAGTAGCTTGTTCATTTTGTTATGATTGTCTAAAAATTTTTAAGCTGTTTTAAGCGGCTCAATATTTAATATAGGTACAACGCATCAAACTGCTACCTCTACCTGACAAAAACCCACAGTCAAATAACAACTCCCAAGAGGATTGTGTGTTCGTGCGAGTGAGTGCGGGCAGGCACGCAAACGTTACTTCCTGTATTGCGAGCGTTCATAAGGCCCACCTGAAATAATGTGGTTACTTAAGTATATTAAGTAACCATTTTATTTCAGGTAGGCCTTATGCTTGTACACTTCTTTAAATTATGTACCAAATTGCATTTCTTAATAGTCAAGTTTATGAGAGCTCGATGGCGTCGTTGCCTGTCTTTGGATGGGTTAAACTATCTCGAGTTTCTCCGTGCTTCGGAGGACACGTTAAGCCATCGGTCTCGGCTGTTGTCCATAGATGATAGTCGTTAAGCTAAGTCGGAGGCTCTCGGGCTTGAAAATACTGGCCTCCGCCAATCCACATTTGAGCAACGTGGTGGAGTATGCTCTAAACCCCTTCGGTTGAAGGGAGACCAATATCCCTGTAGTGGGATGAGTACAGGTTGATGTGTTGGTGTGGTGGTGTCTTTGAAGTCCAGTGCATATATAATATATTTCTCTGTAAAAATAAAGAAACATGCTTAATTTCGACTTTAGGTTTTTGATGTCCTTTGCTATTTGTCCCGGGATTACTTCTAAGCTATTTTATCGAAATATCAAATGAATGGTTCCAACGCAACGGTTAAATTTTATCTACCAATTAGATCACCTTTCAATCCAACCCTATTATTCGTTTATTTTAAGACTGCCTTAAATCCTTCAGCTGTCATTGAATTCTCTGTTTGATTAAGATGCTTGATAATCTCAGCCTCACAATCATTACAAACAATCTCCATTAGAGTTGATTATATTATGCTTTATATTTTATTCACATAATTATATATTTGGTTTGGCTGTTTACATATTTTTAAAGCAAAACCGGCGGCCTAATGGTTTTTTTGTTAAAAGTAAAAAACATGCTTTAGAAAATTTCGTAGTGCTTTATTTTTGTCTTAGATATTATATGCTACAGTAATAGTTAACATCAGGTCGGCTGTATGCTTGTTTGTCAGATTATTTACATAAAAAATAAGGAAAGAAAATATTTTATGGCACATTTTATTATATATAGGTAATGTAATGGTGGGTTATATGCAAAAATACTAAAGAGAGTACTGGTAGCCCAGTGGATAAGGAACCTGCCTATTGACCACCTGGTCCCCGGTTCGATTCCTGGCGGGGGCATGTGGCACTGAATTCGTGTTTTCGGATTTATGTATATATTTATAACTTGCTCGGCGGTGAAGGAAAACATCGTGAGGAAACCCACACGTCCAAGATATTATATTTCGAAAGACGCGTGTTCTAACGTAAGAAAGATCTGGTTTTCCCTCTGGGTTGTAGAGGTCTGACGGCAGTCGCGTAGCGGACTCCGCCAATCCGATGGATTAGGAATAGGAAAGGGGATATCGCTAGGAAGAAGAATATGCAAAAACACTAAACTCCTTAATTAGTAGTTTACTTACTAGCAACAGCATATTTGAGAGTTTTCCATTTATATGTTTTTTGAAGATAAAACAGACATTTGTGCTCTATTTACTGTCCCTTATGTTTTTTTATACGACATCGGGAGTCGTTTTTTTTATATTGCCTCAGCATAGTGACTGCTTAAAATTATACATACCATGCGATATAAAAAAATATGTATGTGTACGTATGCACGAAGAATTAATACTATTTTCGGATAACAAAACAAAGTCTAAAAATTTCATCTCACTCTATACTCTATATTTGTAAAACAAAGTGATAGTATAATAAATGATTAATAAAAATCATTCACCACATATTTTAAAGACACACGAACATATATATTTATATATAAATGTATTTTATCCGTACAAAACACGTGATATAGATTAATAAATAATATTGACGAGCTAGGTGGCGCTGTGGTGAAACGCGCTGTGACGCTACTTTGATACCAACAATCGTGGGTTCGATTCCCGCACAGCACAAACATTTGTGTACACGAACATGTCTGTTTGTCTTGGTCTGGGTATTTCCTATCTATAATAAGTATGTATTTACAAAAAGAAAATATGTATGTTTATCAGTTATCCAATACCCATAACGCAAGATTCGCTTACTTTGGGACTAGATGGCGCAGTGTAATTTGTCCGGCAATAAAATAAATATTTGAATATATTATCTTGAACATCACGAACAAAACTTGAGATACATTAACCAATGACCCACGTGGTGTTATTTTCGATATCAGTACCGAAAAAATTCACACTCATCATTTTTTACTAATGCGCCAAAAACGTATAATTTCAAAAATGAGCCTTTTCTTGTATGAGACCTCGACTTCTTTAACTTCATCGGAACGTGTTAAAATCAAGTTACTGACCGTTAAAATTCTGCAATAGACACTAACTTCAATTACTCTTAGTCAACGGAACACTATATAATTAGTGTATTCATTTCATTAAGACACTGAAGCACTACTGCACGTCTCATCAAAATAAATGAGGAATTACTTTAAGCCAAATAAACACTGTATATGTTAAATGTATAATTAAAATTTCCTCCGCGAATCTTTATTATCGTACAAGAGAAGACACGAGCGAAGAAATTTACTTAATCCATCCTTAATTTGGACTCTTGAAATGTACAAGGATTTGTTTGCCCTGGTAGCAGAGCACTCTTGCTGTGTCAGTGTAAAACAGGATTATCGGATAAAAGCTTTCGTTGATTTCCTTAAGAGGGATTCGTGATGTTTCATATTCTATCTCTATTAATGAAGAAGTTTTCACTGCGTCATCAAATGTTTAGTGTATCAACTTACCAGCCGTTTCTTCATTATGCTGACACAATGTCGCTGAAGTTTGGAGGTTAAATTTACGCTTCAAGATGTTACACGTATACGTATGGAAAAAATTTACGCATTCAAAGTTGCATTATGATTTTTGCATTGTTTTTTACTAAATTTCGTAGGTTGTGCCCTTAGAAACTATTCAATATAATACAATTAAAATGCAAGATATAATGCTCTCGTCATGGAACATCGCAGAAACCCAATACGCGAAGGAGTAGATTCAGCAGCCAGTTTTTGCCTACGTAATTTCAGCGGCATAATATAAACCAGAAGGGTAATAGGCTAGCATGAACAATCATAATGTATGCGTCGAAAGTAATTAATAATCGTAAGAATATTGCACAATTGCCCGCATTTCAATCGTGGCTCGGTGGCTCAGTCGTGAATGACGCGACTTTGACACCAACGCTCGTGGGTTCGATTCCCACACAGGACAAATATTTGTGTGCATGAACATGCCTGTTTGTCTTGTTCTGGATGTTTTAAGAGAGGTAGGGCGCATCAAAGCAACCCGTCTGGGGAAGTACCACCACCTCACAGAAAACCGCAGACAAATAACAAGTCGCTAGAGGGTTGTTGTGTACCTGCGTGTGAGTGAGGTCACCAGTAAGCTCCCAAGGAGTTGCTGTGTAAGCAGCAGAAGAGGCATCACGCGAGTGCTACTTAATATATCGCAAGCGTTAATAGGCTACGGTACCCTTTACATCAGGTGGGTCGTATGCTTGTATACCTCCCGACGTAGTATAAAAAAATCGGCCAAGTGCGAGTCGGACTCGCGCACGAAGGGTTCCGTACCACTATCCATAAAAACGGCAAAAAATCACGTTTGTTGTATGGGAGCCCCCCTTAAATATTTGTTTTATTTTAATTTAATTATTTATTCTTAAAGTGAATATATAACTAAATATTCTGTGAATATTTCAAGCGTCTACCTGTTGCCGTTATCAATATCGAGCAAAATCGAGCAATAAAATCACGTTTGTTGTATGGGAGCCCCCTTAAATATCTATGTTTCTATTTTTTAGTATTTGTTGTTATAGCGGCAACAGAACTACATCATCTGTGAAAATTTCAACTGTCTAACTATCACGGTTCGTGAGATACAGCCTGGTGACAGACGGACGGACGGACGGACGGACAGCGAAGTCTCAGTAATAGGGTTCCGTTTTACCCTTTGGGTACGGAACCCTAAAAAGGAAAAAAAAAACAATTGCCAGCACAAACAATAAAACATATTTTCGTTTTATGACGTATGATATTTATGAAGTAAATGTAACGTAAACAACATATGATATTCATATTGAAATTGGAACCACTAACACTGTATTGATGTACGGTATTGTGACATACAAAGGACTATCGAGAACGTATGACTATTTGTGCACCTGAAACTTGCTGGTGACAGAACACTGGAACAGAATTTGCAATGTGTTACGATTCCATAATATTTTAAAAATTACACTAGATATTTTTGTTATAAAACTGATATTTACTAGTAACCAGTTATAATCAACGGGCTTTGATTGCAATGTTACTCATACAGACTAGTTATTACTAAATAACAGGACTGATTTATTTAACAGATGATTGACTCACTAGAGAAAGAGTATTATTTCTTTGTAAAATTACCTAATCAAACTTCGTGAGCTTTTGTTGTATTTATGGGGAAAAAATAAGTTAACGATTTATTCATACTAGTGTAGTAGCGTGAATAAAACGTCAACTTATTTTTTATTACTACATCGACCAACTTTTTACACTGCAGGGATACGGGTCTCTCTTCAACAGAAGGGGTTTAGAGCATACTCTACCACGCTGCTCACCTGGGGAGGTCAGTGTTATCAAGTCACCCGGAGGCCACTGACTAAGCTTAATGACAGTGATCGATCGACACCAACCAGCCATGCAATTCTCTAAGCGACTCGTAATGGCTGTGTGCGTTGCTGTGATCACAGATGTCACAGCTTTAACATCGTCTACTGCGATCACGGCTAAATTCTTTGGTATTCTATAAGGCTGTAAGCGTACGCGAGGCTGTTTGCGTTGTAGAATTCCAATTCCAAACGCAGCCTTTCGGCGCTAGTGTCGCACAACCATGAAAAGCGACACCAAAGAATTGCAATTTTGTGTTCAAGGCTGTAACAGCCGATGTTTCCGAGGATGTAAGGACGTTTGCTCTTACAGAATTGCACTGCAGTACTGATGGCTTGACGTGTCTTTTGAAGCACGGAGAAGCTTGATATAGATAAAAACCATTCATAGACAGACTGCGGTCGACGTTGCTTAACCTGCATGTTCGGTTAGAACGACACGCGCAACCACGCCATTGACTACTTATCCACACAAATATTATTAATTTGAAAGGAATCTTGTCTGACTGTTACTAATTTGTTCGTTGCATAATTCTTGAACTAACTGTGACGTGATTTGGTAAAGAAATGACGGAGGTCACACATTTAAGCTTTATTAAACAGTAATTGCTCAACTCACGTGCTCAGATAAGTAGCGATTACTGTAACTAAGAATCGTTGCTAGCTCTACTTCTGATGCAACAGTCTAAAGCCTTCCAGGAAGATAAAATATTTTGAGATTTTTATTCTTGTAAGATGGTCTGTCTATGTTGTAATTGACTTATAAATATTTGTGTTGTGATACAAAGACTTGTATCTCCAATGCCGCTACAAATGCAGCATTTCAAGCTCTTGGTTTCTCAGTCACCTCGCTCATTCGCAGGAATACAATAATACGTATTATAAATAATTGTTTGCACTACATGAGATATACACATTTATAAACATGTTTATTGATATTTGTTTTAAGTTGACATGGTAATTGGAAATACGTGAAGCAGTTGAAACTGAAAGTTTCTGGAGCTGAGTTAACTTATAATAAAATAAATAAAAATACTCGAAATTTTAAAATGTTCCATTTACATGGTTGCATTCTTTTCTTTGTTGAATTAATTTGAAAACTAATTTAACTCGAATAATTTTTCGTGCTATGAAGTTTTACGATTTTCGCTGTGGCTTAAATCTGTTTGAGAGTATGCTAGAGATTTTTGGTATATATTTGTCGTATATGATTTTTCGGTCTATCCGATATTATACGGGCGTATTATGTAGTTATGCATTGAGAAATCCAATGCAATTCGTATCACACTATAATTTTAAATCAACACTTGTAATCAATGTTCAGGAAAATACGAAACGAGAGGACAGTCCCAAGATGTTGTCACTTGCACCCGTTTGCACCAACTCTCCGTTCCTCCTAGTGTCGACCTCTTGATTCTGCCAAAGCGCGCCACCGTTCGCGCGCTTTCGTTTCGTTTTAAACATCCATACTCATAACCGGATGTGACATATTGATATATTTGTTCTTTATACTTTTACACACATATCTTAATTACATGGAACTTAAGGCTATTATGTGGGTACAATAACATAACATTATAATACAACTTACCATTTTAAATCTAAGTCTTGTACGCTAGCACTAAACTTGGCTGGGCCCGTATTATAGATATCTACTAGTTTCTTCCGATCGGCACAATTACCAACGTTCTACATAGTTTAATTATATTTTTAAATCGATATTTCAGCAAAGCTGACGTCATCCGAGGTATCTTTATATTTTATGTTTACACGAGTACTCTGTAAATTATAACTAGCGCATAGCGTAAACGAGCAAGTCATGCCTTATATCAAAGCAAAGCACTGTGTAATCCAAGCGTATTTGCAGATAGAAGTTAAAACCGATGATGTATTTTCGCTGTATAGCCCAGACCTTAACTTCCATCTACTTTTGCGTACTAAAACGAAAGATAAACTTACAGACCCACGTTTTACGAGCTCGGAATCGGCGTTGATTGCGTTTCACAAAGTCATTGATTAGATCCCTAAGGAAGACTGGTTCAAGTTATTTTTATAATGGTTCCAGTGAATGCTAAAATGTATGAATTGTGAGGTCCTTATTTATTAAAATCCAAAAACTTTCCGTATGTCGGAGGTAAAACTAAGAATAATGTACAAAATAACAGTATGTTAATGTTGTTATTTATTATATGTTAGCTAATTTTAGTAGACTGAAGAGGTTGGTGAAGAGGTGAGCATGTGATGGTTAAGTTAATTGATAGCAGACCGAACCTTAGGTAAGGTTCCGCTGTTATACTGGTCAAGCAATTGCATTTCCAACTAAGGTATAACTATCTATACAGATAAATAAAATTGAAGTGTCTGTTTGTAATATAAAAATAACTGTTTTTTACTAAATGCATATGGATGTATACATGGTACCTACATATACCAAAATGAATATTTTTACATTTTATGTATGTCTGTCTGTTTGTTTCGGCTAATCTCTGAAACGGCTAGACCGATTTACGGGACATTCACTGGCAGATAGCTAATGTAATACGGAGTAACTTAGGCTACTTTATTATGAAATTTTATTTGTTTTTATTAATATAAATAAATAATAAAAAAATAACTATTCAGCGAGGACGAAGTACATAATACATATCTATTATTACTTTGCTGTTCGCTATTTTACTCTGCTTATTCAGGTACATATCATCAAATTAAATAAATAAAATTATAACTGAACAATAACTTTTTTGTTAAATTCCGCGCGGACGAAGTCGCCGGCACAGCTAGTTCTGAAATAATTAAAGATTAAAGTAGAGAGGATTTATGTTATTTTCTCTCAATTACCATATGTGTGCTCGATGGCGTTATTGCGCGTGTCATTCTAACCAAACACGCAAGTTCAGCAACGTCGACCGCAGCCTGTGTATGGATGGATTTATCTTTCTCGAGTTTCTCCGTGCCTCGGAGGGCACGTTAAGTCGTCGGTCCTGGTTGTTGTCGATAGATGACAGACGTTAAGCTAAGTCGGTAGCCCTCGGGCGGCTTGCAAATACTGGCCTCGCCTCACCTCGCCAATCATTTGAGCAGCGTGGTGAAGTATGCTCTAAACCCCTTCGGTTGAAGGGAGACCCGTATCCCTGCAGTGGGATGAGTAAGGGTTGATGTGGTATATAAAGTACATTTTTTATACAACGTTTGGAGCATATACAAGCATACGGGCCACCTGATGTAAAGCGGTTACCGTAAGAACTGTTTTTACATAGTTAAATATTTTTAATTGATGGAGGGACATGTTTTTTGCAAAGAATAGTTGATCCACCCATATATATATAATATCTTCACGCCAAGTCCCTTGCGGGGTAGGCAGACAGAACATTAACATTATTTATAAGGGCACATTAGTGGTCAAATAATGTTTTTAAATAGATATATTATTGAATGACAGTAATTTATTATTAATATCTCTATTAACCGCATTTGAGCATTGATCTCTTATATATAACGAGGTCTAATAATTCTTTAGAGACTAGCAGAAACTTAGATAAAATTCCATTTCATCCATCTTTTACTTTCAAAGTTTTAATTGGACTTTCAATTACAATATTTAATCTAATTATACTTGCATTAAGCATCCCGTTCTTATTAGGATAATAAATCAGGTTTAATAATCATATATTGACGAGCTCGGTGGCGCAGTGGTGTAACGCGCTGCAACGCTCGTGGGTTCGATTCCCATACGATACAAACATTTGTGTGCATGAACATGTCTGTTTGTCTTGGTCTGGGTATTTTCTATGTATAATAAGTATGTATATACAAAAAAAATGTATTTATGTATGTTTATCGGTTGTCTAGTACCCATAACACAAGCTTCGCTTACTTTTGGGCTAGATGGCGCTGTGTAATTTATCCGACAATATTTATTATTTATTATTATATTATAATAATACTAGCAGAAGCCCGCGGCTTCGCACGCATGAGATTTGGCCTTTTGGCCCCTAATTTTAACAGTTTTTAATTTTTTATGCAGGAACCCTAAATATTTACGGGATAAAAAGTATATTCTGCTCTGAACAGTCCTCTACCTACCAGTGAAAGTCCCGTTAAAATCGGTTCAGCCATTTCGAAGGTTAGCCCGGACAAACAAACAGACAGACAGACAAAAATGTTAAAAATGCGTATTTAGTCTTTGGTAACGTGAAAATAATAATATGACCTTAAGATAAAGGCTCTATTTTGAAATCACAGACACTTCAATTTTATTTATATGTATAGATAGAATGACCGCCTCTAATATCTTGTCTCGATCCCTACATTTGTCAGTGTTAGCATAACTTTTGTCTTCAAGCCTTACACTGTCATACACTATGTAGACAATTGGATGTCCTATACTAAGAAGTACTGCAGTATTTGTGTTATAAATTAAACAAAATTTAAGATATTATAACCATCATGAGCAACTCTGGCAAATTCATGTCACCAACTCCACAGGAGCCTAAGTATAGATAACGGTTAATCACTATATGACAAGCTCGGTGGCTCACTCGTGAATGACGCGACTTTAACACCAACGCTCGTGGCTTCGATTCCCACACAAGGCAAACATTTGTGTGCATGAACATGTCTGTTTGTTTTGGTCTGGATGTTTTATGAGAGGTAGGGCGCATCAAAGCAGCCTGTCTGGGGAAGTACCTCTACCTCACAAAAAACCGCAACCAAATAACAACTCCCTAGAGGGTTGTTGTGTTCCTGCGTGTGAGTGAGGTCACCAGGAAGCTCCCAAGGGCTCGCTGTGTAGGCCGCGCGAGTGATACTTAATATATCGCAAGCGTTAATAGGCTACGGTACTCGCTTTACATCAGGTGGGCCGTATGCTTGTGTGTATCCTTCCGACGTAGTATAAAAAAAAGTATATAATCACTACCATAAACTACGCAATAAACAAAGGATCGTAGTCCAAAAAGAACGGAGGCATAATCATAGACAAACATACCGTCTCAAGATTCGATACGAAATGAATCAGATTTCTATTTGTTTTTACGGCCGGCGTAAACCGATCCACAAAAACTAAAAGCAAATTAATCATTATATTAAGGAATTGTAACCGCCCAGGGAGCACAGGTGTCAGCTCAGAATATTAGGAAACGTATCCGCTTCATCATAAATTGTCATCTATATGGTTGCCCACAGAAAATAGTTTTAGGAATAATATTGCCTGTGTAATATTTACAAGTCTGTGAGCTACCACTCTTGTTACAGTTTATTTCTGTATCAATAAAGAATATTGAAAATTAAGAACGCTCTTTAGCGCTAGGCTGTATAGAGAATTTCCTTAAGCCTACATGTTATTTCTATGATCAATAGAATTATTAAATTTATTCTAATATTTATTATAAATTAGAAATTAATGTGTAAATGTAAGAATAATATTAGAAGAACTTTCATCATTTCTTTTCTCTAAAATAGACTTTGTTGCAGATGACTCTGGTGACCGGTGGTGGGTGGAATCAGCTGTGCCTCCAGCACCAGCTGTAGCAGCAGTTCCTCCTCAAAGACCTTCAATATCGACGAGCATCAATGCCACGAGTAACGTCAGAATTCTTCCATCTGCACCACCACCTAAGCATCATTTAGCAAATGATGGTAATTTTTTTTTATATAACGTCGGTAGGCATGCGGTATGGATGTAAAGCGGTTACTGTAGCCTATGAGCGCTTGTAATACATTAAGTATCACTTGTGCAATGCTACCTCTGCTGCCAACACAGTAACTCCTTAGGAGCTTACTGGTGACCTCACTCACACGCAGGAATAAAACAATCCTCCAGGTGGTTGTTATTTGGCTGCGGTTTTCCTTGAGATGGAGGTACTTCCCCAGCCGGGCTACTTTGATGCGCCCTACCTCTCTTGGAAAATATATATTACTATTCTTTATTTCAATTAAATGATGTATAATAACGGATCACTAACATATTTTAGTTGATAACGCGAATTATTTTAGATCTTATACGATATTCATATCAAGACAAATATCTGCATGTCTTCATCACATCAAACGGACCACTGATTTCTTTATTTTCTCACGCAATACGATAGAGACTAAGTACATGTACTCAGAATTAAAATGCCAGTACCATAGTCAAACCAAGCACGAAAACTCCCTTTCGAGATTTTACCAAGAGTGTTCAGTATACAGGCAATGATAAATGCTTGACTTCAGATCAGTTGTAGGTTTATTTATGACCTAATATAATTTAAATAACTAATGATGAATATAAACGAGATAATTCGAATATAAATGAAACAAGCTAGCCTATTCAAAATATTTGATCAATGAATCAGGAATTACTGGATTTACGAGTTGATTAAATATCAAGTTGGTACGTTTAAATAAACCCCAGGGTTGATTAAACATTCCAACATGATATTTAGGTAGTCAACTATTGTAGATCTGATATTTTATATAGAATATAGATCGAGTAACGTAAGAGATACCAGGGAACGTAACGTGTATACAGTAAAGTAATAAAGTTTGCAATGGTGACATTACAATTGACAGATAATTGAGCATTGACTACGTTTTTCTATTGAGAGGCGCATACACCTCAGTGAAAGAAAGATTAAGAAAAGCTACATTCGAAGTAGAATTTTTCACTGGCCTGTAGTAACGACCCATTTATCTTAAAATGTAGATTCCATATTTTTTCTTTACACACCAATCTATCACCATTCATTTTGACAATCAAATTTTCATAAAATATATACATACATATCATAACGCCTGTCTCCCATTGGGATAGGCAGAGACTATGGAACGCCAGGTGCACCGATCCAAACATACCCCTCTCGCTTTTTCTACACTCATCAACCTCTTCATGCATGCTCTTTGCGGTTTTGGGTGCTTTTCATAATACTGTCGATAAATTTATCGACAATTACTTTTTTGCAAACAAGTATAGGTACCTGTCTAATAAACAAACACTTAAATCACTTTACGGACTCATGCGCAAGCTAAACTATTGTGGTATTATGAATAGAGCCCTGAACTTCAAAGCATCACATCTTACAAATTTGTATGGGGGTTTCTGAAGGTTCAACTTTGGAACCTTTATTATTTTTGATACACGAAAATTATTTGCCATTTTTCTCTTAAAAATACTTGTGAAATTATAATATTTGCCGACAATACATCACTAATATTTCATGTTTATAGAATTACATGTCGTAAATAGTGCACTATCCAGGGTATTACATTAGATTACGGTCAATAGTCTTGTTCTCTACGCGAAAAAGAAGATTAATTTGTTCGGCCAAATATTTGAGTCATGCCAGTAGACATTGTAATTAATAATGAATCTATAGATATTATCGACTCGACTACATTTTTGGAAAGGACATTGGATTCTAATCTACAGTGGATCTCTCATAGAACGGCTCTCGCAGGGAGGCTGCGTCAGAATTCACCAGAAGTCACCAATTTAAGAAAATATGCGAATTCTACCACAGTAACATCTACTAGAAATATAAAATAAAATTGTAACTCCAACACTACGGTTACGTATACCGCAAAATTGTTTTATATATAAATAGGTCTTAGTGTGCGATTTTGTAGTAAAATTACTGAACATGTACTAAATCTTTTATCATTCAAATTAAAAAATTATGTCAAAGGACATTAAAAGCAAATAAGTACTGTACAATAAATGACTATTTAAATTATAAGAACGCTTGGAATTAATATGAACTTGTGAATGACATTTATATTGTACTGTTATTTCGTATGTTAATTAGTGCATGTGACGATTAAAGTGCTTGTTAAGCCTATTTGAATAGAAAATATTTGACAAGAATTTAAATTATGATAGACTTAAATAAGTCTGGCTCTGGGTAGTTAATCAATTTACAGTTAACTGCTAGAGTTTACTGCAAATTGATTGACTAAATTGAACAAAGAAATAGTTTTTTCTATAATTGGTTGCACTGTGAAATTATGGCAATAATAGTTAGTCGAAACGAGGTCTTCGGTTAAAGTTCATTTCATTCAATTTAAATCACAGTTACTCTGTATATGTACATATTTCAAATTTATCTCGGCGAGAGACAATAACTGTTTTCTAGTTTATTTAGCTTTTGTTTATGCCTACTACAAACAAAAAAAATAAAAATACCATTCTGACTTTTGTATCCTTAAACTCATTCCTTATAGAAACTCTACTCAGCTACAATTTTATACATGGTTCCGCTTAGGTGCAAATTACATCCTAACGTGCGTCTCGCAGCCTGCGATCCAATAGTAATTTCGAAAGTCCTACGTAGGTACTCTCCGCTCCGCTTGAACGTCAATTTCAATTTTTTTTGCACGTAACTACTAGTTTTTTAGTAATGTAATTTGCTAAAAAGATGTATATTGTTGTCGTTATATTTACTGATTAGTAATTTAAAATAAAAATCCTACGAATGATGATTTTATTTTTGATTTTATAAATGAATAATGATTTTATTATGAAATGAGAATCAAAAAGATGTTTACGTATATTTTAATACACAAAACTACATTTTTCGGCACATACAAACTACATTGCACGAAGTCCGCCGTAATAACAAAGTAAAGTAACGTATCGATATAAGATTATCTATCGGGTACCTTGTGGAAACATCCAAGAGATAAGAGCAGACTAGACTATCATTGTTATATATTCTCTCTTGCCTTGCGTTTCCTGTTGATGTCTGTGAATACAGTCCTCGGAGTTATACGAATGAACAATACATTTGTTTTACAAGTAAACAGACAAAGCGTTGTATTGCAGTATTTTAGAACAATTCGACTAGGAACGAAGCAAGTCACCAAAATCGCTCACGCTGCTAGAATATTTGCTTCAAGCGCCCATATGCATGAGAACTTAGCTAAATGGATAGCAAGAGAGGACAAATGAATGATTTGAAGGCAGAACGGATTATGAGCGAATGTTATGAATTGCAAGTAAAAGTGCTATGGATGTAAGTAAACTATTGCCAAATACAGCCAGCGGTTCTTACCTAAATATCTATTTCCACCAATACATTTTACCATATTCACTAGATTCATTTAGTACTCAGAGAAGCAGTACATCGATTTGTTTATGTTATATATTTGTATTGTGAATCTATCGTTTAGAGCGGAGTGGAAATGTATAGTATGTTCGTAGTAGTATGCTCTTCGCCACTTTTACCGTGAATTTCAGTGTAGTTGATAATATATTTATAAAACCTTCAAGGGCTCCAGAGATCCTTTTGCATGATCCTATTAAATGCTTTCTCTAGATTCATAAAACCGCAGAAAATATTATGGATCATAGCCAGATTCTTCTCCGTGATGTTGCGTAGTGAAAAAACTTGATCCGTACATCCTCTGCTGTTTCGAAATCCACTCTGGTTACCATCCCCTACCACCTACGAATGGTTAATTTTTGAAAAATTGCTATAACTTATTCACATACAAATATATTTCGAGTAAAAAGCTAAAACTATACTTACTAGACCACCTCTTTTTAACGTGTGTGTTTAGTGTGAGTGTGTGAGTCGTCAAGTGTGATGTGTGAGTATGTATATTTGAGAGTGGGTAAGTGAGTCTGTGCTTTTAAAATGATATAGTGAGTGGTTACCTTTACGCGGGTTCTCTCTAACTGTAGATACCGTAAACCTACAAACAACATCTTAGATTTTAATATAGTGCTTGGTATATGTACCGACTGCACCTGTTTCGAAAATCTTTTTTGCTCCCCAATTACGATCTTCATTTGCTTCGAACGTAACGAATGTGCATAAATTATATGCTACTTACACATTTGCTTACTCTGGATCTAAGGATTTACTCTTTATTTATTTTACGAATATTACAGAGGGTCGCATAACTATTCCTAATTTGAATGGTCTAAAACTTAAAATGACGAATGAACGAACGATTAATGAAAACAGGCTACCTAAATTACAAAGCATTCTCCATAGTACTAAACATAAGACCGCAAACTACAAAAACAAAACTGTAATCTATGAAACAATTCTATAAATTTTACGTTGAGTAACAGCAATGTACATTTTTCAATGGCATCAAAAGGTTATGGTATGGTTATAGATAGCTTACTAAACCTTATAGTGAAATGTTGTTAAGGAAATATTGTCTCGTCTATGCGAGTTTAAAGTAAAGAATCGTATTCTTCTATATAAGGTATAATCCCACTACAGATATCTCATTTGACATACCTACATGTCGAGGAGCTCGATGGCGTTGACGCGCTTGCAAGATGCAAGTTAAGCAGAGTCGAGCATAGCTTTGGAATCGTTATGCCGTTGATCCCGCCTGTTTTCAATAGATGACAGTTTATAAACAGAGAGAACTTTTACCCTTTTAGGAAAGTACCTCACAGAAAACTACAGCCAAACACACAGAAAATCTCAATAAAAAAATATTAAATATGCATATACTCTGCTAAAAAGAGCAGTTATAGCCCAGAGGATAATGAACCGGCCCATTGGCCAACTGGTCCCAAGTTCGAATTTACGTCTGTACCACTAAATTTGTGTTTTCGAATTTATGTACATATTTGTAACCACCACTTCCTCGGCGATGAAGGAACATCATGAGGAAACTCGCACATCAAAGAAGTTATATTTCGAAGACTCTAGATTAAATATATTAGGCCAACGAACGACAATATTAGATAAAACCACGTCTCTTTGTCTCACTGCGTCATCCAATTTTTATACCTCTGGTTTAGAATCTTCGGTTCTGTAAAAATAGCAGGGGAAAAATTGTGCTTGTACATAGTTCAGCATTCAAAATATTCAGAGCAAGTTTATGGTTCAATTTGTTCGCTGCAGTCGTTACATAAAATTCTATCGATAGTTACTAGTACAATGGGTGGGAATACACGAAAGTATATTTTTATCATCGAAGGTAATACAAGCTTATCTCCCACCTGATGTAAAGTAGTTATCGCAGATTATAAACGTATTATAATGTACACTTACATGACATATTACACAATGTCATCTAGTGCCAATTCAAGCTTTTACTGTGCGTACCAAATAACTGCTACTACTACTAATGAATATGTATATCTACTTTTTATTCTAAAAACATGTATAGAGAACACTTAAACACAACTTTTAAATTTTTGCACGTATATTTTTAACCATATATATCAATATCTGCTAATCTTCTTTGCGGAAATTTCAATTTTGGTGCACTCTCCTTATAACCTAAAAAATAAAGGATTTTGGTCACTGTTAAGTTAGATTCCACTATCACTTTAAAAATCACGTTAGTGATAAGATGGTCAAAACCTTCTCATCAAAATAGTGATCGTGTCTCAATATGTGATGACGCTTTGGTTTTATTTCCACATATATATATATATATATATATATATATATATATATATATATATATATATATATACCCTACCCTGCCAGCTTTGGGCTGTATAACAAGAGTGAAACTTCTCGGGCAACGTAGTCTGAAAGGAAACTTTGAGGGAAACGAGAATTTAATATTATTTCTAAATAGATTAAAGTATACGGTAATGTGACAAATTTTAGACAAAATTCTGGGCAATCGGACCGAGTTCGAATTAATATGGCAACATCGATGCTAGAAGACGAGGTAGCTATCCGGTCTGTCTGTGTGTGGTACGCCTCTAGATTTAGGCAAGCAGATTTACCAGACTCCGGCAGGCGTTCCGTTCCAGCCGATATTATATAGAGGAATAGAAAACCGCGTTTCTCCCAACCGGAGGAATCAAGCGCGATGTGGAATGGCAAAGAATTTGTTTGTCCATTACTCCCTATCGTCTCCACTACCAGGGTAGCGCTTTGGTTAACTGACATTTTCAGCAGCATTAGTGAAACGACACATTACAGTAATGAATGTTAGATTAGCTTGAACGGTGTTTTAGTAGAAATGTTAGTATAAAATAACAAAATTGTTAAATAATAAACTTTAGGTTTAGATGCAATAGTTTGTTAAATGAAGATTACAATTTTAAAAAGATTTGGTTCAGTTTAGTTTAACTTTGACTCGAAAATAATTAGACAATTTTAGCTATAAAGAAGAATAAAATAAAATTACTTTTAGCTGTCCTTTGTACAATAGTTTTAGGTAGGCTCATTACTTTATTATGAGAACTGTGTCTAATAGTAGACAAGGCACTGGGTAAAAATTAATTCTGATAAAGAAACTGTAGGGATACATATGCCGTTGGATAATGAAAGATTAACTTTTTAGTTTTGCCCTTCTATGTATGATATGTAGCAGTGTGCTAACAATAGTACATGTACACGGCGTCAAAGCAAAGAATCAAAGAATATTATAGAATTGTACAAAGTTGCTCCCACAATTACTACTACTACTGGTACTAAATTAATTTCTTAGTAAGCGAGAGCGCGTCAAAAGGTTCACTTACCTACCCTAAATTTAATTGACGGGGTGTGAACTAGGAATAGGAAAAAGTTAAAGCAGAGCGCAGACACGCCTTGTTAAGCGGCTATAGTGCCGTTCAGTATTTCCACGTGTTTAGATTTCTGCATCAACACAGGGTGAATTAGCAATGAAAAACGATGACCCTTCACGTGACCGATGTCGTGTCATGCGAAAGTCCAAAATGACGCACATGCAACGGTCGTGGTCAGTTGCGGTCAGACGCGCGTTATCAAAAACTTCCAAACATGCTCATTCTCATAATTTGCGTTACTAAATATATTATATATTTGAAAAACCAACACGCCATTTATTTGAATTGTGGAATTAACGCCTTTAGTTATTTGTCGGTTCGGCGCGGGAAACTTGGCAATAATTTTAGTAAAAATAATGTTATAATAACGTTGATAATATAATAAAGTTAGCAAAATTGTAGCGTTATAGAAGTAGCACAGTGTGTGTAAAAATTAATAAAAAAAAAACATAAATGTTTATGTATCCTAAAATAAATAATATGAAAATTAAAAAAAATAGATAAAAATTTGGAAGAATAAATACAATATTCAGTAGTGCCAGGAGGACAGCTATATAATACAAAAGTCGCAGGGAAGTTAGTAATAACTTTACATTATTAATTAAAATTGAATATTGGCCAAAAATACTGCTCTGCAAAGCAGGGTATTCGTATCCCCGTGGTTGTCTCTCATAGACAGAAATGTCAGCTAATTGTCGTTACGTGTAACTGTCTTTAAATTTTTATAATTTCTGAAAAAGTAGCTATTTTATCAAATTTAAATTACAAATAAATGTAATGAAATAATCGCCTCGATATACATCTCGCCATATTTTGTTATATCTCTTGAGGTAGATACAGAATATTCTTAGGCGGAGGGTAAGGTAAATTTCTTATTAACGAATAACTGATAATTATTGACACTGTTGACGAATGAACTCCATATCAACGTTATCAAAAAAAAAAAATACAGCGTGATATTCTTCAAAATTACTGACGAATTGTAACGAAGAAGCTTCCATAAGTTACAGCAACAACTTACTATGTGGGTCGTACGTTTTTTACCACCTTTATTATCAAAAAGAAATGACACAACAGACCCGTCGTGTAGTTCCCTTCATCCTAACGATGCTACTGCACGAACAGCTAGTATTAATGGACCATTGACACCTCGTAAATGTAATGCTATCGTATGTTCGTTGTAGAATGATATAGTGATGTAGTGACCATTGCAACAATATGCTGAGATTTGCGTAAAGGACAATTTTTTTTTCTTTGTTTCAGATCAATTTGACATCATGTACGTCTACATAATAGCTGCGGTATCAGTAGCAATACTACTCTGCGTTATTGTGGCTGTGGTACGATGCGTGATGCACAAACAAACCGTGGAGCAACCTAAGGGGCCAGATGTCTCTGCTACTACAGAAATTCCAAACGGCTTTAATGACAGCATATCAGAAGTTGACAATGACATTAATATCACCAGTCTCTCAGGTCCAGTCGACTCAGTAGACTCTGCAATTAAGGCGGAAATGCAGTTCACGAACGTTGCTTTGAGTCCGAAGATCAATCGATATGTTGGTCGACCAGTGCCTAATACTTATCCACATGTCAGTACTAACATGTACGGCCAAGTCGCTGAATTCCCTATAGAAATGCCGCTCCGGACCATGCCACATGGCACGTTAGGTCGCGGTGTAGCCGTCAAAACTCTTCCTCGAGTGCAAATGCAAAATGAAACAGACCCTAACACTAGGAGTTTATATCGATATTCCAATGCTCAGTACTACTTTGGGTGACAACAAGATAAAGGACAGTGTTCAGATGTATCAAGGACTTACTGTTTCTAGATAGTAGAAGTGTAAATAGTCACAGGACTAGACGTTTGTAATGTCCTACTTTTAATATGGAAACTGTGATATTAATTGAAACTTTCCTATTGTACTATGAGCCGTTTCGACCTTCGACCTACAGACAGGAAGGCACTGTATTAAATAGTTTAGATCTAACTTATTTATGTATTTTTTGTTAAAATAAGACCACCACCAGTAGCTATGTAATCAAACAATAATAATTTCATTACATCTTGCTTACAGGATAATCATAATAAATTAAATTATGATATTTTTAAGAAAATTACTAAATATTTTAAGGTACTTCTGGATGAATCATAATATAATATACAGAAAGTCATCTACAAATTGTATCTGAGAGAAAATTTTGAGGTAACTTTAATAGATCTACAATAAGTTCTTTTGATTTGTACTACATCATGCACATTATGTGGCGCCTGCAGGTTACCAGACATGGCTGTCCTAAGTGTTTATTAGTGGTAGTATGAAGTTATTCCGCATATCACTACACTGTCAGTAACGATGGTATTATAAAGAAGGTGTGAAGAGGTACTTACAGGGTCGGCAACGCAAGAGTGACACCCCTGGCATTGCAAATGTCCATAAGATACGGTAACTGCTTACCATCAGGCAGGCCGCACGCTTGCTTTCCATCTTAGTGGTACAAAAAAGATACTATCATTATTAAACAACATAGTAGAGATATATAATGAAAGGTTTACCAGCGCGTTTAGGCCTTTTTTGATAATTGTCATCAATTACAGTTCTTCCATTGATTTTACTCAAATATTGCTGAAAGTTAACCTACTACCTAACCTACAACCTAACCTACAACCTATACTGTATGTAAGGAAAGTAAGAATGATTAAATATATCAACTCGCTAGTAAAATATTTGAAACACAAATGAAATACAGCGCAATACAGTTTTACAGCAGATAGACTCTATCGACTGCAGGTTATAGGGGTTGCATTTTTAAAGCATATTCTTAAAAGACAGGATGCTATCGGGGTCTTTTCCGATCAAAAGCTACGGAGCTTTTGATTGTGTTGACTATCGGATGTTATTGGCCAAGCTGTACTATTACGAAGTTTATCAACTTCGGTTCGGTAACATCCAGAATATGATTATAGACATAAATTGTTATTAAACCAAAACAATTGGATGTTCCTGGGTTCATTTTTCTTGAAAAAAAAAAAGGTCAGATCTCAAAATTCTCAACAGTAATAATAAATTAAAATTGATTAACGATATTGGTGTGGCTTTCCTGGTGACTATAGTAGACTCAAAATTATAGATAAACGATCGCACATAAGGAAACTTGGCCAGTAGGATCAGCTTTTCTGCATACCTATATGAGATTCTGACAATTGTCTAATGTCAATTGTCTAAATCTCATGTAGATATTACTTAATTATTTGTTTTAGAAAGATTTACAGATCTAATAAATTAATCTATATATAAACAAACAATACATATAATATGATTGTCTATGCCGGTAATATTTACGGCATTATATCTCATAATATACAGTGATGGAGACAAGCTGTTCACATAGAAATAGTTTTAGCACGATATTGTATAAATATTGGCATTCTAATTTGACCTACATCTGATTGTCATATCGATTGGAAACGTGCGTTGTACAGATAACATTACAGTTATTTGGTTTTATCGAGCTGCTCTAATGGTCGAACCGAGTTATATGTTGTATGTAGGTGTAAGCTCGTAAAAATATAAAATGTCCACCATTGTTATCGTATTAATATATTGACATAGGTCAATGGGCACTTTTGAAATAATGATTGAAAAAGAATGACGAAGCAGATGTACAATGCAAAAGTGGAGGGATGTAGTAGCCGAGGAAGGCCAAGACTTACCTATCATGACCAAATTGATCGTGTTCTTACAGAAGGTGATCTCAGGAACCTTAGAAACCAGCGAGCGTGCGTGCGAAGAGCAAGGAATGTTATAGAAGCGAGTGAGATGTGTAAGGATCAAGTCACGTAGCGCTCAGTTTTTTCTGCCTACCCTGCAAGGGATTTGGCGTGAAGTTATAGATAGATAAAAAAAAAAGAAAATTTAACTATGAAAAATAAAATGTTATATGATTCTATTTAAAACTGGAAGACGTGCGTTAATTCCCGTCAGTCGCTGAGTGAAGTCTCACCTCATTGACACAGAACTAGTTAGTATCACTAACTATTTGTGGCAGTGCAACGACTCGAAACCATTCTTAGAAGATGTTCTACTGTTATGTATATCCACTGAACTAATAATTTCGGGGAACTTTTATATTGGAAATGTTTTGCTTCCAATTTATATTTAAACTTTAAACTACACGGAATACTTATTAAGTTGTTAGAATAGAACAGTAAGAGAGTGATTGTCAGAGCAAAATTCTCTCTCTTCTCTTTAGGAACCATGGTTTCTGGTTGTACGCTAAAGCTACTGAAGGTAAGTTCTGTTGGTTTTCTATGCCACCACTGCGAAAATAGCAGTTCGGTCTATACTGGTAAGGAGAAAGTCAATTTACTGGGTAATCTCTTTACCTCTGACTACTGATGATACCATTCTACGGGCGATAGCTGCCAGAAATCTTAATTATCCAGCGACATATCCGATGACTGCATTCTCGTTAACTTTCATAAGTTGAGCGGTCCAGATGACATACCGACAATGGAGCCAAAGCTGTGTGTTTATTCTGAACTGATGCGTGTTTTGGTACTTTCAATCTCCACGCATATCTCCTAGCATAATTGGAAGATCACGATTACGCTTTCGGTCGGGTCTATCATTGGAGTTTTCTATCGAAATTGCCATCATACGGGCTGTCCGAGAGCTCATGCACATGAATTGCCTTCTTTCCAGCAGATGCATAAAAGCCGTTGTAGACGGTAGTTTCTACGATGCCCTGAGACTATTTCTGCTGCAATTGATTTATTGATTTTGATTGAAATTCATGACATTCATTGCTATGCGGATAATAGCATCAGTGTCACTTAATGGGTACAGGTCGATTCAACTTGTCTGAAATTTTTGAAGCCTAGTGGTGAAACGCGCTGTTACGTTACTTCGACAGCGACGACTTCGATTACCAAATAGGACAAATATTTGTGTTTGTTGGCTTGGTCTGGGTCTTTTAACGAGAGGTAGGGCACATTAAAGCATGTATGGGAAACTACCACCACCTCACGGAAAACCGCAGCCAAATAACAACTCCCTAGAGGGTTGGTGTGTACATGCGTGTGAGTGCAGTCACCAGTAAGCTCCTAAGGAGTTGCTGTGTTAGCAGAAGAGGTGGAATCGCACTAGTAATACTTAATGTATTTCAAGCGTTCATGGGCTACAGCAACCGCTTTATATCAGACAGACCGTATGATCATCTACTTCCTGACGTTTTATAAAAAAAATCGACCGTACCTTGACTAAAGTGTCTGACTGGGAGCGGAGCGGAGATACTTGGTTCAATTCCAATCCTCTCAAGTCACAAGTCTGCGCGTTCACCGCTAAACATCCCCTATTTAATTGTATCCCTCAATTCTAGATCACACTTCTTAGCATTGCCAAGAGCATAGCAATTCTTGATATCGAATGAAGAAGACGAGAATATCAAGCGAGCTACCGAAACTTGATGTACTAAATAGGGCGAAACAGTGCTTTAGCTCACGTCTCAAGACAGACCACACAGGACTTTGTAATTTAGTGCATAGACTCTCTCTTTGGGTTATCTTTTTAAGAATTGTCGATGACCCTAAGGTGGCGTAAGGTATTGAGCCATTGAGTTTAAGGAGAGATTTATCAATTGTATAATTGATTGTGGTCCGAGAAGGGGTTCGATATGATACCAACAGTCTCGTTTTACAATGACACCGCTCGCTGATGGTTCGGTATTCATCTAAGCACACCGCAATGTCGCAATGTCTGTAAAGGTTTTTACTGAGTCAGAAATGCCCGACTGACACCTTCAGTATTCGAAGCATCCATAGGCTAAGGTAACTTCTTACCATTAGGCAGAATGTATGCTTGTTTGCCTCATCTGTTTTATAAAAAATAGTACATTTTGACGTTTTATGTCGCTTTCGTGGGATACAAAAAACCTCGGCCGGTATTGAAATCCTTTCTGAAATTTTTACAGCTTCGTAGCACATCTGCCCATTTATCGTCGAGAATCCTATGATAAATGATTTTTCTACCTCGTATAACCAGTACACCTCGGTTGGGGCAATTGCAAGAAAGAGATCGATAAACGCATCGGACTGGATTGGGTAGCACATCTTTATTACGTAAATATTTTAGTGCTCTACCTCTGTTTTACGATAATATGTATGAAAACATTATGCATCCTTGTAAAAAATTAAAGTCATTATCAAAATTCAGTAAGAAACTTAGAAACAGGAAATAGTTCCTTATGCCAGCATAGCAGAACTTGCTGAAGTGGTAATTTTTTTGTTGTTAACTATATTTGATTCAGTGACAACCTGACATAAGTAAAACAATTCCATTCTTTCCCGACAATATCGACAAAAGGTATATGAAATATATGCATGAAAATGCTTATTATATAGAGTCGATGAACATGTAACTGGTAAAGATGTTTGGAACTGATTCAGCACAGGCAAACAAATATCTATAAATTTACCATTTTGCATTTTATTTTAGCGGGGATGTATCAGGATGCAATATTTAATAGTAACTATTAAATATTGCATCCTGATACGTCCCCGCTTTGACATACAGTGCAGAAATGTAGATCCTATTACTCGTAGTTGCACTGGCACACTCATTGAAAGAAAGCTATGTTTATGTTTCTCTATAGAAATATAGTCTGGAAAGAAGAGTTCGAAAGAAAAACCCACGTGATAACCCTCAAAGTCAGCAAGCTGAAGTGAATGACAGACAGCTAGCCATATCTGCAAAGTCAGAAATGGACCATAGTTCATAATCCGCTCAATCTACAAACGGAACGGATGTGACGATTGATTCAAAACATGCCTTGGACATTGTATTGTAATTTATATTAAGTCTTATTCCTGCTATCTAGACAAAGCATCGACCGGTATATATATATATTAATAGATAGCGTTCACCAGAACAAATTATGTCAGAAATGCGTTTCAGGCAAAACTTAGTTCAACTGTATTAACCTCGCAATGAACACGCTTATTCTTGAAAGTTGTGCTCTAACTACCTTCGTCGGAAGTTCTGCGGGTCATTTTGCGAATTGTTCACTCCTAAAGTCAATGAGAAACATTTAAGAAAATGTCCGCTATTGTAATGAGTTTATAGTCTCTAGCATTTAAGTTTATAACTTACACACATTGTAGCTTTTTGTCATGGCCATGGTAAATTTATGATTTAGCAATTCCATATAAATGTTATCGAGACTATTCATGTTTTGAGACTAGTGTATAATACAAAGAGATTAATATTTAATTGTTCATTACTGAATACAAAACTAGGGCATTGTTCTTGTTTAATAAGGTTGGGTTTGTTGACAGTATGCTGCTGGGAAATAAAAACGGAAATATAGGTTTAATAAACTTACACTGCATTCAACAATATTATCGTCACCACTATTAGTTTAACCTTCGTAAAGGTTTTAAACAAGTTAGTTCAGTCTAGTTGTTTTCTACGATATTTGAACTCTTGAACCTACATGTATGTGACTTTGGTAAGATTATCATATTTGTTCATTTCGCAATTAGAATGTCATGACAATACTTCGTTTATATATGTTTCCGTGAATTATATAGAAACACTCTTATCTTTATATATATTCCATAAATTATCCAGAATAATTCGCTTGTATTTTCTAAAATCAACACAGTGCCTTTCATTGTTAGTTATATAAATACTTACGGAAGTTAATATGTTGTAAAATAATTTATAATTGGTTGGAAGATAGTGTTATAGTTTTAAATTGAGTTTATGATAGTAAAATAACTTAATTATGAAGACTTGTTCTGAAAATTTATATTAGAAATTCATGTAAGGTTAAATTATAAATTAATATTGAAATTATTAAATTTCTGTATAATTATTTTGAAATAATTTTGTATTAATATAACATTTATTATATTAAAGTAACTTTCCGAAAGAACCTTCAGAACCAGTCATCATGATATAGTAAGCATAACACAATAATTTTTAAATGACTGACTATGCGCCTATCCAAATCACACTAGGTAATATTATGTATTTTTAAGAATAAAGTAAATTAATCAATGTACAGGTAACTTTTTATGTCGTACATCGATTTAATAAAGTAAATGCACAACGGAGGTTGGTTCTTTATTTTTCATCATTTCTTCACCTTTATGCGCTGCGCTACCTACTACAATAATTCATAATTTATAAAAAAAATACTTGATGACTGTATTGACATCTATAATGATCGCCATCATTCATGATCTAATATTTGTTCTTCAGTTGCCTTCAACCTGCGAATAAAAATGGGTATAACAAATATTTCATCTTTCACCAGGAACTTTCCAATTTAATATAGTTTATTGAATTAAATGTTTGCTTATATTTAAGTAAAGTAATTTTAAGGCATATTCTATTAAAAATGTGGCGTTGTGAAAGTATTGAAAACTTAGTAGGTAGTTATGTTTATCTCTTCTAAGTAATTTTAGAGATAAAGTACCGTTGATAGATTTTACCGATGAGTTAACTCTTCCACTTTTTTTACGTTAAATACAACATCAAGAGGCATACAAGTCGTAAAAACACCCAGACCAATACAAACAAACATGTTCATGCACATAAATGTTTATCCTGTGTGTCAAAGCAACATTACTAACCACTGCGCCACCAAACTCTATTGTTTCTAGTTCATAATACTATTCGTATTATAAACTTGAAATAATTATGGAACAATTGATCATTATGCAATATAATAAAATAACTTCGATATGTGTTTTTACTTTGGTTATAAATTGTTTCAAAAGTACGCCGCGATTCTGTATTCATTTTTGGTGTTTGAGTTATATGTTTTTTGTTTGTGGTATTCGCCACTAGATGGCGTTGTTACTATAGGCGGTCAAGCTGAATCGCGCTATTTAGTTTTTTGTCGTAACAATGACCCCAAATTGTAATTTATTATTATTCGATATATACTTGGATACATACTTGGATATATACTTGGATACATACTTGTATACATACTTGGATATAGTTCTATAGTAAAGAACCAGTTCAGTACAGTCAGTGTGTGGTTTTATTATACAACCCTACTCGACGAGTTCCTAGATCTAACATATTGGTCCACCGAGCCGGATCTGTGAGTATCTGGTAGTACGCACTTAACGGGCAGTGGATTACTGTCAAAGAAGTGCCAGTCCACAGTAGCAGTGCGCCGATCAGTGCAGCGCCCCCCCCTGCTACAGTGCTAGTGCAGCGCCCCCTGGTGACGATTGGAGGAGTGAAGTTTCGGTGACGCAATCGAGTGGAGCGACCGATGCAAGTAAAGTGTCAGATAGTATTGAGTGAGTGAAATGCAATAGTGAGTACAATTTCAATTTTCAACCTTATTATCAAGACTAGCCAGACTTAAATAATTTTCACAAAATATTAACTTAGAAAATTTTAGTTTGTAATGCATGTATTATGGTAGAATTAGGACTTAGAATAATTTAAGAAAAAACGACAGAACGGGGAACCTATGCCCGATTTCAGTCAGAATACAAGCTAAAAAACACTTGTAAAATTTTCGCCACTAATTTTAACATTAGTTTTTTTTTTGTGTTTGTTAACTTTACTTATTATATTGAGTTCTTAGTTTGAAATGGAAGGATTTCTGAATTGTCAGAGAGATATCTCTGATAGAATTATAAGGGCTTTTAATAATTTTAAGAAATCGCCCAAAGAACGTATACTTGAATCTTATGTAGAAACCCGGTTAGATAATATTGAACAGTTATGGGTGGAGTTTATTACTAACCACCAAAGATTAATTAAAGAGTACAAATGGGAAGAATTACAGAAGTCCAGCTATTTCAAAGATGAAATTTATGATAAGACCGAAGAGAAGTACATCGATTATAAATGTGTTTTAAAAGATTATATTAAACATTTCAATAGGAAAGATCAAACTTGTAACAACAGTAGTACTCAACAATGTAACTCGTCTGCGTCAGTGCAATTACCCAAGATTATTATACCAAATTTCTCAGGGCTGTACAGTGAATGGGTTAGTTTTAAAGATATGTTTGTTTCACTTATACACTCGAATTCAGCACTCGACAATGTACAAAAAATGCATTACCTGAAGGGTCACTTGACGGGCGAGGCAGAGCAATTAGTACGATACATACCTATAACCGATTCAAATTATATTCAGTGTTGGAATAAATTAGAGAACAGATATAATAATAAAAAATATATTTCAAATTGTGTTTTCAAAAGATTGTTTTGTCAAAAGCGAATGTTTGTTGAATCACCATCGGCATTAAAAGAATTAATGGATACTACATCAGATTGTTTAGATGCGTTACAGAATTTAAAAATAGATGTAAGCACTTGGGATTCTATAATAATTTATATTATTGCATATAAGCTTGACCCGGAAACCCGTAAACAATGGGAATTAAACATTTCCAGTGACGAGGAAACCGAATTGCCTACATTTCATCAGTTCAAAGGATTTGTAGAGAGTCGTTTTAGAGCTTTGGAATGTGTTGAGGCCAAAAAGGCACCAGTTCAGCATAGTGGTCCGCGTTCCCAGAAGCTTAGTGCAAAGGCTATGTTAGCAACTCGCAAACCTATTGCTTCATCTAGTTTCCGTTGTGAATATTGCTCAGATAAGCACAAATTATGTTTTTGTCAGAAATTTATAGCGTTAGATGATGGTCAAAGACGTCAGTTTGTAATCAATAAGAAAATGTGCTTCAACTGTCTGGGTGGAAATCATGCAACGTTTCAATGTCTAAAACAAACTAACTGTCGCGTCTGTCAAAAACGGCACCATACGCTTTTACATCATAATAGTGCAAATCTTACTAGTGCGAATCCTAATAGTACAAATGAGTTCAATAGTTCAGAACCCACCCCAGGCACCTCTACTGAAGGTGCTAGTACTCTCGCAAGCGGACCGTTCGTCACGTGTCATTCCACTAGTCACTTTTACAATCCTAGACAAGTTTTATTGGCGACAGCGTTGATAAGGATTCAATCTGCATCTAGTGATTTCCAAATGGTTCGAGCTTTAATAGATCAGGGTTCGCAAGCTTCCTTTATTACAGAAGCAACAGTTCAGTTCTTGAGGTTGAAGAAAATTCCTATAAGAGGAACAGTATCAGGTCTTGGCGATAATAAAACAATCGTTTCAAGATATATGGTTTATTTAAAGTTACAGTCGCTAACAGATAACAATTTTGAGATAGAAGTTAAGGCATATGTTCTAAAAAATATTACATCTTACTTACCCGAGCGCCAGCTTAAAGATATTAATTGGATAGAACTAAAGCAGCTACAATTAGCAGACCCACAGTTCAGTCAGCCCAGCAAGATAGATATCTTACTAGGAGCCGACGTATACAGCGCAATATTAAAGGATGGAGTAAAAAAGGCTCCAATTGGGTCGCTTGTTGCTCAGTCCACGAAACTTGGCTGGATTCTCTCTGGTATAGTCAGTCCTGGAAATAAAAAGGAAGATAAAATTAGTACACATAATATCACAGTCATGCATGCACAAGTAAATGAAAATGATATGTTAAAGCAGTTCTGGGAAATTGAAGATCAATCACTTAATTCTAAAAAAGTACTTACCATTGAAGAGCAGAGGTGTGAAGACATTTTTGCAACCACTACTAAAAGAACAGTAGAAGGTCGATACATTGTAACCTTACCATTCCGAGATGAGTTCCCGCTATGTGTTGGTGGAAATAGTAGAGGGATAGCTATAAATCGATTGAAGGCTTTAGAACGGAAGATGATGAGAGATCAGGATCTGAAAGAGAAATATACATTAGTTATTCAGGAGTATCTCGATTTAAAACATATGAAAGAAGTGGAAGTAGACAGTGAAAATAAAACTGTATATTTGCCACACCACGCAGTTATTCGTGATGACAAGTCCACCACCAAAGTACGCGTTGTTTTTGATGTGTCCTGCAAAAATGAAAATAATGTATCACTCAATGATAGTTTAATGATAGGTCCCACTTTACAATCAGATCTTCGCCATATTGTGATTCGATGGAGAACACACTCTATAGGCATCATTGCAGATATTGTAAAAATGTATCGCCAGGTGTTGGTCGATGAAGAACATACGAGATTTCAAAGAATAGTATGGAGAGATAATCCCGAAGATGAGATCAAGGACTATGAGTTAAAAACCATTACATTTGGTACCGCTTCAGCTCCCTACTTGGCAGTTAAGTCACTACATCAAGTAGCAGTAGATGAGGGTAAGAACTATCCATTAGCAGCAGAAAAAATTCCAATTAGCTTCTATATGGACGATTTAATGACAGGAAGTTCTACAGTACAGGAAGGAGAAGTTTTATACAAGGAAATGCGAGACATATTAGGCAAGGCTGGATTTGATCTACAAAAGTGGAACAGCAATAATAAAGATCTTTTAAATAGAATAGAGGAAGGCGAAAAAGAACGTATAAATAGAATTGAAGTGAAGAACAATCCTAAAGTTGAGTGTGGAACCCCTAAAGAAGAAGTTGATAGAAAAGAAGTAAAGGAAACTAAGGACATATTTGATACAACTAAAATATTAGGACTTACCTGGTCACGTTTCGATGACTTCTTCAGTTACTCGGTGCATCTGCCTCCTAAATCTGGATCTATAACAAAGAGAACTATATTGTCAGATATCGCACGTCTGTACGATCCACTAGGATGGATAGCGCCTGTGGTAGTATTAGCAAAAATAATGATTCAGAAACTTTGGTTAACAGGTGTAGGATGGGATGATGAAGTACCGACAGCGATAAAAGAAGAGTGGAATACTTACCGTAATGATTTAAAACAACTTACCAAAGTTCGAGTTCCCAGGTGGCTTGGCATGAAAGGAGATGATGTATCTGTGGAAATCCACGGTTTCAGTGACGCCTCCAAGTCTGCATATGCAGCCGTTGTTTATACAAGAACAGTCAGCAGTTCAGGAGGTATTCACGTTGCTTTGGTGGCTGCCAAAACAAAGGTAGCACCTATTAAACAGGTCAGTATTCCGCGTCTTGAACTTTGCGGTGCTGTGTTGCTGGCACGATTGTTATTGGACACAGTCGAGGCGTTAAATATCCCTAAAAATAGAGTTCACGCCTGGACAGACTCTACAGTCGTATTAGCATGGCTAAATAGTCATCCGTCAAGATGGAAGACTTTCGTGGCCAATCGTGTGTCAGAGATCTTGACCACTCTTGATTCAGATCAATGGGCGCACGTCTCAACGAAGGATAATCCTGCGGATGTAGCATCCAGAGGAATTGAACCAAGTTCATTAATAGATCATCAGCTCTGGTTTGAAGGTCCTCAGTTCTTAAGAAGTGGAACAATTTCTTATAGTCGTCCACAGAACTTAGATGTAAGTTTAGAAGAATGTGTTAAATCTCACGTCGCTATTTCCAATGCAGAGTCTCCATGGAAGAAGTTTTCTTCGTTAAGCAGATTATTGAGAGTTGTCGCATACTGCAACCGATTCGCAAAGTCGAAGGATCGGCGTGAAAATACGAAGTACCTAAAAGGAAAAGAAATAGAAGAAGCATTAAAGGTTTGTATAAAGGAATGCCAAAACAGAGAGTTCCATGAAGAATATATACAGCTCAAGGAAACAAATTTTATTAGATCAAAGGGAAGTAAAATTAAAACATTGTGTCCTTACCTTGACGACGATGGTATAATCAGGGTGGGCGGACGATTGCAGAAATCAGCTCTTCCAGATCAAGTCAAGCATCCAATAATACTTCCTCACGATGATCACCTCACGAAACTTATAGTGGCAAATGCTCATGATCGTACGTTGCATGGCGGTCCACAGTTAATGCTTAATTTTTTAAGAACAGGGTACTGGATAGTAGGAGCTAAAAGCTTAGTGAAGCAACATGTTCGCAATTGCGTAACCTGTATCAAGTGTAGTGCAAGGGTTAACAACCAATTGATGGGATCCCTTCCGTCTGTGAGATGTAGGCAATCTTTGAGAGCGTTTATTCACAGCGGAGTTGATTTTGCGGGTCCGATCAATATTAGAACGACTAAGGGCCGAGGACACCATTCCTATAAAGGGTATATATGCTTGTTTATTTGTATGGCAACTCGCGCCATACATCTCGAATGTGTGAGTGATATGAGTACCCAAGCCTTTTTGGCAGCGTTTCGACGTTTCGGGTCCAGACGTGGACATTGCGCACAGCTCTGGAGTGATAACGGCACCAACTTTGTTGGGGCCGCACGAGAACTAAAAGAATTAGCCTCCATACAGCAGAATATTTCAGAACATTTGGAAGGGAATGGAACCGAGTGGCACTTTATACCGCCCCATAGCCCAAATTTTGGGGGTTTATGGGAAGCTGCCATAAAATCAACCAAATTTCACTTAAAGCGAGTCATCGGTGAATCCACTCTTACTTATGAAGAGTTAAGTACGTTGCTTTGTCAAATTGAGGCTTGCTTGAATTCCAGACCCATGACAATTGTTAGTACAGATGATCACCAGGCTCCTATGCCATTGACACCGGGACATTTCTTGGTAGGCGGACCATTAATAGCTGCTCCGGATGTAAAATATGAAACCTCGCAAATTAGCCTGTTGAATCGATGGCAACTAGTTCAAAAAATGTTACAAAACTTTTGGCAGCGATGGTCATCTGAATATTTGACTACTCTATTGCATCGGTATAAATGGTGTCGTCAAATACCAGAACCTCAAATCGGCGACGTAGTTCTCGTAAAAGAAAGTGATATGCCTCCTACTCGTTGGCTTCTAGGTCGAGTAGTCCAAAAACACGCGGGTTCTGACAACATCACCCGAGTGGTCACATTACGTACTGAAAAATCAATTTTGAAAAGACCTACGTCAAAACTGTGCATTTTGCCAATTAATGACGCATAAGCTCTATTGGCTAATTAATTATTTACCTATTATTTTTTTATTTTTTGTGTTTAGTTCGTAAGATCTTTTATTAATACCACTCATCAAGGAATACTAGTTCGGTATTAGTGTTGAGATTTATTAAGGACGTTCCTTCAGTATCGTCCTTGGTGGGCGGTATGTTTGAGTTATATGTTTTTTGTTTGTGGTATTCGCCACTAGATGGCGTTGTTACTATAGGCGGTCAAGCTGAATCGCGCTATTTAGTTTTTTGTCGTAACAATGACCCCAAATTGTAATTTATTATTATTCGATATATACTTGGATACATACTTGGATATATACTTGGATACATACTTGTATACATACTTGGATATAGTTCTATAGTAAAGAACCAGTTCAGTACAGTCAGTGTGTGGTTTTATTATACAACCCTACTCGACGAGTTTCTAGATCTAACATTTGGTCTTCCACATTATGGAAAAAAATGGCGATGTAAGTATGAAGAAGTAGCTGCTCATGTGAATATCCACTTCAACGAGGAAACGTAAATACATAAATAGTAACAACTATTCTCATAAACATACATTTATAATATTATATATATATATATATATATATATATATATATATATATATATATATATATATATATATATATGTTGTACATTATATACTCAATTTCAATAGAACATGGCGAAATGAACATTTGTGAAATTAAAATGACATAAGTTGAGACATGCGGCCGATCCCAGTACACGCAAATCGATAGTGAGCTTCATACTTTTATATCATTAATTTGAAATACTTCAACTCATCAGAAGATCTAGTTTTATTCTCCAAACTATGGACATGAATATGAGGTTATGAAAATGAGTTCCAAGTCAATGGATTTACATATTTTTGACCCACAATTTCAGTGAGTTGTGCTATAGTACAATTTTCCGTCGATTTGTGGTTATGATTCTCAGTGAGTAAGCGTAAAATTGTCTCTACAGCATAATAGCTGCGGATTCCAAAAAGCGCACATATAACACAGGCAAACACGGTAATCTCTTGCAACTATTACATTCAGTACCGGGACTTATATTCACATTTATTTATTTATTTGCTCTTGAACAGGGTACATACTGCCGTACATGGGCCCGCTGCACCGCATACGTAGTTTACGGCTAAATAGGAGATAATATTCTTATTTTACAGTAAGAACAGATTATCACCTATTCGTTAAATATAACAAGCAAAACTTTAAGCTTAAGTTAGGTGGAGTACTGGTATTGCTCAACTAGCCGGTATCGGTCGATGTCCCACCTAAATCTAATAAAGAACGAGTTATAAGATTTAGGTGGTAAAATCTTTTAAATTAAATTAGTGTTTTTAGTTTAGTCCACGTACACCACATCAATCCTCACTCATCCCACTGCAGGGATACGGGCCGTCCTTCAATCGAAGGGGTTTAGAGCATAATCCACCACGCTGCTGCTCAAATGCGAATTGGCGGACGCCAGCGTTTTCAAGCCGCCCGAGGGCCACTGACTTAGCTTAACGACTGTCATCTATCGACAACAGCCGGAACCGACGTTTTAACGTGCCCTCCGCAGCTCGGAGATACTCGAGATAGATAAACCCATCCATAGACAGGCTGCGGTCGACGTTGCTTAACCTGCGTGTTTGATTAGAATAATACGCGCGACGACGCGATCGAGCTCTTAAGTTAGTTCTATTAGTTTATTAGATGAGCATTAATCAAGTATTCAGATAGGGCTTTATCTATATGTATTTAGGTTACTAAGAAAATTTTTGAAAGACGAATGAAGGATGCAATTTGATAGTCTTTAGATTAACCACGTTTTACACGGTACACGGTACAGTTGAAGGCCGCCTTCACTAATGTCATCATACATAGAAACACGTCCGTGCTCCAATTTCCCCCTACCTATGTTTCACGATACATAGATGAGGTGTTTTCCTCCCATAAGAATTATGAAGATGATCTAGAGGCGTAAAACACTGCTAAAATCGTAAAAAAATGGTTGTTCCGAATTTTTCTCTCGCAATAGATACTACGGACGATCAGAAACGATTTCCAGGCAATATTTTTGAATAGTTTTCTTTTTGTATTTGTGTTTCAAAAACAAATATATTTTCTTGTATTTGTTCGAAGTTCAATAAAATCAGTGACCAGCCAGGAGTAGAAAAGTAACGTGGTCCAAATATACGCGATCATGCTCTAAATTGACACTTCCCGTTTCACGTACTACGTCATGTTTCAATAACATACGGGTAATTACATGCTATACTATAGTAAGGTACAAGCCGCTACAGACAACTCTACAGTTTATTGTAAAAACTTGTTGTATTTTAACATACACTTCAAAATTTTAATATTTTACTTGAGTACATGAGTTTTACTACCAGATTTAAATTATCTCGGTATCAAATTTAATACATTGTATTGTCCTAGGTTTTCGCGATTGTTACACATTGAATTAAACAATTTCTTATTTCTTTTCCGAACGCTTTGCACGACCACGGACGCTGCAAAGCGTTCGAAACGTCAGGTTCAACAAAATAAATAAAACACGCGATACTTCCGTTAAAAATTGTTTAATTTAATACATTGTCTTTGAAATACTTCTGCATGCATCCATTAGATAGGTACTGCGTATACCTACGTGTAATTTTTAGTCACTTTTGTTTTATTGGTTTTTCTTCTAAATGATTCTAAATCAAAAGATTATATTTCCGACAGCCATACATTGCTTGCATGTATGGCTGTCGGAGGTAAACTCGGTGACTACTTATCCAATTATAGAAATTAATTTCCAAACGTGAAGCTTCGTTGCATTGTGTGCTATATTTATTTAGCTATATATATTTATGTGTGGTTTCCACAAAAATTTGAAACGTCGAACTCCGTTATGAGCACCTCTAGTCTATGGGCACCTCTAAGTAATCTACATTATTTTCATTTACCTGAGTTTTCTTTCTAATATTATCCCGTGTCTTAATTCGATTCCGATCTGAGAACTGGTGGCGGTGTCCACTACCTAAGCTTAAGTATTTGGCGACATAAAGCGACCGCTGTCACACCTCCATAACCTAGAGCAAAATGCAGACCTTTCTTAGGCTAGATATAACGCATGTTTTTCGAAATATAATTTCTTAGATATGGGAGTTTCCTCAGGATGTTTTCCTTTACTCCCGAGTAAGTGATAATTACATAAAGCCAAAACCACGCATTTAGTAGTGTCATACCAGGACTCGAACCAGAAACCATCGGATAATAACTCGGTTCTTTATCCACTGAGCTCTCACTAATCTTACGTATAATTATTCTTTGTATGTATGTCGGCGCAATACATGGTAAACTAAACTTGTCACAATGAGGAATACCTCTATGTCAACGTATCTGTCAGTATGCGTAAGCAAATCGCCCCATGCGCTCGTCACGTCTTGCACCACATGATTGGAGGGCTAGGTTGGGGTTGTTTGTGCATGCATATAATAGTAGTCTACTGATTACCTGTGCCAAATCACTTCGAGTCATCGTACTGTAAGAACAGAGTAAAGTTAGAACTATAAACTCATCGTTGGGACTTCAAAAAGACATTGTTACGCTGTTGGTTGCACAAACGAACAGTTTGATAATTGTTCGCGAGTTTCATTTCGCAAGATGAATGATTACCGAGACGTTGAAAAATTTATTAGTGGCATCGATAATGCTGTTGGTATCGCGCTTTTTAAAATGCCTTTGAGGCTGTTACTATGACATGAATATTGTATAAAATAATAGTAATAACGTTAGCTTGCGTTGTAAATATAATGGTCCATCATTTACGTTCTCTTGTAGTATATTTAAAAATCCCTAAAATGTAAGAAAAGTTAGCCATTAAAATGCACTTTAAAATTATTCTTTGGTCGATGAAAAGCCGTGGCTGGCGGCGTGTAGTGATACAAAATTATTTTCACAAAAACAAGACAGCTTTTGTTATATAATGTAAAATAGAATGGGCATATTCCCGACAAAACATATATGACAAAAGAGTTAATAATCATACAAAGTATTCACTCGTGAGCTTTCACGGGTTCATTTGCATTTTGGTTAAAAATTATTGGGGCTATAATGGATTTAATGAAAAGCTGTTGTCGTATCTTTCAAATGATATAAAAGTAATCACATATCCCGCTGCGCATAATAAACTCAAAGCAATAACCCATTAGAAAGTAGCCATTAATGTACACCTGCGTCAGGCTGAATCGTAAATGAATGTTAAACGCAAAGCACAACCCAAGTCAAAGTAAGATAGCATAAATAGATATACTGTAATAGCTTGCTAGAAATTTTGTTTAATATGTTAATTCTGGCACTTGAAAACAGTGGACAGAAGAAATTAATAAAAAAATGTTACCGTGACATACCCTTCCAATACAAGGATTTAACGATCTCCTCACATTAAGCGTACTTTACATAAAAATATGAGTTAAGCTAGCTTAGCTTAAGTGAAGTGAAATATTCAGATCAACAACTAAGCACGGTCCCGTCAAATTCTGTTTTCTCTGAGCAGGTGTACTTCCATTCATCTTACTACTGCGCGAATTAAACGTGCTGTGTTCAGAGCTAAGTAGAAGCTTGGCGCGTCATGTGCTCTAGTTATCGCCTGTTATTTGACCTAAAAGATGACGAGTTAGTAAACAAAATTTTTGGACACAATTATCTTCTTCCTTAACCATGAAAGAACAATATTTATTTTCAAAAATTTTGTACTAATTTTGGGATAAACGCCTATCCACGAGTAAAAATCCCAAGACTGATAAACATAATATATATACACGTAGGTGTGAAGGCAGACGGAAGGGTACCATAGCTTACTCTGATTAATTGGAATCAACTTATTTGGAGCGTAGTTCACATAGTTCAGTAGTTGGTTTAATTTAGGTTTTAGTTTGCAATTTGACTTCCAAAAAAATGAAGTACCAACTAAGCTTAACGACTCTTTCATTTACTTTACCGCCAGTGTATCTTGATCTGCGATTTTGTTCAGATATTACAGTCGTGACTCGTCAGGTTTCAATCGAATATGAAAACTTAACTTAAACTGTTAGCCAGCTTCAGGAGTTTAGCCTCGATGAACGATAACTCTCTCATTAAAGAATTAACATATACTCCAAGGACAAATATTTAGAGTTACTCAATACTTTATTGCTCCGCAAATTACATGCAGACTATATGAAGTATACACACTCATATAAGGCCCTGTTGGGAATCTCGTCACAATTTTATTTATTAGATTATTACGTATATTATTAATAATTTTTAGTATTTGATTATTTAATATATATATATTAAATATAAAACGTATATATTATTAATATATATATATATATATATATATATATATATAAAATTTGTATTATATATATATATATATAATACAAATTTTAAAAACGAAATGACTAATTTAGCAAATGTTAATAAAAAAGGCAATGATTTTGAATAATGGTAGGTTTACTAATTGTAGGTACCAAACACCCCGTATTTTTCTAGAGGAGAAAGTATAGAAGACTCTATAACGGATTGGATAGAGAACCATATGTACACATTTTTAATTATCACTTGCTCGGCGGTGAAGGATAAAAATATCGTGACCGTCCACGAAAATGTATTTAAAAAGACGTATTTTTTACGGATGTTGTGGAGATCTGATGTCAATCGCTCCATATCAAACTCTGTATCTTCGCCAAATCCCAATGGTTTAGAAAACGGCTATGCTAGGAAGAAGAATACGTGCGAACAACCGAAAATACGTACGAAAAATACAGAGAGCGTGCTTGGGACCCTAAAAGATGATAAATTATATGACTGTATATAATATAAAGTAGGCTAATAACAATAGTCGTAAACATTCAGAGAACAAAACTCGGTATTTTATCCAACTTTAAAAATGTGCGAAGTAACGGAAGTGGGCTATCCTTCACCCCGTATATCTTGCCACAGCATATTGCCAGCATCCACGCGCTCCTTGAAAGTTAAAAGGGTCCACCTTATTAAAAGATGGAGCAAAGTACAGTTAAGTGTCTAAAAATATTACACACTATTAAAGTAAAATGAATAGAATTATTGGATTTTTTTGGCTCGGCAAACGTTTGGCAGTGCACATTTAATTTTTTGAGTATAAGAAATACTGTTATTACATTACATATTACGCATACGCATGAACATAACAATTTAAGGAAACGGTCGTCGACTTCAGGGAAAGCGGCTTACTGAAAATACATATATAGTGTGTTGCATTTAAAAGCTTCCCACGAAGTTCAAAGTGCACAACATTTCCCTCCACCACAGCCGCACCACGGGATTGTAGACGGCACAGCCATGCAATTCTCTAAGCGACTCGTAATGGCTGTGTGCGTCGCTGTGATCACAGATGTCACAGCTTTGACATCGTCTGCTGCGATCACGGCTAAATTATTTGGTATTCTATAAGGCTATATGCGTACGCGAGGCTGTTTGCCTTGCAGAATTCCAATTTCAAATGCAGCCTTGCGGCGCTAGTGTCGCACAACCATGAAAAGCGACACCAAAGAATTGCAATTTTGTGTTCAAGGCTGTAACAGCCGATGTTTCCGAGGATGTAAGGATGTTTGCTCTTACAGAATTGCATGGCAGCTCCTTTGTTATTCGTATCCGAAATAGACACAAAGAGATCACCGAGTAAATGGTCTTTCTCCTTAGCGCCATAATCCAAACCTCTACCCAGTTTTTGCAGTAGTGGCGTGGTCGGTTGACAGAATTTCCCTCGGCAGCTTTAGCGAGCAACCAGAAAGCATGGTTCCCAGAGGCTCGCAAGCCGCTCGTCAGCTCTGTCGACGAAATCGAATATGAAGGTAAGCAGTTATTGAAACAGATAGTTAAATACAATTTCCAGGCATTTTTTTAAAGTCCAAGCACTTGTGACTAGCCGTTAGCGCAAAATTTTAGTGTGGTACATTTGCCACTCACGGGATATACGTCCGAAATGTCTGGAAACGTCTACCGGCCGCATCACAGATGTAAGTGAGTCAGGAGTCGAAAGGTGCGCTGCAGTTACTTTTTTTGTGGTGGCAAATGAATATGTGACCTGACTGATTTGCATGTTCATCACTCGTGCGTTATCGATCTCGAAAAAACTCTTTCACGATTTTTTTAGGGTTCCGTACCCAAAGGGTAAAACGGAACCCTATTACTGAAACTCCGCTGTCCGTCCGTCCGTCCGTCCGTCCGTCTGTCACCAGGCTGTATCTCATGAACCGTGATAGTTAAACAGTTGAAATTTTCACAGATGATGTATTTCTGTTGCCGCTATAACAACAAATACTAAAAAATCGAATAAAATAAATATTTAAGGGGGCTCCCATACAACAAACGTGATTTTTAGGGTTCCGTACCCAAAGGGTAAAACGGAACCCTATTACTGAGGCTCCGCTGTCCGTCCATCCGTCCGTCCGTCTGTCACCAGGCTGTATCTCTTGAACCGTGATAGTTAGACAGTTGAAATTTTCACAGATGATGTATTTCTGTTGCCGCTATAACAACAAATACTAAAAAATAGAATAAAATAAATATTTAAGGGGGCTCCCATACAATAAACGTAATTTTTTTGCTCATTTTTGCTTGATATTGATAACGGCAACAGGTAGAAGCTTGAAATATTCACAGAATATTTAGTTATATATTCATTTTTAGAATAAATAATTAAATTAAAATTTAACAAATATTTAAGGGGGGCTCCCATACAACAAGCGTGATTTTTTTGCTGTTTATAGATAATGGTACGGAACCCTTCGTGCGCGAGTCCGACTCGCACTTGGCCGATTTTTTTATCTCGTTTTTGCTCGATATTTATAACGGCAACAGGTAGACGCTTGAAATATTCACAGAATATTTAGTTCTATATACACTTTAAGAATAAATAATTAAATTAAAATAAGACAAATATTTAAGGGGGCTCCCATGCAACAAACGTGATTTTTTTACCGTTTTTATAGATAATGGTACGGAACCCTTCTTGCGCGAGTTCGACTCGCACTTGGCCGATTTTTTGTAGAACTCCATGCCTTGGGAACCTTATACCAAGTAGTAGGTACCTTGGGAAACCTTGGTAGGTAGTTAATTCCTCTGGAACTGCACAGTACACCGCCATTGCAGTTCCAATGTGTGTGGATGATTTCCCGTTATTATGTATGTTCATAGCCAGCGGTGCGGTTGTAGAGGAAAGCTTTTGGCATTGTACCGAACAGTACAATAGGTAAGGAGGGAACGTCGCCTTATAAAATAAATGGCTCAACCTTGTGTAAGCTTAAATTAAATATTTGTCTAGAAAAATTGCAATGTAAATATTTTTTAAATTCCAACCGCATACATTAATCATTTTAGTAAACTCACTATACATAACACTGATTTATCGTTCGAAAAGCTTGCGTAAAACTGTAAAATAAGCGAAGTGATAAATGTAACACTTCCCGTTACTGACTTGCATTTTGATATCGTGATGCAAACATTGCTACTCTTATTTTCGATTTAAGATGCTGAATTTGCGTGAAATATTTAGTTTTTGTTTTAAATTTATTTGTAGGTAATAAAAAATAAATCCTACTTATATTATCCTACTAATATTATAAATGTAAATGTCCGTTTGTTTGTTACGCTTTCACGCGAAAACTACTGAACGGACTATCATGAAACTTTGTTCACATATTCTTGGAGGTATCAGAAGTAAAATAGGATACTTTTTATAAAAAAAAAAATCAATGCGTGCGAAGCCGCGGGTAAAAGCTAGTAATATTATAAATGTGAATGTCCGTTTGTTTGTTACGCTTTCACGGGAAAACTACTGAACCGATCATCATGAAACTTTGTACACATATTCTTGAAGATATCAGAAGTAAAATAGGATACTTTTTATTAAAAAAATATATTTTTTATCAATGCGAGCGAAGCCGCGGGTAAAAGCTAGTCTTAATATAAAGCTCGATGGCGTAGTTGAGCGTATCATTCTAACCGAACACGTAGGTTAAGCAACGTCTATGTCTATGGATGTGTCTATCATTCTCGAGCTTCTCCGTGCTTTGTAGGGCACGTTAAGCCGTCGGTCCCTGTTGGCTTGAAAATACTAGTTGCGCAGTGTAGTGCAGTATGCTCTTAAACCTTTCTGTTGAAGGCGGACCCGTATCCATGCAGTGGGATGAGTTAGGGTTGATGTTCCTATTGCAATTGCAAAAACAGAGGTGAGACTTTGCGAGTTTAAATTATTAGGTACGTCATAAAATAAGAGCACGGGAGAGTCGATTATGACACGAGCAGAATACGATTGCGCCTGCAAAGGAATAGATAGAAAATACTTTTAATAGCATATATTAAGCTTGCAGCACAAACTACAGTCTTCTATAAGGGCCGTCTCTTTTTAGTCTGATTTACCTTTAATAATGTATTTATGGCATTCCCCCGAACATTAATTCGTATACGTAGCTCGAGGTTGAATTCGTCAATAAATCTTATTTCTTTAGCCGAGTGGCGGATTGGTAGATCCTATAATCCTGTAGAGTTAGTTACCGATAAAACATTTTTCCCGTTTACACTCACACGAGTATAGTAAATAATGTAATACTGGTTCTAGAGAGGTTTTGTTTCGAGAACCCCTAAGTCATGGAATTAACTCCATGACGAGGTTTCCTAAAGGACTAAAGTTTCCAATTTTTGACAGGATCAACCACACGTTAGTGATGTTTTTATGTCAAGTATCAATAGGTTAGGTAAGTAGTTAGGTAATGCTTACCATCAGGTAGCCTACTTGTTTGCTTAGTATTATAAATAAGGTGAAACGAAAAGTGACCCCGCTAAGGTTATTTGTTACGTTTCTAGACAAGGAATCCAAAAATAGTACTTTCAAGGACATGTTTCATGTTTTGCAAAATTATCCGTTAAAGTACTGCTTTTGTTAAGGTTAAGGTTCTGGAAACAAATACCAGTAAACGCAGCGTAGGAGTAACCCCTGCTATATGAATTACCATTGCATGGTACTTAGCGAAGTTCGTAGGCTTAAGTTCGTAGTTCGTAGTAATTGATCGCAGCAAGCACTCCGAAATATCTGGCCGCGTAGTACGTAGTGTGTAGTGGGCCGCTTCCTGTGTGAAAAGCGATGGCTTTTCACACAGGATTTATTTTTCATTTACTGTGGTAACACAGTAAATGAAAAATAAAAGCGAGAAAAAAGATCTCAAGCTCAAAAATGCGAGCATACTATGATAATCTTCTTCTTAGTATTATCCCGTTTCCTAAACCATTAGGATTAGCGGAGTCCGTTACCTAAACCCAAGGATTTGGCGAAAATACTGATTTTGACATGGTGCGACTGCCGTCAGACCTCCGCAACCCCGAGGATAAACCAGATCATTCTTAGGTAAGGTCACACGTATTTCGAAATATTATTTCTTGGACGTACGGGTTTCTTCACGATGTTTTTCCTTCACCGCCGAGTAAGCGATAATTAAATACATGTAAATACATCCGAAAATAGTTAATAGATTCAGGCGTTATTTTGCGAAAGTCAAATTTACATGCAATTTGATCTAACCTGCTTTGTGTGCTTCCGCCATCAATTAGTTCATTCGGCCTAGTAACTAATAACATGCTACAAGTCACTTGTAGCATTATTCTTACGATTAACGTCTACAACGCCTGATGATGCCTCGTGGAGAGGAGAAACACGTGTCGCAGCGACGACCAGGCCAGTCGTGGCAGCGACAGTGGTGGTGGGAGCATGCGGATTCTGTTCCAGATGGCGGACGACCGCAGCAGCCGAGGCAGAGACAACCGGAGCAGCCATGGCAGCGTCGGCATGTTGCACTTACTAACAGTAGTGGGGACGGCCGGCGCTAGGCCACATGAACTAATTGGTGGTGGAATCACACAAAGCAGGTTAGATCAAATTGCATACATCCGAAAACACAAATGTACATGCCAGGGTTTGGAAAGGTTGGTCACAAGGGCTCTTTATTCACTGGTCTACAAATGCACTGCTCACTACATGTAGGTTTTATAAACTTACACTGCATTCAACAATATTATCGTCATCTCTATTAGTTTAATCTTCGTAAAGGTTTTTTTTTTAATAGTAGTCATATCCACAGGCCCGTGCCTTTGTTTGTTTATCTTTTTTTTTTTGTCAGATTGTTAGTTTTTTATTATCGCTCGGCAAGTGCGATTAGAATAAGTGCCTTATTATTATTATTTTTTTTTTTTTTATTACTAGTTTTTATTTTAGTTTTTGTTTTAAGCAGAAAGTGGGACGAGAGACGCGGGCAGACCAGTCCCTCCGAGCGGCACCCGTTCACGAGTTGACGCAGAGGGCAGCCATCACCGTGTTCAACCATATTTTAGGGAACTCGAAAAGGAACTTGTAAAGGTTTTAAACAAGTTAGTTCAGTTTAGTTTTCTACGATATTGAACTCTTGAACTGACATGTATGTGACTTAGTTAAGATTCTCATATTTGTTTATTTCGTAACAGCTATTTTCACAAACATACATTTATTATATTAGCAGTAGGTACTGTGGAAAATTATGTGTAAATAATATTAATTTTACGCTATGTTTAGGTTATATCGATATTTAAAATTAGTTTATTTTTTCATTGTACATTATACACTCATTAAAAACTAATGGATTCACTGGCTCAATTTGAAAAGAACATGGCGCAATGAACATCTGTAAAATTAAAATGACACAAGTTAAGACAATGCTGGAAGCAGCTGGACTCATTACACGTCAATCGATAGTGAGTTTCATACTTTCATATCCTTAATTTGAAATACTTGAACTTAAATTTCAGATCTAGTTTTATTCTCCAAACAATCGTCGTGAATATGAGGTTTGAAAATTTACGTAGTTTTTGACCCACAATTTCAGTAAGTTGTGTAGTACAATTTTCGGTCGGTTTGTGGTTATCATTCTGTAGTGAGTAATTGTAAAATTGTCTCTACGACATAGTAGCTGCGGATTCCAAAAAGCGCGCAAAATACACGGGCAATCATGATAATCTGCCCACTATAACATTCAGTACCGCGACTTACATTCAAATTTATTTATTTACGAGTATTTGCTCTTAACCAGGGTAAATACGGGCGCTCGCTGTGCCGCATAAGTACTTTACGGCTAAATAAACGATAATATATCTTTTCGTCAGGAAAACGATTATTTAATCTATAACCTTAACAACTTTGCAGTAAAGTAGGTACTTGCAGAAAAACCTTCCAAGATTGTTTTGCTTAAAATTAAATAAAATAATTTATTATATCGTTACATATTATGTTCACCTATTTTTAGTTTGGATAGGAGAAACGACTAAGTAATATTCGTCTTACCATTATTGCTGATAAAAAAAATATATTATTCATTTAAAAACGAATGTATTGCAAGTCACGAACCTGGTACAGGCATATGATTGTTTCTTAACCAATACGCCCACGTCTGCCATGAATGAATTGACGAAATATTAATATACTTTTAGTATATTTATTCACTAAAAATATTTTGAACTTAAAATCGACCACATAAGGTTAAGAATACATCAGTATAGGAGATAATCATGACAAATATTTTGATCTTAAACGTTGTTGTTTTAAGGTTGACAATATTGAACTAAATGTGCGTGTGTGTCATTAGGAAAATGATGTTTATTGGCGTTCACGCGATTTCAACCTGTAAGCTATGTATCCATTTTTGACGCCGATCGTACAACGGTTGTGTTCTGAAGAATTCGATGTGATACCGACAGCTTTCTTTTACAACCGCACCGCTCGCTGACTGCGTGGAGTTCATCCTCATGCAATGGTTGCATACAGTGTGGTTCCAGAGAAGTTTTCTTCCGAGAACTCTCAAGTTATGAAATGGACTCCCAGCTGAAGTTTCTCAAGGAAGAGCATGATGTTCTTCAAGAAAGTCGTGAAGAGGCTATGATCACGCCTAGGAACATTTGCAACACCAAGATGTTTACCATCAGGCAGGCCGTAAGCTTATTTGCTACCTTAGTGGTATAAAAAAATATTAAAATGATGTGTACATCTGCTATTTAGAAAAGTGTTTCATGTACAAACTCGACGAATGATATTATATTATCTATAAACAAACTCGTCGAATACATAGTTAAAACATAAAGTAACGTATAAACATTCTAAATTACATTTAATGTACAAATTGAAATTCATGATTAAAATCTCATTTAATCAATACACCAATTAGAATTAATAAATAAACAATGTCAATCACAAAATATTGCCAACAGTTAAATATATAAATCAACACAGTGTGAATTTATTGAGTAAAAACGTGTTATTTTTGTTTATATTTCATTAAGGCACTGTAAAACACGGGACATTTATGAATAACATCGTAACTGGGTGTTTTAATTTAAATATGTAGATGCGGCAAGGAAGTATGTAACGAAGTGGAAAAATCATAAAGTTTTATGTTGTAATTTATTCATCACTCACACATACACAACTCAAGTAACGACTTACGGCCCTCTCGCTTTAAAAATATAAGGAGGGGGAAAATGTTTAACATTTCATTTATTGATTTGCCAACCATACCTTAAATTAAAGTTTTTCAAAGCATCGACACAAGCATTACTTTAATTATACACATATACAATAGCTAGAAAAGTTGTAAAATTCGTATGAAAGGCAGTGTAGCTCTTACTACTACATAGCAATGATAATAATGAGGTAGTGTGCACACAAATGCGCGTATGAAATTAGCGCAATGATTGCTCACACACTTGTATCAAACATGTATGAACGTTAGAACACTGTTTTTTTTTTTAGGGTTCCGTACCCAAAGGGTAAAATGGAACCCTATTACTGAGACTCCGCTGTCCGTCCGTCCGTCTGTCACAAGGCTGTATCTCATGAACTGTGACAGTTAGACAGTTGAAATTTTCACAGATGATGTATTTCTGTTGCCGCTATAACAGCAAATACTAAAAAATAGAATAAAATAAATATTTAAGGGGGCTCCCATACAACAAACGTGTTTTTCTTTATCATTTTTGCTCGATATTGATAACGGCAACAGGTAGACGCTTGAAATATTCACAGAATATTTAGTTATATATTCACTTTAAGAATAAATAATAAAATTGAAATAAAACAAGTATATAAGGGGGGCTCCCTTACAACAAATGCGTTTTTTTTTGCCGTTCAACGTTTCAACAACGTCGGGAGTCATACAAGCATACGGTCCACCTGATGTAAAGCAGTTACCATAGCCTATTAACGCTTGTAATGTATTAAGTATCAATCACGCCATGCCACCTCTGCTGCTTACACAGCGACTCCGTAGGAGCTTACTGGTGACCACATTCACACGCAGGAACACTACATCCCTCTACGGAGTTGTTATTTGGCTGCGGTTTTCTGTGAGGTGGAGGTACTTCCACAGACGGGCTGCTTTGATGCGCTCTACCTCTCTTAAAACATCCAGACCAAGACAAACAGCCATGTTAATGCGCACAAATGTTTATCTTGTGTAGGAATCGAACCAACGAGCGTTGGTGTCAAAGTCGCGTCTTACACGACTGAGCCACCGAGCTCGTCAAATGTTTGTACACTCTTTCATGTACCAGGTTGTTCTAATCTGGTCATGGGTTCTGTAAGCTTTACACTGCTCAACTCGTAATATGCACACAAAATTATTCACTGGATATAATGGCCGCTTCGCGGAAATTTTGTATGACACTGAAACTGACAGCTGGCCTTACCGCTGTTCGTTATGTTCGATACGAACCATTTCACATAAATTTCAAATTAGAGAGATAGACCTTCAATGTGCTTTATATCAAACAAATGAACAATTCATATATTAAACCGCAGCGAAATGCACACCAACTAAAATGATGGAAATTTAACTATTTATCTGTTTACATACTACATTGATGCAAATTACTGGGCATTTAGACATTACTGTAAATTTTATAACTGGTATAAAACTATAATACACACATCAAAAGTGTCTAGGGATCAACATATATTTTTGCAATAACTTTTCTCCTGATTGATATTAATTAAAATTTTCTTTAAGGATTCATCAAATAAAGTGTTTTCGTTTGTCTACAGTAACGATAAACCAAGTCACCTTTGCATTAATAATTGAATAATAATCTCAAAACTCTAAAATCAGTGGTGCATGGTAGTCGATTTTTTTTATTAGAGGGGGCAAACGAGCATGTGGATCACCTGATGGTATGTGATTACCACCGTCCATAGACATCAGCAACACCAGCAACACCAAAGCCATTTTAGGGAACTATAGGCTCTTTTCTTGAACGCACACATATCGTATTTAGTCGGGAACACCGCCGAGGATATTTTATTCCACAATTGTAGTTGTAAATGGTAGAAATTGCTTCAAAAAGCGCACTGTAGTAGATTACTTCTCATCAAGATGGTGAGGATGAAATTTAAGTTTATGGAGAGAGGTATGATAGTGCAACTCAGCGGTTGGTATTGAGTTTGTTTAACTTAATACCAGCCGCTGATTTGCTCTTCCGAACACTCCCCATGATACAATTTGTACTGTACACAAAGAGAAGCAACGTCTCTTCATGTTGTGTTTCGGTCACCGATGATTCCAACTGCTCTACGTTGTATGCGATCAAATGGTTTCACATTACACTCATGTTAAAAAAACACTTATGCTTTTATAACATGGATTTTAAAGCACCTTTTCGCATAACTTTTCCATTGATCTATAAAATAAAGCATATTCGTAAAAAACTCTTGGACAAGGACGATTAATTTAAAAATGTAATTAAGTAATAAAATATAGTTATCACCTAAAAAGCTACGAAAAAATTTGCCCACTGTGATGGTATAAATAAGACTTCGATGGTGCTGCAAATGCAATCTTTTTTTGAATCCACCTATGCAAAGCGGTTAGAGTAGCATATAAATACTTCTAATACATTAAGCATCGCTTGTGAAAAGCTACCTCTGCTGCTAATACAGCAACAGATTAGGAACTTACTGTTTAGCTCACTTACTCGCAGGAACACAACAAGCGTAATATCAAAGTTATTTTATCTAATGTGGAAAGACAATGTCAATGGAGCGTTGGCAAAACTTCTTGCTAAGTAAGTACGTAAAAGCTTGGTCCAGAACGCACAGCTGACTATACATCATCCATTAGTAGTTTATTAGTTATTTATCTACATAATTCCTAAATTCTTTACGATTATGAATGATATAAAATGTTCCTCAGCCGAAATGTATTTTGTTATATATATATATATATATATATATATATATATATATATATATATTTAATGTTCACAAAAGACTTGCGATGTCATTGTTCCACTGTTGATAACATTTCTTCGCGTACCAAAAAGTTCAGCAACTCCAATCTTTGTCGTACCCACTGGGGTTATATTACTACGTACATAATAATTCAATGGTCGTACCATTAAAAAGTCGATCACCTTGTCTGTACATGTATTCCCTTCTTCCTACAATATGGGATGCGTGAAGAAGCATCTTGCGCGTCAGCATGGCAGCGTCAATTGACAGGATACTATGAAGTCTTTTGTAAGTTGCAGCAGTTGCAGTACGATTTGGGCTTCTCTTTCGCTTGCCATCAGGCAAAGAGGAGCTACTGTGCTGAACTTATAAAATAAGAAAAGGGATAGTCTCTATTTTCAAATCCATGTGGTTTGCTTGGCTAAGCCATATTCTTTTAGATGCCGACCGCCTAATGCTAACACGGCATTCTCTAGTACAAATAGGAATTTGTGAAATACTATTTGTGGGTCTGATACTTGGCAGAACACTATAATAATCGTAAATAGATCCCGAAACATGTGCAGCGATTAACAAAGTGCTGCCTCCTCTAGTGCTGCGCACAAATGCTGGTCATCTTCAAACAATCCTAGAGCCTTGCACGCGGATTGGAAATTGGGATATAACTGTCCATCTATAGTTTTCAATACTTGAAGCGAAATTGGGCCCCGGATCTCATGAAGAAGCATTCGAAGATTATAACATTATTTATTGTTCGGATGAACAGTATAAACACTACCCAAAGCGTGTTCTTTTTTTACACCTGGTCTGCATTCAACGTTTACTACTTTTTTCCTTCTTTGGAACTTTCGGTTATCCCAAACGTAGTACGCGTGTACTTCAGGGTAAAGCAACGTTTTTTAAAGTCGTCTACTTTACACAAATCAAAAGAAGAGAAGTATAGTTGTAGGAGGACTATTCACTCTGTCGCATATTAAATTAATAAATTCTTTGCCCATTTTCCAAATGTACAGCACGGTGGACTACGGGAGGGAAACGCTCATGATTGAGGAATTCAAGGATTTGCCACATTGCTAATGAACTTATATATCTTCCACTTACGTAGATTTTGACTTCATTCTTCTCATTCTCTAAGCCAAAAGACGCCTGGTCCGAGCCCTTATTTATATACTTGCAAACGTACTTTTATGGATTTCACGGAATGACAATATTCCACATTTACGTGAACACTACATGTTCTTAACAGTACAAAATTGTAAGGAACGACCCAACGATTATCTATGTCTACGCCCTTGACCATAGAGAAACCACCATCATCAGGTGAACGTCTCTTGTACTGCGGACCGTGGTCACCAGTTTGAGTTTCTTCAATGAGAGCTGTAATGTTACAACCTTATTTAATGATTTATATACAATCTTTTCTTAGCATGCTCTGTTTAGTTTATGACAATTTGTCAAAAATAATGATTTGTAATTCAAAATTTTAAAATATTACATTTTAGTGTCGGAAAACAGAAAACAAGGCAGTCTGGAGGAAGCTTTCGAGAAGGAGAGATTCAGTGCACCACGTCTGAGACCACCAGCCTCCTGCTGAGGGCTACGTGGTGAAACCTCGGGATATTACTACCCTTTTCCAAACTCGATAATTTCCGGACATCTAACTAATCTAAAAATTATAATACCTGCAGCCCCTGTTGTGGACTACGGCGGCTGACAAAGATACCGCTGCGGTGTTGGTCCGTAAGGCGGTCCCCACCATTACCAACAACTTCTACGTCTGGATCTGCGTGCTGGCTAGCACGCTAACCTGCCGTCTACAGTCGTCGACCACTATAGCCGGCGGCCACTAAGTACACCCACCAGTGATTCTATCAGTGATATACCGGTTAGACAAATTAAAACGCGAGTTCTTAAAGACCTTATTTAGCCGAACTTAAAGTGAACCCTTTTTTATATTTATTATATTTTGTAAAATAGACCTATTAAATTTGTATCGCTTTTAATACTCCCTTTTCTTACTAGTAACATAACAGAGCCTTGGGGCAATGTTTGCTGCACTGCATTATCTTTCATACACGGCGAATTTTGATTAAAACTTCCACAAGGGCCATGTATCGTATTACATTTAACGATTTCGTGAAGCTCAGGTTCAAGTTTGGGATCGGGTATTTCGGCACAAATAATATTGTCGATTTGATCCGGATTAATATGATTCTGAAGCTATAACAGAATATAAATATGTGTAAGACCTCTTTTTTGCCATTATGTTGAATACATAAGCATCTTATATCAGCGAATATTTTACCTTTTGTTAATAATTTCATGAGCTTCTTCACCTTTAATCGAAACACTCTAGAAATTATGTCATAGCGATCATGAGATCCTTGACCTGTAAGCAAGTGCTCTTTTATCTCGTCCCGGCAGAGATTACACGTAAAAGTAATAAAGTGGTTAGGACGAGCGTAATGTCTGACGTAGGTTATCACGTCTTGTGTTTTTTTGTGCATTCTTGGCCCACCCGTAAAAGATGATGGGAGTACAACCAATTGACCAAACTGATTAGCTTCAGTGTCTAATAGCATCTTTCAAATGCTGTCAACATGCAATTTGGCTTGATTGTTTTTAATGTAACTTAGTTTTTCGGTTTCGACTTTGGCGTATTCGTCTACCAAATATTCGTTGAAGAGAGCATGATAATTGCGAAATAGTTGTCTTCTCCTTCTATGATCATTATACTCTATGCGTAAAAACTTGCAGAATTGAATAAGCTACAATAAGATTATATTTTAAAAATGTAAGTCGTGTCTAAGTGCCCACGAGGGCCCGTTCCCAAATAAAGATTTTTTAACTTTTTGTTATTTTTTTATCACCGATCGTATTTACATACTATCTCAGCACAAAATTACTCTTCGATACATTCAAAATTACCTTCCATCGTTATTACACTATTTTTGAAATTAAAATGTCAATCCGTCCAGTTTTATCGCAATAAATATCGACAACCAAAATAGATACGTCTGTTAGTTTCTTCAAAATCACATGTCACTGAAATAGCTAAGAATTCTAATAAATCTGTCACAGATAAAGTCAAAGCCCGCACCCACGCGTCATCTCACTGAATAGCCGAACCATTACGGTCAACAGCCGAAATTAAAGGCGAAAGCTCCCAAAACTCGTAACTTTCAATGTGTTACCTAATAAACGTCCAATATCGTGATTGTACGTGGCCGGGATTTTCATGGCCAGGTAAATTTCCCCGTCCCTCTACCAGGAAGGGAGCACCAATAAAAATCATTAAATTGCGGGTCAAGCTTGACCGGACCAGGTGGACCGCAATATGCCGGGGACAAAACCTGCATCCATAATGTTTGATAGCTGCGACTCTGGAGAGAAGGTAAAAAATTCTTGTTTGTACGTGCAAGAATTTTAATACATGAAATGCATATCTAATAATAAAAATGCAGTGAAATAATATACCTGGTCCTTTTTAAATACTGTGCCTTATGAGGACCGTAAGTAAAATAATACCAATTTTATAAGTGGCCGAACCAGTATCTGGAGATAAATACATTTTACTGTGGTAAAAACTCAGTTATTTTCTACATGTAGGTGTAAAACAGAGAATTCTTTCAAGTGTTATGTACGGTAGGTATTATAATTTTGTAGTAGTCTTTTTTTCGAGACTTCTGCGCTGTTCTCTTTCTAAAAATTGTTGAAATATTGACACCAAATCCAGCTTTAAAATATACGTAGCATACAGTATTTCTTTTATGAAGAATTATTTTTGTAATTACAAAGAAAATAAAAATTTAAGTGAAGCTGACGGATAGTTCTTAATAGTTTTGGCTATAAAATAAAACTAGTGTCTTCAACAATTTATAATCAGAAATGTTTGAAAACACCATAGAAAAACAATTCAATTATAAAATGCTGTGATAAAGATGATAAACGATCTGAAGTCAGTCGATAATGATAGTTATCAAATATGTAACCTTACGTAAAACGCTCATATAGGAACCATCAAAATAATAAGTTTAGACTTATTTTTAAATAATAGGATTTAATTTCAAACCATGCAAAATAACGTACACCTGGTCTCCACAAAATGAAGAAATATTAGATAGATATACCATCAAGAGTTAGCGGTTATATGATTTAGTCAGTTAGTTAACAGAAAGTTGGAGAGCATACAAAATAGCTTTGAATTGAAATTAAGATAGTTTAATTGGAAAACTTATTTTACTGTTTACCGAAGGTCTTCGTTGTGGTTGTAAATTATTTTAAATATTTTTATATTATTGTTAATCACGAGTTAATGTTAGAACACATTAGAAGATATTGTGAAACTTTTTTCATCTTCGCGATTTTGATAAAAAAAAATTCTTATGCTATAGTTTTCAAAGCTATAATGTTAAAAAAAAAGTTATATTTCCTAAATAAATGTAGTATTGTGTGCATACGAGGCCGATGCGGATCGTTAGTAATATTTAATGTTCAAAATTCGAACAGTTAGGAGCAGCTAGAAGCACTAATCTTTGAGTTCATATATTTTATTACTCATGATATCATGAGTAATAAAATATATGAACTCAAAGTATACTCACCTACCACGAACAAATTTGTCGTGTGCTATTAGAAGATGGTGATGCTAGAAATAGACGAGCGTCCTTGAAAGAAGTGAGTGATGTGTGTAAAGACCTAGTCACATGGCGCTTGGTTCTCTCTGCCTACCCAACAAGAGACTTGCAGTGAAGATGTATAAGGAATACAATAAGCAAACTCTCTCCTTCACATTTTATATCTTTTTTTAATTAAACTATTCCAAAACACGAAAACCCATGATCAGGCACCATGTTGTCTATATGTTGAAGCGCATTTCTCATTTTCTTTTTTAGTAAATTACATCCGTACTGCTAGGTGGTCAGTTATATATAATATCCAAAATTCGAAATGTTATGAGCAGCTAAGAGGATTAACCTTTGACTCCATGTATTTTATTTGTTGGTCCACGTATTATCTGTACAATGTATAAAATATTTTGATGTTATAATTTCTTGTTTCATGATAATGTTTGTTCTTTTCTACTGTAATACTGTACATTTTAGGCTATTTGAAATAATAATAATATCATCAAATCGGAATAAATAAGCGTCAGTATTTGATATAACCTACATTTTTCTCGAAATGGGCTCAAAAAGATTTGTTAGGAAGATCAAGTATAAAAAGTATACGAGGAAATGTGATAGGCAGACCTCCATCTCATAAGGGTCATAAAAAAGACATAAAACTGGTTATTTCAAATATCAAGCATAAACCGCAATAGAACACATTCAGTGTTCTATTTCTTTAGTTTTAACATATAAAAAATTCGTTCTCGCACGTATTACGTAATTTTTATTCTTGGCTAGTCTGAATAATACAATTTTATTTCATATCGCTAATGAAATTCGATATTAAAATTTTGCATAAATGTTTGACATAAAGCTGCACATACTGTATGTTCTACGTTTCAATCTGAACTAAACTTTTAAAATAAATTCTACTTCATACAACGGAAATAATACCAGCAGAACAATACTGATCGGTATCTACTTATTAATATTTTAAAGAATTTGTTAACAGTACTTGCGACCGATACAATTAATTAATAACCCATATATTTTATGCACTTACATAATTTAAATCTTTCTGTTACCAAGACCCGGACATGTAATCGGAAAAAACATGTGAAAATTCTCAAGTCAGCTTTACAGTTCCAGATTTTTTAAATTCTTGGCAAACCCTTTCCGTAGGTACCTACGTGCCCTGAGAGCCAATAGCAAACGTATTCATGAGGAGAATGATTCCGAGTGACCTCTGCGGCAAGATTTGGCAATAAACGTTTGGTACGTGGGTATATGTATAATTTGAATGTTTACTACACTAGACCTTAATTTTGTTTGAGGTTTACAACTTATTTCGTGGAGAGAGGGAGAACAATGGCTCTCGACTATCGTGATAAGCTACAACAGTTCATATTATTTTCTTTTATTAAATCAGCATTTAATTATAGAATGGTCGACAATAAATCCCGCCAATATTATGCATCCGTAAGAATAGATAAATCAAATAGTTTAGAAGAATCTACACAACTTGCTTTAATTATGTCTATCGGAACTTATACTTTAAGATATCTATAGCTACTAATTTAACAATGGCGATTTATTTTAAATCTTAATTCACAAATATTTTTGGAATACTAGTGATTCAAATTGGCGAAGGTACTATATCGATACTTAAATCAAATAAAAAAAACATATTTGGTTAAATTACACAAAAAAATTACGCAGCGCTATTTGGCTCTAAACTAAGCGAAGATTATAAGACCGACAATCACATGATATGCTTTCCTTTGTTTATAATCCCTAGAAAATACTCAGACACTGACAAACCAACATGTATGTACATAGCTGTTTGTCTTGTACGATAATCGAAACCACGACCCTTAAATATAAAATGGCTACTACCTACTAGCGACCAGACCATAGATCTTTCAGTACTCGAGAATATAACAATCACAATTTCTTCTCATTAGATTCTACAACTCGAAATAAAAAGAACAAACAGCCCAATAAACTTATATTGTTAATAGATTCAGATGTTATTTTACGTGTCATTTCATGCATTAATAGTCTTAAACGAAATTGAATATAACTTTTAATACTCAACTTTTAAACCTTTGTTCTTATGGGACTAAAAAAAAATACTTGAGGATTTTCAATTTGGAAAAGGTTTGTTGTATTACAAATGATGGAGACGCAAGATGGACCCAATTTTGGTCATTCTAATTTACAGGCAATTTGATGTAAACTACTTTGTGTGCTTCCGTTACAGATTAGGTTATGTCAGCAATTCTTAGCATGTTATTCTAACGACTTACATCTATAGCGTCTGAGGATGCTTCGTGGAGAGGTGAAACACGCGTCGTAAAGACGATCGAAGCAGCTAGGCAACTATGGCGGGTACATTCGTTTCATGTATCAGATTGCGGACATTCGTAGAGACGACCGCAGCAGCCGAAGCAGATAGGGCCGGAGCAGCCATGAAAACGACGGCAATCATCTACTAATGGATTGGGGCGGATGTCAGCCAGCACAAGTTAACATAAACTAATCAAATTGCAAGAAACTTAATATATCTTCACGTCGAGTCCCTTGTAATCGTAACGTTTTTGTAAGCTGGATTTAATTAGTTATTACTTTCAAGAGCTCCAGGATTATTGATGATTAAGATAACGTGGTAGTGTTTTTCGATCCCAGAATACCCGGATGCTACCTTAATACCAAGGCTCGTGGATTCGATTCCGAAACATTTGGGTGCATGAACATGTTTATTCATCTTAACCTGGGTATTTTTAAGACAGGTGGGGCGCACCAAAGCAGCCCGTCTGAGAAAGTACCTCACAAAAAACCGCAGCTAAGTAACAACTCTCGGGAGGGTTGCTGTATGCCTGCGAGTAAGTGAGGATATTAGTAATATCCTAAGAAGTTGCTGTACTAGCAGCAGTTTTGGCATTGAGTGAGCGATTCAGGTATTATAAGCGTGCAGAGGCAACGGTATCCATTTTAAATCTTATCACGCTCGTATGCCTCCCGGCATTGGCAAAAGGTTAATAAAGCAAAATAAAACACGATAACTATGCTTGTCTATATAGCAAACCATTGTCGACAATTGCATGATGATGCCTGTAAACCAATACTCGATTCTCGATGAATTTTCATTGCACTGGGAAATCATTGCTTAGGTTGGAATGGCACTTCACATTAATTTAATGCTACAATAATGTTACAAAGAAAGGAAGAAAAAAGAAGATATTTCAGAACACCTGCAAAATTTTAAGGTTAAAACTGTGGCGTGGCTGATGTGGTACTGGACTGACAGTTTATTTTCCATAATTGCATTTAAAACTTGTGTCGTATTTATAATTTGTTCTAAAGTGCATATAATAGAACAAATGGAGAAAAATTATTGAATATAAATGGTAAAAGAAAATCATCAAATAAAAAATAACATTGGAAATATAAAGACAAAAATGAAGAGGCATATAAGTCCACACTAAATTAAGTCATAATATAAAAAAAAAATTGGCTGCTATAGAATAAAAGCAATTAACAAAGTGTAAAGATTGGCGATAAGCGATTGTTATAAGAAACAGTAAACAATAAAAGATAAATTATTTACACTGTCAAGTTAGCGTAGGTAAGTTAGGAACAAATACTAGAGCCAGTTTAGTATCATCCCTTAGGGATTACAAGGGTGTTGTAGGGTCAAGTAGAACTCATGTTATTTAATTAACACCTCTACGTAAGTGTTGGGGTATATCTTATCTCTACGTAAGTGTAGGGGTATATATGGCTTAGCTTATCAGCAAAAGTATACAAAAGAATTTTTGAAGGGGGAAATCCAACGGAATGCTTCAAGAGGTACATAGTACATGTGACGATATTTAATCCCTTACGCAAAAAAGAGGGGCGTTATATGTTTGACCACTATGTGTGTGTATATGTATGTCTGTCTGTGTGTCACCGTAGCTCTTAAACACGAATCCTGAATTAGGATATTTATTTATCCAAATACAGTATTGGCATTAAATCTGCAGATTTTTTTTTGGAACATTTGTTATTTTCCTATGGTTAGGTTGTCGCCACGAAGGCCTTGATTACTAGCCAAGATGGTCAAAGTCAAAGTCAAAGTCAAAGTCAAAATCTTTTTATTCCGTAAAAATGGCTACATTTGTTTGGAATCGTCACAATTTTTTTCCCTACCGTGCAGTTTATGACTAGGTGAGCACTGATAAAAATACTGCCAAAAAACTCAGGCATCCCTCTTTTGGTATCCAAACAAATTTACATATTTTATTAATTACATTATAATTGGATCGACTCACTCCCAGGCATTTTTATCATTAATATAGTCAGATACTTTATAATATGCCCTGCTACACAATTTGGCTTTAATAGTAGTTTTAAATTTGTTAATTGACAATTCTCTTATATTGCTGGGAAGTTTGTTATAGAACCGTATACATTGCCCCATAAAAGAATTACTTATTTTGTGGAGACGGCTAGCATGTAAGACAAGATTATGCTTATATCTAGTATTTATGCTATGAGTATCACTCTTTTTACAAAATGAGTCTATGTTTTTATGGACATACAAAAGATTTTCATAGATATATTGCGATGCGACTGTTAAAATATTTATTTCTTTGAATTTTTCTCTAAGGCTCTCCCGGGGACCAAGTTTGTAGATAGCTCTTATGGCTCTCTTTTGCAATAAAAAGATGGTGTTAATGTCCGCGGAGTTACCCCAGTTTTTGTAAACCAGAAGCGTTGCTTTTGTGCTTTAAATGTGTATTGTATGTTAACGTCCAAAATACCTGTGTCCTTAAGTGCTAAACTTGTTACTTATTTATCACATCACATCAATCTAGTCATGTTTTTGTGAGCTGATTATCGACAGAGGATGGTAAGTTTCTAGTAGAAGGAATAATATTTAAGAACAAAAAAAATTTGCAGCTTAGTCGGGCATAAATCTTTTTAACTTAAACACCTCATAAACCAACTTCATTTGTTTTGCAATTTATAATCTTTTATTATAATAACAGATAATTAAACGAAATAAATACACAATAAAACTAAAACTAAATAATACCTAAGAAATCTAAAAAATAATAACCTAAAATAAATCTAAAAAGCGTGGCCCCAATGCGGCATTGTACCAGCGATGCTGGCAGCATTTCCGCGCTAAATTGCAATACTAATGCGCTGAACGAGAAAGCTACCAGCTCCTTGGTCACCAGTGACATCGATCAGACGTCTCGCTAGTTCTTTAAAAAGCGACTGCGCATCTGGACTCCACAGACCAGGGCTCCGAAAACAACAAAGTTGTAGTGCCGCCCCAGCTACCTTTATGGTAGTGCGATGGAGGTGAGAAGAGGCCAGTGTGTCAACACAAGTTGCGTCTCACACTAAAACCCGGGTAGGGTAGAGTACCCATCTTCCATGGAATCAACGGCATCCCGTCGGGTCGCTTACCATCGTTTCTGGCTAGTCCGGTAGGTTCAAAAATAGCTGGAACGTAGACAGAGGCGAGAGCCCGCCAGATAATGTCGTTGAGTGCCGCATGACGGGAGAAACGACCTGCACTTTTTTGACAAAAAAGTCCATTGTTTTTTTTATATCACTAAGGTGGCAAACAAGCGTATGGCCTGCCTGATGGTAAGCAGTTACCGTAGCCTATGGGCATTTGAAACACCAGGGGTGTCACTCTTGCGTTGCCGACCCTGTAAGAACCTCTTCACGCCTTTCTTGAAGAACCCCATACTGCAGTCCCTTGGGAAAACCTCGGCAGAGAGCTCATTCCACAACTTAATAATTCTCGGTAGAAAACTTCTCGTGAAGCGCACAGTGCGCGACCATTGCGGTTCCAGTGTGTGCGGATGAACTCCTAGTCGCCGGCGAGCTGTGCGATTGTAAAACGAGGCTGTTGGTATAATGTGGAACAACTCCTCAGAACACAACCCATTATACAGCCGGTAGAACACGCAAAGGGAAGCAAAATCTCTTCTCAAACTCAAGGGCTCAATGCCGTGTTTGAGTCCAGGATCATCGATAATCCTCACAGCTCGTCTCTGTATCGAGTCACGAGGTCCAAGCTGGTATCCAGGTGCTCCCGCCCAAAGGTGGCTACAGTACTCCATATGCGGTCTGACTTGGGACTTATATAACATAAGCCTTTGCCCCGCGCTGAAGTACTGTTTAGCTCTGTTGAGCACACCGAGTTTCTTGGACGCCAGCTTAACCTTCTCCTCCAGGGTGACCTCGATACTGAACATCGCTGGAGATCTCGATACCGAGAATCCCAATGCTCTTAGTAATTGTGAGCGGCGTGTTCTGGAATTGGGAAAATTGGGACGTTGTGTCCAAACTGATCGACATCACTGCCGCAGGGACACTTGTGTGGAGTACATACCTACCTAATGAATTTTGCAATATAAGATAGAACTATGACGGGCCGGGTTGTAATGTAGAAAATGTAGCTCTTACTGACTAGTTCACGGATCAAGATCGCATCGTCCGGCGATCGGCGTATTGGTTAAAATCCTCCCATTGGTTCTCTCTCTCAGCATATAAGCGTCCACTGCTGAATATGTGCCTCTTCCATGAATTTCCATGTCGATCAGGATGCAGCGACCCTGGTCCAGGTCGGTCCGGCCGTCTTTCTAACATCGTCCGACCATCTGGCTCTAGTCTGCCTCTGCTTCGGCTTCCGGTTCGGGACCCCAAAGTAGCACACTTTGGCTCCAGCTGTCATCAACCAATGCTCCCATTGGTTAGCAGGCACGAATCGCTGAGATATTTAGGCGCAAAAATACAATGTTTCGATGGGTGAGGGGAGCTTCATGTGCCGTCATGTGGTTTATTGATTTGTGTACAGAATCTTCAGTTCTATTTCAAATATTAATACACAAATGTAATAACTCCACTAAAGTTAGTGACGTTCAAATATGTCTTGGCATTGGCATGTAGGTAGATCATAACTAGAGTACAGAAAGTCATTTGAGCAAACATTACCTCAAATAAGTGTGGAAACCCCGAATTTATAGTAGTTCACTGACACAATCAGTTATTTCATAAAGTCTGCTTGTCTGGGATCGATCGCCTAAACGAAAATTTCTAGAACTGGAGACGACCCAAAGATCTCTAGATTTTTAACCCATTCAGATTTTCTATATAGAACAACATTACCAAAAGTCAATTTTTTTGACCGTCCGTTAAATATAATGTACTCTGAATAACTCTTAGATTGTATAAAGCCATGATCGTCTACTATGATCCCAATAAGTTACAAAACAAAAGGAAGCAAAAGTTTGCCCATGCATGCACTGTGAAATCCTTTGTCAAAAGGAAATATTCGAATCGATCCACTCTCATATATAATATCATTAACAAAGGGCATATATCCACTGCTTTGCTCATATTACAAAAAAAGGTAACAAATTGGTTGAAAAGCAAAAGCTACGACGTAATCCCTTATATGTAACGAAACCTTTCACAAGGCAAGTAGGATCCGATTTTAATACCACGTCTCAAGGCTGACAACCTACAACACGTACAATACTGATATATAGTATGTAATTAAATCCCTTTTATTCACTGAAATTAACGATCTCGGTGACGCAGTCGCGAATGATGCGACTTTGACACCGGGGTTCGATTTCCACACAGGAAAGACATTTGTGGGCATGAAAATGTCTGTTTGTCTTGGTCTATAAGTTTTCAAAAGAGGTAAGGCACACCAAAGCAGCCCGTCTGGGGAAGTGCTTCTACCTCACAGAAGACCGCAGACAAATAACAGCTCCCTAGAGGGTTGTTGTGTTCCTGTGTATGAGTAAGGTCACCAACCAGTAAGCTCCTAATAAGTTGCAGTGTTAGGAGAGAGGAAGCATTGCGCGAGTGATGCTCAATGTATTACAAGCGTTCATAGGCTACGGTAACCGCTTTATATCAGCTGGACCGTATGCTTGTGTGACTCCCGACATTGTATAAAAAAACTATACATAAATATACGAGTACATTACCCACACACACTCAAACTCGTACATATCTTCTCTCATGCCCTGCACTTAAACCATCACAGTTTGGAATTCGCACGCCAAGCATCTCATTCATGAAATTGTTATTATTACTTTGTTTAAGAGAGGTAGCGCGTCATAATAGCCCGGCTGTGGAAGAACCTCCATTTCACAGAAAACCGCAGACGAATAATAACTCGCTGAAGGGTTTTTTTTATACAACATCGCAATAAATTTAAGCAATGTCTAGAACCACAAGCTTTACAGCTTAAATGTGGATACTGTAATGTAAGAATTTAAAATTAACCCATTTCATGTATAAAGTTGTATCCATACTAAGAACAAATCTAAAAGCCGTGGGTAACAGCTAATAACTTTGTATATCGTTTTGTCATCCGACATTGTGTAATAATATCTAATAATATTGTATGCACTTATTCATTTAATCATCTTTTTTGTGTATCTTTATATTTACAATATGACATCGGTGGTTAGGGCGACAGATTAAGGAACCTCCGCACAATACGTGCAGTTCTCAAAATTGCCTTCGGTGTCCGGCTCTTGTCCTAGTGACTTAGCGAAAGTCTCTGAGAAGATGTCGGTCGAAACTTTTCGCTATTAGAGCATTCACTGACACAAATACCGGAACAATTTCTGTTGAATCAACGTCGGACATGGTGGTAACCTCGTGAGCCAAGTCCAAGTATTTTGTTAACTTGTCATTCTCAGTCTTTACTAGGTTCTCATCACATGGAATGGTGATACCAACAAGAAATGCCCTTCGTTCCAACCGGTCTACCAGCACGAGTACGGCTTATCAATTTCTGTATTGTATAGTAATGTAAATCTGAAGAGTTTGTTTATTTGAACGCGCTAATCTTTGAAACCACCAGTTGGAGTTGAAAAAATATTTTTGCATTTCATAGCGCAATACTTGAAAAAGGTTATACGAGTATGCTATTCAACATTACGATGTGATCCTTGAAAGACGAGGGAAAAAAGATAGTATTTCATTATAAATACTTTCTTTTTTCCCCTCGTCTTGTCGTGTCTATTAATCTCAATTTTAAATGTATTATAATAATAAACTATATTTGCATTGTATTTGTATCTGTGTGTATAATATTTTATGCAATTTAAATTAATTTAAATTTCAATAATATATTTTTTAATGTTAGTTATCACTGTTGTATATTATATAGTTTATAATAGTTTTTATTATGTCACACTTTTTAACATGTATATTATACCGTTACATTAATTATCATATATAAAAAAAAGTGTTTATTTATTCATCTTTCAAATATATTTTTATTACATTCGTATCATAATTTACAATTATTATATAAATAATTTTAAATTTTTGATTAGATTAGTAAAGTTTATTAATTATATCTTATTGTATTATTTTGAATTATAATATTTATTTTTGAAGCAGATATTATTATTTTAAAGTTTATAATTTAAATATTCAATTATAGAGTAGTATACTTTTCCTACTAGTAGTTTCTTAATCTCAATTAAAAACAGTTTTTCATATTTTTAATAGATTCGGGGAGTTTATTATATATTTTTACGAACATTGCTAACGGGCTAGATGTGTGTATCTGAAGATTTTGGATACAGTAGTCTATTTTGATGCCTAAGTACTCGTATTGTGAAGAAAGTTGGATATTTTCGAACGAATTTGCATGTTTCTAAAATGTAGATGCTAGATACAGTTAAGATATTATGTTTTATAAGATGAGGTTTACAACTGTCAGTTTAATTTATATTTACTATTAATATTTACGGACTAGTTACTTCTTCAAGTTAAACACGTTACTCCAATCAGTGCCGCTTCCCCACAAAACCGCACCGTAACTGAGCCAAGATAAGCCATATTAGGCACGAGAATAATATGTGACTATCACGGTACTTATATCGGTTGTGTTTTTTTATTTCTCTCAAAACTTGACAATTTAGTACAATTTTTTTGACATGAGTTTTCCTACGAATAAATAATGAGGTTTCCGATTAAATTTAACTTTAATAATAACTTTTTTGAGCAAAAAATCTTAATACAAGCTTATAATAGTATTGTCTTAGGTTTTCGCGATTGTTACACATTGAAATTAAACTATTTTTAACGGAGTTTCAGTCTTTCCTGCGACCACGGACGCTGCAAAGCGTTCGAAACGTCAGGTTTCAACAAAATAAATAAAACACGCGATACTTCCGTTAAAAATAGTTTAATTTCAACAAGCTTATAATGTATTGCATCTATGCCTGAACTAGGTAAGATTCCTGTGTCTCGGGTAACAGTGCTCCTCATCTAAAGTGTTACGAATACATAATACTCATAAAGTATTATTTTACAATTATGTGACTAAGGATCCTTTAATAACCTAATAGGAAAGTCAACAATACGGTAGGTGTACCTCTCGGCGTGTGAAATATAACGTCTATGACAATACCTAGAAGATGAAATTTAGTGACCACGTCCAGGTCTATGCTATTAAAATTTAGATTGATGTCTAAAGTATTTGGTAAGAGTGGAAGACCATGAGTTTGGTTTTTGAGAAGTTTATTTCCAGATTATGAACGCTCATCCAACACGCCGTTGTTGTTCGAATTTCTGTTGCCATATATTTTTATTATTGTGGCATGACGGGAGGATATACATTTCATCCGCAAACAAAACACAATGCTCGTCCATTATTTTAGGCAGGTCATGAACATATAATAAACTATCTATCACGTAAATACAAACATACATCTATAACTTCACCCCAAATCCCTTGCAGGGAAGGCAGAGAGTGCCGCGCGCCATGCAACTCGGTCCTTACACATGTCACTTGCTTGAATTAAACAATTTTTTAACGGAAGTATCGCATTTTATTTATATATATATCGTATTTTATTTATTTTGTTGAACCTGACGTTTCGAACGCTTTGCAGCGTCCGTGGTCGTTGTTTAATTCAATGTGCAATCGCGAAAACCTAAGACAATACTATGTCACTTGCTTCTTTAACATTCACAGTTCTTCTCATACATGCTCGTCGAATTTAAGGGGCTTCTGATGACATTACTTTCTGATAGAACACGATCAATTTTGTCATGATAGGCGTTCTTCGGCTCCTAAATATTTCTACTTTCGCTTTGTATATCTGTTGCATAATTCTTTCTCTCTGCATTTAATAAACTAATAAGCAATAAATACTTTGAAATCAATTATTTATAAAATCAAATGTAATTAAAATCACTAACTTATAAAATTGATACAATCGCTATACGCACACCGTTATTTTGACCTTTACTGATATCTGGTTGTTTATTATGGGTTGCTTTTCTGGGTCATTTTATGTCAATTCAAAGAAATATGCACGCATATCATACATTCAATCATATCATACAATTATACATTCAATTCCAATTAAATTATAACATTTTTTTTATTCATTGTCTCAATCCACAACCCATTAAGAGCTATAACGGTGTCTGTCATAAGCAGACACCTGCGCTTTTAGGGCATTTGGCAGAGTGCCTAGGCTCCGAGCCGCTTGCCTAGTTTTTTTAACTACTCAATCATGGTAGTAGTTTGGGAATTGCTTCGTTAGCGCTATACGAGGCAATTGGTTTTCAATTGATTTTTGTGTTTTTTTATACTATACTGCAAGAATAGCTCTGTTTTTTATGTATCTATGTAATGATTTTTTTTATGAGCCCTAGAAATCTGCCTAGAAATCTTCTCATGCACGCACGAGAAGAGCTATGAATGTCAAAGAAGCGAGTGTGGTGTGAAAAGACGAGTCATTTGGCGCTTGGTTTATTCTGCATACACCGCAAGAGAATTGACATAAAGTTATCTATACAGATAAATAAAATTGGAGTGTCTGTTTGTAATATAAAGTTTGTAATAAAAAAAGTAATATTAAACCGCTTTTTACTAAATGCATATGGATGTATACATGGTACATATACCAAAATGAATATTTTTACAATTTTTGTCTGTCTGACTGTTTGTTCGTGACGGGACTTTCACTGGCAGATAGCTAATGTAATAAGGAGGAACTTAGGCTACTTTTATTTATTAATATAAATAAATTATAAAAAAATACGTATTCTGCGCGGATGAAGTGCATAATACATGTCTATTATTATTTTGCTATTCGCTATTTTATTCTGCGTATTTAGGTACTTATAATTAAATCAAATAAATAAAATTATAACTGAACAATAACTTTTTTGTTAAATTCCCCGCGGACGAAGTCGCCGGCACAGCTAGTAGATACATAAATGTTATTTTTTACTCAACCATTGAAATAACATACGTGTGATACTTCTTATATCGAACTGTCTAAAAGGTCTACTTTCTCAGGCTGGAAGTGAAGCCATTACCGTAGCCTATGAATGATTTTGAGAGCTCGTTTGGGCCTTGGAGCTGCTCGGTGAACAGCAACCCTTCACTAGAGTCCTGATGGAATATTACATTCACATGAACGCAACAAATTATCAGGGAATTTCGCTGTGATTTTCTGTAGGTTCGACAACTTTTTCCATGTACATGTCTATCTATATACGAATATCTTATCTTTTTCTAAAAATAAAATCATAATTGTAACCGTTTTCGCAACTCATATTTTTGCAGTTGCAGCTTAACTCACAGTTACTTACTTACTTACTTAGTTACATACTTAAAGTTTTTTTTTTTATGGAAAATATACATATCTAAAATGAATAAAGGTAGAAAACGAGGACAAGACCTACGAATAAATTAGGACAAGACTCACCTACCATATTGCTCATATTTTATAAGAAGATAAATCACTAACTTCTTTAAAAGCATTGAATATCATGTGGGCTATCCACAAGTTTCCGTGGATCCAGATCGGTGAAAATAAACCATACCATGACGTAAGCCTGCAGGAGGAAAAGTGAACATTTTCTTTTGGAAAAATACTTTTACCAATACAGCCTTAACTAAAGTGTACTATTACAATGTCGTTATTATGGGTACGATCGTCAATGCCGTCGACCCTCATTTGTCGGTCTGTCCGGATAAATATACCAGTAACATTTGATTTTTAATACTTATATTTTTTTATTGCACAGTATTTGTACTATATTGAACCTTATTGCGTGTAATAATAAATCAAATGTTGTGCTCAAACTGGAGATGTATAGCGCTAAATTTTTTTTAATTTTTTTTTGTGTAAAAGTGTACAGGTAAGTGCAGCTCAAGCTTTATACTCTGACCTTTGTACCGTTCTTATGACATTCGAGATAAGAGTTACAATCGTACTTCGAGTGCAAAGCGTGATCTGTTCTTAGCTGTACAATGAACCTCGAATTGATTAACATATTTTTTCTTTGCCTTTTTCTTGTACAACGTCGGGAGGCATACAAGCATACGGCCCACGTGATATAAAGCGGTTACCGTAGCCTATGAACGCTTGTAATACATAAAGTATCACTCGCGAGATGCCACCTCTGCTAGCACAGCAACTCGTTAGTAGCTTGCTGGTGACATGACTCACACGCAGGAACATAATAACCTTCCAGGAAGTTGTTATTTGGCTACGGTAAAACGTCACAGCCGTCTTATTTGTTATATTTCTAAAAAAATATAAGCTATGTGGAATCCATTGATAATAATAAATCGAATCAATAATCAAAATCGGATGAGTAAGTAGTTAAGATACTATATTGGAACACACGTACATACAAACCAAACATACATAAACTACTAAAATAATAATCCTTCCTTTTATATTCGTCGTAGTCGGATAAAGAGTAAATCTATTTCTAAAATGAAAACAATCGCCGAACTTGTGGTTCCAAATCTGGGGTTGAAGTAAAATTTATTTCCAGAAAGTATTTGAAAGTTTGCAACTTGGTTCCATCCTTTATATCAACGGAAGCTTAGGTATAAAGAACTTTTAGATTTGTGGTTGGTTTTACAGGTACTGTGGAGGTTGTAAAACAAATGGGTTCTCAATTTTACTGGATGTTACTATTTGTATGTTACACAGAGTGCATTAGTGATACTTAATAGTTATTTGCAAATATGTTATATATTAAGTGACATAATCATATCCTTAGCAGAATTGTGTGCTAAGTGCAGGTAAACAAAAAGAATTTTAGGAATATAATACATGAATAATTATTTGGATATTGCTATAGTCTCAACTTATATTATGTCGCAGGATAAACGGAAAAAACGGACGGATTTTTGCAATGATCCTGAAAAAAATTCGGATGATTGCGAAATTCTTTGTTAGATTCTTATTATCCGGTCATTTTTAATCGCCCTAGGATTATTGCAAAGATCCGTTTCTCTAATTATACTTCGACATATATGTTAATAATAATAGAAACTTTATTGAGGGCGCATATTTACAAAATCAGTTTCGATTTATTTGTCTTAAAAATACCCAGACCAAGACATGTTCATGCACTCAAATATTTATCTTGTGTGGGGATCGAACCTATGAGCTTTGATGTCAAAGTCGCGTTATTAACCGCGGCGCTAAAAAGTCTGCAGATTCTAGGCAAAAAAAAAAACACTTTTGCTGTTTCCTCCACTCTAGAAAACGCGTCTAACCATCTATAAAAGCATTGGAGTTCTTGGTGTTGTGATCTCCAACGAAATGGAGTTCCGAAATCAAGCTGGCGTTCAAGAAATTTTCATGATTAACAGAGCGAAATAGTACTACAGCTCGGGGCGAAGACTATACAAATCTATCCAGACCGCACATGGAGTGCTATAGTCAACTATGGGTCTATGGTATCTTCACTCCATTTTAGGGTTGTTACCCAGTAGTGACGGCCACTGATGTTACAAGTGTCCATAGTAACTGCTTACTATCAGACAAAGTGGTTGTTTGTTTGCTACCTTAATGGCAAAAAAGACGCCAAGACCCTATTGAAGTAGGAGAAAGTAAGTGTAAGAAGAAAAATGAAGTTTAGGTAATAGTTTTTATTCATAATTTTTCAGTTTAGCATCAAAACCTAAGTCTAATATTGTTAATAAGCGAAAATTACGGTCTTAAACGTTTTAATTCTCTGTTCATCTCTATCGAACCTGATTTTATTTAAGTTACACTTTTTTATTTATTCGGCCATAACAGGGAGTTTATACTAAGTTGTGCCTACTTCAGATGAATTCACTCTGACATTGACTAAACGCGTATTATCACGCACTGAAAAAATATCTTTAGCCATTCATACTACTGTTCACATAATAATAAGTGAAGCGAAGCGCTTCTTGGGAGGATGTAGGATATTACACATATGAGTTGAAGCTCTTACTAGATTTGATTGTTCAATGATGGTACGGATAGAGACATATTCAATTATTTAACTTCTCAAATTTTATTCGTAAAAATCCGGCAAACCAGCCACCTTGCGCCGGTGTTTCAAACTTTATAATTTGTTCAGAACCAATGAATCCTCGACAATGAACTTTTACACTAAGTGCTCCGTAAAGTCCAAAATCCTTCTGGCAAATAGGTACATAGTCACCATTAAAAATCATCCTTTGGCACTTCTACCTAAAGTTATACATTATCATGAAAATATTATCTATTGGGAAACAGGAATAATTATCGGCTTTCGTAACTCAAGGAGTTTGGCAAGCCGCCACCGCATACGAAACATTCGTGCCCACCCTTTACATACGAGAATAATGGGGAAAAATTACGTCATTATCGGAACTTAACAATGGCCGCGTATGATATTCCTTTTAGTGTTTTCGCCAACTATTATAAAGGACACGAGTATAATGAACTAGAGGAAGTAGTTCTCTGAAATTTCGTGTTTTTAGGATAAGTGGATTAGTATACGTATATCGTTCGTTATATAAAAAAAAATAGAATTGACCATAGAGCATCAGTTTCCAAACACACTTTTAAATAGAGCGCATTGAGTGTCATCATTACTTATTAATTTTTGATATTACATTATTGATAATTCTAAATATCTACTCTGTATCTACTACTACAAAAGCATTGAAGTGTCTTTTTCACAAAATTAACATTTTATGGATAATTGAAAATCTGCGAGGAAATAATCAACACATCACATGTAACCTCACTTACTCGATGAAACAGAAACGAATATCCAGGGAGTGATTATTTGCCTACTGTTTTTTGGGTGGTCGCCAAAAATAATTCATTTAATAAGTGGAATATATGTAAAACATTATATATTCCAATAGACAAGGAACCGGCCTATTGATCAATTGGTAACCGGTTCGTATCCTAGCGGGGGCATGTATTCCATAATTCGTCTTTTCGGATTTATGTACATATTTATCACTTACTCGACGGTGAAGGAGAACATAGTGAGGAAACTCACGCGGACCCCGCCCAATAGATTATAAAATGAGATATCACGAAGAAGAAGATATAAAACGCTATGTAATTTATTTATACAGTCAATATTAAAAATACGAACTCATAGTACGTTAGGATTAAGTAAAACATTTTGTTGTTTATTTCTTCTTTTGCGGATTATTGCGACTAAAGAACTAAGGCAGAACAAAAAGCAACACGAGATCCTAATAGAGCAAGGCCTGATTTGTACTTAACTAGTTGTATTAGCCACAGAAATAGTCTATACAGTACCTATTCCATTAAATACATACAATTCGTTTTGATTCTTTCACAGAAAAGAAATGTGACATATTAATCTGAGCTGCAGTATTCGCTGAGCGACTGTCACATTGTAGAGGAATTTTATTATACGACGTTTAGATAAGTATACTAGATGCACAAAGGAGAATGCCTATTCGTAGTTTCAATTTGTGCACAGTTAAAATTAACTTTAAAAATTATATCATTATTACTCACTACGTCTCCCAAAAAATTAAGCTATAACTTCTCCTATAAGAATAAATTAATACATAAATAATAATAAATAAATATTGTAGGACAAACTACACAGCGCCACCTAGCCCCAAAGTAAGCGAAGCTTATGTTATGGGTACTAGACAACTGATAAACATACGTAAACACATTTTTTTTTTGTAAATACATACTTATTATACTTAGAAAATACACAGACCAATACAAACAGACATGTTCATGCACACAAATGTTTGTACTGTGTGGGAATCGAACCCACGAGCGTTGGTGTCAAAGTAGCATAACAGCGTGTTTCACCACTGCGCCACCGAGCTCGTCTAACATACATAAAACAAATATACTTTGATGTCATAGCGTAATTCATAAGTACCGGTAAGGCATTTAAATGAAATCATTGCCAGTAGGTACTCAAAGGTAAATAAAGTACAATTACTCGATTCAAGAAAGTCGATCAATTAAAGTAAATATAACATAATCTACCATTTATTACGCAATACTTACATATTACGTATATTTCGATGACAATTGATTCAAGTATATTTTCACTACTTACGTGTATTTTAAAGGAGGAGAAGGAATCGGGAAACTCGTTTGAATTAATATACGGCAACATTAATGGAAATCTTGAATTGACAAATGTGAAATATGTTTAATATTTCCGCTTACGTTCTGTTCTATGCGAAAGTGTACATATAGTTCGTTTCGCCCATGTTTTCATGCTTTATATAATTTCATATTTCTTGTCGTAATACGTCTAGTTGAGCTTCTTGAAATTTAACGATAATATCAAATAATAATATGGCTATATATAGGTATATGATATGCCTGAATTATGAAAATCATTGTTGAAGATCTCGAAAAAAATCATGCTGACTGGGAGCTACGTATATGCTCTGTTACCCGTGCTAAGCCTAAAAATAAAATTATTTAGTTATTTATGCCTCTAATGTATTGTATTATAACATGCTACCCATAATTCTACCGAAAAATTTGTGGGTGAAAAACCGAAACAGGTGATATTACCGGTTAAAACAAAACCTGAAATGAAGAATTTTATTAGCGTTTTGTTCTTTTGTAATTCCGGAGCTATTTATAAATAATGTTACTTTTATGCGAAAAGATAGTGGAAGCCCTACAGATTGCAGTCGGTTTCATTTGTGCACAACAAAAATAATATTGAACCCAAACTCCATACCACAATTGGCATTCTCCTTTATTCTATGCAGTACATATATCTACCTATTTAACAAGACGCTAATAAACTTATATTTTTCTCTCTAATTCTGTAAAAAATCACTACCAATTAAGGCATCAAGCTGAGAAATTAAGCGTTAATAAAACCGGATTACGTATTTCTAAAAATAATCCTTGCGGTTTATCCTTGTTATTTGTGTATTTTCATTTCAAAATACATAATATATATTAATAGTGAGTAACGATATTTTAAATCAACAACATCAAACCGCAAAAAGTGAATTGATTGAACTGAGATGTAGAGAGTAAATATTCAAGAATGAAATATTCTTCGAGTGGTTAATGATAAGATCTTTGATAGCAGCGCGTGGCAGCACGCCGTTTTCAATTAAACGTTTAGAATACTGATAATAACTCCATCATTTCTGCATTGACTTGAGTCATTTTACCGCACATCCTACTAATATTACAAATGCGAAAGTTTGTATGTATGGATGGATGTTTGTTGCTCTTTCGCGCAACGGATGAACGGCTTTGAATGAAATTTGGCGCTTAATTAATTATTATCATTTGCCATACTAGTTTATAATAAAATTGTAGCTATAGTTAATTTATTTAGCCTTTCTTAACACACGCAGGCCTGTATTAATTTGCCAGCGTAACTATGGGATTGCCTCGCTGAATGTCCTAAGGGGATCCTAATGTCTGTTTCTGCGTTTCAACGCACACTGGATATTACCTCGAGATCCGTAGATAGATTATGATCTGAATTAACACATAGGCTACGTTGTTTGACTCCACGCGGGCGGAGCCGCGGGCAGCAGCTAGTTCTATCTATATAGGGCTCACTGCCTTGCACTTACTGATAATAAAACACGTAGAGAACAAAATAATGTATTTATTGTATAAAAGAACCCTCTTTCTTTTTATACTACGTTGGGAGGCATACAAGCATACGGCCCATCTGATGTAAAGTGGATACCGTAGCCTATTAACGCTTGCGATATATTAATCATTCGCGCGATGCCTCCTCTGCTGCTTACACAGCAACTCCTTGGGGGCTTACTGGTGACCTCACTCACACGCAGGAACACAACAACCCTCTAGGGAGTTTGTTATTTGGCTGCCGTTTTCTGTGAGGTGGAGGTTCTACCCCAGACGGGCTGCTTTGATGCGCCCTACCTCTCTTAAAACATCCAGACCAAGAGAAACAGACATGTTTTTGCACACAAATGTTTGCTGGTGTCAAAGTCGCGTCATTCACGACTAAGCCACCGAGCTCGTCCGATATGTATTTATTGCTTAAAAAAAATAACTCTGCTTCACATTTTCAATACTTTTCATTCGATCTAACCATTTTTCAGAACACATTGATTGACAGCCGCCTCGGCGTCTTCTGAATTCGTATGTATGCAGGATACGTAACGAAGGCTACTTATTTCGGAGAATAAAAATACCTTTGATTTGTTCGCCATGTGCCATTAAGCATTGTCTCGTGTCTTTTTTGTATTTTTTAAAGCATTAGCAATACTTTGATCTTCAACTGGAGATGTGCAAATGAGACTAGTGCGCGAGAAGAAAAACACGCAACATTATTTTTTTACCCACATTTTTATCTTTTGCTCTTTTCATGGCATTTTGTTATAAACTGCAACAATTTATCATACATAATATCATTTAAAAAAATAATGGCAGACCTGAGTTAGGTAGTTGTACTAAACCGGGTACCACACGAACTACCCCCTACGGTTTTACCCCAAGCACGCCAAAGACACAAAGTAATCAAATAACCTAAAAACATGCCACAATGAAGATTCAAAAATGATCGTTTAACATGACCACATCAACCCTTACTCATCTCACTGCAGGAATACGGGTCTCCCTTCATCGAGGGGTATAGCGCATACTCCGCAACGCTGCTCAAATGCGGATCGGCGGAGGCCAGTGTTTTCAAGCCGCCCGAGGGCCACTGACTTAGCTTAACGACTGTCATCTACCGACAACAGCCGGGACCGACGGCTTAACGTGCCCTCCGAAGCACGGAGAAACTCGAGATAGATAAACCCATCCACAGACAGGCTGCGTTAGAATGACACGCGCAATGACGCCATCGAACTCTCACTTTTTTACAAATTATTTTCTACGACCACTGTTGCGAGTTTGAATAAGATCAGTGTTTTCAGGAACGTATGTATATTCTGTCGTCTATAGACTGACTGGACTGACTAACTTACATAATAATAAACAGTCTATATATATAGTTAACACAACAAAGAAATATTACTATAACAAAGGGATATTGATCTGGACATATCAACGTGATGTTTGGTGCTTATAATTTCCGTATACTTGCTATATTTTAATTTGCTACATCTGTTATTTTACTCACGTATTCCTATAAAGGAGGATACATACTTATTCTAAAGGTACGAATACATTAATATGCTGTATCCCATATGCGTATGCACGTCACCTAACTTTTGTTGATAAACTATTCAAGATGGCTTAGTGCAGTGAACGAAGCGCGCGTAAATTTGCAATGAATTAGAGAGCCTTAGAGATATGTCCCGATTGTACACCCATACTCGGTTTTGGATTAATCTCTCCTACGTTTCTGTTCTGGGTTTAGTTGTGAGAAATCCAATGGCAACATAATTTCCTAACTATCATTCAAGTATTTTGTTTTGAACTTAGCTCATGCTGTTCTCTCCATGTTCTCGGATCGTTTCGTATTTGATACGTCACTTTTTTTATTAATTATATATGTTGCACGGATTATCACACAAATATACGATATTATACCTACATAGACATAAGAAAATAATTTGCATATATTTAGCAGAGCTTGGAATATGTACTCAATGTTGCAACTATATAGGAATTCTTTAGGTGGAAATAATTAAATTAGTGTACGCTCAACACTCGACGGGTTTAGTCATTTAGCTCTCCTCGAAGTCACCACCCAATCGCAGCTTAGCTTAACATTCCTTTAACCAGACCCCCGTCAAACCCCGTGTGGTCATATATGACCAGTCATATATGGCGAAATGCATAGGAAATGTATATAACGGGTTCTGACGGCTGTGCTTTTAGCGTTTATGTATAAATAAATAAGTATTGTCGGACAAATTACACAGCGCCATCTAGCCCCAAAGTAAGCGAAGCTTGTGTTATGGGTACCAGACAACTGATAAACATACGTAAATATTTTATTTTTTGAAAATACATACTTATTATACATAGAAAATACCCAGACCAATACAAACAGACATGTTTATGCACACAAATGTTTGTTCTGTGTGAGAATCGAACCCACGAGCGTTGGTGTCAAAGTAGCGTAACAGCGCGTTTCACCACTGCGCCACCGAGCTCGTCAAATATAGTCACCCCATACAGTAATATTAACCACGTTCTCATTATGACACATTTGTTTTGTATAACGCATATAAGTAGAGAAGTAGAGAGCTTGATGCGTTGCGCGTGTCATACTAATCGCTCGATCGCATCGACGTTGCTTACCTGCGCGTTCAATTAGCCTGTCTATGGATGGGTTTATCTATCTCGAATTTCTCAGGGTTTCTCAGAATATCTCGAATTAGTCAGTCAGTGGCCCTCGGGCGGCTTGAAAACACTGGCCAATCCGCATTTGAGCAGCGTGGTGGAGTATGCTCTAAACCCCTTCGGTTGAAGGGAGACCCAAATCCCTGCAGTGGGATGAGTAAGGGTTGATGTGGTGGTGGTACATAAGTAGCAAAGAATATAGGCAGTTGGATTTATCTTTATTTTTTTTTTATTTGTCTCTATCTTTCCGGGGAGTTGTGGTTTCCCGTGAGGAGGAGGTACTTTCCCAGTCTACTTTGATGTGTTTTACCTCTATAATGATGTGATGGTAATGTTTGAAAGACAGGAAATCAAAAGGAACACAACGATTGTAGTTGTTTACGTAGTGCTGTGATTGTATACGAGTATCAAGGATACGCTTTCAGTAGTGAAGGAAAAATATTACCACTGTTACCATGAATAAAATAACCTATGGAGAACTACAAGAAATTAGTGAGAGACTAGTATGAGAGAGAGGACATTCTTCCCTCCCTTGCATTCGGCATAAGAGATCATGAAGGTATTTCGAAAATATTAAATAGAAATATTCTCCGAAGTTCAAGATGTTCCAACTGTGCGGTTCTAGGTAAGTTTTCTACCGATAATTCTTAACTTGTGAAATGACCTCCCTCCGAGGTTTTCCCTACAGACTACATGAAGTGCTTCTAAAAAGGAGTGAAAAGATTTTTTACAGGGTTAGGTACTTGCATCCATAGATTACGGTACCGCTTAACTTCATGTGCCTGTTTGCTACTCGTAAAATTAATACAAAAATATAATTACCAATTTAGTATTTAAATTTTCACCATTTACCAAAATACTCGTAGGTAATGTGTGTTTTTTGCAGACACCACATCAAACTTTACTCATCCCACTGCAGGGATAAGGCTCTCCCTTCAACCGAAGGGGTTTAAAGCATACTCCGCCACGCTGCTCAAAATTCGGATTGACGGAGGCCAGTGTTTTCAAGCCGGCCGAGGGCCACTGACTTGGCTCTACGGCTGTCATTTATGGACAACTGCCGGGACCGACGGCTTAATGTGCCCTCCGAGCACGGAGAAACTCGAGATAGATAAACCCATCCACAGTCAGGCTGCGGTCGAAGTTGTTTAACCTGCGTGTTTGGTTGTAATGACACGCACAACAACGCCATCGAGCTGTCAGACAGCAGAAACACTAAATAAAACCAGTTGAGAATGCGCAGGCTTGCATTGCCAGAGGAACACCTGGCTCGTCAATTATATAACAATTCAATTATTTTTTTAATTTGTCGGCCATTTTGATTATGTTCCTTAATAAATACACACATCAAAAGTGTCTAGGGATCAACATATATTTTTGCAATAACTGTTCTCCTGATTGATATTAATTAAAATTTTCTTTAAGGATTCATCAAATAAAGTGTTTTCGTTTGTCTACAGTAACGATAAACCAAGTCACCTTTGCATTAATAAAGAAATTTGCCATTTTCATAATAAAGGGATTTTTGACATTTGAACCACTAACATTAAAGTTCGAAAAAAAGACTGAAATAAAAGTTTTCTTTAAAATTTTATTGGGTAACTTAAACAATTAATAATCCGTGTTTCTACCGCGAACACTAACAACACAAGAACATCGGTTTGGCATACTCAAAATGAGTTCATCCAAATCACGCTGTGGAATGGCCGCCCATGTCAGTATCAGTCGACTTTGGACACGTTACCGAAGCACTGGTACCGTGGCTGAGCGCCATAGAGGACGGTATCGCTGCACCACACGGAGACAAGACTGATACATTCAAATCACAACTCGAAGAGCTTCAACAGTAACCGCCATGATGTTAGCCGTGACGCTTCATCACTCTTCAGGGAACTTAATTAGCGACCAAACAGTCAGAAACCGCTTGCATGAAGTGAACCTTCATTCCCGAAGACCGCTAAGGGTACCACCTATAGCAATGCACAATCGTAGGATTCGATATCAATGGGCTCTTGAACACAGAAATTGGGCAGAAGAACAATGGCGTTTCGTGTGCTTTTCTGATGAGTCTCGTTTTGGTATGAGACCGGATACAAGACGTATACGACACTGGAGAACCCCTGGACGCCAACAGCGATTAAAATCCTGCCAGGAAGTCCATCCTTATAGTGGTGGAACCATCATGGTATGGGCGGGTATTTGGATCGGCGGAAGAACTGAGTTGATTTGGATCAGAGGCAACCTCAACGCTCAAATTTATGCTGAGACGATTGTATCAGACGTCATCGTTCCTCTACAAGTGCAAATCGGTCCCTTATTTCAGTTAATGCATGATAATGCACGACCGCACACCGCAAGAGTTGTAAGACAGACTCTCGCCGCAGCTAACATCAATGTCATGCCCTGTCCTGCTCAGTCGCCAGACTTGAACCCGATTGAGCATGCATGGGATATGCTACAGAGAAGAGCTCTGCCGAATATGGAGGGTATCCAGTCGCAAGAAGACCTTTTTTTGTTGTTGCAACGAACATGGTCGGCCATTCCACAGCGTGATTTGGATGAACTCATTTTGAGTATGCCAAACCGATGTTCTTGTGTTGTTAGTGTTCGCGGTAGAAACACGGATTATTAATTGTTTAAGGTTCCCAATAAAATTTTGAAGAAAACTGTTATTTCAGTCTTTTTTTCGAACTTTAATGTTAGTGGTTCAAATGTCAAAAATCCCTTTATTATGAAAATGGCAAATTTCTTTATTAATGCAAAGGTGACTTGGTTTATCGTTACTGTAGACAAACGAAAACACTTTATTTGATGAATCCTTAAAGAAAATTTTAATTAATATCAATCAGGAGAAAAGTTATTGCAAAAATATATGTTGATCCCTAGACACTTTTGATGTGTGTAGGAACGGTGTTCCTGAACATCCCTATTCTACTTTTTTATGCTGAATCCGATTCGGAAGTCAAAATTCGAATATTCGAAAAAAACGCACACACAGACAAACGCACAGACAAACACGTAGATTTCATATAGGAACGGTGTACCTGAAAACTTTACTGAACGCCCTACCCTTCTTTACCACATACTACGTGCCAACTACTTTTATGATATCTTTTTTATTTCATTTACTTAAATCGATATTGTGATGAAATTCAAACAATAGAGGTATAATACTTACATCTGAGAGCAGGACACACCATGTTCTCGTAATATTTAAAATCTGAAAGCGCCGTTTATATTTAAAAAATAATTTTCTTCTTCTTCTATCGCTTTGTAATGTAAGAAAGTCTCTTGCATTTTAAAGCGATACAGAATGGCAGCTGCGCGCGCGGCGGCACGTGATCTAGTTTTATATAAAGTTTATGATCAAAGTGGCCACATACCCTGGCAGAGGGATTCCTCTGGGAGGTAGGCCTTTTCTATCGCTCGTGCTGTACTCTCTAAGGATTCATAGCAACTTATCACATAATTTTCAAACCCGCCATCAATCTGATGGTAAATTACTTACTTATGGAACTAATAACACTTACATTAAAAGAACTATCATATTCCTTACCTACAGCTAATTATTAATTTGAATTCATCTTTTAAAGTAAGTATCACAACATAATATCAACAGCAAACTAAATACCTATTTTCTAAACGTGCTGAATAATTTCCAGTCGTCTTTGTTGGTTAAATATGTATCGACTCTATACTAAGCTTTTTCAAATTTTCATTGACGTCTAGTACCTAATTCCGAGTAAGAATTTAACTATTCTTATTATATATGTACTTAATTCAATTATTATAAAATCGAATACTATTAAAAAAGGACCTCCCAGTCCTAGCAAGACGATTTATTGCAGGTTGATAGAACGAATTGGTAGAAAGATAGATGTCAGGGGATTTTCACCACAATGATTTACAAAATAAGATGAAATGCTGTGAACTGTACAATAGATTAGGTGGGCAGTAGCCTCGTCCGTCGTTTGTCTAATTCTTTTTACTACAGCTGTAGCGAAACCGAGTCTTCTGTTGTATTTACCATTGCATATTAGAAGTAGCAAATACAACAGTAGTATTTGCAGCGGTAAACCAAACGGGCGGCGAAATAATGCTGCTTTAATATAATATGAAAACAACGAATGAATAAATGGATAGTTCAAAGATCACATGACACAGTTAATGGATGAGAGCTGCTCATGAGACTCACGATAGTAAAATCCCTCACGTCTTGTTGGTAAATAGTTTGGATTCTAACATACCAGTACATAAAATATTGAGTGAAATACTGACATATAGCTTGGTGAACAATTGAATGCAGGTTTCTTATCAAATAAGCAGTTTTGGCTTGCTTTGAAAGGCAAAGTGAACAAAATATTTTCTTAAAGTAATTTACTCTGTGAAAGAAATGAAAATATTTCTTTTAGCGTAATCCGATCAACTACAATTTTACAGTTTTTGTTATTCAATTACGGATTAAGGTACATGATACACAGAAATTACAAATATCTAACCTATAAGCTTTTGAGATACATGTTAAAACTAAAATGGTCTAATATAAAATGAGATAAGTATACGGTTTTGAGTCGTCGTTCTAATCAAAAATTAAAATTTGAGATCGTGGACCCACTTCGATTAGTAAGTAGAGATCCATAATATACATAAGTTCTACAGAATAACACCAGTAGGCTTCTGGTTTTAATTTTCAGATTCATAATAATATGTTGGTTACAAAATAAAAGGTGAAACATCAACTGCCTGATATGAGGCGCAACCGTAATCCATATGCTTGTTACACATTCTCGCCCGTTGCCACTGTTGCTGCTAATAAAATTTCTCCTCTGAACTTTACTGTTAATCTTACTTACTCGCAGGGACACAATATGTTTTTGAAAGTTGTTGTTTCATCTTCTGTAAAGAGGACACACTTCCGCAATTGGACGGCTTGTGCCGCTGTGTCTTAATTCTTAGTTTTGCCAATGTCTCGTTTGTTAGTTATTAGGATTTAACTAAGTCAAGGGAAGGTTGGGTTTGAATTTCAATCGGATACTGAAACACTCACATATTCACTGTACTGTCACTTGACAGCGCGCTGTATCCTTATTTGTCACTCGTCAGTTGTATATAAAATAAAGTGCCTGTTAAATAGCAATATCCCTTTAAAAGTAAAGCTAAGTTATCACATGAAGTGAAAGAGATGAAGAGTTTTTAACACAGTTGTCAATGCGAGTAGTGCTTCTGGTATTAAACCAACCACTGTTTGTCAGTAATGATCTAATAATCAGCTGTCTAAATATGATCGCGACACACTTATGTAAAACCATATGCAGTACCTTAGTGAGTACTATTTTTAACAAAATACAAAGTTTTAAATCACCTTACAAACTTCGGAATAAATTCTCCAAAACAGTGTGTAGTGCAGTTAGTCACAAACTCTCTACAACGCAATATGAGTTGTCCTACGTGAGGTATTCGCTCGGGCATGTCTCTTAATTCCAATGTTATTTTTCTTTTTAGTGAGAGCAAAATTTATTGTGCAAATCTAATTTTATATGAACGAAGACTGAGGACATGATACATGAAGGTAGAAAGATTAATATACATTTTTATACCACTCAGAATACACAGAGTAAAGATATTGTCAGACAATATGATTGAAATTCGTATTCTTTGATATAAACGAATAGTCATAATAAATTAATTATTTATGTACTCGTTCAAAAATGCTTCGCTTCTGGTTACTAGAAAAGCAAATCCGAAACAGAATCGAGGAACGATACTCACGAACTACTCATAAATAAAAACCCATTTAAAATCAAATTGGAACGACATCCTATCATACGGAATTCTCACAAACTTCCGTTATAGATAAAGACACAATCGAGAACACGCCACTACGAATATAATCAAAATAAAGGCGATGGATGAAGATTAACATGTAAATTGTAGCTGCAGCGGTTTTACGATTGCGTAGTATGTTTCAATGTTTGCAAATAATTGTATTTGAAAAAACACACTGCATTGCTAAAATGTTGGCTACAACACATAAATACGGACAAAATTGATGAACATATTGTTAATAAATAAAGAGTCACTATGGTCTCCTTTAGTCTCAATTATCCAGCTCGATGTTTACTATATTATTATTTAGTTATTAGAACAATGTACTTAAAAAAAACAGAATCGTTTTCAGCAAACACAAAAGTAATACAATTTTACTATAAATCAAAAAATAAATGTTTTATACAATAATTTAATACTTACTTGTTGTTCTGTATATATATATAACTATTGCCAAATTTATTTATTTCATGAAAGCAATTCATCTGTCAGGGAATATTCGAATCGAATTTTTTAATTGTCACCGAATTAAAATTAAAACAGAATTAATAATTGAGTACATAATAAACAATAGTTTATTAACTACATATCCAATAATAAGTATTAAATAGTTGTATAAAACATTTATTGGTTTAATTTTCAGTTAACTTGTGTTACTTTTGTGTTACTTAAAGTCGGTTTTCAGGAACCCCGTTCATATATGAAATCTATATGTTTGTCAGTGCGTTTGTCTGTGTGTTTGTCTGTTGCTTTTTTCGAATATTCGAATCTTCAGATTCGGATTCAGCATAAAAATTAGAATAGGAATGTTCAGGAACACCGTTCTTATCTCATGGAACATGGTCACAATGGCCGACAAATAAAATAAAAAAATTGAATTGTTATAAAACTGACGAGCTAGGTGTTCCTCTTGCAATGCAAGCTTGCGCATTCTCAACTGGTTTATAAATTCAACTATTTTGTAATTTTTAGTGATGAGTAGACCTACTAAGAATGCTGTCCGAATAAGGAAACGTCGGCAAGTTGAGACTATTTATTCAAATAATTATGCTTTTCAATGATCTTAGTAGTGTGCTGTTCATTTTGTGTACTCATATCACTTCACATCAGGACCTAACTTCTGTTTCACGCTTCACGCTTCATATTAATAGCTTCTGAGGGACTACAAATATCTGCTTTTCGCCCGCTTTCAGAAGCTCCCCCGTAATTCCGTCCTCACCAAGTGCTTTCCCATTTTTAAGCTGTTTAAGAGCTATACTAGTCTCGTGCAGACTGACGTCCCAGAAATCTTCGGCATAGCGTCGGTTCAGTTTGGCTCTGGGGTTGTTACAAGCACTCTTACAATGATGTGTATAGCTGTTCATAGATTCTCCATCTGACTCAGAATCTCGCTAACTTTGCCCAACAGATAGATCGTTGTCAAAGACTTCGTTTGGTGGCGAAGATTGCAATGTCGCGCTTTATTTAGCTCCCACCGAATGGACACGCCACTTGTATGCAATGTTTTAATTTTACATTGACGGGTTTAGGCAAAAAAAAAAGAAAAGTGTCATGGAGTTCAGCTCTCGGGTTTAAAATCAAGACACGAGATGAACGGATTATAGACTTTATCAAACGAGACCTTTCCAGTTTTATGTTAAGGTTGAAGATGCTTCATAGCATCAGTTGATTCCTTTCGGTTCTCACCCGGTTAATTACATACACATCGCACAAGAGACACGCAAGGTCCGCGTCTCAAATGTTGTAGTAATTTTATACCTATCCTATCTATAACTTCACGCCAAATCCCTTGCGGGGTAGGCAGAGAGAACCGAGCGCCACGTGACTCGATCCTTACATATCTCACTCGCTTCTTTAACATTCATTGCTCTTTTCATGCACGCTCGCCGGTTTCTAGGGCTCCTGACATCACCTTCTGATAGAACACGACCAATTTGGTCATGGTAGGTAAGTCTTGGCCTTCCCCGGCTCCTACATCCTTCCACTTTTGCATTGTATATCTGCTTCATCATTCTTTCATCTTGCATTGTTTCTACATCGCCGGCCTCTTCTTATTTTAACACCGACGCTCTCTTTCAGACCAACTCTATTTCTAACATCATCATTGCGAATACGGTCTACAAGCCTTATGCCACAAATTTTGCGCAGCGCTCGCATTATACCTTATACCTATCCTGTACTTGTAAACTCGATATAGTATTTTGACGATCTCGACGACGCAGTGGTGTGTGACGCTACTTTAACACATACGTTCGTGAGATCGATTCCCACACAGGTTAACATTTGTGTACGTGAACATGTCTATTTTTCTTACTTTGAGTTATTTAAGAGATTAGGCTTCAAAGTAGTCTGTAACGGAAATTACCTCAGAGTAAATTGCAGCTAACAACTTCCTGGCGACTTGTTATGTTCCTGTGAGTGAACGAGGTCACCAGTAAGCTCCTAAAGAGTTTCTGTATTAGCAGCAGAGGTAGCATCGCGTGTGTGATACTTAACGTATTCATAGGCTACGTTAACCACTTCACTTCAAAAATATTAAATCTGTATATTTGTACTCCTTACCGTTCCGTTGTGTGCTTCCGTAGTCCGGCCAGGTTTAATACGTCCTTGATCATTAGGTACCTACCATTTTTTAGAATGGTCATAAACCTAACAATACCTCAGTCTATAAATCCCTATGATTTTGAGGATTTTCGTGGTGTAACTCAGAAGTGAAAGTACAATAATTAAACTAAAATAGATCCATCGTCAAGCAATACTGAATCCAGCACAGAAAAAACATTAAAATCAGTTCATAAACGCAGAAGTTATGCTCGAACATACATAAAAATATATACATACAGACGAATTTATAACCTCCTCCTTCTTTTTTGAAGTCGGTTAATTACACTGAATTGCTTTTTACATGTTAATATAATTAATAATTGTTAAAACTCGCTTCTTCAGATGTATAGTAAATTATTATTTATTTACAATTTTCTGTATAATAATGCTTCGCCAAGATACACGGTGCATTCAAATAGGTATGGTGGTACAAAAATCCACAAGAGAAAAAATTTACGGATAATTTTGTCTTCTGGTAAAATGAAGAAATCCGCATAAGGATCTTCGGATTTACCCAGTAACCCTACCAATTCCTCGTACTGACATGAGCTGTCAAAGAGAAAATGGAAAATAATAAATCACTAGTCTTTTTGAGAGAAGATAAAATGTAAGTCAACATTGTAAGGGGTTTGAAAAGGGGCAATATGAGTCGTTATATGTAAAGGAAAATTTGGATGATAAAGAATGTGCTGTCGTCATTTCTTTCTAAAGGTACTCCTTGAAGAAAGGTACAGGGAAAATATTTATATACATTCGTTTATATATCCGCAGTCTTGCACGTTTGTTTGTTTAAAAATATATAGTTGTACTAAGTATGTATATAGTATACATTTATGCTTACATAAACTAGTAAGTAAATAATGCTAATTGTTTAAAATCAATACTATTTACAGTATAGAGAAGATTTATTGAAATAGATTTCGTTAGAAGGCATACGGCCAACCCGATGTAAAGCGGTTACCTTAGTAACATAGTAACAACTCCTTACTGGAGCTTACTGGTGATCTCACTCACAAGCATGTACACAACAATCGTCAAGGGAGTTGTTATTTGGCTGCGGTGTGAGATTGAGGTACTTCCCCAGACGGACTGCTTTTATGTACTACCTCTCTTAAAGACATATGATGACTGTTTTTGCGATGCAAGATAAAAAATATAACTCTAACATCGCTCGCACACTGCCGTCTCTGTAATAACCTCTTCACGGTTTTTTTAAAGAACCTGATGTGTTCAATGTGAGGATAAATTCCCTGCTGACTGCGAATATATTCAATGGACAGTGCAGCAAGTAAAAAGTCATATCCAATCTGTCAATATTAGATGCTCAATAAAATGACGAAATGAAAGTCGACAGTTTAATATGGACATAAAATAGAAATTAATGTAACTATAAAAAAATCCGCGGACAACTCCTTGTTCTACTTGTTAAACCACCTAGATCAAGACAAATGGATATGTTCACGCACACAAATATTTGTATGTATGTATGCATGTATATCTTCACGCTAGGTCTCTTGCGGAGCAGAGAGCCAGAGAGAACCGAGCGCCGTGAGACGCGGTCCTTACACACTTCACTCGCTTCTTTCACATTCATAGCTCTTTTATGCACGCTCGCCGGTTCCTAAGGCTTTACAAATATTTGTCCTATGTGTAAATCGAACCCATCAGCCTTCTGTTAAATGAGCTTTGCTAATCACTCCGCCAAAATCGTCGTCAAACTATAAGCAATTGACAATTAAAACTTACTGTTGGAAATTCCTACACCTATGATGAATGTTTTTTTTTTACCACAAACATACAAGCATACAGCCTATCTGATATAATCTGTTACCGTTGCCTATGAACGCTTGTAATACATTAAGTATCACTTGCGCGATGCATCTTCTGCTTATAACACAGCAACTCGTTAGGAGCCCACTGGTAACCTCACTCACATGCACACCTCACAACACATCAACCCTCTAGAGAGTTATTATTTGACTGCGGTTTTCTGTATACTTCCCCAGACTGGCTGCTTTTTTGCGCGCTAGCTCTCTTAAAAATATCCAGACCAGGACAAACATATGTTCATGCACACAAATGTATGCCCTGTATAGGAATCGAACACACGAGTGTCAAAGAAACAGCGCGTTTTGCCACTGCGCCACCGAGCTCGTCGTAAATTCGTCAGGAATTGCATTTGTTAGATCGTAATTCTGCTAAGAGACGGTGTCACCAACACCGTCTTTCCGAACTTCGTTTCTTCTGATTTTGGCTCCTTTTTCATATTTATAAATTTGCTGGGATTAAACTGTGTATAATTTACGAGTATTAGGTAACGTAATATTATTGTTAGAGCACTATCGTTTCAATTAATTTAGGATGAACTCAATGTAGAATTTATGTTATGCAAGCAGAAATATAAATTAGCGTTAGTAATGAATTGGCCTGATGTCCGCATTCGCGCCAATAATATCGAATGACAGTTCCGTTTTACATTTCAATTAGGTATATGTATTAGTTTGGCCGATCGCCACACATTGTTTATATGGAGATATCTTGTTACTTATTCACTAATTGAATTGCATTAATCAGGTAATATTCTATCCATCTATTTATAACTTTACGCCATTCATGCAGTTTGATCTAACCTGCTTTGCGTAAAAAGAATTCACAGTTTCAATATTATGTTTGTATTAACAAGATACGGATCCATAACATGGGAGAATGGCGTTCTTGGAACTCAAAATTGTCTAAATACATTTTAGAAATGTCAATATTTACGAAATCTCCCATTGCATTTGTTTAAACAGCATCAAATGTTTACCCACGCAATACAAAAAATGGAAATCAATTGGCGCTAAATCAATTTCCTTGCACCACATTATGCCATAATAATCATAACAGTTATTGTGGCATAATGAGGTGCAAGGGAGGGATAAATTTAATAATGTTCTGAGTAAGTTTCTTCTTCAGAAAAGAATGTGAAATATTTTCTGGGGAAGAAAGTTACACATAACATTATTAAATTTATATATGTAATGACTTTTTTTTATAACTTAACTAAATAATATTATATGAATAATTGATATATTTAGATAATATTTATATTCTTTTAACATGTTTATTGAATTGACACTGCCCTAAATTTAATGATTTTGAACTAATGATTTATGTATGTGTATTATAATATGTGTTTCATATATTTTAAGATGCAATTTTTACAATAAAATACAAAGGGATTTTATAATATGCTCCTACTGTCCTTCATCTGTTACAGATGAAGGACAGTAGGACAGGAAAGAAGGACAGTAACAGATGAAGGACAGTAGGAGCATATCTCATAAAATTTCTTCGTAGATACTTTTAATGTAAATAAAATTTCGTTCATTAATTCGTTCATTCAAATTGCCTATTTTCATAGTATTGTCTTAGGTTTTCGCGATTGTTACACATGTACAATGTACGAAAACCTAAGACAATACTATGTGACGGTGTACGAGCCAGAAACTGCGAAATGCCTATTTTCATTTCATCATTTTATTGAGTATCTATTATTAACAGATTTGAATATGGCAAACAGATCACTAATAGGTTCTAAGGGGGCTTATCCTACGTGTCTTGACGGGTCTTGACGAGAGTATGATAAATGCTATGAATTCCGTTACAAGTCCTTTATTGCGAATATTTCTCACATACACAAACTGTTACAGATATGTTACGCGAGTACAATGTATCGATATGATGTGACGGTTCGGTTCCCTCGAGGCGAGTGGCGTCGCACGTATGTATGTCTCGTTTATTGTTGCAACTGTCGAGTCAGCGGTACGTGCTAGTCACGTAGCCCGCTACAAGGTGAAAACTACCGACGGGATATCGTAATTAGTTTAAGTAATCTTCTAAATTTCACCAAGAAGAAAAACAACGCGGACGCTATATTATGTTACTTCTTAAAAAAATGTATTGTAGTGATCAATCTGTTCAGATGTTTATATACCTACATATTTTTTACATGTAATAAATTGAACATCGTGACTTTCTTCAAGTAAATATTTTTAAAGCCCTGGTCATATTGCTATCGGCAGTAGTTAGTGTTTTATGCTACCTGAAGACTGCTGAATTGGCTTAACTACCGTCGTATAACAATGACTGGGATTATCCGTTTAATTTACTCTTCCAAACTGAGAGTAATTCTAGATAAATAAACTTAGTTTCCGATAGGCTGCGGTTAACTTTGCTTATCCTGCGTATTTTACTCGTTTAAATTCGAGAAGCTAAATCCACGTTTTATAGAACGAGCAATCTTGTTTCCACGTTTTTTATTGAGGATGTGGACCAAGTTCCTTTGCTAGTGTAAATTTCAAAGTCTGAATAAGTCAGGTTATGGTTATATCTTTTTTCATATTTCACTCTATTTCTGCCTCTGAAACAGAATATTTAAAGTTCTAAAAGTGGATTTCTGTATCACTCAGCTAGGGCTTAACGCTCTAGCGAATACGTAATATAATTTAGAGTGGCATACGTGGACACGGGTGTCAGTTAAGTTCTGTAGTATTTTATGGCAAACTGTAATTAAATAAATAATAATAATATAAATCTACAAGAATAAATCAATGTTTCGAAGAAAAGTCGTTTATTATTATATTATGCCTAGTGGTAAGTTTGAAAGGCTTCATATTTAAACACACTTTAAAATGAGAAACTTGTTAAATTTAGTGTCAAAATTGTAATTAAACCAATAGCAGAAGTTTCAATTTTGTTCATGTGATTACTTGAAGTCATTATTGCGACGATGGTTATGTTTGTGTGTGCATATGTAAAAAGTTGAGGAAAAAGTTTTTTCGTATTTTAGAAGTAAACAGTTGCATTAAAAACTCTTTGATTGTATGTACCTACTTTTGTAACTGACTGTTTTCAAAAATCTGCTCCGCCATTTTTCTATTGTTTATTTTTGGCCGTCAAAATGAGTGAATCTAACGAAGAAATTCCATACATTTTGAACATTTATTACAAAAAAGGGAAAATCCGACATAAGGAGCGATAAAAAATTGTGATGTTTATGGACTGAACGCAGTGTAAGTAAGAGTAGCACAAAATTGGTTCAAGGGTTTTCAGTCCAGGAATTTTGAGGTAAAAGATGAACCTGGTCGACCTGTTACAGATAAAGTCGTGCAATTTGATCCAACCTGCTTTGTGCGCTTCCGCCACCAATGCACGCACCAACGCACGCTCGCCGGTTCCTAAGGCTCCTGACATCATTCACAATTAAATTAAACTATTTTATTGTAATGTAATATAATAATGATGCCCATAATGTACTATAAGCAAAAAATAATAACAGGTAACAGGTGTCAGTAATCATAACAATATAAGCCATTGATCAGACTAAAATAAAATAGTGGGGCGAGTTGAATTTTTATTATCTGCAGTCAACCTCTCACATGCAACAACTTATGCGTGTGTTGACGTAAATTTATCACTACGAGTATCATCGTGCCACATCACAGAACGATCATTTATATTATCTACGATTTTATTTTAGTTTGATATATGCCCTGTATTGATGACTGGTATTTGTCACCTATTGCTAATTACTTTACTTTTAATACATAATCTGCATCATAATATTTGTTCGTTTATTTAAACACAGCGTTTGAAATAGGGGATGCAATTTACTACGGGGAAATATAAAAATATATATTTTATGTATATATGTTTAATATAAAAATATAAGTTTTATATATTTGTTTCTTTAATATATAGGTGAGCACTTAGAAAGGAATTTTGCAAATTCCACACGAACGAGGGAGAGGCAGAGGTTATTTATGTAGAATGTTTTAAATTAAGAGAGTAGGAGTACCTCCGTAGTAAGTCCAGAAGTAGGAATTCCAGAAATTATATCCTTAAGATAGAGTAGGAAATGTTGTATATTTCTAAGTTCAGTGAAATTTATTTATTAGCATACGCTTAAAATAAGTTACATTTAATTTATTTACAATATTTTACTTTTTTCCATTTATTTATAGTGGAGCAAATACGCAGATTTTCTTCTAGTCGATCGAGTGTCGTAATTACTGCGCCTACTGGCATTGCTGCGCGTCTCATAGGAGGATGTACTCTGCATTCTATTGGTATAAGTGGCCGGTGGCTCGTATTGCTTCAGACAGCCTGGTATACTTTGTATGCGGTACCTCATTTTTTTTTTTTTTTTTTTTTTCGGGACAGGCCCACCACTCATACCCACCACTGTGTCTCCTGTGTAGCCAGAATTAACAGCGGCGACCACAAAAAAGGCAATGAACAGTGAAGTCCATTGCCGTCCCGGGGGTTAAACTACAGCTGCCTTGGAACTCACAACGAATTTAATCAGAAGAAATTTGTAGGAGTAGGAAGTTTTGGAATTGACTTCCCCTCTTGGCAAAGTGAGAGACAGCAATATGACAAATAAGGCATTTAAAACCTCAAAGAGATGGCTAGTCAAGTGAAGCTCAACTGCCGTGCACCACGGATTATCAAATATCTAACACTATTGGGACCTAAACTGTGAGTTGTTACCTAACACATCGATTCCAATAATATAGATTGCAGAACCGCCTAAACGCCTGGTAGTTCTCCCTTGTTGCCACCAAATCAGAATAGTATACTACCCCGGATGTGACACGCAAGGAATTTAACATATCGTCCCGCTCCCGTTGCCAGAGATCGCACTCCCAGAGAACATGATGTGCTGTTTGCTCGAATTCATGATTTGTCGTAGAACACTCACATAAAGGCGATGACACAAGTCTAATACCTCATATGCGGTACCTCATATGTGGAGGTTATTTAGTTTTTGCGTACTAAATCAAAATATGACCTAGGAAAATGATGTAACATTCATTGATATTTTGAATAGAGTGCGAGTCGGTCAATTGACCGTAGAGCAGTTGCAAATCTTGCATAGTCGCCGAACATCACAATCACAAACAGAAGACCTCAGTGATGTAATAAGGATATATCGTACAACGAAACAGATGTACAATTATGAGATGAGACAACCGAGATACTGTAGCGCATCGGGTATGTTTGCGCAGGCCGGAGACCCAGATTACTTTGCATCACAAGGTCTTTTATTATTATTATAACATATCTACGACGCAACGGTTGAGAACTTTGACAAAAATGTACAAACCTTACTATTATCTTTGGCTTTCTCTATATCTTTTTGTGTCGCGCGCCTTTTAGCGTCCCTTATTATTTTTCTATATAAACTCATATATTCTTCAGGATATTTGAGAATATTACTGTCACAAACAGATTTATAGATATCATTAAGAAATCGTTTCATAGTATTAGAAGAAGTAGTATTAGAAACTTTTATACCCTCAGTTATCCAATTACCTGTTGCACATTTGTAGAGGTTAATTTTCTTTTGGTTTTTTCTACTTTAAATTTGTGATAAAGTTGGTCTATAAACTGATTTATTCCTATGATTACTCAATTTGTGCTTTTTAGTGTCTCTCTAAATTTTTGTTTATTTTTATCAGAAAATCTTCTTCTATTTTTAAATATATAAGAATTGGTTTTCTTTGACGGCTCTTTTGTTTCTAGTAATAGATCGCAAAATATTCCAGCGTGTCCATCCGCTAGTTTATTATGATCGACATTAGAACTCAAGACATTTTCGTCTGTTACATTCGTCAATATATTGTCTATACAGGAGTGCGAGTCATTTCTTTTGTAGGTGTTTTCTGTTATAAGATGTCTGAAGCCATAACTGTGTAAATAAATTCTGTACTATATTTGTTGTCTTCCAATATATTACTATTAAAGTCTCCACAAACTATGAACTTTTTATGGACAAAATGCTCTAATAACATATCCATACTGCTGAGAAAACTGTAATTTTTTAAACATAAAGTTAGGGTTACGATAACAGCATAGTACATTTACAGATTCGTCTCAACATCTTTTATATAGCATATCTCAAAATATTCGCTCTTATAAAACCGTTTACAAATTGCAAGATCTGCAGATTTCCTGTCCTTGAGATAGAGAGATAATAATCGTTTGTTGTAATTGTTTGTCTTGGTTTCAGAGTAATTTCTCTTAATTTGATAAAATCTACCTCCATTTTGTGTCGCTTCTTGATCGTCTATAATTTTTGTAATATGGGACACTGGTCGCAAAAAACCAAACCTACAATATATATATATATATATATATATATATATATATGTATTTATCAGCAATCTGGCAACTATAGCACAAGCTTAGCTTAGCTTCTGACTGGATGGTGCTGTATAATTTGTCTAACATTTATTTTTTATATTTATAGAATACCTTTATTACTTTCTCGCATTAAAACTTGTTATTGTAAAAATAAACATAGGTTTTACGGCAGATCAGTGTTCAAAGTAAAATTAAAACTTACGATGATATTAATTATTTTCCTACTCATCACTAATCAACTAAACATATTCATAATAACACCATATTTTCGGAGCTGGTTTTCATTTCATTTACATTGCATTTTCATGTAAATATTATGTACGTGCATATATACATACGTAGTATTATTATGATTACAAATATATATTAGATTACCTTTATTCCACTTCGTCGTATTAAAATTCTTTGTTGCAAAAAATTAACATAGGTGTCGCAGCAGATCCACCTCGCCGTGTTCAAAATTAAATTTATGTACATGACAGGAGAACGTGAAAAAGATAATGTCATTACATCCGCGTTGGTTCTAAGCTTACCTTCTCAAAAGCTTGCGCAAATCTTTTTAAGCCCCTTCGTCAAAAATGTAAAAAATATGTGTTCACATAAATAATTTTCCTGTGTATTTCAAATTTAATTGCCCTTATAAATAGACTAGCCCCTACCTGCGGCTTTATCTGTTTAAACTTTAGTTATCAATTTCAATAGAAAAAAGTTGACACAATTTCATTAAAAAAACCACTTAAGGGTACTGCATACTACTGAATAAATGTTGATACAATTCACGCTTACGTAATGGACTGACAAACAGATTTTTCTTTTCAAGATACCTTTCTGTCCGCATCTTTTGGCCGAAGGAAAAGAAATAGTTGCTTTTGGCGACATAGGAACTTTAGATGACTTCAAAAAGAATTAAGCAGTTTTTTTTGTGTGGATGCAAATTCTATTGATCTTTGTCAATTATGAACCGAGAGCTTTTCTAAAAGTATGTACATTAAGATGTGCAATAAAATTATACAATTTCTTCAACATAGAGGCATTTATAGTTGCTCTTGACTTTTTATGTTGGTTCAGTTTATTTTTATTGAAGCCCCTCTGTACGAGGTAGATTAAAATAAAAACAGATGGTTGGCAGCTGTTCTTAGAGTAACACTGACAACTGAAACGCATTGTGTCAGCGCATTTATCCATGTGTCACGTTGAATTGTTTTGTGTATTTTTTACTGTGCACTAAAATGCTCAGATGTTTTTTTGAAGTACTGACATGGACGACGATACTTACTTCAATTTTTTGTAATTCTTAAGGTAAAAAACAAGCATACAAACCGCCTGATGGTAAGCAGTTACTGTAGTCTATGGACATTTTCAACTTCATAGACGTCACTCGTATGTTGGCAGCCCTGTGAAATCCTGTGAAAGTTCATTCCTTAACTAAGAGTTCTTTGAAAAATAATTTTCAAATTGTTATTTAAAGTATTAAATAAAAAAATCATATACGCTTAATGATTTTTTTTATTCAAGGCTATATTTGGAAGTATTTATTACCGGTACTCTTATATATATATATATTATAGTAGACATGACTATATATAAGAGTACCGGTAATAAATACTCCCAAATATAGCCTTGACATGACTGTAAATGCATATGTGTATGTGTGTGTTTGTTTTTATGTCCCAAGCTGGTACATAAACACAATTTTGTTGTCAATGCTCGATAAACTGCTGAAGCCATTTTGATGTTATTCATACCGTCTTTACGTAACTTAGTCATAATTAAATATTCAAAGAAGCTAAGTAAGTAATGACTAAGTAAGAATGAGTAAGTTTGGGACTAGCGACAAAAATTTTTTTCGACAAATATTAAGGATTAAAAAATTATTTTATTTAAATACAATTGTTAAAAACGTATTGCGTTTAGATTTCACAATAAAAATTAATATTTAATTCTGTTAACATACAAAAACATCACTTTTCTTTATTTTCTGTGGCTACATAATCTTCCCCTATGAGACTACACTGAAAAAAAAGATTAGTTGAATTTACCAAAGAAGCAAACGTAGGCTATTCTACTAGTAAACTTTGTTAATTAATGCAAAAATGTGTAGTTAAATTTACAAATATATTACGGTTGGTCTTCATACAAAAGTATTTTGTAGCTATCACTATTTTAAATGTATAATTTACCGCTAATAAATGGATTGTACATATAATATGATACAGTTTATCATACTAAATAATAATTTTTACTATTTTACTGGTACCTCATTAACCTTTTTTGATTGGTAAAATCAACTTAAGTCAAAGGTAGGACCCAGTTCAACCGTCGACTTTGGTGAATTCTATTAGGAATCTGGGAAATCCAACTATACATTTTTTTCAGTGTACAGATTTGGATGACTAGAATGACAAGAAATGTTATGCTTTTTATTAATAATTTGCACCATAACACAATATCAATAGTACGAAGCAATGCTAAATATAAGCTCGCGCGTAGAACTCCTACCTAAAACCTAAAACTACACGAATGGATTAATTTCCGTCTGCCCGGTCATTCTGCTGTCCCAAGCACCGACAGCATGAGTCATAGAATCGAAACAGAATACACGTAATTATATCATAGGTTACGTTTTATTCAGATGAATAAAAGTTTGGTGTGCTAAATAAAAAAATAATAAATAATGAAAAAATTGTTTTAAAAACAAGCTTTTATTAAATGCTTTAAAAAGAAGAAAATAAACTTTGAATTGAATTAAGTCCATCAATTTATTACATTACATAATCTATTAAATATAAAAGCTTATCACGAGATTTATTTAATAATCAATAAATAAAGCTTATTAACGCTTACGCACTTTACTTACGCATACGTCTAAAAGTAACTTACCAGCATCGTTCACTCTCTTATCTCCGTATGGATCAAGCACAGCCTCACAACCCAACCCATCCATTTAGATCTCCACACATAACTAACCGTTCATTCGCATTAGCCAAATCCAGAACACCCCTTACGGTCTCCTGAAACTTCTCGAGCTCCTGGGGATTAGCAGAGCTCACATGAGCATATGCAATGACCAAAAAGACTCGCGTAATCTCCAGTTTTATTTTAACCCAGAGAAATCTTGGGCCTACAAAATTGTAATCTTTCATACTAGCGGCTAAGCAAGATGAAAGCACGACACCTACGTCAGTGCTGGGATGTTCGTCCTTGTTCACCCCGGACTACAGGGCCGCCATGCCACCGGGTAGATCTTCGGTGTCGCTTCCCTTTCGCTTGGTCTCTGATACACACAAAACATCTAGGCATCTCTCGTTCATAATATATATCAACTCATTCATTTTATCCACCTCTCACATTCCATGTGCCTATACGACACTCAGCTCTCCTCGACCCGCCGGGTTGGGCGTTGCGTGGTGGGTGGCGCCCCCCACCGCCACATGCACTTAAACTCGCACCGACGTAGGCGGATCGGTGCGCATCGCCTCCCGGGGACGCCCTAATCCGCCGTCGTCTGTGTGGTTCATGTATAGGTCCAGAATTGCAATCCAGTGTTAGACTGGCAGGGTCGCGGCGTGCACGCTTCTGGTACCGACCCCGATGCTTTAAGTCGATTTTTGAAAATCGGTAATGGTCCTTTATATAATTTGGTATATAAATAAACACCGACTTTTGGAAAACGCTCTTATTAAAGAAGCGTTAGATGTGATCATCCTAAACGTAACCACCTGTCCAGCTTCCTCAAGCTGTGTGTATGCACTTGTGAAGATAATAAATATATATATATATATTATTCTCTTTTGTAAACGCCGCTATATGTAAATGAAATGATTTAGTAAATTTAGCGGTAATTTAATAAATTAAACACCAATTTTTAATATGATTGCGCCAAGTAACTTTTGTCATTTAACAACTAACTTTAAATGTTACCCACTACGTACGACGCCAACACCTGACTGTCGCAGCAGCTTGCTAAGTTCGGCTATTACTTAGTAAAGTTATTAGCACAGACGTGGTCAGCGATAATGGCATTATTTACTACTGATGTAATTATTATTGAGAGTATTTAGACCATTTTGTCCCATCCTGATAATATGTATATTTATGTAACATATATACTATACATAAGAAAATAAAACTTATTAGTTGTGACAGCCATTAAATAATATGAGCATTTTAGATATAACAGAATGTTGTATATGTACTATAAAGTTATTTATGTTTTTCTATAATAGGTTAGTTGCTAAGTAGTTTTCATTAGTAGTTTCGATTTCGATAGTAGTTTTGAAATCGCACTTGCTCCCAAACATCCTTACAATGTGAATGCAAAGAGGCTTGTGCTGAGGTTTGTGAAGACTATAATAAGCTCCATAACAACCACGGGCGTAATAACTTTTTTCAATAGTATACTGCTTATCAAGAACGAAAACATATGAATTACAAACGAAAAGCTATTTTAAGGCGTGAGACCGAAGGCATCTTTACTCAAGTTTATAATTCTTGAACCGCCCATATGGCACTCAATACTTTTTGTAATATTTGCTAGAGAATATGTGGAAACATAAAGCGGTAACTTTTTTATGAAAAAATATAACAAAGAAAAATGGCAGTAGACCTCTAAGTACCTAACTCTAGATTTTGCTGGTCAATATTGTAAAAAGAGTATTATATTAAATAATAAATATATAATATTTTTTTTTCATATTTCGAGACATGTTGTAATTCGATTTCATAGTGTAGAATGAAGTATATATCGAATAAAGGCTACAGTGTTTGAAATATCTTATCAGAGCGGTCTTATAATTGTCTACATATATATATGTCAGAACGTGGATGTAATTGTCGTCAGGTGGCTCGTTGTTCATGGCGAATAAAGCGAAATACCAGCGTAGTTAATCTTCTCAATATTTAATCAGTCCTGTTTGTATTGTATTTGTATTGTAATACAATAATAATCGTAACAAAAGTTATACTCAGATCGCAGATTACAACGGATTCTAAATGCGGTGGACGCGACACGTGCGATTAGCTCCATTGCTCGATTCGTAATGCGCTTCCAATGACAGTCTCTCATCTTGACGTTTTTGACAACTGACAACAATCGACATTTCGAGCAAACCATAACAAACACAACCGGTGTTGCCAATCCAACGATGTCGATTCCACCCAAGCGCCGACTTGACATTTTGATCCGTTATTATTAAAACTAGCATCACGGGGATTGATTTCTTCCGGGCTTCTCAATATGGTGTTGCTACCTCTGCGACACAGCCATTCTGATGCATCACACGTCCTCGTGTGCGTAATCTGTAACCAAAAAATCTGAACAGAAACAGATCTTACTCCAGCTCGGCCAACCCTGACTAAGACTGGCTTTAGTCAACATTTATTTCAAGTAAAATAAATTTCAATTAACCAGTAACATAGTACAATTTGCATTTAACTCTAAGTTATAATTCACAATCGAGACCATTGTGCAATTATCTGCCAACATTTAGTTTAAAGTTAATTCAACATTTTTACTGGATTCTGCTATCATGAAATCATCGCCTCCATCCGGTGGATACTCTCTAAATCATCGCCTCCATCCGGCGGATACTCTCAAAAAAGCCATTGCCTCCATCCGGCGGATACTCTCAAGAAAGCCATCGCCTCCATCCGGCGGATACTCTCACAATTTGCATGAAAACAGAACTCTTAAAATTCAAAACAACATTATTGCTCAATAGTCTTCGATCGATTATCATCCTCATCTAATTGAGGGCAATCATTAGGCATTTTTCACAAGCGATTATGAGCATGATTGTAGGTACGGTCACCACTCAAAGCCTTTAAACGTAACGGTCTCCTTCAAGCAACTCAATGACGCTATAGGGGCCTTTGTACTTAGGACCGAGTTTCGTTTGGTTTCACTATTCATTTTTCAATAATACAAAGTCTCCAACTTTAAAGTTAACAAATTTAGCTTTTGTACTGTCAAAACGTGTTTTGTCATAGTCAGCATTTTTGTCAATATTCGGGCATTTGAAACATCACATGCGCAAATAACAGTCGTTCTAGTAAACTGTAAATTATCAGGAGTCATATGAACTGCTAGACCTTGTTTTAATAGTTAGCGGCCTACTAGAATGTCATATCGTAAGTAAGAGTCAGGCAGTACGTGAAAGAGGATTTCTAACTGAATGTCATCTATTTCAACAGTAGTCAAAATTTGAATAGTGCTATTAACTGACGTCTGTCCAATAACAGTCAAAGTTACAGTGTCATTACATCTCCTTTATAAGCGAGCATTCGGCTCCAGAATCATAATAGAATAGGTACTGCTCACCAGAGTGTCGCATTATCCCAGCAGGGGCGCTGATGCTGCACATATCCACTCGTTTCTCCGCTGTAGCTCGGGTGCCGTTGGTACCGCTAGCTCCACCCTGGTCACGTCGATTGGGGCCGCTGGATGCATAGTGGCCTGTTCCCCGGCAGTGGAAAAAGGTAACTGCTGGATTCACAGGAGCGCTTCTATGTTGACTGGTCCCGCGTTGAGGTTCGTTTGTTCATTACTCTACAGTTTTGTCTCAAAAAATCACATCGGTGACGACATTGTGGCGCTTTATGCCCAAGCTTGCCACAATTGTAGCATTTGATAATGGTATCGCGACTTCGTTTTAATTCAGCAAATTGATCATTCGCTTTGGTAGGTGCTTTGCGTAATGATATCGCTTTCAGTTGAAATAGCTAAGCAGCAGCTTGTCCCTTCAGCGCACGGCTCAAAGCAAACATCAGCGGGACACCACTCAGTTGCTGATCCGGTACACACATATCCGCAGTATTGTTCCATGCACGCGCGTCCACATTTCGGGCAGCTGAATGTCAATGCTAGTCAATAGTCCTTTCATCACTTGAACCAATGCTTAAAGATTCTGGTTTTGTTGCTCCAGTAAAAGACACTATTTTTCTTCATCACTATTTCCATTTTTCATTATTGGGGCGGTTGGGTTACATCCCACGTCTGATGTCAGAACGTGGATGTAATGGTCGTCAGGTGGCTCGTTGTTCATGGCGAATAAAGCGAAATACCAGCGTAGTTAATCTTCTCAATATTTAATCAGTCCATTACAATAATAATCGTAACAAAAGTTATACTCAGATCGCAGATTACAACGGATTCAAAATGCGGTGGACGCGACACGTGCGATTAGCTCCATTGCTAATCGCACGTGTTCGTAATGCGCTTCCAATGACAGTCTCTCATCTTGACGTTTTTGACAACTGACAACAATCGACATTTCGAGCAAACCATAACAAACACAACCGGTGTTGCCAATCCAACGATGTCGATTCCACCCAAGCGCCGACTTGACATTTTGATCCGTTATTATTAAAACTAGCATCACGGGGATTGATTTCTTCCGGGCTTCTCAATATGGTGTTGCTACCTCTGCGACATATATATCTCGGAAAGTATACCAGCATACGCACCACCTGATGTATATTGGTTACTGTACCACCTCTTCGGCCAATGCAGCAGCTCCTTGGGGAGCTGGTGACCTCACTCACACGCAGGATCACAACAGCCCTCCAGGTAGTTGGTTATTTAGCTAGGATTTTCTGTGCGGAGAAGGTACTTCTCCAGACGGGGTGCTTTGATGCGCCGTACCTTTTGCAGAGAAGGCGGATAAAGCCAAGCCCCAAATGGCTCAGTCCTTACTCACTTCACTCACTTGTTTAAGATTAGCTCTTTTTATGCACGTTCGCTGTTTACTATGACTCTTGATAAAAACAAACAAATTTGGAAGTGGTAGAGTATTGGCCTTCCATGGCTACATCATTCCATTTTCACGTTGTATTATTTTTGGTCATTCGCTTCCACTGAATTCTTTTAATATCCAAACCAATGTTGCATCCCTTTTACACAGATTTGTATTACTACTGCGTTTATTCTAACTAGGTATTGTTACGCTCCACGTTACTTATAACAAACTGTGCCATTTTGCTCAAGCTTCTACTAACTACAAGTTGTCCTAACGCTCTATTCATACTATTGAGGTTGATCCGCGAATTACAAAATAAGACCTGCGCGTTTTATTTTACACCGCAGATACAATTATTACGTAATAGCTGTCTCATCCTTATGCTCTTGGGAGGTATTTTTAAATTTATTCTCTGTTTGGAGACTATTAATAACGCGGGTAAAGTTTGCTACCATAGTAGATATTACGAAAAGGTAATTGTATGAAAGAATGAAGAAATAAATGAAGATAATAAAAATTTTAGTAAATAGCAAGATAAGCAAAATAAATTTAATAAAATTGTGTGATTATATTTTAATTATTCGATTAAAGGGATTGAGTTCATATTAGTAAATTTTGTACTTTATTATTTGAGGTAGCTAGTCGACGACCGCTACATAATACTACACCAATTATGGAAATTATTCACACGTTACATTTGATGTGTATATTTGTTTGATAAACATATAATAATTAAAATTAACTAACTTTGGCGTAAAAGTATTCTAGTACCAACATACTATTAATTGTGATTTTAATTGCGTTCATCACTTTTTAAACATACGGTATGTTGCATGGGCTCAGATTGTGCAGTGTGATATTACCTCATTACCTCCAGGGATGCGATAAATACTTAACATAAATCATGTTACATATACGATATAAAGACTGTTTGTAATATCCGAGTAATATTTGCGCAGCATTACAATATCTGAGCGAGTTTAGCACAAACTAAAAAGCGCAGTTTCATGCAATAGTTGTACATTTACAACATTACAATAAATTGCTGATGGCACGTTAGGGGGTTTTTTTTTTGTTTTTTTTATACTATTCGAATAGAGTTCACCTGATGTTCAGTATTGTACTGTTCATCTGCGCTCACTTCCCTTGTAATACAAAAATAATCGCCTCCGCTATGCTAACAGTAATAATCTATTTTTTTATTCATAGTTTGTGAATTATGATTAAAACTCGTAGTTTTATGATGCTCCTGCATAAAGCCTTATAACTTGTTTTGATAATCTGTAGTCGAACTTCCTTGAATATTTCATCTTGCATTTCTTGACGTTGAAACAACGTATTTGTATATAATTGTCAGCGCGTGCTTGTATTTTATATCTCAGGTATCATACAACTGAGAGCCAACGTCGAATTGCAGTTAATATTGTGTAGACTTACTTAAACCATTGGATTTCATGCTTACCACGTCCAGTGGTGTATGCTTTAAGTAAGTCTACACATGTCTATTTCGCAGACCGTTTAATTTCTCAAGTCATTCTTCTAAAAGTCGAAACGGTTTGCAACTTGCGCAACATTAAAACTATTAACTCGAAAGGAGAATGATATGCTTTCATACATACTTAGGACAGAATGTGAAAATATGGAAGTGATGTTAATTATCGTGTATATGGCAGAAAAAGCACGAAAGTAGGGTTAACGCTGTTGAAGTGAAAGCGCTAAGAAGTATGTGTGGAGCTAGGATGATAGATAGAGTAAGAAATAGCATGATACGAGAACAATGTGGAATGAAAGATGACGTGACAAAAATTAAAAACAGGGTATGCTGAAATGGTTTAGATATTTGGAAAGAAAGGATGACAAAAGAGTTACGAAAGAAGTATATCGAGTAGAATGAGCAGAGATATCGTCAGGGGCTGCACTAGACACAAATGGATCAAATAGCCGATGTGCTAAAAAAGGACCAAATTAGAAGCGCCCGAAACCGAAGAGCATGCATGAATAGGTTGATGAGTGTAGAAGGGGCGAGAGAGGTATATTTGGATCGGTGCACCTGGGGTTCTATAGTCTCTGGCTACTTCAACGGGAGACAGGCATGATGTGTATATATGTATGTATATAAGCAGAGTCTCCTTGAAAAGTTTACTTATTTCGGTATATTAGAATACCAAAGTACGTAATCGTCAAAGAAGCAAGGAGGCACTAGCAAAGTTATTAGAAAATTTGAGGGTATTATATCATTGTCTTAAGTTTTCGCGATTGTTATACATTGAATTAAACAATTTTTAACGGAAATATCGCATGTTTTAACTAAAATATAAATAAATAAATAAAAACTTAAATAAATAAAACACGCGATACTTCCGTTAAAAATTGTTTAATTCAATGTTATTATATCATTATACAATATTACGTAACAACATATTCTTAACCTGCAATTGCAATATTTCTAAAGCTAGAAAAGCTAACAGGTTAAACGTAGGTTACAGATAAAATGGATGGTTAAATTGGATTTTAACAAATAAGAGGTTAAAAAAGAAGGAAGGAAGGTAGGTATGAATTACTTACAGGTTTTGTATTAAAAAAAAGCAGGTAGTAGTGTAAGCTATTGACTAAAAGTAGTAGATAAAGAACCGTCCTATTGACCAACTGGTCCTCAATTCGAATCCTGGCATATACCTACTATTGAAATTCGTATTTTCGAATTTATGTACATATTTGTATTTATCACTTGTTCGGTGGTGAAGGAAACATATCGCGAGGAAACCCGATCGTCTAAGAAATATAATATATAGATAATATAAAGATGCGTGACCTATACCTAAGAATGGTCTGGTTTTCCCTCTGGATTGCGGAGATCTTACGTCAGTCGCTCCATGTAAAAATGACTATCTTCGCCAAATCCTTTTTAAACCATTAACTTAAAAAAATTCAGACACAATAGCGATAAAAACACCGATATTAAAGATTTTTGTTAGTGAATAATTTATTTGCTAAAGCTATTCATTTAACATACTCGTACTAATGCAATTACTTGTCTATTTTTACTGAATTAATCATCTGATACCAGATTAGAGCTTTTCTAATTTATCGATTATAATTATTTCGATAACTTCATACACAGTAACATATTTAAAGTTTTCTCATGTTTCATATTTTGGTGTTTGATATATAAAATATCAAACACCAAAATATGAAACAAACGTTTCGGAAAAAGAACAAAAGTCTTTATAAAATCATTTTTCCTTCTTTTGTAACCCGGCGTTAAAGTCCACATGTCCTGAAATACACGCGGAAAAGCTGGGGCCTAGTTGATTCTGTATAGAATTCTGTATAGTTGACTCGTATCTTTCAAGTCTAACACCTAACTTTCAAGCTAATTGCGATAGCCGTCCTAATTACTGTGCCTTGACTAAGACCTTTACAAAAGATGAGAAATATCTTCCCTAATCAACAACTTCCGATGAACAATCATAAACTATCTATTTTTTTTATAGTAAATACTACAGTAATGAAACTAATTTCGTGTAGGTACTAATAAATATTCATTTCTCCGTTATGAAAATAATTAATGGAATGATATTCAAATTAAATTGATATTTTGGAGTGTAATGGCTTGTTTATCCGTATTAAAACTATTTGCAATAATGATTCAAGCATAATATTCGTCCATATATAACAAATTATATCACCAAGATTTGGTAATCCAATACTGTTCCCACTGCTTATAACAGCAATATGGGAAAAAGAAATTTCAAGAGTTTTGAGTAATCTCCAGTACGGTTCTGGCGGGTTATTTCCTTGAGGATTGATACAGACCATCGTTTTAAAAATACCGCAGGCTGTGTACTACTATTTTCCAAACTGGTCAAAACATAAACTACTTGCTTGCGAATGAAGGCCTCCCGCACTCACAAAAACGTATTGTTTTAGTACATAAATATCCCAGCAGGTCGAGCCTATTGACTGATGGAAGTATATCTTAACCAATAAGCTGATAAGTGACGCGATGTATGTCCTTGAACTAGCCAATAAGAGCTACGTGTTCTACTTTAATCCCCGACGCGTAACAGTGAGTTTTTTTAGTACGCGAATACATATAATTGAGTCTCCGTAGGTTATTTGTAACATAGGTTACCTAATATCTTTAAATTTAATGTACTAAGTAAACGTTTAAATATAATAAATAAAATTAAGAGAGGTAGAGCGCATCAAAGCAGCCCGAATAGGGAAGTACCTCCACGTGACAGAAAACCGCAGCCAAATAACAACTCCCTAGAGGTTTGTTGTATTCCTGCGTGTGAGTGAGGTCACCAATAAGCTCCCAAGGAGTTCCTGTGTAAGCAGCAGAGGAGGCATCGCGCTAGTGATACTTATCTATATCGCAAGCGTTAATTAAACATTTCTATAATCCACATGCTAAAAACAAATAACTTTCAGTATGTATTCGCGCGGACAAATTATATTATTAGTATTTTATATTGGTGATACGCAGGGCGAGACAACGGAGGGGTAAGTGCGGGACGCGGATTACCGCGTTAATACAATCTATTAAGATTGCATTGAAAACTCATTCGCAGGCAGAGACCAATCAGTGCACTGAAAACCACTGTTGATCGTGTACGCGTCACTCGTAACGGCTGTCAATTATAACCAAATTGTTAAATCTTTTGGTATTATGAATGAATGAATGAATGAATGCGTTTATTTGCCAGAGTAAGGTAAGTATTACACAGTTGTATGTTTAAGATAGTTAGTTCCATTTTACTCTGCCATTAAAATGGCGTGCAAATTATTCTATTTGTGAATGACAATAACTAGTTAATTATATACCAATGTTATATAACAATATTTTTGTCATTTAAGAATTCATCAAATGAATAGTAACATTTTCCCAGTAATAGAATAAAAAGGTGCTTTTTTAGCCGACTAACATTATTTTCCTTAACACTGTCTGGTAGATGATTATACACTCTTATTGCCATTGAGTATGTACTCCTACTGAACACTGTCAGACGTTGCATTGGCACACATAATTTATTTTTTAGTCTTGTGCAACGCTCTACTATGTTGGCATATTTTGCAAATAAGTCCGGGTGAGTTTTAACAAAAATGCACAACTCGTATATACACGGTTAATATCTTATTGGATATAAATAACGGTTTGCAACTTTCCAAAAATCCAGCACCGCAAAGTGCCCAGATGCATTTCTTTTGTGCTTTAAATACATTAATACTCTCTACAGAATATCCCCATAGTATTATTGCGTACCTCAGAATAGACGACACATATCCGTGGTAGGCCAGGAGAGCAGCTTCTTTGTTGGCTATTTGTCTTAGTCGTGACAGTGCATACACAAATTTATCTAGTTTATTACATAACTTTTCGATATGGGGTTTCCAATTACAATGTTTGTCAATTGTTACGCCAAGGAATACGGTATTGTCAACACATTTTATCAATTCATTGTCGTACGAATTAATAGTGAATTCCCCTTACAGGGTAAGTTGTGCATACATTATTTATGTACCTGTAAGCTGTAGTTATATGCCTATCCCATTTGTGCTATTTTTCATTATAATACTGGCACTAGCAAAACATTTAGAAAGGAAAATTGTAATTAATCTCGCATATGCTGAGCTCTGTTGCGCCTAGGTTGCTAGTGGTAGTTATCTTCTTGGCTGGATCGTAATTATTCATAATACTGTGTTACGATTCACAGGAACACCGTTGGGGTTCAATTATTGAGCTTGCCAATCCAGCGCGCTACTGACCGCGAGCTTCTGCACTTTCAACCTGTGCCGCAGCAGCTGTCTCCGTTCCGGTGGATCTTCCGTGGCCTGAGAAAGGAGAGTATGGTAGTTCTCAATTAATAAAGTATATGGTCTCGATCACTAAATTAAAACGAATACGCGACCTGTCAATTTTTTCTTCGGTTAGGTCAAATCATTTATTAAACATCTTATTTTGCTGTTCACGATTGTTTATTTACCTTTTATGCTAAGGGCACCTTGTAATAACGTGACTTTTTCCCTTCATTGGTCAAAAGCACAATTAAAATTTTAGCCAGAGTATTAAAATTAACCCATTTACAAAGAATGTTCAGTAACATTATTTTTAGAAACAACGCTAATGTCATCTTCAGCTTATATCCTGGTGTCTATAGCCTGCCGATAAGCTTTCCACGCTTATTAGGTACTAGTGCCAGACAAATGCTGATAGTAGTAGTAGAAAACAAGCTTGTGACCTAACTCATGACCAGTTTACAATCAGGCTGGCTATATGCTTCATTGTCATGATAGTACTTAAAAAAGCATTAGTGTACGCAAGTTATAGGTCATACTTTGGCCTTGTATACTTGTTATATAGTTCATGGTACGGACGGACGGTATTTTATTCCCGTCCTGCCCTATCCAGCACACCAATCTTATTGGAAGTCAACTTAACTTTGCACTATAAGAGATCGTAAAACTGAACATCACTTGATATCTTGACTCCTCAAATCCTGTTACTATTTGATTATGATAAGGTGAGTGTCCTTCAATTGTGGAACTACGGCAAATGACGAAGTCTTTCGTGTTGTAGAAGATATAAAACCCAATATAGTAAATCTCACAATTTTCTTTGAACCGAGTCACAGGACTCAGCGTGATATCTGTATGTAGGTATATTTTTTACAATATAAGTTGAAATTTTATTATTATACCTTTTCATATCGGTGTTACGGAGTTGAGCATTCACGAAAAAGTCCATTGTATTTTTTAAAGCCCGTCAAAGAATCGGTAATGTTTATGCCTATACGTGACAGTGATTTGATTACTGACTCATGTAATCAGGTAATCTATTTGCCTGTTTGATTATATATATATATATATATATATATATTTATATACAAACATAACATTCTGAACGGGGTGGATTCCTTCAAGTGAGATTAACAGTAATGTGCGCGCGGCGGGGCTATTTATCTTATTTAAAAACTGCAATAGACGTTGTAAAAATAATATGCAACGGGTTTAATATATAATACAAGAGAAGTGAAAATGTCTCTATTTAATGTGAGGAAATTGTAATATAACAAATATGTTATTTAAAAAAATACACGCTTTTAATATAATTATTACGTAAGGTTTTGATTTCGAAGATATTCATAGAAGTGACTAAATCTTCAATCATGAAGCTTAATCATCAAATCAGTTCGTTATCAAGAAAATATGAGTGCAACCATTGTGCTGGTCGCTATATTGAATCTACCTTGTATTTAATGACTTAAATGAATAGATGAATAACTTAGGCATGGCAATGGCAGAACCAATCGTATTAGCAAAATTTTTGGATGATTGGAAATGGGCCAAAAATCGATTTCCATATTTATTTAAACAGATGGAAAAACAAGTTTAATGTTAGCTTGTAAATGTAAACGTAACACGTTTCACGCATATAATTTACAAATAGAGCACTACAACCAAATATGGATATAGAATACCTGTTTGAAGGGAACATTATTTGTGGCACGGAAATTTAGGAATTATTATACTTTAAATATCCGTAGGATCGCATACGAACTAGGAGAACCCTCTTGTTATGAATAAAATGTATTCGTTCAATTCAGTGAACTAGAAAAATAATATCGACTAAGTGCGGGCGGTACTCGCGTACTAAGGACTCCGTATGAATTGTTTGTGAACATTTTTTTACTTTAGACTTTAATGTTAGAAACATAGTTCATAATTTCATATTTTTTACCTATACTTAACACAGATCTGGCCAAAGCGGATTCAAAACGCCACTAAATCTAACACAAATCTTTAAGTAATGAGCGAGTCTTTTTATGCACGCTCGCAGGTGCAAAACACGACTAATTTGGTCATGGTAGATTACTCTTGTACTTCCTCGGCTCCTCCATACTTCCACTTTTTCATTGTATATATGTTTCGTCCTTTTTTTATCCTGCATTCTTTCTACATGTCCGAACCAAAGGAGTATGCCTTTTCTTATTTCTTTACACCGATACTATCTTTCAGACCAACTGTCTTTCGTATATCATCATTTTGAATGCGTTACGCCAGAAATTTTAAGTTACGCTGGCATGCTTTCATGCTCTTTTTACCATACCCTACTTTCACTTCTATAAGTTAGCGTTAGGATTAGCACCGTATTGGGTACAGCGAGCTATGCCTTCTGATTTAGATTTCGGCTGCCTAGAAGTTTACCCGATGCTCCGATCACGCTGTTTCCTACATTCGCTCGTCGTTCCATATCAGCGGTGTACATTCCTTCCCTGCTAAAAGCGCATCCAAGATATACAATCTCATGCTCCAGCACTACATCATCAATCGTAATCGTCGTGTTCGTTCTGATTGCTTCTCTTTAAAAAATGATCATCAAACCATACGACGTAACTAAGAATATAATAGTAGCTGTTACTATTTAACATGTTTGCTATATAAACGTTGAAGATTAATGAGGGAAGGACACAGTACAGAATGATAAACGGCGGTCAGAGCTGCATCATTGTACCTTTTAGTACGGAATCCTAAAATATCTTTTTGAACCCGAGCTAATATGTGAAAATAAAACCGTTGAGCAAGACCGACTTTTGTTAAATCAGATGGATAGCCCGGTGATGGTTGTCGATGCATACAATTTTGTTTTACTCGTTTGAGTGAATATATGTTTATTTTTGTTATACTAGATTTGCCAACGAAGAAAAAAATATATATTGAATATCTCGGAAATTGAATAACAGTTATTAATTTCTATTACATTTATACGCAATTATTTCCTTTTTAGGGTTATGTTTTGTACCAAAAAGGTAAAAACTTCGGTCGCTTATTTCAATGAAGTCTGGGGTCAATTTGTTTGCTTCTGGTGGTTAGGAATATTGAGATCCAGTTCTGGTAGCCAAAGTATACAAAATGTAGTTCAAATTATCTGTCATTAGACTTCTGCAAAATAACACCAGAATCTATTATTTAACCCCTAAATAAGGGGTATTCTGGATTTAGCTGAAGCAAATGAACGGATAACGGTATGGAGACCTGAAAGGAGATGCCTGGTGGAATGCGGTGGTTGAATCCTCCAAAAAAAGAGAAAAGCGTGGCTTATGTATCATCTTTGATAGATAGATAGATAGATAAATGATTTATTTGTACTCACACTAACACACATGCTACAAAGAAACACACAAAAAAAAACCACGTACAAAGAAATAAAAAATGAACATTACACACACAGATAAGACAGTAGACATGCATGCGTGTCGCAGTGGTACAAATAGGCTGCAGCTCAGTGAATCAATTGCTCATAGAGCAAGTCACTGGTTTTCAGCTACGGCCTGAGATGGATACACGCGGGGCGAGTGCAACAATACTGTAGGCATATCAGACTATAAGTCATCGTTAAAACACCGAGGATTTGTCTTCAGCGTTATTATAAATAAATAAATATAAATGCGTACTAATTAATGAAAATGGATTAAGGGTGATAAAGATAAATTAGTGATAGGAATATAATCACAACATACAATATTATATCTTTGCACCAGAGTGATAGTATGAAAGAGGAGTAGAACGAAACGTACCTTTGATGTAAGAATGAAACCAAAATTAGTTATATATTATATATATATGAATACATGCAACTGTCAATTCTGAAGTATTCAGAAAAGTTAAGAACGTACATCTATATGATACCTTAGTGTAATTAATGACGGAAATCGGTAATTCTCAGACATTAATAACATTATCAGTGAAGTAAAATTGTCTCTGTTTTTGATCTAAGGGTTTCAAGAATCCAACAACAAATAACCAACTTTATCAACTATATACAGAGTAAGCTGTAGTATAGTGTGGTATCCGATCAATAAGATCCTCGTTGGTAGGTATCGAACGAATCCAGAAAAGTGAAAAGCCAAGCCTAGCTTTTATTAACTTACCGCGATAAGAGTTTAAGCACTTCTAACTTGATCAGCAAATAATTTACATTCAGCCGAAAACTAAAATCATTTAGAACATTATTTACTGTTACTATTTTTGTAATAGTACCCAAGTATTTAATTATCTATTAAATATATTATAATATAGCTAAATTAAAACTATGCTATTTAACTTTGTTTTGCACTAAATAGGCACCTGTCTCTAAAATTACCATTGTGGTTATATTTAAATATATGAACAGTTAGCTGATGTCTACAATATTTAGTATGTGTTTACACTGTAGTGTATGTTATGTTCGTAATCCTGTAATATTTTTTTATACAACGTCGGGACGCATACATCAATACGATCCATCTGATGTAAAGTGGTTGCCGTGCCCTATGAACGCTTGCAATATGTAAAGTGTCACTCGCGCAATGCTTGCTCTGCTCATAATACAGCTACTCCTTAGAAGTTTATTGGTGACCTCACTCACACGCAGGAACACAACAATCCTCCAAGAAATTGTTATTTGACTGCAGATAACTGTGTGGTACTTCCCCAAAGGGTCAAAATGAATATAGTAATATTATCTATGTAAAACTTGCAGAACCGAACTTTACGCGTGCAGCCATTAAATTAGACTTTCACAAGTAATTTTACTTCATAAAACGTAGCAATTATAAATTACGTTATAATAAATTAATTGCTACCTAAATTACATTACACAGTAAGGTAGGAGTACAAACTCAATACTACCTCAGAAGCATATCCCAAATGCCTCTTCAGGAATAGCTTAAGTGGCGTTAGGCAGAAGTTTCAAAACTTAATATGTGTATTCACAGGGAAGGATTTGATACAGAAATGGGAAATGACAACGGGAATTATTAAACGAGGAGAGTATTGCTAGATCATATTCAGTCATCTGTGGCACGATTCGATATTTTTTTATTGGCATGCAAGTAAACGCTCCACCTGTCCTTAGAAGTTTATTGGTGACTCACTCCATGGAGTCGTTATTTCACTGCGATTTTCTATGAGGTGGAGGTACTTCCACAGTCGGGTTGCTTTGATGCGCCCAGCCTCACTTGAAAATATATAGACCAAGACAAACAGACATGTTCATGCCCACAAATGTTACTACTCTATGGAAATCGAACTGAAAAATATGGATGTTAAAGTGGCATTGGTACCATCAAGCGTCGAATCGATTTAGGAGATAATTAGTGGTACCGCTCATACCAATATGATGATGTCGAAGCAATGACGCCTTGAGGGCCATTATATACTTGTTGCCGTAACGCGCATGGCCTCAACGGGCCAGCAAGCGTGAATGAGAAGAACTATGAGTGTTATAGAAGCGAGTGACCTATATACCTCATGTAAAAAGGGAATCATGTGGCGTTCGGTTTTCTCTGTCTACACCGCAAGGGGTTTACCGTGAATATATAGATAGATAGATAGATATTAAAAAGCATAAAATTATTATTGGCCGTCTACAATAAATCTAAGGAAAATACAGAAACGATAACTGTTATAATGCATATTTAAAATCCACATATTTGCTTAACATGAGAATGTGCAGAGGAAATCTATTCCTGTATCGTCAGGCAATCCTACTAACTCTCAACTGCCAAAACAGTCACGCCTTGTATAAAGTTTACTTATTGATTTACATTTTCTTTCGATGAATAAATGGTAGGGGCATTGTCATTTAAGATTTGTATCATAAATACATTGTTACAAAGAGCTCCTTTCTAAAAGTAGTGTCTCTAACACTCCTTAATATACTAAATAAATAATTTATAAGTAAGTTCGATTGACTATCAATTTATCAGTTGTTCGACAATTATTTTCACAATGCAATTTAACGCCATTTAATTATACGTGAGCTGTTTTGTAAAAAAAAAAAAAACGGGTTGCACTCCGGGAGTGCCGGCAGAAGTGAAAACTTGACCATTAACGTTGTGCATTTCTGAATATTTTGGAATGGTTAGGGAATAATTTCGCACGAATTGCTTTATTTATCTGTATAAAAGTACTATCTTGAGCCATCAGCAAGTCACCATGCGTGGATACGCATAGCAGGCTGTAGTAGAAACGTCTAAAACACACGCACACTCGCGCAAGCGCCCTGCGCCGCTTAAACCAAACAGTGATGTTGATAAACTACGTTGAACGAAACGCGTAAACGCCAACAATTTCATGGCGCATACAACGTTTAAGTCACGAGAAAATAATGCCCTATGAACGATCTAGCGCTTCATGATTCCCTTAATTAGAGGTAACTAATGTTTTAGCGCTGCAGCGAACTTAAGTTCTAATTCTCACCAAAATCTTACGGTCAGGGTCACGTGTCCTGACGCGAGTTTAACATTTTTTACTCACCTAAAAAGTGATCAACGCCGCTAAAGAAGTTTTCACTTCAAAAAGCAAAACATATAAGTCATAAAACACATGGTTTGTGCAGTTTGTATCTACATAGAAAGAAATTTGTATCTTCAGAAGTCTTTAATTGTATCCTGGTTCACATAAACATATGTTAAATCTAGTTAAACATATATATAAATAACATTGCTTGACAAATAATTACTTGTGTTACCTATATATGACGTATGTACACAACTCATGTTAGCTTATAAGTGTGTCTCATAATCTATGTTAAATAATAATAAACAAATAAATAAACCACTCTAAAAAGCCACTGTGAAATTGACTTATATTAGTAGTAATAGCTTGCCCAACACGTTTCATTCATCTATCTAAAAGTTCCTTTGATATATTCCACAAATCGCAAATCCCCTATGTGGATCTCGATGATTGCCGTCAATTTAGAGCGTTTGTGCATTATTGCCGAAAATGCCTAGAAGGAAAACTTGTCACGTGAGATCTTTTCACTTATTTCTTTTACTGTATAGTAGATAATCACCTTTAGGGTAAAAATATCCTAAAGGCGATTATCTACTATATATAAAAATAACAATGTGACGAAGATACCTACTGATTTTACAGGGAGCGACGACCTCCACAACCCAGAAGTAAAACCAGACCTTTCTTAGGTTAGACCACGTTTCTTTTGTACCTACTATATTGTGGTCAATAAAGTATTCAATAAAAGATTAAATATTATATGTTAATAAACATAAATTTGGAAAGTGAAGTTTAAATACTTTATACGTGATATACATCGTAGGTCGTAACCTGCAAATTTCCCTCAAGCAGTCAGAACCCGTTATATAAGTTTTCCCATACATTTCGCGGTCGTATACGACCACCTGGGTCTCGAAGGGTAAGCAAGAGTTCCGCTGCGATTCCACTTCAATGGAGTATCAGTTGCAATTAAAAACTCGGTTGTTACTTGGGATTACTGTTAGACAAAGGTTTTAATTACATTGAACACATAAAGCAGGTTGGAGAAAAAGCCAAAAAGAACTTTTATGCGTTAACTCGAATTTCCACCTCGACGTGGGGCTTAACTTTTAAAACGTTAAAAATTATTTACGCAGCCACATATTTAGGATGTATTACGTACGGTTCACCTGTATGGGCTGATAAGGCTACCATAGGTGCTGCGTGTCGTAAGTTACTGCAAAGTCAGCGTCTCGCTTTAATATTTCTATGTAAATCGTATAGAACTGTGAGCACCGAGGCACTACCAGTGCTGGCAAGGCGTATTACCAGTTGACTTAGAAATTCAACGCCGGGCTTCAATGTACTACACACCTCTAAAACATACACCCTGACTTTCTAAAACACCGCGATATGGACAAAATACTTAGATTATTCAAACCAATCAAAGTCAAAGTCAAAGTCAAAGTCAAACCAATTGAAGATGTATTTGAAACTTTACTGTCTGAATGGCAAGAAAGATGGGAAACTTCTACCAAAGGACGCCACTTGTATCTGTTCTTTCAATCAGTGCGAGACAGATTAAGTAAATAGTGGTTAAAAGTAGATCATCCCGTAGCGCAATTTTTAACTGGACATGGAAACTTTAGAGCTAAGCTCTTTTCATTTAGACTTGCGTCATCGCCTTTATGCGAGTGTTCTACGACAAATAATGAATTCGAGCAAACAGCACATCATGTTCTCTAGGAGTGCGAACTCTGGCGTCGAAAACGGGACGATATGTTAAATTTCTTGCATGTCACATCCGGGGTAGTATACTATTCTGATTTGGTGGCAACAAGGGAGAATTACTCTACTACAGTTCTGCAATCTATATTATTAGAATCGATGTGTTAGGTAACAACTCACAGTTTAGGTCCCAATAGTGTTAGATATTTGATAAACCGTGGTGCACGGCAGTTCTGTTTTTGTTTTCAGCTTCACTCTTTGAGTGAAGCTCAACTGTACTTTTTAAATGCCTTATTTGTCATATTGCTGTCGCTCACTTTGCCAAGAGGGGAAGTCAATTCCAAAACTTCCTACTCTTATAAATTTCTTCTGATTAAATTCGTTGTGAGTTCCAAGGCAGCTGTAGTTTAACCCCCGGGACGGCAGTGAACTTCACTGTTCATTGCCTTTTTGTTGGTCGCCGCTGTTAATTCTGGCTACACAGGAGATACAGTAGTGGGTATGAGCGGTGGGCCTGTCCCGATACATCGTAGGTTAACTGAAAAGTCAATTTACTACAAGGCATCTATTTTGCGCTCTAGGTGCAATTTGGAATAGATATCAGTAAAAACATGAAGTAAAAATATCATAAGCGATACAGACTCTATCAACGATAATAATATTATTCCTCCGTTTATGATTCTACAGATTATACAATGATTTGTATTTAAAGAAGTAGTCCGATGTCCCACAACCCTTTTCAATAATCACACATCACATATCATGCATGAATCTCGATCGACAGAAAGCGCTACTTTCCGTTGATAGAGATTCATGCATACAAATTAGGAACTAAAAGCGCTGCATGTGTGTGCGCTGCTTGTACGCCGTTTTAGAGGACCTTTCTTCCGCTAACACCAGCGCGAAGATTGTTGAATAAACTTCTTACAAAAAACATTCTTGTGATGCCCCGATGCAATAGAGTACGTTATGCTTACCGTCATTGCAATTGTAACTATTGCTACAGCAATTAGATGACTTTTGACCTCGCAAGGGACTTGGCGTGAAGATATACAGATATACAATTAGATGACAAATAAGCGTATTTGTTACCCAATTAACAACTTTTTTTGCTTTTTTTGAGTGACATACAAGTGTACGACCCACCTGATGCACAGTGGTTACCATAGCCTATGAACGTATGTTATGGTAATACATTAAGTGTGATACTTAATGTAATATCGCGGAATGCCAACTTTTTCAAAGCTGCCCGTCTGGTAAGTAATACCTCCACCACACAGAAGGAGTTGCCGTGTTAGTGGTAGAGGTGGAATTGTGTGAGTAATACTTAATGTATTCACAACAAGCGTTCACAGGTTTCGGGTAACCGCCTTACATTAGGCGCGACACATGCTTGTATGCCTCCCGACGTAGTATAAAAAAAAAACCTGTGCTGTTAACACATCAACTCCTTAATTAGGTGACAAATACGCTTATTAAACACCGAATTGTTATAAAAATATGGTATTTGTTAGTTGTTACCCATTCGTACATATTTTACGTAAAAATAGTGACATAAAAAGTCTCTAATAATAAAATATTATGTAATATAAAACGCAGACTAGGACAAACAAACTTGTGAAACTTCAGCAAAGTAAGTCAAATTATTCGTGTAGGAGTGGAAGTTTATAAAATCAGTTCGTATGTACGAAGTTTTGAGACAAGTATAACGTGCGAAATTTGGTTAGAGAGGTATACTTATTTCATGTTAGGTTTAGTATATATATATATATTAGACATGTAAAATATAGTTTTTAGGGTTCCGTACCCAAAGGGTAAGACGGAACCCTATTACTGAGACTCCGCTGTCCGTCCGTCCGTCCGTCTGTCACCAGGCTGTATCTCATGAACCATGATATTTAGACAGTTGAAATTTTCACAGATAATGTATTTCTGTTGCCGCTATAACAACGAATACTAAAAAATAGAATAAAATAATTATTTAAGGGGGCTCCCATACAACAAACGTAATTTTTTTGCTCATTTTTGCTCGATATTGATAACGGCAACAGGTAGATGCTTGAAATATTCACAGAATATTTATTTATTTATTCACTATAAGAATAAATAATTAAATTAAAATAAAACAAATATTTAAGGGGGGCTCCCATACAACAAACGTGATTTTTTGCTGTTTTTATAGATAATGGTACGGAACCCACAGTGCGCGAGTCCGACTCGCACTTGGCCGATTTTTCAATTACACAATTTAATAAAATGCAGTCTAACCTCGTGTAAAGTCTTGTAATTGGTCATGTACCTATTAGAAGCGATTTTGTGCAAAAAATAATAATCTATCTGTGCTTCACGCCAATTCCCTTGAGCGAGAGGGAATATGTAGATAATTTGAATTATTACATGTAACATATTTTATAGGTTTTCTCCAAAGAAATATGTTCCTAAATGTTCAGAAATAATAAAGGAATGAATCAATAAAAAACAGGAAATGTCACTTACTATATTTATACAATGTGGGTCGAAATTATTTATTTTAAAACATACTCGATAACGTTTACATTAATTTTGAAAACAAACATAACCATAAATTAGTTATGTTCAACTTTTAATATACTTCTTCTACCTAGCCTTATCCCATTTCCTAATACATTGAGACTGACGGGATCCGTTACGTAAGCATAAGGGCTTGGCGAAGATACTGATTTTGGGCGACTGCCTACAGACTTCTAGACCCAAAGCGATTTCTTTGACCACCCAGCATTTGCTAATTACAAATATGTACTAAAATCTAGTCAGGAACATAAGTGTTTTCACTAATAATGTGTTGAAATAATTAAGAACGAATTAATAAAATCTCAAAGAAACTGCAATTTTTTACACATGGATAACTTTCGATTCGCAACAATAATTGTAGTAACTTCTTAAATGCAGCTGTACTTTCCTTCTCTATAAACAGAACCTCGTTTTTTCATGTAGGTACAGTCACGACGAAGCTCATGATGAAGACCTGCTTTATTGTCAGGGGTGGCAGTGTGTGCATATATGTACGCGACGCAAGGAATATGTCACGTTACGCATTTGCTTATTTGGCTATCGAATCTGAATAAATAATAAATTATATAGGCCCCTTCGATATATTACGACCCGTACACGTAGATATTTCAATAAAGGTGGATGAGGCGTGAACGGCCCTTCCCTCTCGTAGGTCCAGGCTGGAGAAATAAAAATTGATTGTCTTATATGAGGCCTGAGGTAATGCTTCCCAGAGGGCGAGATAGCTTCCAAAGGGCGATGTCTTGCTTACAAAGTGACAGGAGATGTCTAGCCAGTGGCGGCAGACTGCAATGTTTCCGTCGACGTTTTTTTTTTTATTACGCCCGACGTAAAACGACGACCCACAAAAGAAGGACTAACCTACCCCGAGCGTGAGTTAGTCATGCTTCTGAGGGGGGTACCCTCTGGGACCCGTTGGGAGGGAGGTGATGAACACTCATGAGTACCCCTTCGGACGACCGAACAAGTTATGTCAAACGCTTACTGACTATACACCACCTAGGGACTGCCTTTAGCCGGGAAGGCTTTAATGGCTTCATCGGAGGCGATAACCCCAGGGGAAGCAGCGCGACGCAAGCATCACTTCAGTTACAGAGCATACGCTTAGAAAATGACGGCGTGTCTTGAGGAGACCGCCGCCATAGTAACCTAACTAACTATCAGGAGCGACCGCGGGGTGCTCAGTTGGAGGACTTTTATCCTAAGGAGGCTTCGGCCGCTGCAAAGCGGGCCAAAGCTCTCGAAAGTTTGTTTGGAGGATCTAATAGAACAATTCGCGGCCAACGTACTTGGTATCAGGAGAGAGGAGGCGGGGGGCGGGTCGTATGCCGCTGCCGCTTGGATAAAAGGATTAGGATTGGTTTCTGACGATTCAAAGACTGGTTTGGACGCAGGCTATGCCGTATTTATATGCACCAAGTGCGAGCGAGAGGCATCATCATCACGTGTCTTGCTGTAATAAGCTGCGAGTACGAGCTTCGAGCTATTAGCTCCTTACTCGGGTGAGGCTCCAGGGAAGAATCCTTCCCTGGGAATTATATTACTTTTCGCTATTATTGTAATGCGTGATTGAATGAGCTACCATCAAGGTGTGGAATGTTAGTTTTGCTATGCCGCCACAGTACAGATACAGATACACTTCGCATAGTGAGTTTTTTGAAGGAATGGAGAAATAGTTCTCAGAAGACAATTCGACATATTTGCAGGAACAACACGGCAACGCAGAATCCAGGGTTGTACTCCCTCCGGTGCCAACATCAGTCAGCCCACCCGTGCGCATCCTCCCCCGTGGTCCAGACACTAGATTACCATAGCAAGACTGGGCCGCGAGACAGTGTGGCTAGCCGGTGGTACACCCTACTAATGCACGACCGGTGGAGGCGCGCTACCGAGGCCGAGCGTCGTACCCTCCCCATAGCTGGAGTTCACCCCCGGGATCCAAACACTATGTTAACTTAGCCAGAGTGGATCCCGGGAGCGGAGCCCGCCGAAGAGGAGTATGCCCGACCAACGGTTTCACGTCCCCACCAAACGACTCAGAAAAAGTGTACAGGTCGATTGTGTGCGGCCGAGACTTTCCTAGGAGTAGCATCGACCACACACAACGCCTCGTTGTCCCTACCGACGTAGTTGTAAACCCGGAGATTGTGCACCTTCAAGCGCGGAAGGAGTCCGATGCATGCCAATCCACTGGAGTAGTTGGCAGCGAGCGAGAGGCAAATAAATTTTTTGGCGACTCTGGAAAGCATTACCTTATAGCGACCGCATTATTTTTGACCAATATTTGATCAATATTGAGTTAATTTTAATTTAGTTACAAAGTAATTTCAACTACAGATGATACTAGAAAATTATATACTCAAAACCTTTTAAAATATCAGTCACTTGTTTCTTGTAACTATACCGGGATAAAACGAAAATGTCGATATTATGAAAGTATTCATTATCTATAACTTCACGCCAAATCCCTTGTGGGGTAGGCAGAGAGCACCGAGCGCCACGTGACTCGATCCTTACATAAATCACTCGCTTCTTTAACATTCATTGCTCTTCTCATGCATTAGGGTATGCGTTCCTTATACGCTGAGAGCTGCTAGGTATACGGTAACATATAGAACTAATGAGACTTGTGCAATCAAATCCGTAATTACATATGTTACATAGATAAATCGCATTAAGAAGTAATCTTCTGCTCTCTAGTGAAATGAGATTAAATTTATTTAACAGTTGTTCGTATGAGAGATGAAATTTCCAGCATTTATGAGGAATATTACGTAGGAATTTACGTTGAACTGACTCGATTCGATCCGTGTAAACGTTATATAATTGGTTCCAAATTACTGTGCAGTACTCTAACTGTGATCGAATTAGGGATGTAAATAAACAAATATAAGTTTTGGGTTGTTTAAAATGTAGACACGAAATTTAATGTGAAAACTTAGCTGAACTTATAGGTACTACGTATATAAACCTCTATATTTACATAATTACTTGTCCATGTGCATACATGTGCTTATTCTATCGACCACTACATATGTCTCTAAATCTAATTACATAGGTAAGTTTTCTATAATGGACTCTGTCTTAAATAATATCTATCCTAAGTAATAATTCTTACTAATAAGCGAATAAATATTGTATATAATTATTCGCATTAATACATAACTAATATCACATTAACGTCTGTCTAATCACACGTTGTCGCGAACATAAATCAATAGCGTGACTATGACATGGCTGTATTTTTGGTCGCCTTAGAAATCAAGCTTTTAGGGTTCCGTAGTAAACAAGGAACCCTTATAGTTTCGCCGTGTCCGTCTGTCTGTCTGTCTGCGGGCTAGCTCAGAGATGCTAAAAAGCTGTAGCTTGGCATGTATATGCATATTAACTATGATAAAGTGGTAGAATAAAATCTTGAAAAAAATAATTTTTGGTGGTACCTCCCCAACACGTAAAGTGGGGATGTATTCTTTTATTGAGGGTATGGGAAAAACCGTTTTGCGATATAGTGACCTGTTTGCGAAATATTTATATTAAAAGTGTAATTTTTTGTTAGACTCGAGAGAAAATTCAAAATTAAACAATGTTTATTCCTTAGACATCAAAGTTTTACAAAACAATGGCTGACTCTTTCTTTTAAGTGTACAAAACACCTGTGCCAGAAAAAGCTCATAGCAACATGTTATTAGGTTAGCAAAATAAAACATTAAGCAACTTATACAATTCTTTATTCACAAAATAATTGAGTGAGATTCCGAGTAATACGCCAATCTTCTACTGAACCATGCAATACAATATTGTAACTATGCGTAAATGAATGAGATTCGCGCTCGTGTATAAAGTGTGAGAGTGATGTGTGTATATACATAAGTACTCCGTATATATTTTTTATACCACTAAGGTAGCAGTCAAGCATACGCCCTGCCTGATGGTAAACAGTCACCGTAGCCTATGGACATTTGCAACACCTGGGGGTGTCACTAATGCGTTGCCGACCTTCTAAAAACCTCTTCACGCATTTCTAGGAGAATTTCAAGCTGTAGCCCCTTGGAAAAACCTCGGCTGGGAGCTCATTCCACAGCTTGAGAGTTCTCGGAAGAAAACTTCTTTGGAACCGCACAGTACGTGACCATTGCGGTTCCAGCATGTGAGAGTGAACTCCCCGCCGTCGGCGAGCGGTCCGGTTATAAAAAGTAGCTGTCGGCATCATATCGAACAATTCTTCAGAACACAACGCATTGTACAATGCGTAGAACATACAAACTTAAGCGTTCAATACCGTGTGTAAGCTTAGGATTGTCGACAATTTTCACAGCTCGTCTCTGAAATGAATCACGTGATCTAAGCTGGTATCCAGGTTCTCCCGCCCAAAGGTGACAGCGATTTTAGCAGCGATGGAAGGTACACCGCTTATGTTGAGAGACGAGTGTGTGCAGGGAATAGAGTGAATGGAGCGTTGGGTAAATTTCTAGGCAGCCGAAATCTAAGCCAGAAAGCACATCTCGCTATAAAAACAGCGCGGTGCTAATCCCAACGCTAACTTATGCAATTGAAACATGGGTATGGCAAAGAGAGCATTACAATAGAATAAATGCGGTCGAGATGCGAGCACTGTGCAAAATTTGTGACATAACGCTTGCTGACCGCGTTCGTAATGATGACATAAGAAAGAAAGTTGGTCTAAAAGAGAGTGTCGGTATTAATTTATAAGTAAAGGCATGCTCCGTTGATCGAACATGTAGAAAGAATGCAGGATGAAAGAATGACGAAATAGATATATAATGCGAAAGTGAAAGGATGTTGGAGCCGAGGAAGACCAAGACTAATATACCATGACCAAATAGGTCGTGTTTTATCAGAAGGTGAGATCAAGAACCCTAGGAACCGGCGAGCGTGCATGAAAAGAGCTTTGAATGTTAGAGAAGTGAGTGAAGCACAACCGCGTCCTATAGCGCTCGGTTCTCTCTGCCTACCCCGCAAGGGACCTGGTGTGAAGATATACATACATACAAGATAAACATTTCAATACTTTTATACTTATTACCCTAGACTGTTCTAGCATGAAAAATTCCTTAATTTTGAGGATGTTAGATAAAAATAACTTCAATAAAAAATTACAGTCGCAATCGGTTACAGATTATTCTCCCCCGTCGTTTTAAATTGCATTCACAATGTGTTCGTTTGTTTGTATTCGCTCGTGGAATCCCGCCAGTTATATCTGACGCAGCATAAATAGCCAGATTACGTGAACTTTTTGTCCATTTTTATAGACGCCGGGGACCCTCCAGTTTTTGCGTCACTCTCAATCCGTCCGTGGAGAGTTTATTATGACGTTATCACTTGATCGAAACGCCTTTTGTTTTTATAACTTTATTTCGCTACATTTACGTGATTCGAATTCGAAACAGTGACGTTTGAGACGTATTTGCGAAATGCTAAAGAAGTATGGATTTGTGTTGCGTCATAGGCGATAAACTATAAGTAAAATTGTTGTTACTTACTGAATTCAGGTACAGGATTCAGTAAGATTTTCTTGTCAGCCGATTACTTATCATACATGTGTATCCGCTGGTATTTGGGGCCGTGATATACGTTGAAAATGTCCTATTGATAATGGTCGTTGAATATAATAATATGCTCGATGACTTTAAATTAGCGGATAGATTTTTTTTTGCAAAAAGCCTAGGGTCGAATATGGTAAAAAGCATTAAGAAAGGCATATATTCAATAGAGCTCAGATAGATGCTGATGATGATTGTATCATTTCGATATGAACACCAGATCCTAAGGTTCCTACTCCAGCACCATAACTTGATAAAATTTTATCAGAATATTTTTTTTTATACCACTAAGGTGGCAATCAAGCATACGGCCTGCCTGATGTTAAACAGTCACCGTAGCCTATGGACATTTGCAACACCAGGGGCGTCACTCATGCGTTGTCGACCCTCTAAAAATCTCGTCACGCATTTCTTGAAGAACTCCATGCTGTAGTCCCTTGGAAAAACCTCGGCTGGGAGCTCATTCCATGAATATGATGCGGCTGATCTTGGTCTTCCTCAGCTCCTGCAGCCTTCCATTTTTGCGTTGTTTATATGTTTCATCATTCTTTCCTTTTGTATTTTACATGTCTGAATGCTTTTTTGTCATTCTTCCTCTCTCTTCTTAACACCGATACTATCTTTCAGATCAACCATGTTTCTATCATCATTACTATAGATTAGGGCTACAGGCATCTCGCTGCAGATTTTGCGTTGCACTCGCATGTTCGCCGCGTTTATTACTCGTATACTTTCATGATTTTACATAAGGAAATTATAATTTGTTAAGTATCTCTACCTAGCTAATGAACAATTTATGAAATATTATCGTGTAGCTATATCATACCTTAATGGGAAAATTGGGGATGATTACTTGTAAGATTTTTTTTGAGTACGGACCAAAAAATATCTATTTATTTCCTAATATACTTAATAGAGCATTATTTACTTTTTATATCGGTACACGAGTTATATTTTTTTCATTGCCAGCCTGAGTGGTTAGCAATGCCACTTTAACATCAATGCTTGTAGGTTCGATTCCCACACAGGACACACATTTGTGTGCATGAACATATTTGTCTTAATATGGAATGTTTTTAAGACAGGTAGGGTAATTCAAAGTAGTCGGACCGGGAAATACCTTCACCCCATAGGAAACTGCATCCGAAATAACAAATCCCTAGAGGTTTGTTGTGCTCCTGCGACTGAGTGTGGTTATCAGTAGGCTCCTAAGAAGTTGTTGTGTTAGCAGCAGCGCAGTGATATTTTACATTGGTCTTGTTAAAACACAGAAGTCAAGTAAAGCATTAATCGTACATAGACCTTTTTCTTCAGTTAGTTACACAACATCGCCCCAACTAGAACCATGAAACGATGTAACCGTATCATCAGCGAACATTTGTATTTCTACTTCATAATACAAGTACCTAATTGCCATGAAGATCTAATTATAAACTGACCAAATTTATTATCTTAACATGTTAAGAAACTGCCTGATTCCGATAAAAGATAACCAACAAGCAAGAAGAAGCAGGACGAGTAAGAACAGCGCTACGGGGGAAGAACAGAAAACCGCAGCAAAATAACAACTTCCTAGAGGACTATTTTGTAAGAAAGTGTCATAGGCTATAGTATCTACATCAGGTAGGCTCTATGCGTATGTGTTTCCCCGACATCGTCAAAAACATACGTAATGACGTATGTTGCCTACAATTTTTTGATAGTGATACCTCTTTTTCACTTTGGCGGTATAAAAGAACAGTAAGGAAATAAAGAAAATGTTTCAGAAATAAGCTTTAATAAAATGAGTTCAAAGAGTTTGCATGCCAAGGGACCAGTTGTGTACGTTTATGGTTAGTTAATTCGAGGGTATGTTGGGTAGTTCAGCTGAGACAGGTTTAGGAAAAGGCAATGTATTTAAAACTTTATTGTCTGCACATAAAAACCTTAAATAGTATTTTACCAGTTTTGTCAAACATTTTTTTTGTTATTTTAGGTAGTATTTTTTCTGGAATTATTAATAAAAAGATGAAAATTGTTTATTTGCCATTACGCCCTCACGGATACTTACATTCTTCAAATCAAATCCTATTGTATCTTATTAATTTTTCAGAGTTTTAGTTCTTTTTACCAACCTTTCAAAAATATTTTCCATTGACAATGAAGAAATGCAAAAACAAACATATCTTTCTTAGGCCTTTTTTTCAAGTAGTCAATTTCTATTACAATAAATTCATGTCAGTGTATAATGATATCAAGTGGTAAAATTAAAGATATTAGATGTTCTCAATCATTTCCTGACATATTTGTCAATCAGATATTTATGGATTCTGTGATAAGCCTTCTTCTATAGAGTATTTTTGATGTGCTTTTTGAACGATTGTCAAACAAGGACATAACTGTTTCAGGTAATTTATTATTGAATCGAATATGATTTGCAACAAAAGATCTACTAGTTTTAGCAAGCCGATGTACCGGCATACGCAATAGTGGAACACATATTTGATATCTATGTATCTACAAACATCTATTTACACCGTCCTTTGCATAAAGCTTAAATGAAAAAGTAAGGTAATGAAAGGAAATGAAATTCTAACTTTATTCCATACCTACTAACCTTTCACTTCTACACATTTAGGTTGTGAACAGCATCACATTGTTTGTGCGTATTTGTACCTTCTGGTTTGACACTCCCTTAAAACTATTTCCTGCACTCGATCGTATCTCTACATCAGTTATAGCTTCCGTTATTGCTAAAATGCAACCGTTCTATCCAATTATTTTATTGTCAACCGTAATCCTAACGTTCGTTCTAATTTCAACTCTTTCAAATACAATTTTCGCACTCATCTGTAAGTCTTTCTTCATCCATCTTCTATCAATACGACGGATGATTGATGTTCAACGGGTGTTTCAGCTAGTACCTGTATAAAGTAGATGGCCTGGCCATTCATACACTAGTCATTATCGCGAAGACTATAGTCAATTATCACGAAAGACATCAATGAACTCACACTACTAATTCAAAATATTGACATGCGGTACATGCTAATATTTTGAATTAGTAGTGTTCAGAGTATTGTGATTACTATCAAAGATTATAGAGGTACAATAGAACACACACTCTCTCAAAGTATAGCAAGTTAAATCGCATATCTTGTCTACTCGTGTAATAAATCGAATTTATTACATTTAGTGTTTAAAAATTAAACCTTGGTAAAGTTCTGTAGTGAAAAGAAATGGTAGAAGTCCCATTCACAGAAATGTAAATTGAATGGAACAAAAGCATTAAAAACGATTAATTTTTTAATTTTATATACCGACCTCTAAATACATTCATGGGAGAATAGTAAAATAATTGAATTATAAATTTATCATTTGGGCTGTACTATTTTTTAACGAAGGTAGGGAATAAGGATACAGCCTGCCAGATGGTAAGCAGTTACCGTACCAGATCTGTCACTAGTGCGTTGCTGACCCTGTCCTATTCGCTACATATGAATAACCTAAACTCGTCTTTTTTGAAGAAACCCCTGGTGTAGTCTTTAGTGTAGAGAAAGTCTCGGCGAGTCTATTCCAAAAGTTAAGATTTCTTGGTAGAAAACTTCTCTGGAAACGCACAGTACGTGACCATTGCGGTTCTATTTATTATTTTTATACTACGTCGGGAGGCATACAAACATACGTCCCACCTACTGTAAAGCGGGTACCGTAGCCTATTAACGCTTGCGATATATTAATTATCATTCGCGCGATGACTACTCTGCTGCTTACACAGCAACTCCTTGGGAACTTACTGGTGACCTCACTCACACGCAGGAACACAACAACCCCTAGGGAGTTGTTATTTGGCTGCGGTTTTCTGTGAGGTGGAGGTACTTCCCCAGATGGGCTGTTTTGACGCGCTCTACCTCTCTTAAAACATGCAGACCAAGACAAACAGACATGTTCATGCACACAAATGTTTGCCTTGTATGGGAACTGGACCCACGAGCGTTGGTGTCAAAGTCGCGTCATTCACGACTGAGCCACCGAGCTCGTCAGATTTCTTTATTATTTATTCACCAGTGATTTACCTGCCAATCTATATGCCATCAGCGTGTGATTCGATTATAAAACAAGGCTGTTGGGATCATTTCGTATAATCGGTAGCACTCACATTGGGAAAATTTCTTCTGCTCAAGGACTCAATATCGCGTGTGAGCCTAACATCCATCCACAATTCTCACAGCTTGACTGTACTTAGTGTTTAAGGAGGATATACAAGTACTTAAAAAAATTGATAATTAGTGAAACGTAAAACCTATTGATAATTCTATGTATAATAAGTATGTATTTACTAAAAAAAAATGTATTTACGTATGTTTATCAGTTGTCTAGTACCCATAACACAAGCTTCGCTAACTTTGGGGCTAGATGGCGCTGTGTAATTTGTCCAACAACATTTATTATTATTATTATTTATTAATTAGTGAACAGAAAGCCTTCTCCAAAATCTTATTAAACGGCGAGATAATATTAAGGCTTGACATTGCGCTTATACCTAATGTCTCTAATGTATCGATACGCTACGATAACTACTTACCCATAGACAAGCTTTACGCTTGTTTACCATCTTAGTGCCATTTCGTGGAACTCGATAGCTACGACGCACGTGTCTAATTGAATAACCAAATTACTCAGTATCTTTCGCAGAATGTATATTGTATACAATAGATATTCTGCGAACGAAATACGTTTCACCGTCTCGAGCTCCTCCCGAGATGCGAAGGGCACGTTATGCCTAGCTGTTTTTGATAGATGACAGTCGTTAAAGTTAATAGGTATAGGGCAATGATTGAGTGATACTTACTGTCTAACAACCATTCATAGAATACGATTTACATCATGTGGGTCATGAACTTGCATGTTTTCAAACGTTGTTTAAAAAAATTAATAATCCCATCTTAGAACTGACTTCGGGCGACGTCACTTAACTTGCATGATTGAATAAAAGGGAAGTAGAGGCCACCGTGCTCTTCACATTAAAGAACGTGTAAACAAAGTAATCTTTAAAACCGTACTTTTGGTCTAATAAATCAAGAGTTCAATAAATATCCAGGTTTAATCCCTTCAAGTTTGTTTTCATCCTCGTACTGAGAAGCACGAGCGATTCCCATTAACGGTCTAAAGCCAACGAAATAACTTTTAATAGGCAATAACAAGTCAAAATTAAAATCAAGCAATCAAATTTCTCTTAATAGGCGCCTACCACACTTGAAGCCACACAAATCCACTTTATAGCTTCTAACATCGACAGCTATCCTAACAGAATAACACTGTTTTATTTCAACTGAAAAAGAACTTTAATTGTATAAGTTAAGGGTTCCTTTTGAAAAATTTCACACTCCGATCAGGATGTTTATTTGTTTACAGTTTATTTATATTTAAACAGTGTTGATTAGGTTTTGACCGAAGAAAAAATAAATGAGAAAATCTTTACTAGCGCATTTCTTGTGTACATTAATTATAGGTTAGCTAATTCCTGCGGCCTTGTCGACATGGAGCTGGGTTTTTCAACGTTTAGTAACTTGATACTGTAAAATAACACATTCTTTATAAAATTTCATGTATATCCATACAATATATACACAGCAGACAGACAGGCTTATAATAATTGCAATATGTATTGATTTCCTTCTGATAAAGAAGTTCAGCAGCTTCACCATTAAAAAAAATATATCCTGTACGAACTCGAACCCACTACGATTTTATTATAGTAACAGTAAAAAAAACGGGTTGCACTCCGGAAGTGCCGGCAGAAGTGAATGTACTTTAACATTAGCGTTGTGCATTTTTGAATTTTTTTAATGGCTACGGAATAATTTCGCACGAATTGCTTTATTTATCAGTATGAAAGTACTACGAGTATCATGTATGTGGTAAAATACAATATTCATTTATTACGCTATCGTACACAGAAAATTGAACACTTCAGAACTATTACAATTATTTTACATTAAAAAGTTTATCTCTCAGAAAAATTAACATTCATTCATAACTTCACTCTTTCACCATCATCATTACCAGCATTATCATCGCAAATCTCTAAAACTCAAACACACGCACACTCGCGCGAGCGCCCTGCGCCGCTTAAACCAAACAGCGATGTTGATAAACTACGTTAAACGAAACGCGTAAACGCCAACAATTTCATGGCGCTTAAAACGTTTTGGTCGCGAGAAAATAATGCCCTATGAACGATCTAGCGCTTCATGTTCTAATTGTTTAATTAGAGGTAACTAATGTTTTAGCGCTGCAGCGAACGTAAGTTCTAATTCTCACCAAAACGGTTACGGTTAGGGTCACGTGACCCTGACGCGAGTTTAGCATTTTTTACTCATCTCAAAAAGTGCACAAGGCCGCTAAAGAAGTTTTCACTTCAAAAATCTAGATGAGTATACAGGCACTACTGTAATCCTCTTTCTAACATTATATCGTTTCTTAGTCTATTACGAATGATGGGATCGGTTACCGAAACCGAAACAGTTGGTTAAAATACAGATTTTGATATTTAACAAATGCCGTCATACCTCCACAACCCAATTGTTTCCTAGGTTAGGTCACACGTGCTTAGAAATATAATTTTCTGGACGTGTGGATTTGATTACGACGTCTTCCTTCACCGCCGAGTAAGCGATAATTACTCGGCGGTTATTAAAGGCTAGTTTACATACGGTTATGGTGTTCTGTGTCTGTTTACTTCGTTAGTATACCTTCTGGACTTTGTACAAAAGATATAGACAATATACGGAGATTTTTAAATTAGTGTGTGTTAATTCATTAACCCAACATACGACTATATTGGTGACCACGACGTGATCATAAACAAACATCCGTGCGCTGCGACGAAATACTTTACCGACTGCGATGCGCAAGGTAGTGTTGTGTTGTTTACGATTATGGCGCAGCCACATTTTCATAAATTCGAAAACACAAATTTTGTGATACATGCCCACATACATATACCTACACATTATTTCGAGTAGTATTGACTGTCCTATATAAGCAATAAAGATTAATCGATATAATACATATCGTTTGATAATTGATGAAATAAAAGTGAATTCGTATATTAAGTGATCAAGATGAATAGAATAATGAAGACAATTTCGATGAACTTATTTAAGTTGATATTACTTAGTATTGTCTTAGGTTTTCGCGATTGTTACACATTGAATTAAACAATTTTTAACGGAAGTATCTCGTGTTTTATTTATTTTGTTGAACCTGACGCTTCGAATGCTTTGCAGCATCCGTGGTCGCAAGACTAAGGTGACATTTGTCTTACATTGGTTATTCAATTATTACATGGATGGATTAATTAATTATATATGTTCCGATTCACACAAAAATCGTTCACGGTGTCCGAACGGTTTTAAGTAGATCTCTGGGTTTGTGGCTTGATTATTTTTAGAACTGGATCCCAGCAGGTGGTACTTGCCAACCATCTTCTCTATTGAAATTGGGGTGTTTTCTTATTTCAATAGCCTCGCGCAACATTCTCGGCATGTAGCGATTTTCCTTGGCGAGGATTTGTGGTTTATCGAACCGGATGTAATGGTTTGGCTGGTCCAGTGTATGTTCACATACTGCAGAGTTTTTATCGCGCCTATTCTTCATGTCAGTAATGTGTTCTTTCACACGAATACCTACGCTTCTCTTTGTTTGCCCTATGTATGATAAGCCACATTCGCAGGCTAATTTGTATATTCCTGCATCTTGTAAGGGGATATTATACTTGATAGGAAATTGACTGATCTTCTTATGGGGCTTGTAATAAGTTTTAATTGAAGCTCGCCGTAAGATGTTGCCAATTTTGTCTGTGACTCCCTTTAAGTATGGTAAGACGTTCAACTGTAGGTGGCTTCGGGCGGCTTCTGTGACGCATGCGAAGGAGTTTGTGACTATTGCTCCGCAGTACTTGTTTGATATGTTGGAGTTCCTCTTCTGGATGCTCAACATCGCAGATGCTGTGTGCTCTCTGAAACAAAGATTTGCCTACAGTAGCTAAATGACATGGATGGTGGTGTGAGTTACCATTGAGATATTTATCTGTATGGGTGGGTTTCCTATAGACTGTATGAGTAAGTGAGTTGTCAAGTTTCCTGGTAATTAATATATCAAGGAATACTAGTGCATTATTTGCCTCTAATTCCATGGTGAATTTGATGTTATTGTTGATGGAATTTAGATGGTGTAGGAATTGATATTACTTTTCACAAATAATAATTATTGTTAGTTGATTATTTACGATTACATCTTCACGCCGGGTCTCTTGTGAGTAGACAGAGAGAACCAAGCGTCATAACACCCGACCTTACATACCTTAGCTACTCGCTTCTTTAACATTCATAGCTATTTTCACGCAGTCTCATGGATTCTTAGGGCTATAGATATTATCTTAACATGGGTACTTACTTAACATGACCGATTTGGTTATGTTCCTTATGTACTGATCTTCTTGGGCTCTTACATCCTTCTACTTTCATATTGTATATCTATCAATCTATAATTTAACATCAAATTCTTTGCGGGGTACGCAGAGAGAACCAAGCGCCACATTACTCGACCCTTACACACTTCACTCGCTTCTTTAACATTCATTACTCTTCTCATGCACGCTCGTATTATATATCTGTTACGTCATTATTTCATCCAACATTCTTTGTGTGTGCCCGAACCAACGAAGTAAGTATATTCTTAACTTAACATCGACAATCACTTTCAGATCAGCTCTCTCTTTTACATCACTAGTACGAATGCAATCAGTAAGTGCTCCGTAGGTACGCTGTAATCCTCGCCATTCCGCAATAGCATTCTGCTTTTCTTCATACACTCATCTTTCATCGTTGTGACTAGTGTTTGCAGTTTGGATGTGTATTCTGCTATTAATATCGCATCATCGGCGTTAAAACAGTTCGCCAATGTCTTAGTTGATTAAATGATTTAAAATACAAAAATTCACTACTTATGAATATATCTATCTATCTATAACTTCACGCCAAACATTTTGCGGGGTAGGCACAGAGAACCGAGCGCCACGTGACTCGATCCTTACATATCTCACTCGCTTCTTTAACATTCATTGCTCTTCTCATGCACGCTCGCCGGTTTCTAGGGCTCCAGACATCACCTTCTAATAGAACACGACCAATTTGGTCATGGTAGGTAAGCTGACTTCCCCGGCTCCTACATCCTTCCACTTTTGCATTGTATATCTGCTTCATCATTCTTTCATCTTGTATTCTTTCTACATGTCCGAACCATCGGAGCATGCCTCTTCTTATTTTAACACCGACGCTCTCTTTCAGACCAACTCTGTTTCTAACATCATCATTGCGAATACGGTCGACAAGCCTTACGTTACAAATTTTGCGTAGCGCTCGCATTTCGACCGCGTTTATTCTACTTTCATGCTCTTTCTGACATAGCCAGCTCTCGCTTCCATAAGTTAGCGTTGGGACCAACACTGCATTGTGTATAGCGAGTTGTGCCTTCTGGCTCAGGATTTTACTGCCAAGAAGTTTTCCCAACGCTCCATTCACACTATTCCAGCACTCACTCGTCTTTCCACATCTGCGGTGTACCTTCCATCCCTGCTGAAAGCGCATCCAAGATATACAAACTCATCCACTTGGTCCAACACTTCATCATCAATCGTAATCCCTACATTAGTACTTATGAATATAATTCGTCACTATTTACTGTATTTACTTCTCGCGGTATTACAGCATTTAACACTTCAACCCCTGGAACATATAACTATATAGAGTCCGCTATGGGTGGCCAATGAAGGCAAAATAAAGCTGAGAATCATGGGGCTTCTTGGGTGTTCACTCCGACTGACGAAAACATGGTGGAAACGACGACTCTGATCGACTATCCCTTGAGCACTCGGGACGCGTAGTGTATACTCACCAACAGCTCGCTACAAGCTGCCTTACGCGAAAAACGGTATAGTACGGCTACGATAACAGATTCATATTAAATATCTGTATACGTGTTTTCCACCCAACGGAATATAACAAAATGCAATTGGAATATTATGCTGGGTACGTAAACAGACAGTTTGCACATAATTTTCTCACATAACTAACTCAATCAAATTACTGTTTTAATTCTAAATAAAACTAGTCCAATATGTAAAATGCTCAAACCAATAAACCACTTGACTACGCATGAAGGCACCCCGCGGTCTCAAAAACATTGTGTTTTAGCGCCTAAATATCTTAGCGAAGCCTACTGACCAACGGGAGAACATTTAACCAATATGCCGATAATATGAGTTACTATGTACTATCGGTCCCATTGGTTCTTCATAGGTATTCGTATTTCCTTCATGACATAATGTCATCTCAGCTAGAAATTACTTTCATAAAGGTGGGCCAATGAATAATTTAATAGTGATGCAGTGCAAATCTATATGTTTGTTTATGTGTGGTTTTTGTCGAATATTCGAATTTTGACTTCAGATTCGGATTCAGCATAAAAAAGTAGAATAGGAATGTTCAGGAACACCGTTCCTATCTCTGGTCAAAATGGCCGACAAATTATAAAAAAAAATATTGAATTGTTACATAATTGACGAGCCAGGTGTTCCTCTGGCAATGCAAGCTTGCGCATTCTCAACTGGTTTAAATTGTCCTCTCATACAATGCTCAAACTATTTTTATCTTGTTCCTTGAAACTAAATCGATCACATCGATTTTGTATTCAAATATCATACATTTCTGCCATGATATCAATTATATTTTATTGTACAACTTCGTATATCATAATCGTAAAACGAATCAAATGAAGGCAAAAGTACAACTTTCGCTGTGGAGAAACTTGGTAATTTATACAAACCCTCCCCGGAAGAATATTAGCCGTTTGTTATTGTCATTCTTAGGCACCCTTGTCGAGCATGGTTAACGAATTAAGTAATTCAACAAGCTCCATAACTTTCTTATGATAATAGTTGAAGTTGGAATAATAGTTCAAGGGCGGAGACAAAGTAATAAGTGAGTGTTTGCTACCGTCCCTATGAATTCTGAATACATTGTATGTGTACACAATGCTACTATAGCTATAAATAAAAACCTGGACATAATCTTGTCTTTTTTCGTCTTCTACATCTTTCAGTTTTGGGATTGCATTATCTGTAAGTTATGATCTAGGTGTAGTGGAATTTCACCTTCTGTTGTTGGGGAGAATTGTGACACCACAGCAGCTTCAATGTTTATGACATCACAGACTGTTGAGACAAATTCGAACTCTGAAACGTGACCTAAAACAAATGTTAAATAAATAATAAATATTGTCGGACAAATTAATAAAATAAATAATAATAAAAAAAGCCACTTACACCCTAAACTATATTTTTTTATAATTTAATAAATTTAAAATATAGTTTAGGGTGTAAGTGGCTCAATGTCACTATTAGATCCAACCTCACCTGCATGTGGTACACCCTGCTTATCAACAGACGAGACTCTGGCGAAAGAGACGTAGGGTACGGCTTTAGCCCGACTCGGGAAGTATCTCCACCTCACAGGAGACGCAGCCAAATAACAACGCGCTAGCGATATTCTTTTTGTTGCTAGCGTTCATAGACTACGGTAAACGCTTTACATCAGGGGGACCATAGGCTTATTTGCTATCCATCGTAGTATAAAAAAAATGGTCTGCTGCTGGCGTTTCGATATCGCTTCACCAAAAGTTACGAACTACTACCATACTAGTTATATATACTACCAGGCGTTATTTTGCAAAAGTCAAATTTACATGCAATTTGATCTAACCTGCTTTGTGTGCTTCCGCCACCGTAATCGTAAGAATAACATGCTACAAGATCTTACGATTAACGTCTACAACGCCTGATGATGCCTCGTGGAGAGGCGAAACACGTGTCGCAGCGACGACCAGGCCAGTGGTGGCAGCGACGGTGGTGGTGGGGGCGGATTCTGTTCCAGATGGCGGACGACCGCAGCAGCCGAGGCAGAGACTACCGGAGCAGCCATGGCAGCGTCGGCATGTAGCACGCACTAACAGTAGTGGGTGGGTGCCGGCCGGCGCTAGGCCGAACTAATTGGTGGCGGAAGCACACAAAGCAGGTTAGATCAAATTGCATACTACCATACTGCTTCATTAATCATTACAAAGTGAATCTGGATGTTTTACTGATAACTTAACGTATTCTTTAAATCAAGAAATATACAAGTCCATCTATAAACAAGGCAGCCTCTTTGTGGATGGATGTGTCGTTGCGTAAGTCAGACTAATCGAGCACACAAAAGAAGTAACGTCGATCTTTGAAGCTTAAAGAGGACGACACAAAGATGACCACAAACAAGACACGATACTTGACTTGCGTGTTCGATTAGACTAATACGCGCAATGACTATTATAGTATCGCACTCCTGATTAGAAATAACCATCTTATACAACTAATCTAATTCCACGAGCAGGATAGTTATACAGAAGTACCAGGAAGAAAAAGTTCTATAGTGAACTATGTAGTCGATCTTTTGGAAACAAAAGAATTCATCGCGTGGCTATGTGATAAACAAGGCCAACCGCGAATCGGAGACGCGTACGGAGATTCCATATACTCAATAGAGATAGAAATATTCTGTTAATACTGCGCCTGAGGGTGCCTCGTGGTGAGACGAAACACATGTCGCACAGACGACTAGGGCAGCTATGGCAGCAATGGTGGGTGCATGCAATTCGGTTGCAGTAATCGCATTGACGACCACAGCAGCTGAGGCAGAGAAGACCAGGTAGCCATGGCAGCGAGGGCATGGTGCATCTATTAATGGTAGTAGGTGGGCGCCGGCTCTAGTTCGTATGAACTAATTAGTAGCGGAAGCACACAAAGCAGGTTAGCTCAAATTGTATGCAAAATAATGCCTGAATCTATTAGAAATACTCAAACTACCCCGTGGTCATGTTAGGAATGGCCGCTTTAACTTGAGGGATCTCAAATTCGATTCCGGAACAAGATGTACATTTATATTCATGAACATATTTGTTTATCTTAATTGGAAAGTTCAGTTACCAAGTGATCATAGTACAAGATTTGCTTAGTTTGGAACTAGAGGTCATTATGTAATTGATCTTCAAGTATTTATTTAATTTTTCTTTATCTTGTGAACCAAACGTGACCAGAACCTGATCCAAATTTGATTAAAGCTTTCGGTTTAAATGTGTATCGAACTCAGGCCGTACTTCAGGAATACCATTCCTATAAGAAATCTATGTTTGTCTGTGTGTGCGTTTTTTTTCGAATATTCGAATTTTCACTTCAGATTCGAATTCAGCATAAAAAAGTAGAATAGGAATGTTCAGGAACAACGTTCCTATCTCAGGAACATGGTCAAAATGGCGGACAAATAAAATATATATATATATAATTGACGAGCCAGGAGTTCCTCTGGCAATGCAAGCTTGCGTATTCTCAACTGGTTTTTATTAATTATTATATTATAATTTTTGCTTCGTAAATTACTAAACTTGAGGTTAGTTTCTGTAGTCTTCGATAAACAGAGTTACATTACATGAGGTCGCTTTTTAACAATTTTGATTCAGAACCTTAAAATAAGGAGATATCAAATCAAACACAACACAAACAACAAACAAATCTATTCAACATTTCACGAGATCATTCGTCAACTTTTACTTTTAGATCAGCCGTCCTTTATCTATATTAAGCCTGTTTTGGCAAAACACACAAAAAGTCAAGGGCATCATTTATTCCCAAATAATTTCCGAGCTTCCCGGCCTTTATCATTAAAATTTGGCATAGTGCCAAAGACAGGCTGCGTCAATGTAGGGATTGTGTCGATAGTTCACGCCTCATAACTTTTTTTATTATTACTGTAGGAGAGGAAACTAAGAACATGAGTGATTTGATATTTATCTACACAATACGAATCTATTAACGTGCCAAAGTCTATAACTTAACTATATTGCGGCTAGGTCAATTGTTTTTTATCATCTACAATCTGTAATGCTTCTGAAAAGCTTCGAAAAACAGATCTATATTTTGGACGCATTTTTTTTATATCATTTATGCTCCTTCTTATCAGAATAGTCGACAGTACAAACGATTTTCATAGTTTAAACTATTTTATGTTAAAGAAAATCTTGAGGTAGTAATATAAATATTTGGTAAAGATATGATGGTTGGAAATATAATTTAAAAACTCTTACTTGATAACGGAGCCATCTATACACATTTTTTTATTATTTTATTGCATTTACTTGTTTATTTACTATATATATATAATAAATTGCTTGCTTTGTATAGTATTACAAACTTAATTAAGAATATAATAACTCGATATTTTATACATACGAGTACATAGTAAATGCTCAATTTCGATGCTGATGGCCATCATTTGTGAACTTCTAACAGATCTAAGTAATTGTAACAATAATTTATTCAAATAAATTCTCTTTCATAATGATAGGATGATTAAAAATGATTGTAATTCAGTATTTCATTACATAGGTATATTGTGGTAGAAAAATTAAAGCATTTTATAAATATTATATCTTCACGCCAGTTCTTTACACACTTCTCTCACTTCTTTAACATTCATAACTCTTTTCATGGACGCACGCCGGTTTCTAGGGCTCCTGACATTAATAATAATAATAACTATTGTCGGACAAATTACACAGCGCCATCTAGCACAAAGTAAGCGAAGTTTGTGTTATGGGTACTAGACAACTGATAAGCATACGTAAATACATTTTTTTTTGTAAATACATACTTATTATACATAGAAAATACCCAGACCAAGACAAACAGACATGTTCATGCACACAAATGTTTGCCTTGTGTGGGAATCGAACCCACGAGCGTTGGTGTCAAAGTAGCGTCATTCCCGACTGAGTCACCGAGCTCCCTTCCCTTCTGAAAAACACGATCAATTTGTCTTCTGGTAAATCTTAATATTACATTATTACCTACAAACTCATTTACCAGCCAGTAGTAAGGTTTACAGTCAATTCGAACAAAATACCCCGAAAGATATTTTATTTATTAGATACGAAGTAATCTTATCTATGAAATATTCATTATAGTCTTAGCTAAACACATTATACAGTGTACTAGATTATGTCAGATTGTGTTGTTTAACAGAGGCTTATCTTTTATTATAATTACAATATTCATCATCACCGCGTCTTATGGCACTCGGTTTTCTCTGCTTACCCCGCAAGGATTTTGGCTATAGATAGATAGATCTTTTTTTTTTAATTAATAATATTCTCTTAATACGTATGTAAAATAGTAAAAATAAGAGGGAGAAATGTTATAGTATAAGGAATTAGTAAAAAAAAAATACTGGAGAGATATTATTAACTCTCTATAATCTTCAGAGCCAAAGTCAACCTGTCCTGCCTGCAGTACATCCCGCTTTCAAATGAGGCTCTGGTGAAAGAAGGATATGGCAAGCTATATTGAGACCAGGTAAATAAAGTTCTTCCCGGGTTGATGCGGTATGGTAACAGAGCACACCTGCAGTACAGGCCCCACTCTTCTCATGACCCGCGGCCCTGTTGAAGGCGCAATTTGAGATTGAGTTTGCTAGTTAATAAACTACGAGCTTAAAAACAAACCTTTATTATTTTGTTTGATATAGCGGTACTCCATTCGTTTCATGTTTATTACTTTGTAATATAATCAAATATTCAATCTTAAACCGCAAAGGCTGTCTGCAATGTACTATGATAATGTAATCTAGATTTGAAGGATGACATAGTTTCACCACGAAAATTTAATTTCTGTTTGAATTTCTAATATACGACTTCATAACAATCTTGCTCAGAAATTGGGTATTTCAGAATATTAATGTGTGCCCCAGTGATGGAAAATCGACCATTGTTATTATTTGAGGAAAATGTACACTAATTATATTATTTAACTGATTTGCCTAACGTATATTTGATATATATTAATATTTTGTCCTTTGGTAAAACGTAGGTACTTGATTATTACTGAATTTAAAAGCAACGTACTCATCGACCCTTTATTATCAACATAAACTCATAAATACAACTGCCCGTATTGTAGTAGTGGATGTATCAATTGATTGCTGAAATGTAGAAGTTGCTGCGTTGGCAGTTGGGGTGGCATCGCGCGAGCCACTATCCTTGTATTGCCAGTATACGTTCACTAAGGGAATCGCTTTATAGCAGATGGAACCTATGTTTATTTACCTCCTCTCTGAAAACACCCCTCCACTGAAAAAGTCAGCGAAGGGTGATTTTTTTATGACATGGTAATGGCTGTGAACTATGACTTGGTGTTTCCTGCGCCTAAAAAGGATACTAAGATACTTAAAGTAAGTGCTAAGTGATACCGTAAAAGAGAGAGTGAGCATACTTATAGAAGAGTTTTACATCAAGCTGGCTACCCTTCACACAATGTAACATGCTAGAGACTAGTGGATAGATTCACGTCCAAATCACAAGCAAATAAGCAACTAAAGTAGGCAAGAGCCAATAGTTGATACAGACATAGAATCTTATTTGTCTGGGGTCTCAGAAAAAATATGATAGGATTTGAAAACCCGCGTAACATACAATCCTGATGCCACAGATGTGTATGAAGCCTTAGTAACCTATAGACGTGAAAAGACATTGCAAAAAATGTGTCAGGAATACAATTTTTTTCTTCTCTTTATCAACTGATTTTGTATAGTAACTACTATAGAGCTTTAGTGTTATTAATAAAAAACTTTGAAACAAAGAAATGTTAGAAATATGAAAATAAATATAAGAAGAGACGTCAAGAGCTTCTTACAGGTTCAGCAAAGCAAGAGTGACTCCCTTGTTGGGTGTTGCAAATGTTCATAGACTACGGTAACTTTTTAACTGGTTACCATCAGGTAGTCCGTACGCTTGTTTGCCACCTTAGAGGTATAAATATAGATATATATATTCCAAAAATTTCAAATATCCATTATGGTTGAATTTCGATTATTTTGGGATGAACACTAATTATACTCTGCACTTATATTCCGTCCAAATCTTTTTCTATATAATTTGGGAGTCAAAAATACTTAAAAAAATATTTTCATGTCATCTTAAGCAAAACTGCATAATTATGCCAAATATAAGTCCTTTCATGAAACTCTTTACTTCAAAAACAAACGCAAAATTCAATTTTTTGCGTTTGTTTTTGAAGTAAAGAGTTTTCTCGTAGACTCTTTGAAAAAAGGACCATAAACTCTGTGTTTGCTACCTTCAACATGTCAAATTTTGCATGTGTACCAAATTTCAGTCCTATCACAACACAGTTTAGTTCCAAAACAAACAAAAAACAGTCTTAAAGATCAACCATGCTATAACAGGGCCCAAAGGGCCTCAGTTTGGCTAAAGGTGAAGAAAAATAGATTTATATATGCTTTCAAATAACAGTCTTTGAGAAATCTTCAAAACAAATTTAGGTACCGTAGGTGCGCGAGTCCGACTTCGACTTCAACTTGCACTTGAACTTCCACTGGTGTTATTTAGGAATACATGCTTTTAATTGCCGAGAACTACGAGTACATTAGTACAAGTTTTTTTAGCCTGCAACCGCTTGCAATACATTAAATATTACTCATGCGATACCACCTCTGCCGACCTGACTCACTTACACAATCCCCTAGGTAGTTGATATTTGGGCATGGTTTTCTATAAGAAGTTACTTCGCCAGATGAGCTGACCGCAGCACTGGATTAACCTATAAGCAAATTAAACAATTGCTTAGGGCATCACGTCTCGATGGGCACCAAAAACAGCATCATGTAGAGATGTGAAGAAGGGGGGAAAGATATATACAAAGAAATAGCAGACAAATTCTCATTTCTAGCTAAAATATCCTATGTCGATAAAATTGTGTGTCCCGATCAAACTTCAGAATACAGTCAGGACAGGACTCGTAGAATATTAGTAAATACACCTTACCTTAATACCGATTTAGGCACCGAAATTCAATAGTTTCATACATACGTCATAAAAAAAATATGTTCCAGTGATTTGACTCGCACAAGTTCACATCAAACATACGAAAAATTGTACAAAATACACGATGATAAAATTCAGTGTTCCTTAATGAGAATACAGCTGCCTGCCCTGCGTATATTTATATACCTGATGATATCTAAGTGCACAGCGAGCGGAGCGATCTTTTTCGAAATTGAAACTATAAAATGAAAAAAACCTATTTTCCCCGAAAAAGACGCAAGTCGAATTTAATAAATAAATAAAAACTGCTTTGGTTTTTATTTTATGTAGCAGCTACTCCACATGTCTCGTTCGTCTCAAGGGTTATTAGCTATTACAGAATCGATGAATATCTAACTAACAGAGATGTTTGGAAATGATTCAGCACATGTATTAATATGTCTTTAATCGTACCACTTGATATCACTATATGTACACTCACATATATCTATTGTAATAAATATTGTTGATGGAAAAAAAAGACCCATATTGGTAAGTTTCTTTTAGTATTTCTTCTTCGGCAATGGTCATTTTCGAAACGCTGATAGATTAAAAAAGAGAGATAAAAAATTATGAAAACTTAATAAATTACAATATGATCTAATTTAAATAATGTAAGATATGTGTAAGACGGGCAGTAAGGGCCTAATGGCAAATAAGTGATTTTTATCTTTATCTTATGGATAGGGAAGCCCACAGGCATGGATTGCTTAGGGCATCAAGTAGTCTTAATCCGGCACTGGCTGACCGTTACTTAAGGGTTGTCGTATACCTGCTAGTGAGTAGAGAAGCTACTCGTAAGGAATTTATTCGATATATATCGATGTAGGAGCCGAGGAAGACCAATGCTAACCTACTATGATCAAACAGGTCGTGTTTTATCAGAAGGTGATGTCAGGAACCCTAGAAACCGGCGAGCGTGCAAGAAAAGAGCTATGAATGTTAGAAAAGCGAGTGAAGTGTGTAAGGACCGCGTCTTATGGAGCTCGGTTTTCTCTGCCCACACAACAAGGTACCTGGCGTATACGTACATACATACAGGTGCAGAAAATGCAATATGTGACCGACAAACACTGAATGTACATAAACTACGGTAACAATTCCGCATCATGCGTAGGTACTGTATGCTTGTTTGCCACTCGAAATAACATAAAAAAACCTGGATCCCTAATTAACAAAATGTAGGTTAGTTTGGAACCCATTTGCACCTATTTCGTTAATCGTTAGCTCTTTACGTATCTAGAAGAGGCAAAAAATAATTAAAGGGTTCCGGCTAATGGATAGCCACGGCCGATGTATTGTTAAATATTTCGGTTGTCCAGGGAAATCGAGAACATTGAAAACACGTCTCAGTCACGACGTGATTCACATCGACACTGACCCTTTCGTTCGTTGTAATTAAGAGAAAACCGATTTATGTTCTTACTATGGAAACTCGATTTCATTTCATTTAAGGTCGACTACCTTAATTATAGTTGGTTGAAATTATTGCTGTGTTCTATTACGTGTCACATCTTTCCGCCATGCGTCCATCATTCTTTTTGTATGCCATCTGGCCCACTCGACTTATGAATGTCGAGGGAGAGTAATGCCCGAACATCTCGCTGGGTAACATAAAGAACATCATATAACATTCTAATAATTTTGACGACGCAACTTGCTAACGTACCACAACAACAGCTTAAAATTGTTACGCAAAGCATTGCGTCTTTGTGGAGCAAACGCTACGATACTAGTGTATAGTATCGTAGCGTATTAGCGTAATGGGACAAAGAATGTCCCTTTGCGTTTTTAAATACCAATGAAGCTACGAGAACTGGCATTAATGATGTGAAAAAGAGAGTTGGTTTGCCAGTGGCAAACCAACTCTCTTACCAAATAAAAGGCATTAAGATACGAGGCAATTACCAAATAAAAGGCATTAAGATACGAGGCAAGCTCCTTCGGTTGGATAATATGGAACGAAGGCTAGAGGAAAAAATGACGATACAGATATACGTGAAAGTGGAAGAATGTAGGTGCCAAGGAATACCAATACTCACCAGAACCAACTCAACACGAAAACATTGATCGTGTTTTATCGGACGGTAGTCTCAGAACCAATGGGAACTGATCGTCCGTAAAAAAGAAATTAATATCATACTGAATGAGCTGTGTAATACAAAATTATGTGTCACTCGCCACTTTCTGCCTATCCGGTAAGGGACCTGGCGTGAAGATTGTACAAAGTAAATTTTCTTCACATACCATTCATCCTCTTAGTAGGGGCAACAGAGAACATCGTTTTAAGTAATTACAGACGAAACCGACACGCCTTAGCGTAAAAACAGATAAAATAAAACAGAGATATTCGAGCTTTCGTTAGGTTTTTTTTCTAGATGCCGACGACGCTGTTTAGCGCTAAAAATAACGCAGTTATTCAGTTATTTAAAGAACAGTGCCTTATTGCTTTAAAATTTAAAATCGTTAACTTTAAATAGATATACAATGCCAAAGTGGTAGGATATAGGAGCCGAGGAAGATCGAGACTAACCTACCATGACCAAATTGGTCGTGTTTTATCAGAAGGTGATGTCCGGAGCCCCAGAAACCGGCGAGCGTGCTTGAAAAGAGCTATGAATATCACAGAAGCGAGTGAAGTATGTAAAGACCGCGTCTTATGGCGCTCGGTTCTGTCTGCCTATCCCGCAAGGGACCTGTCATAAAGATATACATACATGCAATGTTTAACTTAACATCGTTTACAAATAGGTAATTTTTAACAAAAGTAGTATGTAAAAGTAAAAAAAAAACTATCAGGGGTGAACTCTTAATTTTGGTGGCAAATGTTACCGAATAACTACGAGTACAATCGTTTGTCATATTTCGTACAATAAAGTACCTATATAAAAAAAAAAAAACTTGCCGGTTCACATCAATAGGAATTCAGTTCAGCACGAGTTCACATAGCGGAGTCAATCTTTATTCGGTGCACCAGCGACCATATTTCCCTTGACGATAACTGTACCACAGCATAATCATATACAATAGCATCACTCGCTAAGATATTGAAGTTATTCTGAATTATAATGCCTGTTTAGTATAATAAAGTACCTGTTACGATTAACAGGTTCCGGTGTTATTTTACTAATTTATAGACAATTTGATCTACATTATTTGTGCACTTTTGCCATCAAGTACTTCAAACTAATTAAATAGCATCGCTGTTGTCGTTTGTAGCTAACACCACTTCACTAGCAATTCTTAGATGGTGTAGATATCAAACAATTTACATCTACGCTTACATCTGCAGTATCTTAATCACATCAGGGGGCACGGCAGTGCCCCCGCCAAGTCGAGCGCGAAGCAAACACTGCCGTACCATCCTTTATTGGAACCATTTCGCCGCATTTTCAGGCCCCTATTTGAGAACCTCTGGATAAGACCAGAACGCAGAAATTTTCGTCATCCAGTAAGCTATAATCACATACTTAAAATCCAAAATTTCAAGTCTGTAGGTCATTTAGTTCCGAAGTTAAGCGAAAGCAAAGTTTCGCATTTATGACACTCACTCATGATCATCAAAATAGAACTAGTACTTCCCATAAACTCCGAGAGCTGAAATTTGGTACAGAGTTAGGGTTTAATGGCCACATAAAGGGAAAACTATAAAAACTAGGATAATCGAAGATCTGGAGTACCTGTGACCCTGATTAGAAAACACAAGAGCCCATCCAAACTATTAGAGATCGACATACCGCCTTTACAAAAAATGTTCAACTTGGTGGGCCGCTTCATTTGATGTCAAAAATCGAAGGTCTGAAGTATCTGATGAAGAACCCTCAGCTGGTCTCAGCTGTATTAGAGATATGGTAATGCCCCCTTCTACTATGAGAAAAAAACTGTGTCAAATAAGAAAATCTAATAAAATAAATCAATATGTCCACGTTTCTACAAAAAGAAGTGAAATCCCACCAAAAACATTCTGTAAAAAACTAGCCAAGTCTCGACGGAGCTGCTTGTTTATCTCTAAAAAGTAATGAAATCTAGACAAAGTCGTGCCAAGTCTAAGGTTCCTTACTGCGATTTCTTTATTATTATAGTTAATGTTGTGTGACTTGGCCGTTGAAGGGTATACAAGGGTACAAAACCAGCTGCTCCATGACACCATTGCACCAATCTGTCGCCAGAACCGCTACCCATTGACGATGGAAAATTGCCACTTGGAAAACGTTGATTAGTTACAACAGATATAACATTACGTGTAAACAAAATTGACTTGTACCCACTAACGTATAAAGAATTTTCAATATAAAGAATTTTCAACGGCCAAGTCACACAACATTAACTATAATAATAAAGAAATCGCAGTAAGGAACCTTAGACTTGGCACGACTTTGTCTAGATTTCATTACTTTTTAGAGATAAACAAGCAGCTCCGTCGAGACTTGGCTAGTTTTTTACAGAATGTTTTTGGTGGGATTAATGTATTCACCATATTGTTAGAAAAATTTGTGGCATATCACTTGCGGTCAGCAAATGATATGCCACAATTTTTTTTTCGTGCGTTCGTAATGAAGACGTGAGAGAAAGAGTTGGTCTGAAAGAGAGTGTCGGTGTTAAGATAAGAAAAGTCATGCTCCGTTGGTTCGGACATGCAGAAAGAATGCAGGATGAAAGTATGACGAAACAGATATACAATTCAAAAGTGGAAGGATGTAGGAGCCGAGGAAGACCGAAACTAACCCACCATGATCAAATTGGTCGTGTTTTATCAGAAGGTGATGTCAGGAGCCTTAGGAACCGGAGAGCGTCCATGAAAAGAGCTATGAATGTAAGAGAAGCGAGTGAAGTATGTACGGACCGCTTCATGGCGCTCGGAACTGTCTGCTTACCCCGCAAGGGACCTGGCGTGAAGATATACATACATACAGTTAGAATACCGGTATTCTGCCATCCATCATTGAGGACAGGCCAGAGATCGAGTCTTTATATGGCGAGTAAGAAGAAGCCTTTGTTTATAGGTATTATAAAAATAAACAGATTGTTCATTCAGAAAATTTTGGTTTAGTGTTTGTTATTTGTTTTTTGCTTGAAATGATTAAAGATATGATTCGCTGCAGTCGACACTCCTTGAATTCCATGTTTGTTTAGATTAAATTATTTAATAAATGTTTTTATGCAATACACCATACAAATGATACAAAGCGGTTACCGTAAACTATGATAGCTTGCAACACATATTACTCGTGCGATGCCACCTCTACTACTAACACTACTTAGAAGTTTACTGGTGACCTCACTCACTCGCAGGAATACAACAACCCTACAGGTACTTAATTGTTATTTGGCTACGATTATCTGTGAGATGAAGATATTTCCCCAGTGCTTTTTTGCCCTACATTTCTTAAAAATACCCGGACCAAGACAGACAGACGCAAGTTCATGTATACAAATTATTATCCTGTGTGGGAATGGAACCCACGAGCATTGGTGTCAAAGTAATGTTACAAGCTTTTTTTTTATACTACGTCGGGAGGCGTACAAGCATACGGCCCGCCTGATGTAAAGTGGGTACCGTAGCCTATTAACGCATTAACGCTAGCGATATATATTAAGTATCACTCGCGCGATGCCCCCTCTGCTGCTTACACAGCAACTCCTCAGGAGCTTACTGGTGATCTCACTCACACGCAGGAACACAACAACCATCTAGTGAGTTGTTATTTGGCTGCGGTTTTCTGTGAGGTGGAGATACTTCCCCAGACGGGCTGGTTTGATGCGCCCTACCTCTCTTAAATTAGCTATTGCGTCACTGGACACATAATTTGAGATATTCATTTAAAAGCTTAACCTCCCATTCGACAAATGACAAGGGGAATGACGTGAAATGGAAATAAAAAACTCTTCGACTAAGATAGAATTAAATGCGTATGACGTCATCGAGATTTTCACCTGAGGTGACGCGAAATTAATTGTGGGATATGTTTCTACTGTGAATCATTATGTTGTCTCTATAGTTTTTACCAGCACTCAAATTGCTTTGATATTATAGCCATAAAACATTACACATTATAGTACTTTTTGATTTTACATAACTTTCTACACAAATGTACCCTGTTTATTTAACCGACGCGAAACTTACCTACATCGGGAACGTGGGCAGTAATTAAGTCGAGGCTGGAAAAACACAAACTTAAAATAAAAATTCATTGTTTATTGTTTAAAACATAGGAGTAATAATGTTGCCGTAAATACATTTCTTATTATTCCTCAAAATAATTAGGACCAAGGCAGCTCGACAGGCAGTGGCGACGAACAGAACGAATTCGATATATCAATACTGAACCTTATCGCTTTACGCATACGGCTGAAGTTGGTATAACAAGTGCAAATCACTTGGAATAGATCATGATTTTGACCGATAACGTGTAAGCCAATTGTAGACGTACCTCAAGCAAAATAACGGTGAGTTTACATTATTATCAAATTTAGTTAGCCTGTATTATAACATAAAATATAAAATAAATACATGGTTCGCAGAAAGTTGAATTGTATAAAAGCATGCTTATCCATTACAGAACTATAGAGAACCCGAAAGAAGATGTTGGTTCTGTGAGAATTTGTATACAAGTTAGTTTTTCTTCAAAACTTGTTGTAAGATTCAATAGAGTTTTATATTAAATTTTCTTACTTATTAATAATATAAGCCGGTCGCAATGTATAAAGTCGAGTTTCTGCCATAACAGATTCCGTAATTGATCTGATGTCATGAAACTAGTGTTCGCTCAATTGTCTAAATTCAACATTAATTATTATTTATATTTTCAATAAATCAAATATTTGTATATTTACAACATTAATATTATTACATTGTAAATCTGAGTCCGTAAGACTGAAATATAACAGTGGAGGTGAGGAGAGGAGGATACAAAAAAAATTGCTTTCGTATCGCACAACAAAAACAAAGGGAAAATAATAAATAATAATGATAATATTGTCGGACAAATTACACAGCGCCATCTAGCCCAAAGTAAGCGAAGCTTGTGTTATGGGTACTAGACAACTGATAAACATACGTAAATACATTTTTTTTGTAAATACATATATATTATACATAGAAAATACCCAGACCAAGACAAACAGACATGTTCATGCACACAAATGTTTGCCTTGTGTGGGAATCGAACCCACGAGCGTTGGTGTCAAAGTCGCGTCATTCACGACTGAGCCACCGAGCTCGTCAAAATGGTACTGAACTGTGTGTGTATTTATAGTATATATATATAGTCATAATTAGAAAGTGATTTAAACGTTTCTGTAATATTATTCCTAGTATTAGGGTATCAACTCATATGTAGGTTTTTAATATTTCAGGTGGAAAACTGTGTCCCGTGGTATACAGGGTAGTCAAATTTCATTCATTCCTAGCCTCTTTATAGTATTACGTGTTTGTTAAAATTGCTGTCTGTTATATTGTCAATGGAGAAAGTGAAATGTAGAAGTATTGTATTTCTGATTTTGCTTTCTCCGAATTTTTTTTATTTTGAAATCTTAGCTCGACGTGATTATACAGTACACGGACTGCATTGAACTTCACTCTTTTTTACTGTTTGTAGGTTGTCGCTTTCAATTCTAGTTACACAGAGAAAACCTAAACCAGTAAACCTACTTCCTACAAAACAGATGCAAAAATTCGTATTATATCTAACTCTTTCCTTTTTATACAACACTGCAACGATGAGCTGCAAACAAGCATACAGCCCACAAGATGTACAGCGGTGACTGTAACTGTAAACGCATACAAGACAAACAGTATCGCTTGCACATTGTGTCACCTTCTGCATACGTAGGACTCATTTTTATCAGGAACTTTTTACTGTAAAACGTCGGGAGAGATATAAGCAAAGGGCCACCTGATTTAAAGTAGTTACCGTAGCTTAAACACACACTGCAGAACTTGAGACTTATTACTTATTGAACTACGTTCTAATTTACGTCCGAAATTTTAAAGAAAATTGTGTTTTACTCGTACTAAAGTGCTCACATATAAGTGAGATCCTGGTAACATGCTTAAAACATACCCCAATCATATTATTATTTCAACGTCATCAGATATTATTTAACGTCATACACATAACAACACAATAAGGTATACACCTATGTAACTTATGTCGTTGAAGCGAAGGTGAGATAAGTATAGCTAGACATGTCGCTGTGTATACTTTTTAAATTATTATAGATACGTACTAATTTAATGAGCACGTAAAAACTGAGAATCTTGACTCAAACTCTCTTAGACTCAAAACTGTATTCTTGAGACTTTACAAAATGACAATATAAATTTTGTACTCTTCAAAATGTTTAGCGTGGGCTTCCTTTGGAGACACTTCTTGAAAAGTTTATTAATTACTAAATCCTTCTTTCGGTTGTGCCATTCAAAACGCAATTCTGTCTCTAAGGTGCCGGAAATAGCAGCCCATTAGGACTAGCGAACATTTGATTTTAAATTTAACATTATTTGTTTAGTGTTCTCGTAAAGTAACTCACATAGATCCATCTATTCGTGCCAATTATTAGACTTTTAATTATGAACTAGCGCTACGCTTGCGACTTCGTCTTACTAGAATTGGAATATGTTCACAGTTTCACAGGTTTTATTTTTTACCCGCAGAATCCTAGTTCTTATCCATAAATACATAAAACAAAGTTGGGTTAGTTACACCACTTATAACTCGAGAACGGCTGGATCAATTTTTATGAACTTTGTTTTATTGCATTTGTCTCCGCCCGGAATACCAGAATAACTATTAACACATGACAAATATAACCAAAAAAACAATTATTAAGATAATTAATTTTATATCTCAAGAATCTATTGACAAATTTCAATGAATATTTTTTTCGTTCGTTTTGGCAAGAGCTGAAACACCTCCAGCGACAACATTGACCAGTTTCTTTTCGATTTGCCAAGGCGATTCATTTAAACGAACGTTACCTCTGACATGCCGTGTTACGAGTAGTACGACAATGATACGCGAATCATTTCGTTCGCTTTTATAAAGCTAATGCCTTGCTGCCATGTGAATAACATTAGTTTTAATACAATTAAAATACTTTTCGTTTATATTTTTGACCATTTATTATATATAATTCATTATGACTATTAATTTAGTCTTAATAAAAAATACAATTTATTTCACTTAAAAGTTAACACAACATTATTGATTCTGGGGCGGTACGAAGTTCGCCGGGTCAGCTAGTTCTAAAACAAAAGTAGCCTAAGTTACTCCTCACAGTTACTCCTCGTAGTTACATCTTTACTGCTAGTAAAAGTCCCATTAAAACCGGTCAAACCGTTTCGGAGATTACCCGTAACAAATATAAGAGCCAGACAGATCTTAACTTTTTTTTTGTGTAATTGCCATGTATATATTCAAATACTCGTCGTACATTCAGTAAAAATTTTGTTATTTTGACATTACAATCAGAAACCTAAATTTTATTTATTTTTATAGATAATATTCTGGTTTGGTTTGATAATAGCTTGATTAGAATCTATTTCTTTTCACTTCAGATATGTGTGGGCTTTGATAGATATCTGGGTATTTTTTTTGTTTAGTAAATAATTCTTATAACGTAAACCGTTATAAGAATTATTTACTAAACAGATTGACTGGTGAAGTATTCTCGACATTACAGAAGACTACGTCAAATAATATCTTCACCTATATATAAAGCGGAAGAGATTGTTCGTTAGTTTGTACGCGTTAATCTCTGGAACTATTAGTCGGTATTAAAAAAAATCTTTTCTCAGTCGTCAAAACGTCAGGTTCAACAAAATAAATAAAACACACGATACTTCCGTTAAAAATTGTTTAATTGTAAATCTTTTCGCCTTTGGTAGTTCAATTCGTAAGAGATCTTATACGCTATTCAAAATCATGATTTGATCCTTAGCAATCGATGAAAAAGAAAGAAATTAAGAAGAGAGAGAAGAAAAAGCAGTGCCTATGGGATACGAATAGTTGCGGGATGTAGCGAGTATCCAATGTACATAACTTGTTTGAGGTATGTAATTTTCTGTCAATGTGTGAGTCAAAAACTAGTTCGACAAATAAATGCTAACTGAAGAGCCAGTTTTTAGGGAACTCAATTGCATCGATGAGCATCTCGGTTCAATTGAACACGCAAGTAGTGCCTATCACAGGCTGCCTATAGCATACGGTCTAGTCCTCTCAAGTAGTTGGTACGTTTAGTAGAAGTAAGTACGTAGTAGTCGTAGAAAGTAGTTTAAGAGAGATCGGGCGTATTAAAGCAGTCAGTATGGGGAAGTACCTTCACCTCACAGAAAACCGCGGCCAAATAACAATTCCCTGCGTGTGAGTGAAGTCACCAGTATGCTTCTAAGGATTCCAGTATGCTCTATTAGCAGCAGTGTGATACTTAATGTATTGCTACTAAATAAAAATAAACGAATGAATTTAAATTGCAAGTACTCATGGGCTACAGTAACGGTTTTACATCAGATGGGCCGCATGCTTGTATCCCTCCCAACGTTGCATAAAAAAACGTACGTATGTAGGAACCTACTTCAGAGGATACAGCAAGTCGTCGTTCCCAGCTGTTTTCAATAGACCGCAATCTTTGAATGAACACACGTGGGGTACAATCTGAATAGAGAAGTACCTCTACCTTACAGAAAACCGCACCCATATAACAACTCCCTTGAGGGTTATTGCGAGTGCATGAGGTTATCAGAAAACTCCAGAGGAGTCGCTATATTAGCTATCATTCCTATATAGCAAGTGTTCAGTACACAGTATCTGCTGATAGTAGTTTCTGCTTTTTATTTATGTCTTTATTACTATCATGTACTAGTTACATAGCATTGTCAATTATTTCTCCTTTTTTAATAACCAAATGCATAGAAATCGAGAGTTGGATGGCATCGTTGCGCGTGTCATTCTGACCGAACACGCGGGTTAAACAACGTCGACTGCAGCCTGTCTATGGATGTGTTTATCTATCTCGAGTTTCTTCGTGCTTCGAAAAGCACGTTAAGATGTCGATCCCGGCTGTTGTCGATAGATGACAGTCGTTAAGCTATATCAGTTGGTGTAGTATATAAATCGAAGTTTTGTACCTTGCGAGTAGAGCAATTTTTAACATATCTGTTGAGGATAGCTTTAATATAACCTTTTTATACTTTTGTAAACTCTATGTTTTTACACTCTGGTATTATGCTTTTGTTTTCTGCTGTCATATTATTGTGTCATCGTTCGTCTTTTGGTAAGCATTATTATTATAACTCCTATATCCTTAATAAATAGAAAATACTCTGATATCTGGTCTTTACCTATTTATTACATACAGTCCACCTTTCTTTAAAACCCATTCTTTTCAATATCTTTGAATTTACAACCACGTACTGTGGTCAAAAAGAATTTAAAACAATTTTGTACTTCGGACAATACCTAATTATGCAATAAAAGGTTGAAGGAATACATAGAATATACAAGCCTTTTTTTTATTTATTTTTTGAGAGTACACGGCGCTATTTCATCTAAAATAATCAGGAAATATCAAACTATATTATTTTCAGTTCATGCAAGTATATTCAATTATTTATTTACAGCCCAGTACAATTCCAGCACTTCTTATACGAATAATGTCACCAGCCTTATCACGTTTCTGGTTTAATTCCTAAATTCTCATCATCCTGTTTTCGTCACTATCTATCACTCAGGTGCAAAAATAATTCAACAAAAATTTGCCTAAATTTTTGGATTTAAAACTATAACCATCCACATGCAATATTTGCGGTATTGGCCATATTTTTTTTAACTTTCTTATAATAGTGCGTATATAAATCGAAAAGGTGTTTGGAAAACTTTCATTGACTAGACGTTCATACACATTCTTACACTTTCAAGTTTTGCGTCTTTTATTTCTGGAAAAGACCAATAAATCTCCAAACCAGGTAGTTCGTTTCAAGAGCGGTGCCCCTCTGGGCTCTTGTATCTTCTATATCTATTCGAGAGTGAGAGGGGGGTAGGAGTGAGCTGTCTACCAGATTAAAGTTGATAACAACTTTTTGGTCATTCTGTCTCCACGCATACAGAATGATCTTACGCATGCACATCTTATTTGCATAATAATACCATATCATTTAAACCAAAAGCAGCCTGTAGTTATCGTTTGATACATTCAAATCTCTATATATAATAATTCTTACATTTCCTTCAGCTAAATCAAAAATATCCATTGCATACTGCTATAACTTTTTTAGTATTAATATAGGAACTGAACACATACACTGTCACCACAAAAAAGGCTTGTACCCTACTTTGAACCAAATTATCGTCCTGGTCTTCCCCAGACCTATGTGACAACAGAGCATAGGGAATATCATGGATTCCACCCCCATTCCTATTTGTCTCTATTGTATACAAAGTACCTTTCATTAGTTCCATTTATCAATACATTTCACTTAACTCTCTCCGCATACTTTATGTTTCGCATGGGCGAGGGCGCACCCACGCAGCAGCTGGTGTCTCCTACAAGTTTTGCCCTAGTCTGATGTTGGTGTTGTTTCAATCAGTATTCGACTGAGATGTAGTTGCGTTGAGTACGTTCTTTGTAAATTGACACCCGTATGTTCTGGAATATTTTAATAATTCCCTGGGTAACGTCTATTATGAACTTTAACGTAGGCTGTTCACATATTTTCATGAATAATTACTCAGTAGAAAGTGGGAACGGTCAGCTACTCACATATTTAATAAATGTCAAAATCTATATGAAGTAGCAGCTATGTCGCATACCGAAACATTAACTTAGCGCAAATCTAATTTTGTCGTGCACGCATTTAGCTAAGCGTATGAAACTAAGCTTAGTGTACAAAAGGTGAGGTTTTGCAAGTTTTTTATAATGTCAACTATTTAATTTAAATTTGAAATACTGCAAAAACGTAAAAGGTCTATGTTCGTATGTTTATTTTTAATATGTATTAACCGAACAGCTAATTAGATTAGATAATATGAAACTATGTCTTGTAAGGTAAGATAAGGTAGATAGGTGATTGGTGGTGGTAAATTTAGTGAGGATTTGATGATTCGTTAAAATGTAAAAAAAATATATACATAAGATTTGATTTGTTTGTGATCCAATACTGTTTTTTATGAAATGAGAAATTACCGAATTCAGTTGAGATCATTAATATATATCCTTTGATGACCTCATACGATTTCAGTAAAGATTTTATAAATTACAAAAAAAGATATACAATGCGAAAGAGGAAGGATGTAGGAGCCGAGGAAGTCCAAGACTAGCCTACCATGACCTAAATTGGTCGTGTTTTATCAGAAGGTGATGTCAGGAGCCTCTTAGCATGAAAAGAGCTATGAATGTTAGAGAAGCAGCAAGTGAAGTGTTTATGGATCGCGTCTTATGGTGGTCTCTCTGCCTATCCCACAAGGGACCTGGCGTTAAGATATACATACATACATATACAAAAAATAAAAATAAGTAATAATAGTATGGATAGAGCGACTTGATAAACAGATGTCGATATCAATGAAATCTTTCTCTTCTTTTACTTAACTGTTTACTATTTTAAATCAATCAGTTTACTTTTTATTTTATCAACTTTTATCTTTACAAAATTTGTTAATTACAGGTGGTAAGTGATGCATTTAAAATATTTTTGTTCGATAATGAAGTGAAGATACCTTGCTATCATCACTGAAGCCCAATGTCACTTACAGATGACATACCCGGTCAAATAGAAAATCGACTGATAGAGACACATTAGAGAATACAGAAGCATAATAATAACACATTAAGGGTTAGTATTCATATTACTATGGTAGGTACTTAGTAATTTCCCAGGCGGACTGCTTCTGACATCTTATTATCACTATATTTGCTTCTATTTCAACTTGTTTCTATTAACTATCTTGGCATTGGCTCCAACTGTGGTAATAAACCTCATACACTATGTGGATATCTGCCACATTTGTAGCTAATGCCATTAAACAAAATATTTTTTGAAGTTCAACGACTATTTTTTTTTTTTGTGAATTAATGCTCAATCATTGTTCAAAACCACATTCTATTTTTAAGAAGTCATTTAGTTCGATTTATACTATTGTAAATAATAAATTTACTGCGTAACTTCAGGTTTATTTTCGTCAAAATTGTTGGTCGATCAATGTTCACCAGACCAATCTCTAATAGTTTCGAACTTTCCGAACACGTGAATCGACTATAAATAATCATAAACTTATCGTGACCCTCAACACGCGATCTTACTATTGTTTTCTCCTATAATCTATCAACAAGTTATCTATACCTTAATATTTCTTTTATCCAGGAATTGTTCGAACAATAGAAAACTTTCCGTTGAACACAAAAGGCGAATATTTTGTCTTCCAAAGTAATATATTTATTTGGAACAAAAATACGGCTAGATTTTTATATTGAACTATAAATAGTTCATTTTGCATGTATGAGAAATAGATAGGTAAACAGGAAGATAATTTATTTGCCTTAAACATGATTACATGGTCTTATTATGTCTTCTCATATTTTGCCATAGCATATAGGTGTGTAAATTTAAATTTCTGAAAAGAGTCACATTAATAATATTTATGTTAAATACGTCAGTTATGTAAATGTTAATTTTATATAGTGTTATTCTTACAAGATAAGAAGTCACTAATTGAGTAAAAACATTTGTCCATCAGCAATTTCAATAATCTGGTTTTAAATAAATTACATGTTAGTTCTTGAGAGTTCTTTAGAATTTTATTATAAACCTCTGTTGGCATAAAATAGCGTTTTTATGGTACAGCAGCAACAGTTAAGATGATAAGCAGTCACAAACTAAAATCTATAGGGTAGGGTAGTTGCAGTCGACCTTAAGTTATGACATTTTCAAAAAGCAGCACTAATAACACCAGTATAGGGAAAAATACCCAAATTGCGTTTTTATGGTTATATCAATATATTAGTCTGATTTTTAAGAAATCAAAAGATATATGTTATTTGCAATTGATCTAAGATCACGAGACTTTGCAAAACGTGACAGATTCGTATTTGACCGGTTGTTTTATATGCATCATAACCCATTTCTATAAATTTTTACGGGAACTATGAAAACATAAACTCACTCCATAATTTATATTTTGCGTCTTTGAATATTAACTCCGTGCAAATTCCGCTAAAGTTTCAACCGGAGAACTAGAACCTGAAAACAACTTTCATAATTTATGTATGACGAAAATTTTTGAAGATCCATCCGTTTTACTTAAAAATGTGTACACCGTGCTTGTTAAAAAATGTTTTTAACTTGTAAGTAACTTTACACCATAAATAAATGTTTAAATTTTCTATGTGAAAAGTTATGTTGGTATAAATATTATATCTTTTAATTTAACAAAGAGGAATTTTTCAAAGGAGTCTACCCTAATTATTAACACACACTACACGCATTTTATAGCATACCGTACTCAAACTAAATTTCCTACTATTTCATTTTTTTATTCAATGATGTGTCGCAAACAAGCATAAACAAGTGTCAGTCTTTATCCCTCGTGGTAAACGTCAAAAATTACTGAAGTCGAGCCCTGTGCTTCACAGATAGCTTGACTGAAAAAACAAACATAATAGCATATTCATTGATTCATATTTATAACATTTTGGGAATATAATACTTCAATTAATTTAAATTCTGAGACCTTTAATTCACTATATAATTTTCACAGAGATGCTGTAAAATCTATGATAATAATATGTAATTTCAGGGGACATCCATACAATATTTCGGATGTTGTGAAAGATTTCAATTACGCCTGCTTGTGAGTTCAACTTGCACATAGATCATGCACATCAATAACCTAACAATACAGATAATAATCGTTAAAGTTAAGCAAGATAAGGTACATACACAAACCAATAAATCAGTTTAAAGGACTGCCTTTAAATGCCGTCTACTTTTACTCACCAAAAATTAGTATTTTAGTATCTCATCGATTCGAGTCTAGGATACAATGATCTTTTCAGCGAGGAAGGAAGGATCTGTTCATCAAGAGTTAAGAGACGTACGGCGCATCAAAACAGCCGGACTGGGGAATACCCCCAAATCACAGGAAATCGTAGCCAAATAACAACTTACCGAAGGGTTGTTAAGATCCTGCTAGTTACCAGTAAGCTTCTAAGGATTTGCTGTATTAGTAGCAGGGGTAGAAAAGCATACGCGATACCTCTTATATGGCAAGAGTTCACAGGCTATGGTAACTACTTCACATTAGTTTGGTGTTATGCTTGTATGCCTCCGGAAGTTGTATAAAAAAAAAACAATTAAGTTGAAATGGTATGATGTTGATCCGTAAACCAGCCAATTAGAGTTGCGTCTTTAACTGGATCCTCAACCCGTAGCAGCGTAGTAGTGAGTAGAGTTTCAAATTAATATCTGGCCATATGATCAGTCCAACTAGTGAGATCTACATCACAGAATACCGCAACGAAATAATATTTCCTAGGATGATTGATGTCTTCCTAGAGTGAGTGACGTTACCGGTAAATCCTTGAGGAGATTTTGCATTTCATACGTTTTATGAGGCGAGACATATGCTTGTATGGTTCCGGAAGATGTATAAATTATCAAAGCCGGAATAAGGCCAATTGCTCCCAGCAGGAAGATTTTTGGTACTTAATCAATGTGCAAGCAATAACATTTGCACTCAAGATGAACAAAGAATACCCGAGCGAAAGAAAAACAAATTTCTACTTTTTATTTCTAGTGTTCTTCCGTTTACCTATCCATTAGGATTGGTTGAGTCCGCTATCTATCTATAATACTGATTTTGACAAAGAGCGACTGCCATCTTATCTCCACAACCCACAGGGAAAATCAGATCTCTCATAGGTTTAGGCCTAACGTTTGACACGTCTTTAGAAACATAATTTCTTGGACGTGCTAATTTCATGATATTTTACTTTACAGACCAATAAATGATAATTAATAATAATAATAATAAGGATTTTTTATTTACTACTCACAAGGTTACAATCTTACATATGTAGGTATATAAATTGTTGCGGTAAGAATCTTATATATTAGTTAAAACGTTCCTTGTGAGAGTCTGGAGTCCGAACTAGGTGTAAAACCTGTACTACAGAGCTCCAGGCTCTCTCCGAGGATCTGACATAACATTGCAGCGATAGGAAATCAAAGAATAGAGTAGCGTTGTAAGGTACGTTAACAGTACAAATATTTCAAATAGTGTATATGTGATTGAGAGACGTGTATGATTGGGATGTGTGTACTTACGTGTCTGATTGTATACTTTGTGTGAATTTGTTAACAAAGTATATGGTTTTTATTGAAATAGTTATACGACTGAAGTGTTTACAGAAGAATTACAAATATGTACATAAATCTCAATGTTGACTAAAATGGATAGAAAATGCTTCTTCTAATAAGTGTCTAGGTTTTAGGCATTCGACAATTACTCGCCTCAGCGTTTGCACTTCTGTGTGTCTACACTTTCAGCTTAAAAACACTGAACTGAAAACAACATAATGTCAATTATAAAATATTCATCGCGACGACGCGATAAACTGCGAATGGGTACTACGGTTTAAAATTAAAATGCAAGGCGTTCTACCGTCTCGTGGAGCAGCTGCGACTGTGGACGAGAATAATTTTGCGAAATGTGAGTGTAGACAAGGGGACAGTGTACAGACACTGACTATTACTCTATTTATTTTATTTAGGTGCTTGTCCTTATATTAGGTACTATTGTCATATACCAGCCTATATGTTACGGTCCCCTGGTTCTCTCATATGGAGTTTGGTTATTCAAATTTTACACCGGAACCCAAACATTTTCAGAATAAAAAGAGCACATGCTGACCTAAAATTTAAACTATATATTTAACATACATTTTCAGTAAGCCATTACGTGCAGTCTTAAATTTTTTATTTTCGTCCCATATACTTTGTACTTATTCTACTAAACAAAGTTTTAGATGGATGGGTTAATCTCAATGTGCTCGCACAACGTCTTCCAACGGGATTTGTCAATAAAATGAACTATGCTATTTACTTGTATTCAGCGTCAAAGATGAAAACTACGCAGAGTAATACTATACTCGTACACTGAAAAACGAGACTACTGAAATCTCGCATCGCAACTACGAACATAAGATCAATTCTTCAATTCTGATTCCTCAACTTTGTCATAACCTGAAAGTTGCCAAGTAGGAACAAATTCGCGCGTGCTCAATCGACAAAGAACGTTTCTGACTTACTAGGGAAATGAAAGAGGCGGGTGCTTAGTTTGGAATCAATTTACAATGATAAAAAAGCAGATATTTAGCGACTTTATGTTGGTTATTTACCATGAAAAGTCGATAAGTAATTTTAAAACTATTTAATATAGTACACGAGAGTAGTGATAACTAACTAGTGTATAAGGATTCGGACTATTGATCAACAGATCCCCGGTTCAAATCTTGGCATGTACCACTAAATTCATGTTTTCGGATTTATTTGTAATTATCACTTGCTCGGCGGTGAAGGAAATCACGTCAGGAAACCAGCACGTCCTAGAAATTATATTTCGGTAGACGTGTGTCCTAATCTAACAAAGGTCTGATTTTTCCACTGGGTTGTGGAAGTCTGATGGCAGTCGCTCCAAGTCAAAATCGAAGAATTTTCACACGCGGTCTGCGTCATCAACAAAGATCTTACCTCTATTGCTGAATGGTCTTACAAGTTCGGGCTTACAATCAATGCCACTAAATCTCAAGTTATTATTGTGGGTAGCCCACACTTTATCGCAAAAATTAAGAACATGAATCACTCTAATGTTGTCTATGATGGTAGCATAATTCCTTACTCAACCTCGGTTCGGAATTTGGGTATCACCATGGATGAAACTCTTTCTTGGGCCCCTCAAGTCAATGAGGTTAGTAAAAAAATCCACGCATCGCTGCATTCCCTCAAACGCCTCCAAAATTTTCTCCCGATGGCGACTAAGGTTACATTGGCCCGGAGTCTCCTACTCCCCTTACTAGATTATGGTGATGTTGCTAGTCTCGACCTTTCGGAAGAATTACTTGATAAAATGGAGCGTCTTCAAAATGTGTGCATTCGATTTATTTTCGGCCTACGAAAATTCGACCATGTCTCAGAGTTCCGAAAACAATTGGGTTGGCACTCTATCAGGATACGTAGAAATATTCATACGATGACGTTTCTTTATAAAGTGCTATTTTCACCTAATTCTCCATCTTACCTCCGTGATAATTTTCAAATACGGGATATCGATAGTCGATTACGTTCTTGTGATAGTCTTCGGCTGGATATTCCACCCCATTCCTCTAAAACCTACTCTAACTCTTTCACGGTCAAGGCGGCAATGCTTTGGAATTCGCTCACCACCCATGTAAAACAGGCTACGTCATTGGATTCTTTCAAGGCTCGTCTTCTCAAATTTGTCAGGGCAGTGGATTGAGCTAGTACTCTTTAGTAGCTAATGTCCATGTAATATGTGTAGAATTAATAAGTATAGCATTTGTATTTACTGTTAAGTTTGTATATTGTTTATATATGTATGTGTATATATGTATGTATGTAATTAGGTATTTATGTATGTGGAATTTATATATATGTATATATATATATATATATTAATCAATTATTAATTATGTAATGTAGTACTGTTACTTGTGAGTTTTATATTGTCTATATGTAATTATTCATATTTCTCATTGGTTTTTGCCCTCGCCACTCTGCAGTAAAATATCCAATCACTCAAAGGTTGGCTGGTAGAGATCTCTTATAGAGATAAGCCCGCCTTTGTACATTTATAATTCTATATTTTTATGTTTATTGTATTGTTATTTGCTATGAGTGTACAATAAAGAAATTACAAACAAACAAACAAACAGTATCTTCGTCAAATCTTTAGGCTTAGGTAGCGGACCCCGCCAATCCTAACGGATTAGAAAACGAGATAACGCTAGGAAGAATATTGAATATAGTACACAGTGTACCTTGAACTGACGAACCTATCGGTGATTTATAACTTATTACTGAATAATTCTTAAATAAATATAATTGTGTATCTTGGAAAATGAAAACTTAAAAAGCAAAACCAAAGATTTGTTTTTTTATATTGTTGTAGTGAATAGGTGTCCTTCCAGAAAAAAACTAAAAACGCTGAAGCGAAGATCGGTCGTCCATGTACTAAATACATTTTGCAAATATTGTTTAATTCCTAAAGAGAAGCTGATGGAAATCGGGTTATATTTACTCTTCGCCACTGGTACTGTAATGTTAAAAATATCTAATGTTAAAACCTTATTTGTTATATAGAATCTTTTCTTTGCATGTTCTGTTTTAGTCTATGACAATTTGTCAAAAATATTGACTTATAATTCAAATTTTTAAAATATTACATTTTAGTGTCTGTAAACAGAAAACAAGGCAGTCTGGAGCAAAATCTGATGATAGAAAGATAATGCGCATCACGTCTGAGACCACCAGACATGTCTTTTTAGTACCCCTTTTTCTTCATCAAGTAACATAACAATTTGGCTCCCCACATTGGTAAGAGTCACCAGACGTCCACAGCAACGGCTGGAGTATATGGAAAATATATGTTATTATAATGTCCGGAGAGTCACAGTTTTGGATAAGAGATGGAGATTTTCGATGTTTGACCACACAGCAGGGGCTGGTGGTCTCAGACGTGATGCCCAGTATCTTTCTATCATCAGATCTTGCTCCAGACTGCCTTGTTTTCTGTTTACAGATACTAAAATGAAATATTAAAAAAAAATATTATAAATATTGATTTATTGATCAAAAATTTATTATAAATATAGATTATTGACAAAGTGTCATAGACTAAAATAGAGCATGCAAAGAAAAGATTCTATATAACAAATAAGATTTTACCATTAGATATTTTTAACATTACAGTACACAACAAGGCTTTTAATATTTTCATAGGTTTTTTAGTTACTTTTGTACTGTTAAAATAATACGCAACTTCGTCCAATTCAACCCTGTTCATTGCTAATAACGGTCACGGCTCAGAAATCCCTATTTGCTGTAGTTCCCCAATTTCAGAAAACGTCACTTACCATTGCCAAGTACATTGGGAGGTGAAGATCAAGCTGGCGTCCAAAAAACTTGGTTTGCTCAACAGAGACATTTTGGGGCAACAGGGTATTTGGGGTAGATACTTATGTTATATAAGTTTCAAGTCTACTGCATATGAAGTACTGTGATCATCTTTGAGCGTGGGCTCCTAGATATGAGCTGGAATCTTGTGATTCAGTGCAAAAACGAGCTGTGATGATCGTCGATAATCTTAAACTCACATACGGTATTGAACATAGAGTTAATAGAGATTATGTCTCCTTTCGCATGTCCAGCCGATTGTATAATTGATTGTGTCTCCGAGGAGTTGTTCTACATGACAATGTACCAGTAACGGAGAGTAAATATAACCCGATTCTCATCAGCTTCCTATTAGGTATTCAACAATATGCATGTACTTAGTACCTACGAAATCTTATCAACCCTCGAGGGTTCGATTCCACACAGAACAAAAAATTGTGTGCTTGAACATGTATGTTTATATTAGTCTGGGTGTTTGAGAGGTAGGGCGCATCAAAGATGAATAAAACACAAAAGTTATGAATAGACAGAGTACAGGATTAAAGCTCTATATCTCCCATCATAGCACTTTGAAAATGGTGCATTTTGCTGGCACGACGGGCGGCAACATGTCTTTTGCTGCAGCACACACCACCACCAAATCCACCCTAGTATCCTTCTTTACATATTCCCGGGTTCATAAAACCTACAAATTGCTAGCAGCCAGCGATCAGTGATTCCACCGGAACTACTCACTACAAAAACACAACAATCCTTGCGGAGTTATTTTTGGCTGTGTACTCATGTAAGTTTCTCCAACGTTTCCAGGTGGATATTTAGGTCACGTGCCCACCACTACGAGAAAAATTGGAGAGGGCGGTGCACACTACCTTTCAATGGTCGTCATAAAATATTAGATACGTTGCTATTTTGTTTCTTTTATGCACACATAACTTCTTCCAGTTTTTCCTAAAATAATAGTCTTTCAATCATTTTGGTGCAACTCTTGCAGCAACAAATTTGTATGATTTGTCAACACAATTCAAAGAAATTTGTTTCGAAAAAAAGTGTAATGTATCAACTGTACAAAATGTGTTTCTATCATCTACGGACTGTATTTTCTATTGCTTAGTAGTTTCTAATTCTGTGTGAAATTGTTGTAACAGTTCAAGATTCGATATTAAAATTTTGTAGATATATTTACGTTTCCACTGACTCCTTTTACAACGCATAACACATAGAGACACGACACGAGGTAATATTGCACAAAATTTTGTTTCTCCCGAATTTTAGAAGCAATTGAGCTTTTTACAGTATATGTATCTAGATGTCACTTAACCCTGATCAGAATATAAAGCTTAATCAGCAGATAGATTAGAATAATGTCATTTATTAGCTTCATGTCATAAAATATAAAGTCTGTGCAACTGTCTGTGTAAATAGACAAAAATACCGAATCTAGTGTTTAATGTTTTAGTTTATATCGTATAGAGCAGGAATATTTCTTATAATTATTTGTGTATCAGTTTCGCACAAATAGTACAAATTAACTAAATTACGAGAAGTCTTGCCTCAGGTCTGGAAATTATGTTTAGCTATTCTAAGTATGGCATTAAATCTAATAAGTATATTAGCAAGTAAGTATGTATAAGTAGATGTTCAAATAGCTAAATTAAAGCTTAATCTTTCAGTCCCAATTTAGTAACTAGAACAAATTTTAATTTACGTCATTTGTAATTAGCAGTTTAAACTTATACCCTATATACATATTATACACAAAAAAATGCGCAAAACTATTGGCAGTAACTATTTGTTTTCATTGTCCACGTAGAGAAGGCTGGTGAGAGCCCTATGCTTCAGAGATTAAAGTATGCATAATGCCAGAAGCTTCGTATAAACCAAATATGTAACACTAGTATTGTCCGCATTTGACTTTTCTTGGCCTTTCACATACTCACTGTAATACTGTATTCTTAAAAATGGTCCTCGTCGCCATATTTTTCTTCGTTTTTAGTTGTTTTCTGTTTTTATTATTAATTGATTTGAACGTTTATGATTATAGCAGGTTATTTGTATGGATATATTTGTACTTACTTCTACGATATATAGGTTATAATTTTTAGTTAGCTATATTTATATATATTTTTAGTTAGCTATATTATTATATCGCTCATTTGGTGCAACAATGACGCAATTACACTTTTTGTCAAAATGTAGATAAGTATGACAAAACACGCGGAAAGGTTGGTTACATTCGGAGAAACATCGACAGAGCTGATTCTTTCGATACTTTCCGCTAGATGACATTAATGTCGTTATTGCAATGACACTAAATGGTGAACTTTCTGAGGACATATCGTCATATTGGTCAGATGCGCGTGGGGCTCTGCCGATTGTGAACGTGTTTGAGTGCTACATCGTCATAACGGTGATTATGACATTACTTTTTTGTATTTCTGACGAAACAACATCACATTTGTGCAATTATGACATTGTTGTTGCAATTTTTTGGAACACTTAGTTGCAATGACATATTTTAATATAATTATGACGTTGTACCTCTAACTTTTAAGTTTTTATTAGACTGATGACGTATTTGTGTAATTGTGATGTTGTAACCAAAAATATTTGTAACTTTACTCAAACAATATATAAAGTACTTTGTGTAATTATGACGTTTCAGAATTTACTTTGTACTAACATCGCAGTACTTACATCTTTCTACTTTTATTGTTTAGTTTGGAGTTTTCACAATAATGGGTAGATAAGCACGGCAAATGCGAGAAAAGGGATTAATTTACTACTTTTTGCAAAAGCAAATGTTGTGGATAACAGTCAGCAGGGTCAATCAGATATGTCTTCGCTATGTATGTCTACGCAGTCGTAATATTTAGTAATAACCTATAATTTTTTAGTTTGTGGGCATACCCAAATTGAGGACGACACGGCCCACTCAATTATACTCGTAGAAAGATCAATCAAGAGATCCAAAAAGTCAGACCTATTTACGTACCCGACTAATATGTTTAAATAATTAGATCTGATCTGAATGTCCTATTAATATGAATAAGGTAATTATCTTTTGTTAACAAAATTAAAGAAATTGTACTAAGACTGTTATTATAAATAGAGTTATCGAAATAAACACAGAAGTTGATTTAAACTTAAATTGTCATAAAATAGTTTTATATGGATAAGATACTGGGTAAATCAATAATTCTAACGGAACAATGACGCAACTACAGGTATCCAGTTACAAAAAAAAAATATTTCGGAAACCTGTAAAATATAAACCAAGAAAAATTTACATTTGTGGTCATGTTATAGGATAATCAAGTTCTACATTTTTAAGTGCTAACTAATACTAATTTAAAACAGATAATGAACATAATCTTTATTTCCCTCTACTCTAAAAACACAAAAACAAAATGTACAATTACGTCAATGTTGTACCAAATGAGCGATATATCCTTAAGTTATAAATTTAAATGTCGTACAAATCTCATATCGTGTGCTCACAAATAAAAAATATACTTAAAATTGTTTTTTTTTTTAATCTAGCACTCCTGCCGTGGGCAAGACTATTTTATTACATTCATATTTGTATACCGTTTGTAATTTGTAACAATTCGCATATAAATAAACACATTCATTCATCACTCTCTCTTTCATTCCGCAATTCATCTTCCATTCATCATCTTAGATTTGTTTTCGAAAAAATTTAATTTTGGTCCATTTTAGAACGCCGGTGAAGCTATCATAACTACGTATTTCCAGTTGCCCTCCCTATACTGCGTCAGTCCAGCCACGGGCGACAGCGAGCTTCACAGCTCCACCTAGCCACCGCGATCCCATCGACTATACAGAATATAGCCGAGGTATACAACATTAGTCCTAGGTGGAGCCGCTCTGCTTGTTACGTTCTATGACAGCCATGGCTAGACTGACGCAGTATTCTAAAAATTTTGTTCTCCTTTTCCCCACCACTATTTCGGAGACTGTAGTTTCGGTGACCTGCATTCCCAACTTCTGCTCCAAATCATACCTCTGGAGAATGCGGGACACCGAAACAATGTGTGCTGCACTGTCTGGTCCACGCCGGGCTCGCAGAAGCACGATGGGTCATCCGCGCACTTGAATCTGTGCAAGTATGCGGATAACCCACCATGCCCCGAGAGTACCTGCGTGGTGATGCTCGACGGCACCATTTTGCCCACGATACTGTAAGCCGCCGCCGCACTTCCCCTTGCGGATCATACCTTTGACGAATGAAACAGGGCAGCGTATATCGTAATCTGGCCGCCCCCGCAAACCTAGTGCAGCGCTCCTGGCACGTTCGTTCCCCTCCAACCCCGCGTGTGCCTTTATCCAAAACAACGAGACGCTCTTACCGTGGCTTTTGCACAGTTTAAGAGCGCCCCGTGTCTGCACCGCCAGGGGATGGGGCGACTCGACGTTTGCCACTGCCTGGAGCGCCGCCATGGAGTCGTTGAAGATGCCAATACTGGGTCCATCGCAGCTCAAAGCGTACTCGGCCGCCGTGCAGATAGCCAGGAGTTCCGCCTGGTAGACGATACAATAGGACGACAAAGCAAGCTTGACGGCCTTGGTTTCGGCGTCGCCGTTCCATATGGATACAGCGGCGCCAACCCGGCCCAATCTTGCTGCCGTCCGTAAACATTCGCAGAGCAAAGTTGGAGTGTGCCCTGCATTGTTTCTCGTCCACCAGGCTACCGAACTCCAAGCTATCTAGCTCCGCGGGATGCGGGGCCTCGTTCATCGAGGCCATCCACTCGATCTCCCTGTCCCCGAGCAGCGGATGGGGTAGCCCCCTCTTGGCCTCGTATAAAGAGGCGATTTCGCGCACTCTGAGGTCAAGAGGCAGCACCCCAGCCAGCAGCAGTGCGGAGTTCAGGGAGACCGTGCGGTAGGCTCTGCAGATCTTCTGAGCGAAGCCCCGCTGTACGCTGTTGAGCTGTTTTTGGATACCCAGCTTATTGACCGCTGGAGTCCATGCGGCGGCAGCGTACAATATCGTAGGTTCCACTACGGCTGAACATATGACCTTCACTACTTCAGGGTTGAGTCCCCAACTGACGCGGGCCGTACGCGCAAGGCGCCCGTATATGGCTATTGCCCTTTTACAGACCGTAGCCACGTGCGTGTTGAACGTCAGACCCGCGTCAATCGTCAACCCCAGCAGTTTGATCTGCCGAGACATGCCAATGCTTATCCCGCCCATGGTAAGCCGCGGGGTATCATACCGAAGTTTGCGCGTGATCAGCATAGCGCTGGTCTTTTGCGGCGCAAACTTCATACGGTTTTTGACACCCCACGCCCTCACATGCTCGAGAGCGGCATTGGCCTCTCTCTCATATCCAGCGCAGTGTTGCCGTCGAACACCAGCACGACGTCATCTGCGAAGGCCTGACTGTGCACCCCCGTAAGGTCGAGTTGCTGCAGAAGAGGGTCATTGGACCCTCTTCTGCAGCAACTCGAGGAGGTTCCACAAAATCGGTCCTCCTATGGACCCTTGGACGCACCCTTTGGTGGCCGACCGCAAGGTTTCCCCCCCGGCGTATCTAACTCTGACCGTCCTATCGCTGAGATAGCTGTCCATCACTCTCCTCAAGCCCAGAGGACAATTTTCCTCAGCCAGTTGTAGTTTAATGGCCGGCCACCAGGCGTTATCGAAGGCTCAAATGGTGAAGTTATAGGCATAGTGTGTATTCAAAATAAGCAAACAAATTATTAATATCATCGTTGTTTTGACATTTGATTCTCTTTTAAAGTGGATTAAAATAAAAAACGATACGGTAAGAGTGAAGTGAGTGCATGTTCGTACGAGTGCATAATAATCTCAACAAAATCAAATTAACATATAGAATAGTTTTATCAGAAAAATACAGTCTCATGCAAACTGAATCTCGGATCTCAATAGTGTATTCTGAGTAAAATGATTGCAAACTGAAACAAATCCTTTGCAAAAATATATTTCCGGGTACAGTTATGATGTGTATTTATTGCAGTCATGTTGCCTTATGTACACTACATAACTTCATTGTGGCATAATAAATTATTTAAAGTTATGGTAGTCTTTAATAGATGTGCAAAGATAGAGACTTGCAGCGCTTTATTCTTTCTGCCTACCCTCGAAAGGACTTGATGTTTGATGTGCAGATATAGAAAAAACACTTTTTCGACAAACTTACATAATATCAACATTTTTATTAACTTCCTATTTTAGGGAATATTATAACTTCCTCAAATGCAATCTAAATCTTTATAATATGTTTATCGTACTAAATCCACGTTAGACATTCTATATCATTTGACGAGTACAGCTGAAAGTTTGTATAATGCACGTGCGCGTTTATGTATATATATATGCGTATATGTACCTATATTATCTGTATTTGTATATGCATGTATATTTAATTCCGTGGGAGCTTGCAAATTCAAAATTTGTGCTTATTTAACTAAGAACCTGGGCGATTTTTTAGTGTTTTTATAAAATCGAATTTCGTTTTTTTTTTGAAAAGCAAAATCTTATCTACATACAAAATTTGATCCATAACGTGTTCATATATACACACATCAAAAGTGTCTAGGGATCAACATATATTTTTGCAATAACTTTTCTCCTGATTGATATTAATTAAAATTTTCTTTAAGGATTCATCAAATAAAGTGTTTTCGTTTGTCTACAGTAACGATAAACCAAGTCACCTTTGCATTAATAAAGAAAATTGCCATTTTCATAATAAAGGGATTTTTGACATTTGAACCACTAACATTAAAGTTCGAAAAAAAGTCTGAAATAACAGTTTTCTTTAAAATTTTATTGGGTAACTTAAACAATTAATAATCCGTGTTTCTACCGCGAACACTAACAACACAAGAACATCGGTTTGGCATACTCAAAATGAGTTCATCCAAATCACGCTGTGGAATGGCCGCCCATGTTCGTTGCAACAACAAAAAAAGGTCTTCTTGCGACTGGATACCCTCCATATTCGGCAGAGCTCTTCTCTGTAGCATATCCCATGCATACTCAATCGGGTTCAAGTCTGGCGACTGAGCAGGCCAGGGCATGACATTGATGTTAGCTGCGGCGAGAGTCTGTCTTACAACTCTTGCGGTGTGCGGTCGTGCATTATCATGCATTAACTGAAATAAGGGACCGATTTGCACTTGTAGAGGAACGATGACGTCTGATACAATCGTCTCAGCATAAATTTGAGCGTTGAGGTTGCCTCTGATCCAAATCAACTCAGTTCTTCCGCCGATCCAAATACCCGCCCATACCATGATGGTTCCACCACTATAAGGATGGACTTCCTGGCAGGATTTTAATCGCTGTTGGCGTCCAGGGGTTCGCCAGTGTCGTATACGTCTTGTATCCGGTCTCATACCAAAACGAGACCCATCAGAAAAGCACACGAAACGCCATTGTTCTTCTGCCCAATTTCTGTGTTCAAGAGCCCATTGATATCGAATCCTACGATTGTGCATTGCTATAGGTGGTACCCTTAGCGGTCTTCGGGAATGAAGGTTCACTTCATGCAAGCGGTTTCTGACTGTTTGGTCGCTAATTAAGTTCCCTGAAGAGTGATGAAGCGTCACGGCTAACATCATGGCGGTTATTGTTGGAGCTCTTCGAGTTGTGATTTGAATGTATCGGTCTTGTCTCCGTGTGGTGCAGCGATACCGTCCTCCATGGCGCTCAGCCACGGTAGCTCTGCCGAATATGGAGGGTATCCAGTCGCATGAAGACCTTTTTTTGTTGTTGCAACGAACATGGGTGGCCATTCCACAGCGTGATTTGGATGAACTCATTTTGAGTATGCCAAACCGATGTTCTTGTATTGTTAGTGTTCGCGGTAGAAACACGGATTATTAATTGTTTAAGTTACCCAATAAAATTTTGAAGAAAACTGTTATTTCAGTCTTTTTTTCGAACTTTAATGTTAGTGGTTCAAATGTCAAAAATCCCTTTATTATGAAAATGGCAAATTTCTTTATTAATGCAAAGGTGACTTGGTTTATCGTTACTGTAGACAAACGAAAACACTTTATTTGATGAATCCTTAAAGAAAATTTTAATTAATATCAATCAGGAGAAAAGTTATTGCAAAAATATATGTTGATCCCTAGACACTTTTGATGTGTGTATATTATATATATTTCCTGAATTTCCGTTTCATGAAATATATTTATGCATAGATAATGATTTTACTGCTGTGAAACTTCAGTTCGTTAATTTGTGTCTAAGTGGCTGTTTGTTAGCATTAATAGAAATGTATATGTAAATGATTGACAAATATAGTAAAGTAATGATAAGATTTATTAAAATTGATTGTTTTCCGAAATGTACGCTACATTAGCATGTCTACAGCGTCTGTGGTTGCCTCGCGGAGAGGCAGCTCGGTGGCGCAGTCATGAATGACGCGACTTTGACACCAACGCTCGTGGGTTCGATTTCCACACATGGTAAACATTAGTGTTGTTTGTCTAGGTCTTGATGTTTTAAGAGAGGTAGAGCGCATCAAATCAGGCCGTCTGGAAAAGTACCTCCACCTCACACAAAACTGCAGCCAAATAACAACTCCCTAGAGGGCTGTTGTGCGGAAGGTGAGGGACCGCAAGGTTATTGTAGGATGTGGGGACGAAACGGATAGGCAAAAGATAAAGGAGAGATTGGCAGCGGCGGGGAGCGGCCTGGTCGTCGAGGATGCGAAAAACAAGGACCCGCTTCTGGTGGTGAGGGACGTGCTGAGCATCCACAGCGATGCAGAGCTCATACGCGCCCTTCGCAACCAGAACCGGGACGTCTTTCGGGGCCTCGACGGCGGGGCGGACCGCGTCGCTGTCAAATATAGTAGGAAGGCGCGAAACCCGCACAACCGCCACGTCGTGCTGAGCGTCTCCCCCGTCATCTGGAGGAGGTCGATAGCGGAGCGGAAGCTGCGTATCGACCTCCAGAGGTGCGTCGTTGAAGATCAGACGCCCCTCGTCCAGTGCACACGCTGCTTGGGGTTCGGACATGGTCGGCGGTTCTGCAAAGAACCCGCCGACCTGTGTAGCCACTGCGGTGGCCCGCACCTCAAGGCGGAGTGCGCGGACGCCAGGGCGGGGGGGACGCCAGCATGCAAGAACTGCACCCGGGCAAAGCTGCCGAACGCGAAACACAATGCGTTCGGCGGCGAATGCCCGGTAAGAAAGAAGTGGGACGGGTTGGCGCGGGCCTCTGTCGCCTATTGCTGAGATTGCCTTGGGGACCATCCGCCAGTATCGAATGGCTCAGGCCAATCTACAGAGAAGCCAGCTAGCAACACACGAATTGCTGCTGGCGGCAAGGGAGCGCAAAATATCTGTCGCACTGCTACAGGAGCCCTATGTGGGTCGGGTTGGAAGCGTAAGAGACTATCGTGGAGTGAGAGTCTTCCAGGCACTGGGGAACGGAGAGGGTACTGTGAAGGCGGCAATAGCCGTCTTCGATCACGAACTTGATGTCGTACAGTACCCACAACTCACCACAAACAACATCGTTGTGGTGGGGATCCGGACTAGTGCCTGGAAGATTACACTGGTCTCTTACTACTTCGAACCTGACAAACCCATGGAGCCATACCTGGAGCAGCTTAGACAGGTTGAGCGTGAAACCGGACCTGGAAGGTTGGTCATAGGCGGGGACGCCAACGCGAAGAGTTTCTGGTGGGGCAGCTCCCAAGAGGACTCCAGGGGGGAGATGATGACTGGAGCCTTAGGGGAGCTGGGCCTCCAGATACTTAATTCGGGGGACGTCCCGACATTCGATACCGTTCGAGGCGGGAAGAGGTACAGCAGCCATGTCGACGTGACGGCCTGCTCTGAGGATATGCTGAGCCTGGTGGATGGCTGGCGCGTCTCCGAGGCCCTAACGTCCTCTGACCACAACGGCATTCTATTTGAAATCAACTTGGCACGGGCGAAAGGGGTATCCGTGGCGAGGACCACCAGGATCTTCAACACCAGGAAAGCGGATTGGTGTCAGTTTCGTGAGAAACTGGCAGCAATCATGCGGAGGGACCGCCTGAACGTGGAGAGCGTTGAGGCGGTCCAGGTGTGGGAGGACCTGGAGGTAATCGTGGACGGGTATACCCGAGCCATAGCCGAGGCCTGCCAGGCAGCGATGCCCAAAATCAAAGGCGGGGTTTCATTTAGATTGCCGTGGTGGTCGGAGGAACTCGAGGAGCTGAAGAGGCAAACCAACACCAAGCGACGCAGAATCCGAAACGCAGCGCCGGACCGGAGACAAATGGTGGTCAGTTCGTACCTCGAACAGAAGGGCAAATACGAGGCCGCAGTGCGGGATGCCCAGACTGACAGCTGGAGGAAATTTTGCGGGAGGCAAGACAGAGAAGGCGTCTGGGAAGGTATCTATCGGGTCATTGGGAGGGCAACCGAGCGCAAGGAGGATGTACTCCTCCAGGAGGGCGGGAGGCCGTTGGGTCACAGGGAGTCCCTCGAGCTGTTGGCGGATACGTTCTATCCTGCCGACAGCGAGTTGGACGACGATACAGATCACCGCGAAATGAGGAAGAAGGCCCGCGAGGTAAACGAGCGGGTCGATGATGATCATGACCCGCCGTTTACCATGAGGGAGCTCACAGCGGCTGTATCGTCGTTCAACCCGAAGAAGGCTCCCGGTGCCGACGGCCTCACGCCTGACATTTGCGCTCGGGCCATCAACGGTGACCCTGAGTTCTTCCTGGCCCTTCTTAATAAATGTCGAGCCCTCCGCTACTTTCCTCGGCTGTGGAAGGGGGCCCTCGTAATTGTCCTTCGGAAACCAGGCAAAGACTCGTATACCGTGCCCAAATCGTACAGGCTGATTGGGCTTTTGCCTGTTTTGGGCAAGGTATACGAGAAAATGCTGATCGCTCGCCTCAAGCACCACATTCTGCCGAGGATTAGTACTCGCCAGTACGGGTTTATGCCACAAAGGGGCACCGAGGACTCCCTCTATAACCTGGTGCAGCACATCCGCGCCAAGCTTGACGAGAGGAGAATGCTCACTCTCGTCTCGCTGGATATAGAGGGAGCCTTCGACAACGCCTGGTGGCCGGCAATCAAACTACGACTGGCTGAGGAAAATTGTCCTCTGGGCTTGAGGAGAGTGATCGACAGCTATCTCAGCGATAGGACGGTCAGAGTTAGGTACGCCGGGGGGGAAACCTTGCGGTCCACCACCAAAGGGTGCGTCCAAGGGTCCATAGGAGGACCGATTTTGTGGAACCTCCTATTGGATCCTCTTCTGCAGCAACTCGACCTTGCGGGGGTGCACTGTCAGGCCTTCGCCGATGACGTCGTGCTGATGTTCGACGGCAACACTGCGCTGGATATAGAGAGACAGGCCAATGCCGCTCTCGAGCATGTGAGGGCGTGGGGTGTCAAAAACCGGTTGAAGTTTGCGCCGCATAAGACCAGCGCTATGCTGGTCACGCGCAAACTTAGGTATGACACTCCGCGGCTTACCATGGGCGGGATAGACATTGGCATGTCTCGGCAGATCAAACTGCTGGGGTTGACGATTGACGCGGGTCTGACGTTCAACGCGCACGTGGCTACTGTCTGTAAAAGGGCAGTGGCCATATACGGGCGCCTTGCGCGTACGGCCCGCGTCAGTTGGGGTCTCAACCCTGAAGTAGTGAAGATCATATATTCAGCCGTAGTGGAACCTACGATATTGTACGCTGCCGCCGCATGGGCTCCAGCGGTCAATAAGCTGGGCATCCAGAAACAGCTCAACAGCGTACAGCGGGGCTTCGCGCAGAAGATCTGCAGAGCCTACCGCACGGTCTCCCTGAACTCCGCACTGCTGCTGGCCGGGGTGCTGCCTCTTGACCTCAGAGTGCGCGAGGTCGCCTCTTTGTACGAGGCCAAGAGGGGGCTACCCCATCCGCTGCTCGGGGACAGGGAGATCGAGCGGATGGCCTCGAAGATCGAGGCCCCGCATCCCGCGGAGCTAGATAGCTTGGAGTTCGGCAGCCTGGTGGACGAGGAACAATGCAGGGCACACTCCAACTTTGCCCTGCGAATTTACACGGACGGCAGCAAGATTGAGGGCCGGGTTGGCGCCGCTGTATCCATATGGAACGGCGGCGCGGAAACCAAGGCCGTCAAGCTTGCTTTGTCGTCCTACTGTACCGTCTACCAGGCGGAACTCCTGGCTATCTGCACGGCGGCCGAGTACGCTTTGAGCTGCGATGGACCCAGTATCGGCATCTTCAGCGACTCCATGGCGGCGCTCCAGGCGGTGGCGAACGTCGAGTCCCCCCATCCCCTGGCGGTGCAGACACGGGACGCTCTTAAACTGTGCAAAAACCAGGGTAAGAGCGTCTCGTTGTTCTGGATCAAGGCACACGCGGGGTTGGAGGGGAACGAACGTGCCGATGAACTCGCCAGGAGCGCCGCACTGGGGTTGCGGAGGCGGCCAGATTACGACCGCTGCCCTGTCTCATTCGTCAAAGGTATGATCCGTAAGGGGACCATTGACGAATGGGACAGGAGATACAAATCGGGAACGACAGCTTCGACGACGAAGCTGTTCTTCCCGAGTGCGGCGGAGGCGTACGGCATCGTGGGCAAAATGGTGCCGTCGAGCATCACCACGCAGGTCCTCTCGGGGCATGGTGGGTTCTCCGCGTACTTGCACAGGTTCAAGTGCGCGGATGACCCGTCCTGTTTCTGCGAGCCCGGCGTGGACCAGACAGTGCAGCACATATTGTTTCGGTGTCCCGCATTCTCCAAACAGAGGTACGATTTGGAGCAGGAGTTGGGAATGCGGGCCACCGAAGAAACGGTCTCCGAAATAGTGGTAGGTAAAACTCGGGCAAAATTTTTAAAATACTGCGTCGGTCTAGCCACGGCTGTCATAGATCGTAATAAGCTGAGCAGCTCCACCTAGGACTAATGCTGTATACCTCGGCTATATTTTGTATAGCCGATGGGATCGCGGTGGCTAGGTGGAGCTGTGAAGCTCGCTGTCGCCCGTGTCTGGACTGACGCAGTATGGGGAGGGAAGTTTGGAAACAGACATTATCGTTTCACCGACGTTCTCAAATGGGCAAAATAAAAAATTATAGGACATAAAAATGAAAGATGAAGAATGAATTGCGGAATGTAAGAAAGGATGATGTATGAATGTGTTATTATTTATATTTTTAATTTCAATAAATAAAGGGTATTATTCATATATATATTGCTGCAAACAGCGCCTTGCCCATGGCAGGGGTGTATGAATTAAAAAAAAAAAAATAAAATAAAAAGAGGGCTGTTGTGCTCTTGCGTGTGAGTGAGATCACCTGTAAGCTCTTAAGGAGTTGCTATGTTAGCAGCAGAGAAGGCATCGCACCGGAGGCGTGAAAACGGAACAAACATCCAAACATCTAAATATCCATATTTTCACATTTATAATATTAGTAGGATTACAATATGGAATGGGGTGTTAAAGAAAATAAGATTGCAGTGATTGCCTTGCACAAAGTGGGTAAAGAGCCATCACACTTCAAAAGCTTGGTATCAGCCGTATGTTCGTATATCGTACTCTCGCAGATTTACCAACACTTCCTCTGTTGAAGACCATAAAAGTTCGGGGCGACCGCGTAACTACGAGTATAAAGGGTGTTAGTACCGTTAAAGCCTAGGTAGGACTAGGTACAGTGTGTTCAAGTTCATATAGACAGCATATGCACAAGTCTTTTTTGAATTAATTAAGATTGAGGACAGGGATTTACATAACGCATGATACCTAAACCGTAACTACTTCGATTCGATGGTCTATTATCTGCACCTTATTTTATTGTAAAGTTCAATTCAAAGTTCAATATCAGACAATGTCTGTATATGGTTCCAATGATCACGTAGTCTGAACCGATAAAATGTGGAAGTCGTATTTGTCATGCGCTCTGCATCTATAGCACGAGGTGGCTGGATATAAAAAACGGCGGATGGCATCTAGAAATAGCGGATACCTCTTTTATACAATGTCCTAGTATTAGACCAAGACCAACAGATATGTTCATGCACATAAATTTTATTCCCGTGTGAGAATCGAATCTACAAGCTTTGATGTCAAAGTAGCTTTACTAACCACTCCACTGCCTGCCTGCCACATCTCATTAATATCCAGCAGTAGGCAAAGATAAAGGCAGATGATAATGAGCTGTGGATAACTATCATATATCCATATCCTAATGCATGTCTCAATTAGCGGAATCGAAAAATCTAATTCGAATCATACTCAGGATATCCAGTGGGACATCGACTATTATACAATTTACTATTAACAAATTTTAAGGGAAATACGCAGTCAAATTAAATTAGATGAATCTGATGGTAGATACGCATACTCTTTACTAACAAGTGTCCTCTGAAACAACCGGCCATGTTTTACGTACGTAGCTCGCTCACAGCATTGGATTTTTTTATTCAAAGAGGCGTAAGTGCGCTAGTTATCCTACTCCTTATCTGTATAATATGCAACGCTTGTTGCTTACACTTGATTGCAAGAATTGTTAGAAAGGTCTGGCGCTATGTGCATGCACTTTTCTTCTATCTTCTTCACATTAAAATTGATAGTCAAACGGTGTTCAGGGTCGTTGAGCGGTATCTCGTATTTACCCTACCTAATTTTCGAATTGAAAGTATATACCTAACCTACATTATTAAAATTTTTACTTTAAATTTCTAGTCCCAAAGTCAGTCATAATTATACAAGCTCCATTGTCTTTCACAAAAGGCTATCAAAAAGACGCGAAACTTAGAAGTTTCGAACGGAAGGTACGGCAAAAGTTTTGAGCCTTCTTTGTTTTAAATCAAACTTAAAATATAATCAGGTTTTATCTGACATTCGTATTAAATATTATACATTTAGACCTAGAATTGGACTTTGCCTTTTATTTTTTTATTTATTTCCGCATGTTGCATAATTACTTATAGCGCTGAGTAAGGACTATGAACTATTTTGTAGGGAGTTGTTACTTGGCTACTGTTTGCTGTAAGGTGGATATATTTCTGAAGTCGAACTGATTTTTGAATTTTATTATACCCTGCGTCAATTTTTTCTGGAAGCTCACTTTGTAGTTGGTAGGAGGCACAATATGTTGGTCAGGGTGACTGTCACTGTAAATTTCACTGCATCATAAAATTTCCCTCTAACCAACATCTTAACTGTCAAACAAACTTTTACCCTTTATAATAATTATGATTAATGTGGATATAATAATCCGTTTATTTTGTTCTTTAATAATATTATTAAAAATATTTTGAGGTCAATCTTAATGCAAATATATTCTGGTAGATTGCGCCCCGTTTACATAATACCATATTTTGTAGCAACGTAGACCACAATACAGCGCTCAGTTCGTTTATCCCCGACCCTTTCTCAAACTATCTCATGACCCTTTCTTATTGACACCGAAAACAAGAGCCTTTTCCATGATTGTGAAGTCGCGTCATTTTACTACACTATTTATTAAACAACATTAGCATAGATATCCTGGTTTCTTTACAAAAGTACCTTTTTACGATTACGATTGTTTATTTATTCTATTGAAGAGTCACCAAGAGAACACCAAGGCTAGTGGATTCGATTCCCACACAGAACAAACAATTATATGCATGAACATGTCTCTTTCTCTTATTCTGGGCGTTTTAAGAGAGGTAGGGTGCATAAAAGCTGCCCATTTATGGAAGTACCTCACACGCAACCGCAGCCAAATAACATACTCCCTAAATGATTACTGTATTCCTACGAGAGAGTCAGATTACCAATAAGTTCCTAAGGATTTTTGTCAGCAGCGCACATAGTGCGAGTAATGCTTAATGTATTGCAAGCTTTCAAAGGTAACCAATTTATATCATGAATAAAGTCATGCATATCCGTATATTCCATGAGGTCTTATTTACCTTCCGAAGTTGTATAAATAAAGACCTACCATTGGAAACCTACATGTTTACATGCCTACATCTAATTAAATTTAGAGTCGATGCCCTGATTGCGATAAAATTAGCAATGAAATGTACTTTTGATAAACGAACATATCAACCCACAAAAAAAATATTATGTTATAAAACGTCTTTTTACGCAATAATTTATCGATGGTCGATCGTCGAAGACGAGTAGTATCATTAACAGACTATTGTACGCGGTTCCATATATTTCGACAAATAAATACACTGCGAGTTTGTCATACCTGGGAAAAATTACTGACAAAATAGTTCACATATTTAGAAAAAATAACATGCTGTTGCTCACAAATCCCATAATTCACTCAAATCACTTTGTAACACTAAAGATAAAATCCCGCCCAATAAAAATCCGGCGTCTATAAGCTGTTCAGCGATGAATGTGAACACGTTTATATCGGTCAAACGGGTCGTAACTTTATAACACGATTTCACGAACACGTATCGGCGTATAAAAACAATCGCTCAGAAAGGTCACACTTCGCCGAGCATCTCATAGACAAAGGACATAACTTATCCCCCACTAATACATATCAAATTTTACACGCCATAGACAAAGGTTTAAAACTAAATATTAGGGAACAATTAGAAATTAATAAACATAAAAATTCTAAAATTACTCTCATGAACAAACAGATTGACGTAAACCATTCCCCACTATTAAATATCTTTTCGCTCACACCATCCACCCCCACCCTCAATTCAATATAAGGAACGGCACTGCGATGGATTTGTCACTTGTAGCATGTTATTCTTACGATTAACGTCTACAACGCCTGATGATGCCTCGTGGAGAGGCGAAACACGTGTTGCAGCGACGACCAGGCCAGTCGTGGCAGCGACGGCGGTGGTGCATGCGGATTCTGTTCCAGATGGCGGACGACCGCAGCAGCCGAGGCAGAGACTACCGGAGCAGCCATGGCAGCGTCGGCATGTAGCACGTACTAACAGTAGTGGGTGGGTGCCGGCCGGCGCTAGGCCGCGTGAACTAATTGGTGGCGGAAGCACACAAAGCAGGTTAGATCAAATTGCATGTAAATAGAATATAATTATTCCAATATAAAACTTAAAACTTTTGGCCCTAAAATATACGAGTGTATATATAGGCATACATAAACATGTAGGTGTGCATATAATAATAATACGTATAATAATATGTAGGTACCTATACCTATCTCGTATATTTATTATTTAAAAGGAAAACCCAAGAACACGCGTTTTAGACTGTAAGTGCATTTTAAATAAATAAATATTTTATATCGGCAGAGAAATACGATTTAACTAGAAGATTTCAATAGAAAGTTTTGCTTCTAGCAAAATTTTTTAATTCTAATTCAACTGTAATTAGGTATCCTATAAGTTTCGATATATGACTATTTGACATACAGACAGACATAGTTTTAAATCTATGATTTTAATTTATGTACGGAACTCTACAAACGGTTGAATAGACAATGTATTGCTGGCAAAGTGACAGTTTTTGCAACCTTTCATTAGCAAAATGCTTTGGTGATTTATTCTATTTTTTATAATATTAATACCAATTCTCGAGGCATATATTTGGAGATATAGGTCAAAATAGTGTTTTATTTCTAATATAATGCCTCAGTCTGCAAGACCGACATTTTACAGTCATTGTTTGAGTAACTATGAATCGATTGTATGCATAACTAAAGTGGAAATACGTATCCGTAGAGAGATATATTTGAAATCGTTAGTCTACGTCAATAAATCACGCACGTTGACCCACTTAGAAGCGAACATTCGTCGTCTGATTGCCTCAGGTGCTCAAAGAAGTGATTGAAAATTAGCCTTTAACACAGCGTTTTATTCGCATCAACCGCAGCGCCCTTATGCCTCAAGTCATATTTAAACATTAATGGCAAAAATATCTTTCCGATGAAGCCAATACCATGGTCATTACCTTGAGTCTAATATCTTTATAATTTTCCCTTTTAAGGGGAAAAAATCGAAATCATTTTTTTTTAATATGTACCAATACAAAGTCATTATTAGGAGGATGGATTTGTGCATTTGCATGAGTTTGTGTTTGGGTGTATGTGTGAGAAAGTTACACACCCGCCACACTGTTTGTGTAGGTGCGATCGTGCGCGTGATTATTTGCTTGTAAGTCTCTGTGTGCAAGCGGTTGAACGATGGTATCTTCGGAAGTAAGTCTGAGAGTAAATTCTAGTTAATAATGCACTAGTTGTCAAGTAATTAACTCACACATAACTTTCCAACTTGTTACGAAATCGCCACCACAATTGTATGACACTAACCTTAGACGCCGCGTTACATTATAGATTATCTAAATCCGTTGAGGTTTTTCCTAGATGTCGTTTCTCCTTCCTAGCATTATCCCGCGTCCTAATCCCCTAGGATTAGCGAGGTACACTACCCAAAAGCTTGACCAAGATACTGATTTTAACATGGAGCGACCATCGTTAGACCTCCACAACCCAGTGGGAAATATATATTTAGGTGTGCGGGTTTCCTCGCGATGTTTTGCTTCACTTTCTACCAAGTCACAATTTAAAGATAATTACAAATATGTACATAAATCTGAATACACGAGTTACGTGGTACATGCCAGAAACATGCAAGACTGCTTTCCAAGTAACGTTTGGAAACTTCGTAGCCTAGATATTAAGGCTACAAGGAAACTCCAGAAAATATGCAGTTAAGTTCCTGTATTTCAAGTGATGATAACCTTGTACAACCGCCTTACGTCAAGCCCGTATTCTTGTTTACCCCGACATAGTGTATACACACATTATCGACCCCGCTGCTAATGTATTTCTCCACACCGGCTTTCGATGGCCTTACTTACTCACGGAGACATGACAATTACCAAAGAAATTTTTAGATTGCTGCGATATTGTAGAAAGGACAGGTATTTCTTCAGTCGCGCTGAACCTTAGCAAATAGTTGTATCCTGCCCTCTTGACTCGAAACTCCTTTGTTTAATATGCGCTGATTTTACAGGGTTTGAATATACATGAACTATGTCAATGCTTCATTATCGGTTATTATTTTTTTACACGGCTTTACAATATGTGGGTCACGCCATCGGTGATGCGGCATACGATAATTTCTTTTACCGGCCTCCCTGATTGTAATCACAGTTCTCACTTTAAAACAAACCGTCTGCAGGTTCTTAAACATGACTGATAATGGGGTCGCAGGTTACAGGTTGCGTGGTGGTATTACGACGAGTAAATAATACCAGATAGACCCATGAGATACCGAATAGTTTATTCTTATTACAACAACTTATATACAGATATAAATATTTACATAGCGATGAAAATAGCATGTTACGTTAGGGACGTGATGATGCTAAATTAACATAATAAATATATACGAATTTTGCTAATACTTCCAAGTATATCACGTCTGATTATTAAGACTGCTATAACTAACATATCTATCTACAAATATGGGAATAAAAAGGAAGTTAAATTAAAAACACCCAAAGTGTAGTATTTTTAAGAATCTTGGCTGAATGTAGGTTAATGGGCAATCATTATTATTTTATGAGAAACAGCGAGAGTTTTAAAGTGGGTAACAGATGTTAGGGAAAATTAGACTCTCAAGATCATAGGTCTTTTTTTGAATATTAAACAAATGCATTTTCACAATGTACGGGCAGAATTTATAGGCCCATTAGAGGGGTAGTACTAGAAATGAAAACTGACATAAACGAAGTCCGTAACTTTAGTAAATATAGGTGTATACAATTGGTCTCTTAGGCGGTCATATACCAAAATCATCGCCCCAAAGTCCCCTGCTACTCTGCCAATCCAGCGGATCATAACTTTGAAATTTTGAAATCGAAATCGTTATCGATGATCGGAATAGGTCCTCCCACATAGGCGACGCGCATCGATTAGCTCACGTTGCCACCCAACACGTAGCTGAAGAGCTGAGTACCATATAGGGACACGGAATGTGAAAGGTGAGATTGAAAAATAATATCAGAACAGGTCTTCTCTGTTAGAATAAAATTAGAGTTCACGTGAGTGTTTTGATCACAACAGCATATGATGTCCTGTGAGCTCAATCAATCATTAAGAGCATATAAGGTTTTAAGAGACGGTACGAAATATTCCGGATTTGGCTAATGGGAATGAAAGGATAATTAATTATGTGTGGAGATCTGAACGGATGGATTGGGACCAAACGAAACCGATACAAGGCTGTTTCAGGTATTTACTGTTACAGGAATGAATTATGTATATAAGTTATTTTAAGACGTAGATATGCGTGGATCAAAACTACTTGTGCCGGGCATTTTATGTCGTCATAAGGATATTTATACATATATATGCATATGCAATTGACGGAATGTGAAACAATAAACTGTGTTGTTTGACGGCGAGCGCGCAAAAGAAGAGCATGAATGTTAGAGACGCGAGTGCGGTTTGTAAGGATCGAGTCATGTAGCGCTCGGTTCGCCTACCCCGCAAGGGATTTGGCATGAAGTTATAGTTATATTAATAATTATAATAAACTACCATAGGACAGAGAACCACGTACCTATGAATTTATTCAAAAGCAAACTGTACCGCTGGCTACTAGATAATTGCAATTGTACTGTTACAGAATATTTGACGGACATAGAATTAAGTAACTATGCTAAGTGACTTATAAAAAATACGCCTGGTATACTATCTATAATTTTTAGTATTGTTTATTTTGACTAAATAAATTTAATGAAATGCTTGGCATACAGTATTAATATGGAATATAATAGAAAACTATTCCGACTTTCGATTTATTATTGTAGGTAATTATTCTGCTACTTTTAATTGATTTCTTATTTGTTTTTAATTGTTTTTATTTTTCTTAACTAATCAAACTGGGTAAAAATAATTATTTTTATGTATGTAAATACTAAATATTTGCTTCATATATTTTATAGTACTCCGCAAATTCATATCAGCACAGTGAGTTTTTTTTAGTGAGTTACTCTTTAATTTTCAAAGAGTGAGGCAACTTTAGAAGTTAATGATGGTTACTAATCACTTCCACTTTAAATAATAAGAGTACGAGCCTGTTTTTGCACTAGACCTTTCTTTTTCACGTGACCTATTAAGCCGCAAACATATAAAATATATCGGCTGTTGCAGTAATATATTATCGTGTAATAATTTTGCATACATGATCTTTTTTTTGTATTAATCTCTTTCTTCTTCCCACATCTTCACCTGCATGGGAATCCCTTTATAAACAAGTAACATAAAATTTTCTAGATATATCTGGTTATTCCAGATAGGTAGATATACTTTCAATTATTATAAACGTATGTAATGCATACTAGCAAAACACCTGCGTACACCAAGGATGTAATTCCGTACCAGACACCGGGTGTTTACAAGATTGATTGCAGCTGCGGTAGTTCCTTTATTGGCCAGACTAAGCGTACCGTCACAGAGAGAGTCAAAGAAGTATGAAAATTAATATAAATTTATATAGTCCCGCATTATATAAATTTATATTCATATTATTTGTTTTAATTATTTTATATCGTAGATGACATTATATGTTATGTATATAAAAGTAAATCAATAGTCGAATTCATTTGAGAACGGCCGAAAGATTTGACTGGTTTTTAGGGTTCCGTACCCAAAGGGTAAAAACGGAACCCTATTACTGAGGCTCCGCTGTCCGTCCGTCCGTCCGTCCGTCCGTCCGTCCGTCCGTCCGTCCGTCTGTCACCAGGCTGTATCTCATGAACCGTGATAGTTAGACAGTTGAAATTTTCACAGATGATGTATTTCTATTGCCGCTATAACAACAAATACTAAAAAATGGAATAAAATAAATATTTAAGGGGGCTCCCATACAACAAACGTGATTTTTTTGCCGTTTTTATCGATAATGGTACGGAACCCTTCATGTGCGAGTCCGACTCGCACTTGGCCGATTTTTTTATACTGTTCCTATTTGTCCTCAATTAACAAAACGATTTTTTTGGAAAATTTGCATGTACAATTGTCCATCTCGACAATGTCGTTATTGTTTTCATATAACAACAAAATTCGCTTTGAACATTTCCTTTTGCGAAAAATGATTGAGTTTAAATAGATATATAAATGGTGAACATGTCTTGAGAGCTTTTAGAATCGTAAAATTCATCAGTTTTATTTGTTGTGAAAATTGAATTGATATGTTAGTTCATGGTTTATTTCTTTGCAAAAAATGTCACAAGCGAGGTCGAAATATTGGAATTAAATTTCTGCGGTAAAAGACGCACAGCCTTAACTACTGGAGTCATAAATATGTTATATGTATAATATACATATACTTAATGTAAACCCTTTTATAAAAAAAATGAGCAAGAGTGACGAACATGAAAATAAAAGAAGAATATATGAAGGGCGAAAATGTATGCATGAATTCCATAGGAAAAAAAGTGTTCCCAGCATACTACCAATAGGTACGGTAGGTACTTGGTATGGTAGGGTCTCTTATCGACGAACTGACAGATAACGCATAGCAAAAGCCAGATGTATATATAGAAATATATTATAAATATATTATAAAATACAGATGATATTTTACGAAACGCTATTCTCATATTTTTCATTAGTTAATTGCAACCATGAGAAGCAAGGAAGGTATGTAAGGACCGACTCATGTGGCGCTCGGTTTTCCCTATCTACTTCGCAAGGGACTTTGTGTGAAGATATAGTTATAGTATTAATTATAATACTCTACCAAAGGACATTAAAGAACTTAGTATGCACTTATTCAAAGGCAAACTGTACCGCTAGCTCCTAGATAATTGCTATTGTACTGTTATAGAATATTTGACGGAAATCAGTTTTTTTAATCATTAACAAATCCTACCCCCCTACCCCCTATTATTAACCTAATCCTACCCCCTAATTAAGTTTATTTATTTCAATCGTTGTAACAATCTATTTAGCCTTGGATCTGGTTTAAATCGAAATAGCATCTGAATCAGATTTAGGTGTTGTAGGTCTTATTCTTCATAGCGTCATCCCGTTTCCTAATCCATTAGGATTAGCGAAGTTCGCTACCTAAGCCTAAGGATTTTTACATGGAGCGACTACCATCAGACCTCTACAACTCATAGAGAAAATCAGACCTTTCTTAGGTAAGGTCTCACGTCTATCGAAATCGAAAGGGTTTCCTCAGGATGTTTTCTCTCACCGCCGAGCAAGTGACAATTACAAATATACACATAAATCCGAAAACACGCTTTTAGAGGTCATATATACCAGAATTTGAACCGGAGACCAGGTGGCTTTCTTTATCCACTGGGCTATCACATAAGAGCAGTATTGTATGTAAATATGAATAAGTATGAAAGGTTTGAGTCATATTTCAAGTTTGTTCATAAAGAAAAATGGAAAGATATTTCTAATTGTCAGTTTTTCAAAAAACCGTAAAATAATCTATACATGTAAATAAAATTGAAGTGTCTGTCTGTGATTTCAAAATAAAGCCTTTATCTTAAGCTCATATTATTATTAAATGCGCATTTTTAACATTTTTGTCTGTCTGTCTGTCTGTTTGTTTGTCCGGGCTAATCTTTGAAATGGCTGAACCGATTTTAACGGGACTTTCACTGGTAGGTAGAGGACTATTCAGAGCAGAATATAGGGTACTTTTTATCCCGTAAATATTTAGGATTCCTGCGTAAAAAATTTTAAACTGTTAAAATTAGGGGGAAATATCTTCCCCTTCGGGGGACTTCGCAATTTTGTTTTTATAGAATACGTATTTTTTGTAACATAAAATAACTACGCACTTTTTATGTAATATAAATAAAATACATATACGTTGCCTCTTGTAAAGGTCAATAGATAGCGCTGTACGAAAATTGAATCGCTCTATGGTTGCATCTACGACCCTAAACTTTGTTTTTTTTTTTTGTTAAACAGAAACAATTTCATGTCTACAGAGAAATAAAGGCTACTAAAAGCCCAAATCTCATGCGTGCGAAGCCGCGGGCTTCTGCTAGTTCACAAATAAACATATTAGTCTATGGAACTATCATTAATGCATGAGACTGGCACTTGAATAACTCAATTAGGGAATTATTTTTTTTCGCTTTTCCATGTCCATTTACTGACATAACATCGATTAATTTATACCAAACCACGAGGGATTTTCGAAACGGAGGACATTCTTAATCATCGTAGGATTACTTTCTAATTTATTGTCGAGAAAAACGGCCTCTTAACGGAATAATTAAAAGGATCATTATGGATGGCAGGACAGACAAAAAAGTGCCACTTTAATCTAAAATATGTAACATTTTGCGTTAATGATAAGTAAAAAACTATATCATTAACGCAAAATGTAGTAAAATGTTTTACATTTTACCCGGCACTACTCTATCTCTATGTTTTCATTTAATATTACTATGTCTATCTATAACTTGACGCCAAATTCCTTGCAGTCAGAGAGAACAGAGAGACAGACAGAGAGAACCGAACGCCACGCTGCTCAATCCTTACACACCTCACTCGCTTCTTTAACATTAATTGCTCTTCTCATGCACGCTCGCCAGTTTCTAAGGCTCCTGATATCACTTTCTGATAGAATACGACCCATTTGGTCATGGTAGGTAAGTATTGGCATTCCTCGACACCGACATCATTCCACTTTTGCGTTGTATATCGCTTCGTGATTCTTTCATCATGCATTTTTTCTACATTTACGAACCAATGGAGCACGCTTCTTCTTGATCTCTTTCAAACTAGCTCCGTTTCTAACATCATCGCGAATACGGTCTAGTACTATGTCATATTGTCATTTTTATTCTATCTGTAATTTCACGCCCTTACAGGGTAGACAGAATGCCATATGACTCAGTCCATACACACCTAATTCGCTTGTTTAACATTTATAACTCGTGGATTTCTAAGGCTCCTGACACCACCTTCTGAAAAACCGCAATCAATTTGGTCATAGTAGGTAAGTCTGGGCCTTCCTCGTTTCCTATATTCTTCTATTCTCGAATTGTATATCGGTTTCTTGATTTCTTCTTCCTGCATTCTTTCTGAAACAGAACATGTCTATTCGTATTTTAACACTGACAATCTCTTTCAGGCCAACGTCGTTTCATACATTGTAATTGCGAACATGGTCTTCAATCGTTACACCACAAATTTTGCATTTAGAACACGTTTACATTAGTTTTATGGTCTCTTTGGCCTATCCATCACTCGCTCCTATAAGTTTGAGTTGGGACCAGCACCTGTGTATATGTATGTGTGTTGCATATAGGGAAGCTGGTGTTTCTGCTAATATTATTATTATAGGCATTGTCTGCAAAAAGTAGACAGTTCCCCACTAGGTCACCCATACACAATCCTACATTCCTAGATCTTTTTCTCGGCATACAACTAACGAGATACAGGATCATTGTTTCCACATTGATTCTAATTTTCATGACGAGCAATTCTTGTTCGTGGACTATACATAACATAGGAATGCACCGTCAATTTCATATCTCGGTAATATGTCCCATAGTTTTTTCGTATAATCTTGTCGAATGCTTTCTCAAGATCCACAAAACCGCAAATACCGTTGTCCATAGTTGGATGCTTCTGCGCAATGAAAAAATCTTAATTCGCACACACCCTTCCAAGCCTCCCATAGCCTTACATTGGATTTGAACCTCATTCTCCTTTCAATTAATTTTCCATGTACTTTTGCTGTTAAGCTGATCAAACTGAGAAGAAGGTACATAAATACGAGTATTATGTAAATAAATGAATGTGATATTAACTAGCTAAAACATGTTTGCCAAATAAAAAACCACGCCATATGTTATGGCAAATAAAAAACAATGTAATAACAAATGTGCATATAAATATTTTTTAGTTGTAAAGTTATTGGTTCATATATCATAAGAAATTATTTTTTCATTTCATTTCATAATTCGGAGGACAGTTGACGAATATTGATAGGTTTTACAGCGAAACAGCAAACTAACATTACTGATAAATTTGTAAGAACATTTTATTCTAATAATTGTTAGTGTTCGCCTAATGATCGAAATTTGACCACAGTCAATATTAAACATTTTCGGAAAATTTATATGAATTTACATGTTTCTTTTTTTTTAATATATGGGTCTGTACAATATAATACGTAAACTATCTATATTGTAAAAAAATATTTATATGCACATTTGTTACTAGGTGCAATGTTTTTATTTGCTATAACATAAGCTTATTAGGCAAACATATTTTAGCTGTAGTTAATATTACATTTATTTATTTACACAATGTTGATGCACCTCCCTCTCCTCTTCGCCATCAAAATCTATCTAGTGAAGATATAAATAATTAAGATGCTGCAAATAATATCTCATATCATAATCAGTTGTAGTAAATATTTTATATTCGACATAAGGAATTAATATCCTCTTGGAAGCAGAGAGGGAGGAGGGGATTGCTCATGCATACACGTGCTGGGTCGCACTGGTCTCTTGACTCTCGCTCACTAAACTCCATCAGGGAACATCTTTAGGTAGAAAAGCATTCAAGGTTTCATTGAAAGTGATTATCTCAGAAGATACGGGTAATGCAAATGTTATACAGTCAGAACATATTGTACTTTGACAAATAACGATGCGCCTTGAAGTACGGTGTCGCCATTATCCATTGGGAAGGATCGACATAACGTTGCTCGGTTGAAACGCAGGCTGACTGCTTAAGTAAGACCTCATTCAAAATATTAAAATAGGTAGACTTGTTGTATTTTTGTTCATGAATAATATTGACAGGGAGTTTCGGAGGAGGTGTTGTACCAGGTACTAACGTACTGGCAATGTGTGCACAATGTGTAAACAATGATTACGATAAGCGTTTCAGGTCAAGTAGATCGTAAGATTTGGCAAGCAATATATCATCATATTTCGTTCGTCTACCGCTGAATACCTGTCGTTGATCGTTGCTGCATCTATTGGCAGTCTCTCACATTGCATGTGCTAATACGAGGACGGCATTCGAGAACTTTTCAGCCCCAGCAGATGTCGGTTCTACGAACTATGTGACCGGTACGCTGCCACTTTTTATACATTAGAGGGAGGCAAACGAGCATTTGGGTCACCTGAAGGTAACTGGCTGCCACAGCAACACCAAAGTGTCACTGATCTATTGGCAGCCTTTTTAGGAAAACATAGGTTTCTTTTCTTGAAGACATATTTCCATTCCATATTCGGGAACATCACTGAGGGTAGTTGATTCCACAATTTCACTGTGCGTGGTAAAAAATGCCTCAAAAAGCGTACTGTAGTGGATTGCCACTCATCCAGATGGTGAGGGTGAAATTTTAGTTTGTGGCGAGTGGTACCATAGTAGAAGTGGAGCAAGCTGGTATTAAGTTGAACAGCTCCTCCGAACACCCCCCGTGATACAATTTGTATAACACCTATACAAAGAGACCCAACGTCTCTTCGTGTAGAAAGCGAGTCCAGCAGATCGGAGATCACTGGGGCGCCGACGATTCGAACTGCTCTATATTGTATGCGATCAAATGGAGTAAGCAAATATTATGGTGCGCCGGTCCAAAAATGTGAACACTACTCCATGAGAGGCCAGACCTAGGCCTAAAATACTCCTTTTTTTCGACTTTTATTTGTAAAGTACCATATAAAACACATTTTTCCCCACTATTTGGTGTCCATTTGTCTCTACTTGTCTTTTATCACAGATGTGATAAAAGTAAGATTATCTAACCCGCACTATCGTCAAAAAATCTCACAGACAATATAACAGATTTTCAGTGCTGGCTGTACGAGTACCTACAATATTCCACAATGCAGTTTTTGGATCATTAAAACGTTTATTTGCTCATTTTCAGAATGTGCAAAGCCTTAATTAGCGCCATGTAAACTTTGAAAAGCCCAGATTACACTTTCTATAGCTAAAATGCAATTTAGTTGCGGATTTTGCATATTTATATCGTTATTATTTTAGTAATGAATAATATGTATTTTAATATAAACATACATTCATTATATTACATTTTGTATTTTTTATTAATAAATGAAATAATTTATTCAACTAAAGCCGGAACCAATTTATAGCCATTTAGTGGCCATAATAAGGCCCTAGAAGAGATAGTTATCTTGATAGTTGTCTGCAGGGAATATCAACGAATACAGGATTATGCATGGGTGACCTAGTAGTGAACTGTCTGCTATATACTTAGTCTGGCCATAAATACTGTTACAATTAAAAATAAACAAAATATTACATTTGAATTTGGAATGTGTCATTTTTATATGATTGTTCATTGTGTTTTCTAATTTTGGCGCCAATGCATTGTACAATATTTTGCGATATTAAAATGGAGTGGGGTGATAAAGAGAACCGAATCGCTGTGATTGTATTACACGAAGTAGGTATTGAGCCAAATGCAATTTTTAAAACACTCCATACGCTTGGTATTAGTAAAATGTTTGTGTACCGGGTTTAGGTACAATGAGACCTCCTCTGTTTGTGACAGAAAAAGATCTGGCCGTCCACGTAATGTTCGTACGAAAAAGGTGGTCAAAGCAGTAAGGGAAAGAATTCGAAGAAATCCAGGCCGACAGCAAAAGATTTTATCTCGGGAGATGAAGATAGCACCTAGAACCATGTCGCGTATTTTAAAAGATGACTTAGGACTTGCAACCTATAAGAGACGTACTGGTCATTTCTTAACTGATAATTAAAAAAAGAATAGGGTGGTAAAATCGAAACAATTACTGAAGCGGTATGCAAAGGGAGGTCACAAAAAAATTTTGATTACGGATGAGAAAATTTTTACAATTGAGCAACATTTTAATAAACAAAATGACCGTATTTATGCTCAAAGCTCTAAGGAAGCTTCCCAATTAGTCGACAGAGTGCAACGTGGGCACTATCCGACTTCAGTGAAACTCGGCGCCGGGTCATAAAGCTCGGTCTACGCAGTCTTGGTTGGAAACGAACGTTTCGGACTTCATCAGAGCTGAAGACTGGCCGTCGTCTAGTCCCGATCTTAATCCGCTGGATTATGATCTATGGTCGGTTTTAGAGAGTACGGATTGCTCTAAACGCCATGATAATTTGGAGTCCCTAAAACAATCCGTACGATTAGCAGTGAAGATGTTTCCCATGGAAAGAGTGCGCGCTTCTATTGATAACTGGCCTCAACGTTTAAAGGACTGTATGGCAGCCAATGGAGACCACTTCGAATAAGCTTTCTATATTTTAAATTGTTTTATATTTATGTATTAAACTAACACACTGTAAAAGTAATAAATGTTATTTGCAATAGAAAATTGTTTTTTTCTTTGTTTCAGTATTTATGGCAAGATCATGCCGTGATATTAGCAGAAACAACATCTGAACTGCAAACACTGACTGGTCAAAATAATGAAACACGATTGTATGGAGAAAGGATTACTATTGAATGCGAAGAAGACTAAGATAATGGCATTTGAAAGAGAGAAACCAGAACCAATGTAAGGATTACAGTTGATGAGGAAGTGTTGAAACAAGTGCATTATCTTGGATGCAATTTCAGCAGTGATAGAAGGTATACCGTTGATATGTAAAGATGAGTAACTGCTGGAAATAGTGTGAATGGAGAGTTGGGAAAACTTCTTGGCAATAAAAACTTGACCCGGAAGGCACAGATCGCTATACACAATACAGGTCCCAACACTTATTTATGGAAGCGAGAGCTGGGCATAGCAAAGAGAGCATGAAAGTAGGAAAAACGCGCAACAAATTTTGCGCAACGCTTGCATTTCGACCTTATTTGCAATGTTAGAAATAGTAGAAAGAGTTGGTCTGAAAGAGAGCGTCGGTGTTAAAATATGATGAGGCATGCTCTGTTGGTTCGCAGATGTGGAAATAAAACAGAAATAAGAATTACGCAACAGATATACAGTGCAAAAGTAGAAGTATGTGGGAGTCCAAGAATGCCAAGTCTTATCTGACCAAATTGATCTAGTTTTATCAGGAGGTGATGTTAGGAGCCTTGGAAACTGGCGAGCCTACATGAGAAGAGCTATCAATGAAGCGAGTGAGATATGTAAGGATCGAGTCACGTGACACACGGTTCTCTCTGTCTACCCCGCAGGGCAATTGGCATGAAGTTATAAATAGATTTATATTCCTTAGGTAGTGGACCCCGCCAATCATATTGGATTAGGACAAGGGGGCACGTTAGAAATAAATTTTGGCTTCCCCTAGGTCCTGGGATCTGGTTAGCAGATTAGGTTGTAATGCGTAGTTATTTAACGCATATTGGGGGCGGTTTGTTTTTCTAAATGTACGAATAAACTCATCTGACGATTGGTTCTCTCTGCTAATTTACTACGCATGGGAATTTGCGTGAAGATATGGTCGGATAGCTACTAACTTACTACGTAATTTTCTTTAATAGAGGGATCGAGTTTTGGAGTGTAAGTGGCTCACTATCATCTTTATTGTCAAACCCAACCCCTCCCGATAATTAACAAACGAGACTCTAGCGAAAGTGAAGGGTACATCAAAACAGCCCGACTGGGGAACAACCTCCACCGCACATAATAGCATAAGCAATATAACAACTGCCTTGGAGGGTTGTTATTTTACTGCGAGTGAGAAAAATTACATAATAACAAAAAGAGGTATAAATTTAATAAAATTATAGAGGGGTTGGTATTATTATTATATATGGCGTTTTGCTGCTTTTTTTAATATGGCTCTGGCTCAATTGAGAGCTTTTCTTCTGTAATACAACATCTTAATAATACATACGGATAATTCATAGCTGTGAGAGCCAGACTACAATTACTTTAGATAGATTAAGTTCCTCCTGTGGAATTTATCATTATGTAAACTTAAACAATGTACTCTTCGCTTCGATTTACTTTTTAGAAGCACTAAACTCGTTCTGTTGACGACAGCCATCGTCGAGGAACGCAAAACACTTGTATTATATAAAGCCATCGCCGAAGAACGCTAAACATTTCGTATTGTATAAAGCCATCGTCAAAGAACTCTAAACATTTTGTATTGTATATAGCCACGGTCGATGAACGAAAATATATTGTATATTACATAACACCCATAGTGAAACTCGAACCGAAAATAAAATATTTTTGCATGATGTAACGACCAATCACAGAGCGTACATTTCCACCAGTCGGGCGCGATTACCCCTCGCACCTTCTTCACCCCGCCGGAAATTACGCACTGTGATTGGTTGACCGACTTGCCTGCCTAGTTACTAGTGAGTCACCGAACTTTTGTACTTGATCCGCTTCAGGGGATATCAATGGGACAATATGCTAATGAACAAGCCACGGCAAGTATTGGTACTATTAGAAATATGTCGGAAAAAGTGGACTATTAAAATGAGATTTGGAGGTATTATTAGAACCGAGCTATTGCAGAAGAGGAACCGACGCCTGCCATAACTATCATATCTGATGTTACTTTCGGCAGGCGGTGGCTCGCCACTCACAAAATGGATCCCCGAAAGCCCGAGAAAGTCGGCCGGGGTCAACACCGATGTGAGTAACTCAGGGATGTCGAGAGGTGTGCTGCGCTTTCTCCGAAGTTACTCGCAGCGTTATGCCCTTTAACACTTCCAACTCTGGAGCATATCACCTGCTAGAGCGATATACTCTATCGACTCCTCTCTGGACGGCCAATGAAGGCAATCCAGAGCTGAGAGTCTTGCCGGCCTTCTTGGATTTCTACTCCGACCGACGAAGACACACCGGAGACGAAGCCCCTGATCGACTCTCTGGAGCACTCGGGTACCTGTGGTGTCGTTACGCACCAAAAGCTCGCCACAAGCTGCCCTGCGGGGTTATTATAATTTTTTATATATTTATTGAAATTAAAAATAAAGTAATAGATTATTTTTTATCAATAACTTCAGAACCCACGGAGATATCATATATTATTTAGCCTTGTATTATATTGATTATTGTTTATCCAGAGATAAATTTCTTTTTTTACTTCCTGTATATATAGTAGATAAAAATAAGCAATTTAATCTATGTTAACAGCATTAAACATAAAAGTAGCGGAACCAGACACAGATAAAGAATACGACAACGTAAACCAGTTCTAAATATATTGCAGCTATTTGCTTACCAAAATAGCCAACCCAAATCTCACATTTCTATGATTGTTAAGCCATTCCGGGTCATTAGAAGCATCCCTACGGTAGGCATTCGTCCCATCTTATTGCAAATCTTGGGAGAAAACTTTAATCAGATGCGCAAGAAAAATGTGGTCTATTTGTGAACGTCACCGCAGTATGCGTGCGCTTACCGCCAAGTTTTTACCCTTTCAGAATATACATCCGGTTCGTTCGACAAAACTGCTGAGTCTCGTCGAACTTCTACGCTAGCCTTTTTAGAATTCTCACTGCCGAAGCGACAAAGGTGGCACTTTTGTTTGTACGTTACAAAGTCTACCTCGAAATTTAGTATTGAAGGTTTATTTAGCGTCTTTGTGAGAAGCAGTAGGGCAATTCTACTGGAAAATTTATTTACGTGGCTAAAACGACTATTCGTCGTATTAGTGTTAGAATAGCATGTTACTAGTTAAATAATTTTAGTACAATATAATTATTTAATAAACATTTCTCTTGATATAAAAATGGGATAAATAGCAAGCATAGTCCGTACAAATAAGATTTAATGACAGTTCGCGAAAATATAAAGTCTATTGTTATTAGACTGCCGTATTCTGTGGACGGTATCTAGTATGATGATTTATTTGTATTAGCCAGCAAGTGGAGCATCCCTACTTAATTTTCAAAGTAAAGTTTGTTTAAGGTATCAAAATACCTGTCATTAGATAAACAGTCTATGGACACTTCAGTATGCCTTTTAAATACTCTTATAGCAGCTTTACGCCAATGTAAAATCGAACAAAAGTTATTGAAAAAAAATCATGCACCATGTAAATCATATGAAAATTTTCAGTATTCGGTCAGTCCACCTGTATGTCTTTCTCACAGAGCGTCATACAAATAGACCTAAGTAAGCACAAAAACTTTTCAACCCTTTGGAACAGTTGGCAGGGAGCATGATTCAGCAAATTTTTTTGTCGAACTTTCGACTTTTTCAAATATTCGTTTTACTGTCAACATGACGATAGCTACTGCTATTGATCAATGCATATTTTGCATTTGTCTACATATATTAGATTCAATTTGCAAAAACAAATACCTATTTAATTTACAAATATACGAGTATCATATAGTTATAACCATTGGGATGTTGATAATTAGACCTACATATGAGTTAGCCATCCATAAGTCAAACATTACAATTATAAACAATTCTACTTAGAGTACCTAGTCTATTAGGGATTTTGAAGTATTAATTATAATCACTTGTAGCCTAATTCGTATCCATTTAAACGTCTGTATGACAGCAAATGTTGTAAAGATAAAACATACATTAGGAAAATAAATATAAATACTTGTTTACAGGACCTATCGCAGAGCCTAGTGTGCTTTCACAAAGGACATTATGGAAATTCGAGATAGCCTCAGGCGTCTGGGCTGGAAACTTGTTTCGAAGTGCGAGATATTTCAGATATTCCGACTATTCTGACTGAGATTCATCGATCGGCTTATTTGTATTCTTTTAACGATAACATGACATAAGAAAGTGATATGAAGTCATGTTTAGTGCGCTATTACCTGTATAGCAGTTTTTTTCACATATTTCTTGGTAACACTTTTCACTTAAACAAAATATGTATCAGTATAGCAAAAATATTCAGTAGTAGTATCATAAACAGAGAGAAGAGCTCGGTTCTCTAAGTCTACTCACAAGGAACTGGGCGTGAATATGACTAATAGTAGAATGTTAAAATATAATATATTTTTTATATCAGCAGGGTAGAAACTAGCGTGCAGCCTACCTGGTGGTAAGCACTTACCGTAGTCTATATGAAACATCAAAGGCATCACTTGTGCCTTAGCGGCCATGTGTAAACCTGTTCACGCTCTTTTTAAAATCTCCCAGAGTTTCATGGAAATATGTCTATAGACCGTTTATACTATAACTGTTTTCAGAAACCCATCTCAATCAGCACAATACGCAACCATTGCGGTTCCACTATGTGAAGATGACCGGTCGATAACGACTCGTGTAATTGTAGAAGGAAGCATTTCTTCGAAGACAACCCATTGTACATTCGATAGAACTTGGAAAGTTAGGTAATCTCTCCTTACATTTAAGGATTCAATATAGTATTATATGTAAGCTTAGAATCAATGCAGGTTCGTAGCCCAAAGGTGATTGATTACAATACTCTAAGTCATTCGACTTGAGACTTATATAAAATAAGTTTTGATTTGACTTGATGCTTGACTTTGTTGAACACACCAATTAACAAACGAAGGAAGTTAAAAAATTGTTCGACAGTTAGATCTTCTCGACTAATGAGAATTGCCGCTTGGGTAGTGCCCGCCGCACACGTTATCACTCACATTGACGTGGGCTATGCCCACGCTATGCCAACGCTAATAGGCTTTTCGATGCGATTTTGGTCTAGAATTCCAATTTACTTTTCGCTTTATACGGTTTATTATCAGGAAGCTCTTAGTCATTTACTGTGTTTACAGCGGGGGTGGCAAAGCTTGAGCCTTGACCCTATACTGCAAACATTCTTAGGCTACGGTAACCACTTTACAATGTTTGCCTAACGTTGGATAAATAATATAAAAAATGTTATTCGTATTTCTATCATTGTATTTCATTATTTCTATCCTATCTAGTTGGTGAGAGAACCAAAGTAAAATTGCTTGTCATCGTACGTGACCGTGAATCTCATCCCTTAAGATCGAGCTTGACTATGCAGATACCCAGTGATTTATTGTCACTTTTTTCTTGTTATAATAAACAACAATAGGTCTGTCATTTGCATGATAAATTCTGGGCCAAATCCAACTATTCCCAGCGATTTGTGGAAAGCATTAGAAATAATGTGATTTATCCAATACCTTAACAATACAAATGGCGGGTTATTGTTTGTTTATATCGAATCTATTTACATATCTTTGTGGCAAATCAAACAAATAAAACTTTTCTATTATTACAATATAATTGAATGTATATGTATGTAACTATGTAAGTTGTGTCCACACTTATACTGGATTTGAATAGATTGCGTGGCATCAAAACGGAGAGACGCGAGCACGCGACGTGGGTGAGAAGGGGAGAGCAGGCATATGCACGTGCATGACTTGATCCATCAACAGTATTCGTAACGGTAGCAATAGCCACCGGTGGACGCATAACTCCATGTGTTCAGAATACGTCTCCACTTGCATATAGATCGTATTCTGGTGACAAATATAATAGCAGATTTTTTTTTAAAGATTTACTTTAATTGAATCAACGGCACAGTGACCAGCGTTGGTATTTATAGTTCGCTACTTGTGCAATATTTATGCATTCTCGTACAGTACATCGTGACATTTGTTTCACATAAATACAAACTACATTAACGATAAACAAAGAATACGCGTTATCGACACGCTCAAAAACCTATTCGATTAAATATTACAAATGTATATTACAAGTATACAAATCGATTTTTTTTCGATGTATACTTGTATTACAAATGTATATTACAAGTATACAAATCGAAGTATTTGATCCACATGTGTGCATCTAAGTTACTTCTTTCGTAACTTTTTTGTCATTCATTCTTTCCAAATGTCCAAAGAATTTCAGCATACTCTTTTCAATTTTTGTTACTCTCTCTAATATTCATTCTCAATTGATTTGTGAATATGGTGTCGTTGCGCTTTCCTACACAACCCTTCCCTACACAAATATTACTTAGCACACTCACAGAGAAAAAATAAACAGCAGATAAATAGGTGGGTATGGTCCATGTATGTACTACAGTGAAGTCAAAATTAGCCTGAATAAAAGATATTTGCACATTAAAATATGTCGATTGTGGTAGTCCATATTTTAAAAAGCTAAATATGTTTACATTTCCGTTTATGTCCATTATTGGGCTAGCAATATTGAATTTACTTATGTATCAAACTATGAAATCATACCGGAACAGCAATAAACTCCGTGCGCTATATTATCGAACTACCCTACTGTATACTAGCGTATATAATGTGGGTCCCGGTGTATTATATATTATTATATACTTTAGTTGGAACATAATATTATTGACTTCTGTGAACTCATTTTTGCAAATATATTAAAGTTGTATTTGACTTTGAATGTATCTCCTAAGTTGTTTTACTATACTACCTTTGGACCTACCTTATTTTATTAATAAAACAGCAGTTTAGTCATGAAAAGATAACAAACTACAGTAGCCTTAGTAAAGTGTTTATAAATTTATAATATTTATGTGAATATATTGAATAATTCGTACTATGACTGGAATCGACTCTGAATATAATTCGATTCGAAATCCATATAATTCGAGTGAAAGAAAGTGCCACTTCTTTTTTCGTGTAAAATTGATGTTAAATTGCTAACTTTTTTGCTGCTATTATTTGGAAATACAGAACATCAAACAAACGCGCCGAAACGCCGCTTCGAATATCTGCAAATTGATATATATAAAATCAATCAGTATATAATACATCATTATTTCCACAAGACTGGGTAACCAAAATCAAAATGCTGTATTTTTTGGTAAGTTAATATCTTTAAAAAAATTCTGCCTACCCTGTCAAAAATCTCTGTACACGCCACTGACATTTACGCACCGTTTTCTGCAGATACATTTTCAAAGGCTTACTGCTTTTTATCCTCAGCTCAAAATTGCAGGTGTAATAATTTTGAAGGCTCTATATCTCAATCTTGGCAAAGAAGGTTCAGACGGGATAGCTCTGGGCTTAATTTTTAAATTTTATTTTATGTTGTTTAGGATAGCAAAAAATAATTGTACAGGAGATTACTGAATAATGTTGCACAAATATTTGCAGTGCAGTACAAGCAGCACCACTGTCCTCATCTTACAACCTTAAAACAAGTATTAACAAAACCTTTCAGTTGAAACATCGGAAGGTAGAATACCTTAACAAATTATACTGATTAAAATAGTAGACGTAGCAATACAGTAAAAGTAACACAAACCATGCCACATTGAAAAAAAAAGCTCTTTATGTACATAAGACATAGTGCTCATGTCAAAAGACATATACAACAGCCGAACAGATCGGGCCGTACGCACGTACTGCACGATCTGTTCGGCTGACCCAATAATAAAAAAGATAAGGATAAAAATAAAAATTGCCAATGGCAAATAAAGAATTTTTCACCTTGTGGGCACTTAGACACATATTACAATTTTTTAATCAAAAGTTATTTTATTTTATTAATTGCTTATAGTTTTCGTTTCTCAATTTTTAATTACATTTAATAAGAAGAAATGTTAAAAGAAACTTGCTAATATAGGTATTTTAGGGTTCCGTACCTCAAAAAGAAAAACGTAACGTTTATAGGATCAGTTCGTTGTCCGTCTGTCCGTCTATCCCGAACGTCAAGAGAGTCGACGGTCGACACTATCAAAAACTTTCGAGAGGTCCACTCTTTTCACCAGACTTGATTATCGGAATCAAATATACTAAATTTCTTTAAGTCTGAGAACACATCTACATCAATACATTGGTTAAAGAAACTTTCTGGTAGCTAAGTGTGGCGCTGTGATCCTCTGAGTTTTTAATGCCAAATGGTTCTCTGAGTTTTAATGGCCAACTGTTTAATAGTTTAAATTATTTCACTCGACAGGATACGTGTAAAATTAATAAGATCCACTCTCAGTTGCAGCAAGAGCCCAAAAGCAACATTTGTAGATGAATTCAAGGAGTTAGTACTGATGTAAGGAATTTTGGTAATGTAGATAGTCTTCAAAAAGATTTTTTAGGTACTTATTTAAAAGCTGTTACAGTTTGATTGTTGTCTCTTATAAAGTAATTAATAATAATAAATAAATATTGTCGGACAAATTACACAGCGCCATCTAGTCCCAAAGTAAGCTAAGCTTGTGTTATGAGTACTAGACAACTGATAAACATACGTAAATACATTTTTTTTTCTAAATACATACTTATCATACATAGAAAATACCCAGACCAAGACAAACAGACATGTTCATGCACACAAATGTTTGTACTGTGTGGGAATCGAACCCACGAGCGTTGGTGTCAAAGTAGTGTAACAACGCGTTTGACCACTGCGCCACCGAGCTCGTCAATATCCCGTGGTGTATCATTACCGGTTTCTTAATTCACAATATCCCATATAGCGTTAGTCTTAAATGTTGAATCTATAATATTGTTTTTGGTTTTTCAAGTTTGCAAACTTTCCAAATAGCTTTATAATTATCATTTAATAATTAATATTTAGCAATTAAATAAAGTTGGTTATTAATTTCGTTGCAATAATTTATTACAACAGATAATATACGTATGACGTACGATGTCGTACGATGACCAACTATGTTTTTAAATAATGCGGAGTGTTTGCGCCAAAATGACTGAGGGTAGATATTCTAATTTCCCGCCACCCGCACATTCCTTTTCTGTACATCCCTTCCTATTGCGAGACAAAGAACCAGACGCAAACTAACCTCGGTACCGACCGCGCGCGCGCACTCATACCTATATCGCAAAACCACATGTGAAAATTCAAGATACTAGATAAGGAAGTTCTCACTGCTAAAGAAGATCACGCATCACTCGCAGCATTACAATACGAGGAATTTAAGGTAAGTCTCGCATTCCCTTATTTTCCATAATTTCACATTCCCGCAGGTCCTTCAGCCATACGCATTCCTTTTAAAGGATTTATTTTAATCCAAAACCGCAATCCGCAGCTACAACATTTTTGGTCCCATCCGTTCCGGATTAATAGCCAGTCACCCATGTTTTAAACAGTCAGCGCATTATAATTCCGCATCCGCCATTTTGTTACCCCAATAAGTATTTCCATACCTCAGTAGTTACAAGAAAGTTGTTAAAACTATATATTCGCATTCCGCTATATTTAAACTTACATTTTATAGCATAGTAAGTGCAATTTATTATTCCAGAATTGTCGAGTTGTTAGTTTACGCCGCAGTAGGAATTATTTAATTGTTAAGTGCATACCTACATACTTATTCAAAATGACGGAAAGTTCGATTAAAGTGGATTTAAATACTAAAATTGAACTAAATAATTTGTTGTCGAGACGCGAGGCGTATTTCGAGCGAGTTCAAGATATATATAGGTTGTCGCAAAGTATACAAGACGAAGTTTCTACAGAATTATTTTTATCTAAAATTAAAACTTTAGATGCTATAAGAGATAGTTATTTGGCGACAATAGAATCGATAAATACATTAGAATCGATGTTGAATCCTAAGTACAAACCAACCCACAAAACATGGTTAGCCTTTGAAGATTTATACTGTCTTATCAAAGCAAAGGTAGATAAAATAAATATACCACGCGAATGCAAGTCTTATGACACTAACATTAAGAGTTCAAAGTTGAAATTACCCCCTTTAGAAATTCAAGATTTTCAGGGTACCCCTGAAACATGGCCTTTGTTCTATACAAGTTTTAAGTCCGTTATTCATGAAAATAGTTCACTCACTGATGCTGAAAAATTACATTACCTTCTAAACTTAAGGGTTCAGCCAAACTTATTTGTGCGGGGCTTACCCCGGTAGCATCTAATTACAATATTATATATAACACATTGGTGAACAAATACGAGGACTTGAGATTTCAGGCTACAACATACTTAGATAACATTTTTAACCTCAAACCTTTAACTAATGTTACCGCAGAAAGTTTAGAATGTTTTGTAGACAAGCTAGCGTCGTCAGTCGCCGCCTTAAAAGGGTTAAAAATCGATGAGTTAGCAGATTTCGTATTTTTATGCTTAGCTTTAAAACGTTTGGACCCTGACATTACACGCGCATTCGAAATGGACTCACGCAGTACAGACATACCTACATTCGATAGCTTATTATCATTTTTAAGAGGGCAAGTTAAGATATTACACAGAACACCCGTGTTAAGATCGCAGCAAAATAGATATACAAGAAGTAATGAAAGGTCAACTAAGCAGACTTCAGTATTTTGCAATGTAACACAGTCGACACCGATTGATAAGCCGCTCTCATGTAGCCTATGTAGCTTGACACATGATAGTCTATATAGATGTACCGCATTTCGCAATCTGTCCACGCAGGATAGGTATAATTTTGTTAAGTTACATAATTACTGTTTCAATTGTTTGAGCACTAAGCATAAAATAAAGAATTGTAATTCTAAGTCTTATTGCAAAAAGTGTAATGGTAGACATAATACTATGATACACCACAACAAAGAAATTTCGCAACCTATTGCCGCCTACCATCAGGCGAACGAACTGCCACAAGTAAATTCCTTCGTTGCCGGCCGCATAGGGCCGACCGCAGTTCCCACCGCGTCGGTTTCTTTCTCACCGGCCGCGCCGCCATTACACGAGCCGATCCCCGGCGAAGGCAGCCGAGCCTACACGACGCCCGCGCAGGCATCACGCGTTCGCGAGACGACGCATCAGCCAGTACGAGACACATCGCCGTGTGGTTCGTCGGTAGCACTGACGTCTAGTGATGCTCCGCTATCTAATACGCATAGCACGATTTTGCTAGGTACAGCGCTCGTAATTGTTTACGATTCACTGGGTAACGAACATTATTTACGTTGTTTGTTGGATAGTGGTTCACAAAGTAATTTTATAACTAGTAAAGCTTGCAAACAATTAGGTTTGGACGACAAACAGAGAGCCGCAAATATAGTCGTCAAAGGAATAAGTGGAAATAAGGCTATCTCCACACTGTTAAATATAAGGTTGCATTCACGCCTCGATAGAAATATCTCGTATAATTTAGACACATTGGTAGTTGACAAAATAACGGATAAGCTGCCAAATGTCACAGTTGATAGATCAATGCTGTCAAATATTGACTGCTTACCATTAGCCGATGACACATATAGTCTACCGGGAGATATAGATATTTTAATTGGCGCATCGCTATTTCGGATTTCCACATTTATGGTTACCACATAAGGTAGTAAATTGCATGGGCTCACCGCACGCATTTCAGAGCACCTTAGGCTATGTAATAATGGGTTCAGCGCCCGCCGCATTTGTCGATACCTATACCACCGCAGTTTCATGTTGCTGCGTGGTTACGCAGCGCCACACACAGGACACCCTTGATAGCTTGATGAAACGTTTTTGGGAATTAGAGGAGGTAGATGTTTTAATTCCTAGAAATTACGCAGATGAAGAGTGTGAAAAACATTATCGTAGTACTGTAACTCGCAACCCGCAAGGTGGCAGATATTCAGTCTCTCTACCATTCTCTAGGGATCCGTCCCTACTAGGCGAGTCTTATGAAACAGCAAAACGTAGACTCTTGTGTTTGGAGCGTAAATTTGTCGCTTCGCCTGCTTTTAGGTTAGCATATAACAAGATTATTTTAGAATATTTAGAAAAGGGATACATCTCACCCGCACCCACAGATACAAACAGTAATTTACCATCTTACGTAATACCACATCACGGTGTTTTTCGTGAAGACAAAACAAGTACTCCTTTAAGATTGGTACTAGATGCCAGTATGAAAACGACAGCGTCTATCTCATTGAACGACATTTTGCACGCTGGAGAAAATTTACAGGGAAATTTATTTACAATAATAATAAATTTTCGATTATTCGCAATCGCGTTTTCAGCCGACATAAGGCAAATATTTTTATGCATTGAAATGTGTGAAAACGATCGTAGATATCAAAAATTTTTATATCGTTTTAATGAAACGGAGCCTATCGTAACTTATCAATTCAACCGTGTATGCTTCGGCATCAAATCTAGTCCGTTTCACGCACTTCGCACCCTCAAGCAGCTCGCTGAAGATGAGGGCACCAAGTTTCCGCACGCAAAGAAAGTACTGGAAGTAGGGCTGTACATGGATGACGTAGTTCACTCTGTCAGTTCCACAGAAGAAGGTACATCGATTTCAAATGAATTAATATCATTTTTTAAATCGGGTCAATTTGATCTTATAAAATGGACAAGCAATTCACAAGAAGTACTAGATTCTATCCCAAATTCGCACCATCTCTCATCAGTCAAACAGTTTGACGAATCCCAAACACTTAAAGTTTTAGGTTTGAGTTGGTCTCCTGAAACAGATTTGTTCCATGTAAGAGTAGATCCACCAAACGAGCTGTGTACAAAACGCGCTATACTCTCATGTATTGCTAGACTCTGGGATTTGATGGGATTTTTAGGACCTGTAACTCTATACGCAAAGTTACTTATCAAAGAGTTATGGTTATCTCAGTGTGATTGGGATGAGTCACCACCACAATACATAGTTAAACGTTGGAATCAATTCCGCACGGAATTATCCTTGCTCAATAAGATTACTTTGCCACGTCATGTGAATATAACAAAGAATAGTGTTATTACAATAGTAGGGTTTTCGGATGCTTCAGAAGGAGCATATGGGGCTCTAGTTTACCTCCACGTCAACAATGACGGAGTAAACAGCATCCATTTAATTTGTTCAAAGTCGAGAGTTTCACCCGCGAAAGTAGTTTCTTTAGCTAGGCTTGAACTGTGCGCCGCATTATTATTAGCTAAACTTATACGCATTGTATGTGACACGTGCAGTAACCGCATTGTAATTAAAGATATCTTCGCATTCTCGGACTCAACAGTGGCACTGTCATGGATTCATTCGTCTCCTCACCGCTGGGGAACATTTGTAGCTAACCGCATAACGCAACTGCAAGAGCAATTATCACCGGAACATTTCTACCACGTAGCTGGAACAGACAACCCCGCGGATTGTTTGTCACGTGGTCTAACTGCAGCTCAAATTGTTGACCACCCGCTATGGTTCTGTGGCCCATCTTGGCTCTCGGTAAATCCCGCAGAATGGCCAATCAAGCCTTTCGATCCTACTTGTGTATCCAATCCGCCGGAAGAAAAGACACACGTTTTAGTACTATCCGAAAAACCGGTTAGATCTACATTGTTGCAGTTGGCAGATAGATTTTCATCGTGGTCTAAACTGTTGAGATGTGTAGTTTATATTTACCGCTTTTTTAGAACCCTTCCGCATCGTTCATACATTTCGGCATCTGATTTACGATTCGCTGAATGCAAAATAATTAAAGAATTGCAGATTTTTTATTTCTGTAGTGAAATTAAATCCTTACAAAAAGGCTCACTTCGCAACCGCGCGTTTCTGAAATTGAAACCATTCATGTTAGATGGAATTTTACGTGTTGGTGGTCGTCTACAAAATTCTGAATTAACCTATCAACAACAGCATCCAGTAGTACTGCCAAGAAAGGACCACGTAGTAACCCTGCTTGTCGATTACTATCACAAGATTTACTGTCACGCCGGTCCTGATTTATTGATGTCTCTGCTTAGAGAAAACTATTGGATATTTTCAGCTCGCAATATCATTCGTAGCACAATACATAAGTGCAATAGGTGTTTTAGATTACGTCCACGATAGACTTTTCCTGAAATGTCAAGCCATTCTGCTTGTCGTGTTAAGCAGACCACAAAAGCATTCATCCACGTCGGTTTAGATTACCTAGGTCCATTAAAGGTCACACCACGACGAGGCCGTGGTATACACGCAATCAAAGCCTATGCTTGTCTGTTCGTGTGCCTGACCACTAGGGCAGTACACATTGAACTGGCGTCAGACTTAAGCTCCGCTTGTTTTTTGCTAGCTTTCAAGCGTTTTTTATCGCGCCGTGGTCCTGTATCACATTTATATTCCGACAACGCAACTAATTTTGTAGCTGCTAAAAATTATTTGAATGATTTGCGTAAATTTTTAAAGTCAGAACGATTTAATTCGGAATTTGCTCATTTAGTAGCTGAAAACCGCATAGAGTGGCATTTAAACCCACCTGCTGCACCGCACTTCGGGGGAAATTGGGAGTCGAATGTCAAGAGTGTCAAGCATCATTTGTATAGGATTATAGGAACGCAAATTCTCACCTTTGAGGAGTTGTCCACCGTTCTTACTCAGATAGAGGCGGTATTGAATAGTCGACCCTTGTGTCGCACTTTATCGTCAGATAGTAGTGAACCGCTCGCTTTAACGCCGTCTCATTTCCTAACATTAACGCCGTTGAAGTACTTGCCAGCGCCCGTCATTGATGAGAGTGAGGTAGACTTAAACCAACGACATTCGTTGGTGACTAGATTAGTTCAAACATTTTGGTCGCGGTGGAGACATTCGTATTTGCATACTCTGACAACTCGACAAAAATGGAATACGCCTAGCAATCCCGTTACAGCAGGCAATGTTGTGATCATCATCACAGACAATGCACCCCCGCTTCATTGGCCTTTGGGTATAATTGAGGAAGTTTACCCTGCCAAAGATGGCATTATTAGAGTCGCACGCGTTAGAACTTCAACTGGTTCGTATCTTCGTCCAGTTGTCCGCTTGTGTCCACTGCCCAGTCAGTGACTTGCAACGAAATGCAAGTATATCTTAGGTTAGTTTAGTAAGATTTCAAATATATTCATGTTTAGTTTATTATAAGTTTTCATCCCGCATATTTATCTCACATTTTGTCTAATTTAATGGTATTTTTAACCTCGCATGTCTCGTTAGAGTTCCGCATACAAGCTTCTTATTTTGAAGGGGTTCCTTCAAGTGGAGGGGGATGTTTGCGCCAAAATGACTGAGGGTAGATATTCTAATTTCCCGCCACCCGCACATTCCTTTTCTGTACATCCCTTCCTATTGCGAGACAAAGAACCAGACGCAATCTAACCTCGGTACCGACCGCGCGCGCGCACTCATACCTATATCGCAAAACCACATGTGAAAATTCAAGATACTAGATAAGGAAGTTCTCACTGCTAAAGAAGATCACGCATCACTCGCAGCATTACAATACGAGGAATTTAAGGTAAGTCTCGCATTCCCTTATTTTCCATAATTTCACATTCCCGCAGGTCCTTCAGCCATACGCATTCCTTTTAAAGGATTTATTTTAATCCAAAACCGCAATCCGCAGCTACAACACGGAGAACTTTGCGTTCTGGGATGCGGAGGTAAGGTAGTCACTCCATCTAAAATATTCGTATCTACGCTTAGGTTTAGGCAGCGGACCCCACTAATCCTAATGGATTAGGAAACGGCATGGAGGGTCCGCTAGTATCTATATACGTTGCCCTTCGCTATTCTGGTTACAATATTTATTTTGATGGGGTTTTTACTTTGTTTTACATATTAAGACAAATTATGCAAAAGTGTAAGGATGTAAAAGCCGAGGAAGGCCAAGACTTACCTATCATGACCAAAATTGGTCGTGTTCTATCAGAAGGTGATATCAGGAGTCCTAGAAATCGGCGAGCGTGCATGAGAAGAGCAATGAATCTTAATGAAGCGAGTGAGGTATGTAAGGATCGAGTCACGTGGCGCTCGATTCTCTCTGCCTACCCCGGAAAGGATTTGGCGTGAAGTTATAGATACAGATTAAGACCGTTAAATCATCGCAACATCAAATCATGGTAAGGGATTATGAGAGAATGTAGAAATTGAGACTCATTTTGACAGGAGCTTGAGAACTGTACTACACGAAACGAGAGCCTGCATCATCATTCGTTCTGCTATCAAATTGTTATCAAAAAGTCAAAAAAGGATGAGACTGGAATTCGCTATAGACTATTTAAATTTTAAAAAGTATATAATCTGTGGCGTCGTAATGATATTCGAAACAACACTGATCACATAGTGACTACCATGAAATCTGGTCGCATAACAGATAATTTCTATGGATGATTGCCCCTGATCACGGAGAATTGACCATAATACGCAGTTAGTTGTGTCCTAACGTGAATTATGAATTGCTGAAGGAAACCATGCTTTATAGAGTACGGAATATGAACTCGGTATGCAATATGTCTATAATGAATTTTGTATAAAATAATTGTCCAATACACAGGCAAATCGTATGCCCGAATGACAAGTTTTTCGCTAAATTACTGAATTTTATCACATTCAAAATGTATGATGTACTGTGATCCAAAGGTGGATCATAATGAGTGAATTTATGAGAAAGCGCTGACATTGTTTATAAATACAGAAACTGAGTACAGAATAAAATCCAATTGTTATATACATATATATATATATATATATATATATATATATATATATATATATATATATATATATATATATATATATATATATATATATATATGTATATGTATATATATATATATATATATACAAACAAATTTGCAAATAGAAATAATGTAATATTTAATATAAGATATAAATTTATGTTATTTATTATTTTCTATTTTTTACAACTGTAAACAGTTTACATTTGATTCATTGATTTTATAGAAAGTACCTAGTCCGGCCATACGTTCTCTTATAAATGAACAGGTATTTGTATTTACGAAGTAATGTAATCTTAATAAAACTTATATGTACATATTTATGGAAGTCACAGCAAAAAATTGAAAAAAAAAGATTCTATTCGTAATGGCCATCTTTTGATACAGGCTTTTAATTTGTCTGGACACGAATCTATGAATTTACGCACTATTTCCTTGGGAAAGTTAGCTGCTTGCTCCAGAGATTTCTTAAGAGACACAATGTCGGCGTGTTGTTCGCGTCGATATTATATTTTGATAATAAACACGAAAAAAGTAAGGTAATCGCGTTCAAAATTCAAAATAATTAAAGAGTTGAAAAGAAGAAAAGTTTCAATGTAACAGTATTTATAGCCAGGCTAGTTATAAATAGTATAAAATACAAAACCGGGGAAATAATATTGTGAGTAAATAGAAAAAAAAAAACTATAAAGTTATGAATTTTGTAGGATATGAGCAGATTGCGATCCTGCGGCCGTAGTTATTATTCATGGCCAAGAGATTAGAAACTGAACCACAAATTTATATGTTTTCGCGAAATTGCAACTCTACGAAAATAGGATACAATAAGCGCGTAACAGATTATGTTATATTCAGGAACACCATTCCTATATGAAATCTATTGTATTTGTCTCTGTGTGTATTTGTCTGTATGTGTGTCTGTCGCTTTTTTTCGAATATTCGAATTTTGACTTCAGATTCGCATTCAGCATAAAAAAGTAGAATAGGAATGTCTGAAAAACCAACCTCCTATCTCTTAAGGAACATAGTCAAAATGGAAATGGCCGACAAAGTTTAAAAAAAAAATTCAATTGTTATATAATTGACGAGCCAGATGTTCCTCTTACAATGCAAGCTTGCGCATTCTCAACTGGTTTTTTGATACTTATACTATATTTTTATTAATTAGAACATATTTTTATTTACATTTTCTACAGTTAAAGTAAGATCTAGTAAATTATCTCCTATTATTAATTCCTGCTCCTAAACTGTTGTTTTGTTCATCTTATTCTTAACTTCGTAAAAGAAGACACAGTACCGAGAAATGTGTCAAGGGAAATGGATCTTTGAGATTGGTGTACATACATGACCACGGTTGTACAATTGTAATCACTGTAACATGTACAAGAAAATACATCTATCTAACTCTATATCTTAAACACGTTAGTGCAATTCTTTATGCAGTGCTTTGAGTTTATGCAAAATTCTCTCGATTTATGCAAAACATCCACAATTAATTACAACTTGAACGCTGCACCTCACAGATTTCTCAGAGTTCCTTCCTGTCTTCTAGATTCGGAGTAACTACTAAAATCAACAGTTAAACTGCAATGAGGATACCGTCTTCAGGACATTGTCTTTACTGAATCTACTTGAGCCATAGAAAATTGTTTGTTTAAATTGTTAACTAGTGAGTAAATAAAGACTATCTATATTCAATAGGAAACAATATGACTGGAGAAGAGTGTCTGACTTAGAGAAGGATTAATTACGTCACTTTAAGAATTTGATCGTATTGTATCGTATAGTATAATATTTTTTTTACAACATCGGGATGCATACCCACCTGATGTAAAGTGGTTACCGTAGTCTATGAACGGTTGCAATATAGATAATATCGCTCACACGTATCTCTCACTTACTCCAAGGTAAGGCAACAACCGTCCAGGTAATTACGACAACAACTACGAGGGCGGTTATTGCGTGTGCAGTTTTCTATGTGGTGGAGGTACTACTCACTGAAGTACTTGCAATGAACGGCGTATATGACGCATAGTCAATATTTACTATCTATCTATCTATAACTTCACGCCAAATCCCTTACGGGGTAGGCAGAGAGAACCGAGCGCCACGCGACTCGATCCTTACATACCTCACTCGCTTCTTTCATATTCATTGCTCTTTTCATGCACGCTCGCCGGTTTCTAGGGCTCCTGACATCACCCTTCTGATAGAACACGACAAATTTGATCATGATAGGTAAGTCTTGGCCTTCCTCGGCTCCTACATCCTTCCACTTTTGCATTGTATATCTGCTTCGTCAATCTTTCATCCTGCATTCTTTCTACATGTCCGAACCAACGGAGCATGCCTCTTCTTATTTTAACACTGACGCTCTCTTTCAGACCAACTCTGCTTCTAACCTCATCATTGCGGACACGGTCTGCAAGCGTTACACCACAGATTTTGCGCAACGCTCGCATTTCAACCGCGTTTATCCTACTTTCATGCTCTCTCTGCCATACCCAGCTCTCGCTTCCATAAGTAAGCGTTGGGACCAGCACTGCATTGTATATAGCCAGCTGCGCCTTCTGGCTCAGGTTTTTACTGCCAAGAAGTTTTCCCAACGCTCCATTCACACTATTCCCAGCACTCACTCGCCTTTCCACATCTGCGGTGTACCTTCCATCCCTGCTGAAAGCGCATCCAAGATATACAAACTCATCCACTTGTTCCAACACTTCATCATCTACCGTAATTCTTACATTGGGTCTGGTTTCTTCTCTTTCAAATACCATAATCTTTGTTTTCTTCGCATTCAATAGTAAGCCTTCCTTCAAACATTCGTCTGAAGGAAGGAAGGAAGTTCGTTCATCATTGTGACTAGTGTTTGCAGCTCAGATGGTGTTTAATATTTACATATGATAAATTGCTTTTATGGTGTATCTACATTCAGCAGTAATAGATTATGTTGCATTCTCGAAACGGTGAAGAATAGCAAGTAAGGCAGTAAACAATATGATGAAATCCTAGCAGTTACATGGAGTAGGAAATCGTCTGTGACCTAGATTTATAACTTGTTGCAGCAATTTGCACCAAAATGAGAGGATATAATGAAGTCTGCCCAGCATTTACATAGGAACGAATCGTTAGGTCTATACCGCATCGGGTGATAAATAAGTATGTAGTCCACTTGACGTAAAGAGGCCGATGTTACCATATCATAAATCATTGTACGAGAAGTACGAGTAGCTGTGAGAATTGTCGACAATCCTAAGCTTACACACGGTATTGAACCCTTAAGTTTAAGGAGAGACTTTGCCTCCCTTTGTGTGTTCTACCGATTGTACAACGGGTTGTGTTGTTCGAAATGATACCGACGGCTACTTTTTATAACCGCACCGCTCGCCGACGGCGGGGAGTTCACCCTCACACGCTTGAACCGCTATGGTCGCGTACGGTGCGGTTCCAGAGAAGTTTTCTTCCGAGAACACTCAAGCTGTGGAATGAGCTCCCAGCCGAGGTTTTTCCAAGGAACTACAGCATGGAGTTCTTCAAGAAATGCGTGAAGAGGTTTTTAGAGGGTTGGCAACGCATGAGTGACGCCCCTGATGTTGCAAATGTCCATAGGCTACGGTGACTGTTTAACATCAGGCAGGCCGTATGCTTGATTGCCACCTTAGTGATATAAAAAAAAGCACCAGAAATGTTGATAATTGCTCCATAAAAAGGTATGCCTGTTATATATATTATATATATATATACATATATATATATATTTGTATGCGGTACATCTGTATAAGAATGTGTTTAAACGAAAAGAAAGTTCATGTGTTTCCTATCAGTTTTGTATAGAGGGAGCTATCGCTCTACTGCAAGGTTGCCTGGAATAAATCACTTTGCGGTCGGTCGACAAATAGGCCTTTCGGTTATTATTTTATTTGGGATATTTATGTAAAATAATAACTCCTGGGTGCAATATGAAGTTAATTGAAATATATATTGCCACCACACATATATTATACACAACAACAACGTACTCGCTATACACAACGCGGTGCTAATCCCAACGCTAACTTATGGAAGTGAGAGCTGGGTATGGCAGAGAGAGCATGAAAGTAGAATAAATGCGGTCGAGATGCGAGCACTGCGAAAAATTTGTGGCATAACGCTTGCTGACCGTGTTCGAAAATGATGACGTACGAAAGAGAAAGAGTTGGTCTGAAAGAGAGTGTCGGTGTTAAGATAAAACAGGATATGAAAATATAAAAGAGCTATGAATGTGAAAGAAGGGAGTGAAGTGTGTATGGGCCGCGTCTTATGGCACTCCGTTCTCTCTGCCTACCCCGCTAGGGACCTGGCGTGAAGATATACATATATTATACAGTAGAGTTGAAAAACGTTCTCAATGGCATCACCGTACCCGTACACGTAGTGCCGTAGACCCACACTAGAAGGAGTGACGACCTCAAAAGATGTGCAGAGTGTCGATGGATGCAGGTGGGTCAGGGTCGGGGCGACTTGCTGTCTAGAGAGGTGACCCATGTCCAGTAATAGACTAATAGGGGCTGAAATGATGATGATGAGTAGAACACAATGATAAACAGATTGAAAGGTGACAGGAACTAGCTCTGTCAGATTAGAAAGGAATATCAAACAGCAGTTATACAAATTTAATGTATACTATATTCTCTTACATTTATAACGAATAGTTACTGAAGCATCAGCATGAAAATAATGAATAATAAATACTACATGTGGTTTACATGTACTACAACAACGGATTAGTATGTTCTAAATCAAAGATCACTACTAATAAATTAAACATTTTTACCTAACCATGAATCAGACGTTACAATGAAATAGCAATGGCTAAAAATGGTATGAATATATAATTATGGGAAAAATACACAAGGAAACAATTAATAATAACAATATTAAGTAAACAGGCTGTTATTTCGATGCTTTTACAGGTTTTATTGGCGGTCTAAAAACCTCTTTTTAATGTTAATTTATTTGAGCAATCTTTTAAGGCTAAGTGCGAAATCCTAGCAAAGTATCCCGGTTAAGTACTTAACTAAAAAGACTTCAAACAAATCCTCCGAGCGCACTTCCCTGTCGCTGTGCATTTAAATCCGTATTCATGCAAGTGCCACCTACTGGAATGGGTGCACTAAAGACGCTCATACGTTAGCGAATTTGCGAACTTTTTGTTGGTGGTGTTTTAGTTATAAAGTTAAAACAGATTACAATGCTTTTTTTAGCATTTCACTAAGATTGCCCACGGCACCCCGTTACAAAGGCTGCGCAGTCTGTCCCTCTGCCAGTTCTATCGTCTGTCAAAGTATTGTATCTTTTGAAACGTAATAGCCAGATATTTTTCTGAAACGTGTGTTACTATGGGCGCTATTATAAAAAATATAAGAAATAAAGTAAAGCTAACTCACTCATGGTCTGGGTGTTTTAAGAGAGACAGAGAATCAAAGCTCTATTAGGAAAGTATTTCCACTTTAGAAAAAACTGCAGCGAAATAACAAGCCTTTGAAGGGTTGTCGTGTTCCTGCCAGCGAGTAAGTTTATTGTCAGGCTAGCAAGAAATCTTTAATTTGATATACCTACTTAAGTTTTCACGCATACCACGGGCTTTCCTGATTGTTACCAATATATGGAGCAATGCAAAGTATGTTCTAATCGTAATCAATCGAATGTCCAGAGCAGAATGATTATCGGTTGATGTGTCGTTATAAACACGGTCAAAGTCTTAGAAGTGTCGCCAGCTTTAGCCGAACACACACAAGCACAGGGTCGTGATACTGACTTGGTGTGAATGCTGTGTTTCACTTAAAGGCGAGTTTCACTGAGATGCATTTATGTATGGTTTGTAGTTTAGAATGAGTGTCTATACTTTGTCGACTTGGCTTTTCCCTTTATGAGAGGCAATATGTATAATGAGTCAGAAAGGAATTATTTAATGTTGCGTATCCTATAAACCTGAGAGAAATGGAAATATCGGTTAAAACTCGAAATACCAGGGGGGTAAAATAGACTGGACTAGTAAAAAAATCGGCCAAGTGCGAGTCGGACTCGCGCACGAAGGGTTCCGTACCATTATCTATAAAAACGGTAAAAAAATCACGTTTGTTGTATGGGAGCCCCCTTAAATATTTATTTTATTCTATTTTTTAGTATTTGTTGTTATAACAGCAACAGAAATAAATCATCTGTGAAAATTTCAACTGTCTAACTATCACCGTTCATGAGATACAGCCTGGTGACAGAAGGACGGACGGACGGACGGACGGACGGACAGCGGAGCCTCAGTAATAGGGTTCCGTTTTACCCTTTGGGTACGGAACCCTAAAAACAAGTAAATTATACTTTTGATGAGCACGTTGGTGTTGTGGTTAGTAACGCTACCTTGACGCCAACGCTCGTGGATTCGGTTCACACACAGGGCAAACATTTGTGTCCATGAACATGTCTGTTTGTCTCAGTCTGGGTATTTAAAGAGAGGTAGGACGTACCAAGGCAGCCCCTCTGGGGAAGTATCTCTACCTCACTGAAAACCGCAGCCAAATATTAATTCCCTGGAGGAATGTTTTGATCTTATGAATGAGAAGTTGCTATGTTAAGAGCAGAGGTGGCATTGTGTGAGTGATACTTAATGTGTTGCATGAACTCACAGGCTACGGTAACCACTTTACATCAGGTGGACAGTATGCTTGTATGCCCCTCGACATTGTTTGAAAAAAAAAAAGTAACATTGTAAAAATTGGAGCTTCATTTTGCATATTGGTAAATTACTAATTATGAATCATTTATAATTTTAATTTAACATTAAATTAGAAGAGAACAGTGCGTGAAGTAGAACACTATAAAATTTAATTATAATTAATGAATTGACACAAATAAAATAAAAGACAATACGTATGTAGTTCTAACTAAACACTTTAGTTCTAACAAAACAAGGTACAGCGATAAACGCTAAAATGTAATAAACAGGAAGAGTTGTTGCTATAGCATGGTAACTGTATTAGGCGGTCAATAAGTTTATTGGCACCCGAAGTTGTGTAAAAACATGCAGAACCGGAATACCAGCGATGATCATAATTCTTCAAACTTTAACTGGATTATACCATACTGAATGACGCGGTTACGTCGTGTGTATTAGGCGGTCAATAAGTTTATTAGCACCCGACGTTGTGTAAAAACATGCAGAACCGGAATACCAGCGATGATCATAATTCTTCAAACTTTAACTGGATTATACCATACTGAATGACGCGGTTACGTCGTGTAAAACGTTGGCAACTAAGTTCAACAAACGACTTGACAACAAGACATGGCACTTGGTCAAACTTTCAGACTGTTGGGAAACTATGTATAGTTCAGAAGTTTCTTTGTAAGATTGTCATGGAGAGGATAAAGGTTATCTATCAACTTCAAACATCAGAAATTATTTGTTGCGTTATCTATATCACAAAGTTAATGTTACCCAGGGGTAGTATATTAACTTTATAATATACGGGTATATATATATATATATAGAAGTCTAAGTCCTCACTGGCAGACTAGATACTTGAAATTTGGTAGACTTATCCATTAGATGCATAAAAGGGGGACGTGTGGACCATCACCACTGTGCCCCCTGAAACTCGTACCATGTGCCCACTCGACCATTTTTTCGGTGCCTACACGTCCCCTCCCGTAGAGTACAATCAGTCTACAATCGTCTCGCGTGCAAATGGTAACAATAAAATTGTATAAATATCACGTTTATTAAAAGTCACAGCTGTACAATCTCAACACTTTCTAATCTATCATTTATATTAAGGGACGAATGGGTACCTTAAAAATGAATTATTATTGACTGGTCTCCTATCAGGGCACCTGAATTGGTGACGAATCTACAACTTTTATTACGGGGTACGAGTTTCAGGTGTTCAGTGGGTCGCGAGTCCTTAAAAGCTGTGGTTAACGGAGCTATTCCGATTGTATGAATAGGAATACTGGTGTCCCAGGACTCTGTACTGTCTCCAACGCTGTTTCTGCTACATATCAATGACATGTTGTCAATTCACAACACTTACTATACAGGCCGTGCTAGCATCCCTCGTTCCCTTGTGAAGGAAAACCGCGTTAATATTGTGTCTGAAATGTATAGTGCTTTGAGTAAATTATCTGACTGGTGGCAATTGAACTTAGTCTAATTCAACTCAACGAGTCTGCGCGTTCACCGCTAAGAAAACCCCATTTACCGTAGTTCTTCAATTCCAGAACACGACACTTACGATTGCCAAGAGCATTGATATTATCGGCGTTGAGATCACCAGCGATGTTCAGCACCGAAGTCCTGGAGGAGAAGGTCAAGCTGGCGTTCAAAAAAACTTGGTGTGCTCAATAGAGTCAAACAGTGCTTCAACTCGGGGCAAAGACTTAGGTTATATAAGTAAGATCGCATATGGAATGCTGCAATCACCATTGGGCGGGAGCACGTGGATAGCAGCTGGGTCCTTTTGACTCAATATAAGGATGAGCTGTTAGGATCGTCGATGATAATAAACTCACACACGAGATTGCCCTTGAGTTTGAGTAGAGATTTTGCCTCCCTTTGCACGTTCTACCAATTGCAATAGGTTGTGTTCTCAGGAGTTGTTCGACATGAGCAGCGGCAATTCATCCTCATACACTGGAGCCGCAACACAGGTCGCGTACTGAGCGGTTCCAGAGGAGTTTTCTACCGAGAACTATTAAGTTGTGGAATGAGTTCCTTGCTGAGGTTTTCCAATTGACTACAGCATGAGGTTATTGAAGAAAGGAGGTTTTACATGATCGGCAACGCAAGAGTGACACCATTGCCGTTGCAAACGCCCATAGGCTGCGGTAACTTCTTACCATCAGGCGGGTCGCAAGCTAGTTAGGGATATAATTAACCACCACCTTAGGGATATAAAAAAATGAATATTAACATAATTGTTTAATACTTCTAAATTTATATGTGTTACTATTTGATCATAGTTTACTACTTATCGACAAAAACAAATGACACCCTGAAATGAAATCCTGTTCAATGCACATGGGCTAAGTCTTACTTACGTTTTATTATATCCTTACTTTATCAGTAATTCAATTACAGCGTTTTCGCACTGAGAACTATTTATCTATAACGTAGAACATTTTTTTTATTTCATAGCTCACACTTTATGATCATTGACCGTAATTAATTTTAATACACACAGTAAGATTTTTTTATATACTCAAATAAGCCTCCGCCGGTTGACTGAATTAAGTGGTAGATCGCAAATTACAAAGTGATAAGAATAGCCCTATATCTAGAAGTAGGTAGGTATCGGCTGATAATGTTGATGATTGAAAAGAAACGCGAAACTAAAGGGATTGGCAGGACTGCATTACAACTTACAGCAACAAAGCATTAAAATAGCATCACACATAGAAATACTTGGAGTTACTTCAACATGTTAGTAGTGACTTTTTACATCTCACGCCACCCTCTTTAAATATATCGCACCTAAGTTTAATTTTGCAATTTCATGCCTGCCTAAAGACGTGCAAAGACTGCTCTCCCCTTGAAAACTCTGGAAAGAAAAATCTACGTCGATCGCTCCATATGATTTCCTTATATTATTTTACTAGTTTTGAATTGACAAAACACAGTAAGAAACGGTTCATAAAATTACCGTCATTGTAGCAATTACATGCCGACATTTTTTTGCAACTAAGCAATTGCTTTGTTGAACAAATCGTTCTTATTATGAACCTAAACTATAAAATAAAAATGAAATTAGCTTTATAGCCAAACAGTGTACAGACAACAGAAAAATATAGCTATAACCATAACCACTAAAAAAGGCACTCAAGCAAAAATTACTTCATAGATGCTTAACCGGCGTTACACGATGTTGACATTGCTAATAAAAAAAAGGTTCAGCACATTATATAAAATGTTTCGTTACAGTGGTTGCTAAAATTACACGCTCCATTTAATAATCGTTTGCTTTAAGCCGTTCATTTATGAACTTAGCTAGGTTTTTAATGATATTTTAAACTTTACGAGCCCATTATTATGTTATACGAACGTAAACAAACTGAATTAAAAAGGTTTTTATTCCAACGACGCGTTTTTATAGCAGTCCGGTCGACGGTTTACGCCATAATACGAAAGCAGCAACTCCACTTTGTTTTATTGTTTTTTTAGAATATGATGACCTTTTCCTGAATTTAGAGGAGTAAACTCTCTATTAAATATTTAAAGACTTCGTTTTAATAAATGAAAAGGTTGTATGAAATTATATTACTAAAATTATATAAAGTCAGTGGTCGCTACAGCTATAACTTATATAGGCCAGTATAACTGCATTATAGTGCTCTCGAAGAGTTATTTCAGGTGTAGTCCTAAATCTAATAATGGATAAGTTCTGAGATTTTCTCATTCAAGAACTAAGTCGGTAACTGAAGTAAACCGTATTACGAAGGAAAAAACAAGATACAAATAAAATTGTTCAAAACGCTATTACTAGAAATTACTTCGACTAAGTTCCATTTTTGCACTTTATTAGAAGAAAAAAAATTTTGAAACCTTGGAAATATTATCACCAAAACTAAAGTGACCGATATATTCGCCATTGATGTTTAAACCGTATCCTTTTCGGTTCAAGAACGTGAAGACATCTTTCAATGCTGTAGTGAAGAGTTTTGGGGATATACCATCGCCCTGTCTTATAGCTTTTTGCACTTGGATCGGTTTCGTACCCTGGTCCTGTACCCTGGATATGTATCATGTAGCCTTACTGTACAAGCATTTCAACGCTTCTATGTATCTACAGTCAATTCGGCATCGCTGGAAAGAAGTAGCACCGCCCATGTCTCAACCGAATCAAAGACATTTTCGTAGTCCACATATGCCAGACGTATAAGAGCAGATTATACTTTTCAGCCTTTTGTATAATCTGGCAGAAGGTGTGTATAAGTGATATACGGTGTTAAAGTCTTTTCGGAATATGGCTTGTTCGGGAGACTGGAATTCATTTAGTATGTGTGCGAGAGGGTTTGTGATGATACTCAAAAAGAGCACATAAAAGCAGGTCAGAAGCGATATCTCTTTCAATATTGTCCTACAGTTATTTAATCCTCCTCTTATCACCCTTTTTGAAAAACAACATTATCTGGCTTCTGCTCCGCGCATCTGACGTTTCACCGGAACGTATCATGAAATGGAATAACTTCTAGGGACTATAAGTACAAGCTTGCTACCCGCTTTCAGAAACTCCACTATAATTCCATCTTCACATATTGTTTCACCATTTTTTAAAGCTGTTTGCGAGCTGTACGAATCTCGTACACATGTCTAGTATATCTTTGATATATCTCACTCATAATCTCATTCTGCATTAGGAATACAATCCTTTAAGTACTTGGAGTGCCGCATTATAAATTTTTTGAGGTACCAATATTTGGGTCTCCAGTAGCTTGACCACCAGTTTGAGACTACGCTTTGTAGAAATCCTGCTTTCATTGAGAAGCAACGGAGCAAGATATTCCAAACCATGATCGTAACTTACCGTGCACTGCAAACAACATAAGTGACAGCGTCATCACAGGCACTGATGTAATCCAACGAGAAGTAAACTTATATCTATATATTGCACATCTCATCGCAAATCGTTGACCTGAGGTGCTGCACATGACAGTGCTTGCTGTTCACAGTCGCACTGGGCGTATAAGTCTCATATTAGATAGTAATGTGTGGTTGTCCGGTGTACAAGGGGCAAATTGTTAAACAGCCTAACAATTGTCAGGAGCATGAAATGTCCAGGAGGTCAGTAGAAGATCTGCACCCAAATAACATTTTTATGGTTGTATTCCCGGGAGTTACTGAGGTTACCAGTAAGCTCCTTATAAATCGCTGTATTATCATATGTAATTTATGGTAAACACTTTACATCAGGTGGTTCGTGTAATTAATATACTACTCTGTGTAAAAAGTATCGGGAATATGTCAATAAAAAGACCCGCGTAAAAGAGGTCGTTCTAATTTTTTTACTGCATGTTGGTAGCACTGTACTGATTTAGCGCGCAAAATTTGAGCGGGATCTGTCATTTAATTTGTTTTAAACTACACTTTTTGTTGGTCATAGTTTTGAGTCCTCGGCGATTTTTACAATGGAAAATATTGTTGAACAAAGAGTGTGCCTTAAATTTTGTGTTTCAAATGATATTTCATGTGGTGAATCACTAAAAATGTTGCGAAATACCTACGGCGAATCGTGTATATCGAAAACAAGGGCTTATGAATGGTATAAGGCTTTTAAAGAAGGCCGAGAAGTAGTAGTAGACTTGCCTCGTTCTGGTAGACCTTCAACCGCTACGACCAGAGAAAACATCGACAGAATCAAGAAGCTAGTGCTCGAAAATCGACGTATGAGTCTGAGAGAGTTGGCTAGTGAGGTGAACATATCTTTTAAGTCCGTCCACAACATTCTCATTGACATTTTAGGCATGAAACGCGTCGCCGCTCGACTAGTTCCAAAAGAGCTCAATTTTGTTCAAAAAGCGCAGCGAAAGCATGTCGCTGAAGACATGGTTTCCCGAGCTTCTACGGATCCGACCTTTATGAAACGTATAATAACTGGCGACGAGACATGGGTTTATGAGTACGACATGCAAACAAGCCAACAGTCTTCAGAATGGCGTCTCGAAAACGAGCCGAAACCCAAAAAACCGCGGCAAAGTCGCTCCAAAATCAAGGTGATGCTGACAGTTTTTTTTGACTACCGTGGTGTGGTTCACTCCGAATTCCTTCCAGAGGGAGAAACAGTGAATAAAGAATATTATTTAGGCGTCATGAAGCGTTTGCGTGAGAGTATCCGCCGAAAACGTCCAGATTTGTGGCAACACAACTCATGGATGCTGCACCATGATAATGCACCATCACACACAGCCATTATAGTGAAAGAGTTTTTAGCGAAAAATTCAACAAAAGTTCTCGACCAAGCACCGTATTCACCTGATATGGCTCCGTCTGACTTTTTTTTATTTCCCAAGTTAAAATTACCACTTCGAGGAAAACGTTTTGAGTCGATAGAAGCCATAAAAGAAAATTCGCTGAATGAGCTAAAGGCCATACCGCAAATAGCCTATGAAAAATGTATGGAAGACTGGGTGAAGCGGTGGAGATGTTGTATTGCAAGCGATGGGGCCTACTTTGAAGGCGATAAAATAAATTTAGATGAATAATTTGTATTTTTTGTTTTATTGACAAATTCCCGATACTTAGTACACAGAATGTATAGCTAAGGGGAGGTTTGAATATAGTACAGGCCTTCTATCCGGTGAGGCAGAAGGTATTACTTTCTTGTGTCTAGCGGGGAGTCGTCCCATACTGCGCGCACCAGTACGGCGACGCCTATTTTCCCCAGTGGTTGTTGGTTCTATGAACTATATGGCTGGCCCACTACCACTTCAGCTTACTTGTCCTTTGGGTTATGTCAGTTACTTTAGTTCTATTACGGATATCCTCATTTCTGATTGTATCATGAAGAGAAACCCCGAGTATAGCTCTTTAGCCATAGCACTGACACAGGGACCTTGAGCCCCATACGGCCGGCAGTAAAGGACCACGTCACAGTTTCGTATGTCATCACACACTGTTCGAAAACTTTGCTCTTCAGGCATTGAGGTATTTTAGATGAGATTATATTTGTCGAATTTTACCGAACGCTGCTCAGCTGAGTTGGATCCGTCTGTTGACCTCTCTGTCGAAGTAGGACTTACCTAACTGGATAACCTGTCCTAGGTAGATATATTCGGCAACAACTTCGAGCTTAGTGCTTCCAATCGTGACCGACATAGGTCATCATCATGATGATCTCAATTCTTCGACATCATGATTCGAGCTTTAGAAGCTTTGAAAATAGAAAGAAAGTAAAAATAAATCGGGATACTGGGATACATGCAGACGAAATCGCTGTGTGCAGCTAGGTATGTATAGAAATATATAATTAATAAATATGTGTGTATTGTACTTATATACGAGTTGATTATTTTATACGATTGAATTTCATTCTCTGTTAGTTTGTTATGTATTAAATCGAGATGTACAATATACATACATGTGTATATATATATATATATATATATGTATTATATATATATATATAACTAAATAAATTTTATACCTATAATAAAATTATTAAATAAATAAACAAACATACTATGCATGTAATTAATCAATAATAAAATACCACTTAAAATATAATTAAATATATATATACATACAGGTATACATGCGACATTACTATATAGCAAAATATCAATCACACAAAAACATAACACATCCAGAATGCAAGTACGCTCTGTGTGTTTATATCCGTGTTTGCTTGGTGAGGTAACCAATAGACGATATACATTCATGTTTCACTTTGTTATCGCTTCGTCAAACCAGCCGATATCACTTTTATTAAGTATACCCCCCGACAGGATTGTTATAATCATTTATACAGACAGTGAGCGCACACTAGATAGCGCTCACTACACATTTATAAATATCACTTGTGTAATTTAAATGTTTTCGCAGGAAGTGAATTATAAGTATATTCTTTATGAGAAATAAAACATTTCTAACCCAAGATTTTCATTAGGGACATCTCGGACTGCAACTAAATCATTTTGAGACACAAGTGGGTGCGTTCAATGAAAAAAGTTTCTAAATTCTGTAGCTCTCTCAGCATTACGTCTTCTATCTACACCCTGTTTATATATACATCGAGAAATGGTCAGTTTCGCGGCCACTGGAAATGCAAAGCCAAATTGGTTTAGAAGAAGATTAGTTTGCTCGATAGAGCAAAGCAAAAGGATGTCCTAGCATCCAATTTCACTATAAAAGGTCCAACTTCGGCCACACATGGAATACTGTTCAAATTAGTGGAAAAGGCTCGCATGCCTCGGTATTTTCCTTGTAACTACTGACCACATATACTCGTAATGAATATATTTTTATAAAACTTTTATAGATAAAGGACATAATTTATCCTCCTATAACACATATTAAATTTCAGACAACAATTAGATGTCAGGAGAACACAAGGGAACAAATAGATGTCAGGAGCCTCAGAAACCGGCGAGCGTGCATGAGAAGAGAAATGAATTAATAAATTAAAGAAGCTAGTGAGATGTGTAAGCATCGAGTCACATGGCGCTAGATTCCCTCTGCGTACCCCGCAAGGAATTTGGCGTATAGTTATAGAATACATAAATAGAATTAGAAATTATTAAGCATAAAAATTATAAAATTATTCTTATGAACAAATAGACAGACGTAAGCAACTCCTCTCTTAAATATATTTTCACTCAACCCATCCACCCCCACCCTCAATTAAATATAAGGGACGGCACGACGATGGATTTATCACTCATAGCATATTATTCTAATGACTATCATCTACAGCGCCTGAAGATGTCTCATGGAGAGGCGAAACATGTGTCGTAGAGACCACCAGGGCATTCATGGCAGCAACGGTGGCGGGTGCATGCGGTTGCTGTTCCAGATGGCGAGCAATCGCGAGAACGACCGCAGCCGCAAGACAACCGTAGCAGCCACGTTAGCGACGGCATTTTGCATCTTTGGTGGTGGGGACACGCAAAGCAGGTTAGATCAAATTGCATAAATATAGAACCGTTCGAATTGTCGGTAACTCAGTGATTTGCGATCGTCTCGATCGTCCCGCTGTCTGCACGAAATGATATCGCCTTACTTAGTACATTTTACAAAATATAATTGGAATAGCTGCTTCATACCAAACGGTGAGTTTCACTATTGTAACACTTGCCAAACTGCAATTTCAAAATTTATCGTGATGACAGCGTTCAACGTTACGTTTAAGGCGTTTTCTTCCACTTACGAGATCAATAAATTTTCGGTTTAACTGAAAAAAATATGAGTATGTCGCATTTCGTCATGAGTACGGAAGGTTTGCTTCATGAGTCGTCCGTATCTTCTGAAGTTGTAGCGGAACGCAAGCACCACCTGGTGAAGCTGTACGGAGTCTTGAAGAGGAAGCGTCGGGGAGCCGGCGACCATTCTGAATCGGACCATCTCGGTGTGCGCTAGTATCCTTGGATCTGTGCGCGTTTAATTGAATAGTGACCGATAATTATTTCTTGTCTTGTTAATTAATAGTAAACTGAATTTAATTGTGTCCGTAATCTTTTAATTTTCTCGCTTCATAGCCCACATACCTTCCAAAAATCATGTTAGATTCTAATCCGGAGGTTCCACAACCGACAAGTACAACAGTAGCTTCTTATTAAAGGGTAGGCAATTGTTCGGCGATCTTCTGGTGTTTATGATGTCTAGGGTCGATGATGATCACTTACCATCAGGTGACCCTCGTACTCATTCGCGTTCCTCTAATATAAAAAAAGACTAGGCGAAGTTAAGACATGTGTTTTATTATTTTTACGTTCTATTGCTAAGAAAAAGAAGGTCTTCACTAGGAACTGCAGTACCGTCAGCTGGTTTGCCATCTTAGTGGTATAAAAAAACTATAATAGTTTTACATTAGAGGGACCGTATGATTATTATCTGCCCAATGTCGAGTAAAACATAAGTATTACAATACAAATCAATAACATGATCTCCTATCCACTTGTTGAAAGCTTTGTAAATATTTCTCTGAGCCAACCAATATGCAGGGCCTATGCTGCTTGCTTTGGTTTATGAAACACAAAGAGCGAAATTCATTATTTGTTTCAGCGTATTACTTTAGTTGGAAATAAAGCATATTCATATCGAAACCTGATTGAATAGTTAATAGATTCAGGCGTTATTTTGCGAAAGTCAAATTTACATGCATATTATACATATACTTGTAGAATAACATACTACAAGTGACAAATCCATCGCAGTGCTGTCCCTTATATTGAATTGAGGGTGGAGGTGGATGATGTGAGCGAAAAGATATTTAATAGTGGGGAATGGTTTACGTCAGTCTGTTTGTTCATGAGAGAAATTTTAGAATTTTTATGTTTATTCGTTTCTATAATAAATATAAATATTAGGAAACAATTAGAAATTAATAAACATTAAAATTTATAATAAATATAAATATTAGGGAACAATTAGAAATTCCCCACTATTAAATATCTTTTCGCTCACACCATCCACACCCACCCTCAATTCAATTTAAGGGACGGCACTGCGATGGATTTGTCACTTGTAGCTTATTATTCTTACGATTAACGTCTACAACGCCTGGTAATGCCTCGTGGAGAGGCGAAACACGTGTCGCAGCGACGACCAGGCCAGTCGTGGCAGCGATGGTGGTGGTGGGGGCATGCGGATTCTGTTCCAGATGGCGGACGACTGCAGCAGCCGAAGCAGAGACTTCCGGAGCAACCATGGCAGCGTCGGCATGTTGCACTTACTAAAAGTAGTGGGTGGGTGCCGGCCGGCGCTAGGCCGCATGAACTAATTGGTGGCGGAAGCACACAAAGCAGGTTTGATCAAATTGCACGAAACCTGATTGTTTATTAATATGTTTTTACTCCAACACCAACGAAGTAAGCACGGGGACAGTAGTGGTGTTTGATAAACAATATTTAGTATATCCAAACAGTATTAAAAAAAATCTGCATATGAGTACAGGGGATTAGATCAAAATGCCATTTTAACGTCATAATAATATTTCAATCGTTCGTGGGAATAAACCGTTTTGACGCAGTAAATAGATACTTTTATATACAAACAAGATGATTTGCAAATAAGTGGTCGAAATCGCTACAATCAGATATACTCGTATAATTCGTTAGTTACGAGGATTCTACTGTTTATATTTCTTGCCGCTGTGGGGATTTAAGATAAAAAGATAAAAAATATTTATTTGCCATTGAGCCCCCAGGTGCCCCTAGTCACATCTTACATTTTTATTTTAATATAATCTTTTTATATCTTATTAAATTCTCTTATCGTATCTTATGCATTTCGGAAATGACATGCATAAGATACGATGATGAAACTTGACAATATAGGTCTCTTTTAAAATTGTCAATTAGATATGAAATAATACAATAAATTCACATTAGCATATTAGTACAATAATGATATAAAATTGTAGAATTACAGATTATTAAGGACAGGTTGTCTGTGCTGAAATGAAATGTTAATAATAGGATGCTCAATATTATTATGACCTTTGACCGTTGCCGAGACCTTTTTCTAGGAAACAAAGACTATGCCGACAATTTTGAACAGTGTTTCTCCATAAGAATTTCTAAAAACTCACTAATTTTTTTGTGAAGATACAGTTCATAAGCTTGAGTTTCAATAATTATTAACTTTTAACTGGAATTAACATCAAAGAGGTAATTACTAACGTTGTAATTTGATCTAAACTGCTTTTTGTGTTTCTGCAACCAATTAGTTCCTACCCCACCCACTACCGTTAGTAGATGTAACATGCTGCCACTCCCATGGCTGCTCCGGTCATCTCTGCCTTGGCTGGGAACCGCGTGCACTCGCCAACTTTGCTGCCATGACTACCCTGGTCATCTCTGCGACACGAGTTTCGCCTCTCCACGAGGCATCCTCAGGCGCTGTAGATGTTAGTTGTATCACTTCACTTGTAGCATATTTTTCTAATGACTAATTTATATCGTCGGCAAACTGCAGGTGAGTACTATATTCGCCATTGATATTTATATGTTACACCTTTTTGCACTTGGATCGGTTTCGTACTCAGCTTACAAGACAGACCCGTGTAATTACGGCTCAATACGACAAGCTCGATTTGTTTAGTTGTTCGCATGCAGAATTTCGCAGGGTGGCAACAGAATATTTAGTTTAAAAACATAAATTATTTTATATTAAAATTATACAAATTTATAATATGTATAATTTTAAAATAATTTATGTTTTTTTTTTATAATAATCAAAATCAGATCAAAATATGTTTATTTGCCATTGGGCCCCTGTGGGCGCTTCGACGCGTCATGTATTGTTTTTTAAATAATGATCTATCGTTTACTAAAATTTATTATCTTAATGCAATCTTAATGATGTATGTGTAATGTGAATAATTTTTATTATTTATGTTTCTAATTATAAATTATTAAGTATTTGATAAGTGAATTGGCTTCTTAGCTGTAATGCTTATCAAAAATATATGTGTAGTAAATTAATAAATAAATACCATAACATAGATTGGAAGAGGGACCCGCGTGTTTTCATGAGCGGTTAGAGCTATGTTCTATTTTTCCTTTATCAGAGTCCTATTTTGTAATCGACAAGTTGCATCAACTACGGGCGAAGTTAGCTTCGTCAGTAAAGGTGATGGTAAGCAAGTAATACTAATACGAGCATACAAATAACAATTTCTCCCCAGATATATATTTATTATACCTGGATAATGACGATACTAATCAAAAAATATTAAAATGCCTATTATACGCACAATATCAGCCCATTCGACACGTAATTTCAAAACACGGAAACATCTGTTCAGTCGATTATGGAAAATCGTCGAGCAGAATAAAATACAAGTACTTTACTTATTCACGATGAGGCTATTGTATCCGTATTTCTCCTCAGCAAAAATCTTACAGCTCTGATCGTAAAAATAGACTTTCAAAAGTGCTTTGTAGATGGCAGATATCTAAATTTCCTGTGGAGGTAATTGAGATCATTGACAACATTTTTATTGAATATATTCTTCTTTTTTTATACTACGTCGGGAGGCATCCAACAATACGGCCCACCTGATATAAAGCGGGTACCGTAGCCTATTAAAGCTTGCTTAAAGTCAAAGTCAAAGTCAAAATCTTTTTATTCCGTAAAAATGGCTACATTTGTTTGGAATCGTCACAATTTTTTTCCCTACCGTGCAGTTTATGACTAGGTGAGCACTGATAAAAATACTGCCAAAAAACTCAGGCATCCCTCTTTTGGTATCCAAACAAATTTACATATTTTATTAATTACATTATAATTGGATCGACTCACTCCCAGGCATTTTTATCATTAATATAGTCAGATACTTTATAATATGCCCTGCTACACAATTTGGCTTTAATAGTAGTTTTAAATTTGTTAATTGACAATTCTCTTATATTGCTGGGAAGTTTGTTATAGAACCGTATACATTGCCCCATAAAAGAATTACTTATTTTGTGGAGACGGCTTGCATGTAAGACAAGATTATGCTTATATCTAGTATTTATGCTATGAGTATCACTCTTTTTACAAAATGAGTCTATGTTTTTGTGGACATACAAAAGATTTTCATAGATATATTGCGATGCGACTGTTAAAATATTTATTTCTTTGAATTTTTCTCTAAGGCTCTCACGGGGACCAAGTTTGTAGATAGCTCTTATGGCTCTCTTTTGCAATAAAAAGATGGTGTTAATGTCCGCGGAGTTACCCCAGAGAAGAATTCCATATGACATAATACTATGAAAGTAGCTGAAATAAACTATTCTAGCCGTATCAATATCAGTGAGCCGTCTGGCTTACTGGTGACTTCACTCATTCGCAGCAATACAACAACCCTCAAGAGAGTTGTTATTTGCCTGCGGTTTTCTGTGAGGTGTAGGTACCTCCCCAGACGGGCTGCTTTGATGCGCCCTACCTCTCTTAAGAATTCTTTGTTGATTACAAGGCAAGGTTAAAGCCAAGCTCCTGTGAATGCACACAGGAGCTTGGCTTTAGCTTTGTAAGCGTTGGTAAACATTTTATACACCAGCCAATGTATTCGTTTTTGCTTGAAATCTTTACAGTAAGTAACACTTAGTCCCTGTATGAACCTGTACAGGGGCTACGTTTAAAAGTAGAGTAAACCTCTCCTCAAGATTAATCTTAGCTTTTATTAATTTATCAGCGAAGTCTCGAGGAAGAAATATCTCTATTGGTATTTTTTGTACTACCTTGGAAGGCACACTACGACACGGCCTACCTGATATATAACTAAGTGGTTACCGTAGCCTGAATATGCTTGAAATACAAAGAGTATCGCTCACACGTTGCTGCTACCGCTGCTATTACAGCAACTCCACAGAAGCATACTTGGGGTCCCCACTACCTTGCAAAAACGTGTAATTAGTAATTAGTTTATATTGTCATATATACTTAGTCTGGCCATAAATACTGTTACATTTAAAATAAACAAAATATTGCATTTGAATTTGGAATCTGTATGTATGTATGTATATCTTCACGCCAAGTCCCTTGCCGGGTAGGCAGCGAGAACCGAGCGCCATAAGACGCGGTCCTTGCATACTTCACTCGCTTCTGTGACATTCATAGCTCTTTTCATGCACGTTCGCCGATTCCTGGGGCTTCTGACATCACCTTCTGATAAAACACGACCAATTTGGTCATGGTAGGTTAGTCTCGGCCTTCCTCGGCTCCTACATCCTTCCACTTTTGCATTGTATATATTTGGAATCTGTTATTTTTATATGATTGTTCATTGAGTTTTCTCATTTTGGCGCCAATACATTGTACAATATTTTGCGATATTAAAATGGAGTGGGGTGATAAAGAGAACCGAATCGCTGTGATTGCATTACAAATGCAATTTTTTAAACTCTCCATACGCTTGGCATTAGTAAAATGTTTGTGTACCGGGCTATTAGTAGGTACAATGAGACCTCCTCTATTTGTGACAGAAAAAGATCTGGCGGTCCACGTAGTGTTCGTACGAAAAAGGTGGTCAAAGCAGTAAGGGAAAGAATTCGAAGAAATCCTGTCCGAAAGCAAAAGATTTTATCTCGGTAGATGAAGATAGCACCCAGAACCATGTCGCGTATTTTAAAAGATGACTTAGGACTTGCAGCCTATAAGAGACGTACTGGTCATTTCTTAACTGATAATTTAAAAAAGAATAGGGTGGTAAAATCGAAACAACTACTGAAGGGGTACGCAAAGGGAGGTCACAGAAAAATTTTGTTTACGGATGAGAAAATTTTTACAATGGAGCAATATTTTAACAAACAAAATGACCGTATTTATGCTCAAAGCACTAAGGAAGCTTCCCAATTAGTCGACAGAGTGCAACGGGCACTATCCGACTTCAGTGATGGTTTGGTGGGTTATTAGCTATGAAGGAGTGACTAAGCCATACTTTTGTGAAAAAGGTATCAAAACATCGGCACAAGTATATCAAGATATCATTCTTGAGATGGTATGAACCTTCTTAACAACACCATGTTCAATAATCAAGAATGGTCGTTCCAGCAAGACTCGCCGCCGGGTCATAAAGCTCGGTCTACGCAGTCTTGGTTGGAAATGAACGTTTCGGACTTCATCAGAGCTGGCCGTCGTCTAGTCCCGATCTAAATCTGCTGGATTATGATTTATAGTCAGTTTTATAGAGTACAGCTTGCTCTAAACGCCATGATAATTTGGAGTCCCTAAAATAATCCGTAAGATTGGCAGTGAAGAATTTTCCCATGGAAAGAGTGCGTGCTTCTATTGATCTTCTATGGAGACCACTTCGAATAAGCTTTTTATATTTTAAATTGTTTTATATTCATGTATTAAACTAACACACTGTAAAAGTAATAAATGTTATTTACAATAGAAAATATTATATTTTCTTTGTTTCAGTATTAATGGCAAGACTAGGTATTTTTATTTTAGGTATGTATCTATGGACCCGTGTTGAAAAACCTGTTGTCTAAGATAGATGATTATTATCTCTAATTTCACGGGTTTTAATCCCGGTCATTTGATAGGCGTGCGCCAGGATATGAATCCAACGGGTAGAGGTCCCTTCGAAAAGAATGACGTAATGTATTATACCCGCCGTGACTTCAGGGGATATTAATCGAATAATATATCCATGGACAGGTCACGGCAGGTATTGGGACTATTGGAAATGTGTCGGAAAAAAGCGGGCTATTAAAATAAGATCTGGAGGTTTTCTCTCTGGAACACTCGGGTACCCGTGGTGTCGTTACTCACCAACAGCTCGCCACAAGCTGCCCTGTGGGGATTAAAATTATTAAAAAAAATATGTATTAAAAACCCAAGAAAGGGAGGTGGAGGTAATTTCCAGTCGGACTGTTTTAATACGCTCTACCTTTTTTACTGGAACCTCGTTTGTTACATAGTAGGGAGCACCACGTGCAGGTCCGATTGGCTTGAGCTCTATTGTTGATATTGAGCCACTTACGCCCCATGTTATGTAATATGTATATGAAAAACTGCGTATAACTGTCGCTGAAACGGGAAAAGCTCCTTTGAAATTCGATAAAATGTATTTGAGTTTGAGCAAAGGCTATATAGTCTGCGCATTTTATTACCTAACTCGGTAGGTCACAATAGGAATTTGCGCTGTCGCCGCCACTCGTCGCACGTGTCAAGGGGCGATGCTCTGCTTCATGAATATAAACGAACACTTCTATTTGTGTCCAACGCCGACCCGTATTCAGTTGATCAGAAGTTCACAACTTGAAATGTTATATCTAGTTATGTTCTTAATGTGCTATAACAATTTCTTTAAAATAATTTACATTCAATTTGATCTAATCTACTTTATGTGCTTCCGTCACCAATTAGTTCATGGAACTAGCGTCGGCCGACACCCACCCATTACTGTTAGTAGATGCAACATGCTGCCGCTACCATGGCTGCTCTGGTAGTCTCTACCTCAGCTGCTGCGATCGTCCTCGAGATTGCTCGCTATCCGGAACAGAAACCGCATGCACCCGCCACTGTTGCTGCCATGACTGCCCAGGTCGTTATGCGGCATGGGTTTCGCCTTTCCACGAGGCATCTTCAGACGCTGTAGATGTTAGTCGTTAGAATAACATGCTACAAAACTTGTTAGCATTAACTAATTGTCGGTGAAAGCGCACAAAGCAGGTTAGACCAAATTGCATGTAAATCTAGCTTTCGCAAAATAACGTGGAATCTACGAGTATTAACTATTTAAAATAATTACTTACAAAGATTTAAAATCCCTGGATACTAACTCCGGTAAAGTATAACATCATCACATTCGTATGGGATCAAACATACACTAGAAGCCTATTTGAATAGAAGTAATTGAATTTGAGACAAAAAGTTCGAGGTGTAAGTGACCACGCTGTGATGTTAGGGTCAAATCCGACCTCATTGACGCGGACCTGACTTTGAGTAGAGTTATCTCGAGAGTTTTGGTGTTTGCTCCGCTTTGAATGCTTTGATAAAGTTAACAAAATAGCTTTGCACATTGTCCATATATTTTTCATCATCATTATCTATGAATATTCTTCGTATTTTATTACACTTGTTTGAATTATTAATACATATCAAAAATTTATAAGGACGGATTAGGGATGAGTTGGTTCCGTATCGCAAAGATATCACCATGACATTACAAAGCCATCCCTAACACATATCTTATGAATACGAGAATTCCATTGCAAACGTCGCACCCTATGAACGTATTATGTCTATTATACATATGATACAGTATGTCTATTCTTCAGTAAGACTATGCTATTTAGTGAAATTACCATTTAGTTGCACAGTGACTACGTAAAGAAGATTAAAACGCGATACAATAACCCCGAGAAAAATCCTCCCTTCAATATTAAGCTTATTCATGATTAATTAATTAGCATTCTGAGCGCTAGCTGACATTTTTGTGTACGAACTTGAGGAATGTACCTGATGACATGACAGAACGGAAAATTGAAGATCTAGACATTCACAAGTTATGAATAACAACTTTTTATCATGTGATATGTATTTACTTTATGTATTTATTTACGGACATTTTTGTCCGCTAGTAAATTATATTGATTTTCGTATTTAATGAATAAAGTAACTGAGTATTTCAAAAATTGTAATTCTGTCTAGCACAAAATCTTTAATATTAGATTGAAGTCCACACATTCTGCTTATTAATTTAGCGATATAATATTTTTTTCCAGCACAAAAGAAATTAATTAAAAGTTATTAAATTGTGATATTCATTGCCGGACAACAAATATGCTTATTATGATTGCAGAAAAAAAAGATTCAATGTCTGTTTGATGTTTCGTAATTAGACACTTTGTCTCTAATAATGGTATCATTATTTTTATGGAATGAGTATTTGTTAAACGACGAAGAAGATATACAATGCAAAAGTGGAAGGATGTAGGAGCCGAGGAAGGCCAAGACTTACCTACCATGATCAAATTGGTCGTGTTCTATCAGAAGGTGATGTCAGGAGCCCTAGAAACCGGCGAGCGTGCATGAAAAGAGCAATGAATGTTAAAGAAGCGAGTGAGGTATGTAAGGATAGAGTCGCGTGGCGCTCGGTTCTCTCTGCCTACCCCGTAAGGGATTTGGCGTGAAGTTATAGTAGTAGTACTATTTGTTAAATTAATATTTACAATACGAGGAAGTAAGAGACTCACAGTCAACTCTAGAGCCAAAACCCACCTCATTTGCGTGCATGCATACATATCATCACGCCTGTCCCTCATCGAAGTAGGCAGAGACTATGGAACGCCAGGTGCATCGATCCAAACATACCTCTCTCGCTTCTTCCACACTACGGTCTTTTCTACGGCGTTCATCTTACTTTCATGCTTCTTCTGCCATACCCAAGTTTCACAGCCGTTCATCAAGCTTTGCGTTAATAAACGTGACACTGGTAATGTCTCCATCTTACATTGTATTATATTCGCTGATGTATTCCTGGGGGTAGCAGTTTTTTTTATCAACTTCGGGAAGCATAGTACAAGCATACGGCCCATTCGATGTAAAGTGGTCATCGTAGCCTATGAATCCTTGTAATACATTAAGTACTACTGGCGCGATGCTACCTTCGCTGCTAACACAGCAATCTCTTAAGAGCTTACTGGTGACCTCACTCATACGCAGGACCTAAGAGTTACCTCAATAGTATCAGTGGCAACAAGATAGTGAGTGAGGCAAGTGATACTCTTTGCATTGCCAGGTTTCGCAGGCTAAGATAACAATTAACAGGCAGTCGGTATTCCTGTTTGCTGACTGAAATTATCTAAGGAATAAATATTTTTTTGCTGTAACTCACAAACAGTTTGATACGGTGGACACTTAGAACCCGGCCAATATTATATATGTTAAAGTAATGTTTATCCTAATAAAATCTGCATACAGAAATTCATACAACAGATCCCTTGCATGCATATTCAATAGATCTTTGTATTCGAATAGACATGCCTTATCAATTATTCTCATTTGTACCCTCGGGGCCTGATTTGGGACGGGAAAATCAATATACTATCTACATGTATTAAGAGATAGCATATTGATTTCTAGGTTATAAAAATACATTGTGAATTTTACCGCCTTTACCATGGTGAGTGCTCTAAAGAGCTGTTTTCCTTAATTCCACACTCTCCCTTCCGTCATAGAACCGTCCAGTAGGCTGATTCTATTAAAAAACTGCAACTGCACTGCAGCGCGGCGTGTGTCAAAATGCGTACATTTTGACGGTTCGTTAAACGTCGCTGCTGTCAGATCGCTTGACGAAACGTAATTCAGCGCACCACTATGGTTCGAGGGGTAAAGTAAAACGCACAGCTATTACTGGCTAATTCACGGATCAACATCACTTTACTTATCGTCTTATTGGTTAAAATTTCTATTGGTCAGTAGGCTCGAATCGCTGGGCTATTTAGGCGTTAAAACACGGCGTTTTTGTGTTTGCAGGGTTGCCTTTATGCGTCGTCAAGTAGTTTATTGCTTTGTGTCTCAAGAGAAGACTTAATGCGGCTAAATTCATACATCATTAAAGAGAAATGATCTCTAATCCGCAATTTAATAAAATACAAAACAAATTAATATAACCGCCTTTGCTCCCAAAGGCGACGCGAAATATAATATTTATGTTATATTTTCACAAGGAAAAAGTAATGCCAATAGAACAGAAATTCAATTATTCATTTTTATTATTATTGAATTTCTTATAATCAGTGAGAATGAACCGGTATAGTGAACAACAGGTTCCCGGTTCGAATCCTCGCATGTACCACTTCGCGTTTTCGGATTTATGCACAAATCTGTGATTATCACGTGCTCAGCGGTGAAGGAAAACATCATGAGGAAACCCGCTCGTCCAAAAATATATATTTCGAAAGACGTGTGACCTTACCTAAAATGGTTGGTTTTCCCTCCGGGTTGCGGAGGTCTGACGGCAGTCGCTCCATGTAAAAATTAGTATCTTCGCCAAATCTTTAGGGTTAGGTAGCGGGCTCCGCCAATTCTAATGGATTAGGAAACGGGGTAACGCTTAGAAGAAGATAATTATTGAATTTCTATTGAAAATATAAATAATCAATAGGTAGATAATTACATTTCATACCATTAACCGAAAATTGGCTATTCACCTACGTTTACATCAGCTTTTAACCTACGGTTATGCAATAACATATTGTATTTAGAAAAAATAATTTGGCAGTCAATTATCCGTCGCGTAATGTAAACAAACATAAACAGACAGTTTTGGGATTGTGAAATAGTGCTTATTATTAGTTTGAGCATGCTTGTAAGCCATACTGGTATGGAATATAATACGCAAATATAAGCAATAAAGCATTACATTTCATGGTAGTAATTGAAAATTATCCCTTTACATTTGCTATTAATCTATGTATGATTACATATAGCATGGTTAGCAAAATTAATTTAGCAGTCAGTTATCCATGTAGTGACAAAACAATTACAGGTATAAACTATGTGCATGTTATGTACACAGGAGTTTGCGAATAGTTGGAGAATGGGGTCCAAATATAATTGAAAACCTAATTACTGTGGCCACATTTTTTTCGTCTTTAATTATATATGTGCAATACAAATTATATCAATAAATATTTTCATCATTGCTGATGCCATTGTCCGAAATCAGTAGGCGTATTCACATTATCTCGAAGTACTATATTCGAGTACGAATCGACAAGTTATCAGTTAAAATACATGGCTTCTAAGTGAAAACTTCGAATCTGTTTCAAATATGGTTTTCCGAGGCAGTCCGAATAACCACACACATCTGTTTCTTTTTTCAAATTTAAAGTAGTAAGAAATCGACGGGATCGGCTTTCAGTCTAGATATGGTGAAGGTGTTCGATCGGGTCGCTACGGGCTATAAATCGTACGGGCTGCCCGTGGCTTTGTGATAATGGATTGTCAATTTCTTATTCACTAGATGCACAAAAGCCATTATTGATACTTACTATATAGATATCAACACTAGTGCCATACAAGGGACATTAACATGCAGTAGAAACAGCGTCGGTGGTTGATGGCATTAATTTCTTTGCTGACGACAGCACCGAGGACCCTTATTATACAGGCCGTAATTAGTTAAGTCCTTACTATCCCTTCACTATGGAGAAGAACCGCGATCAAATTGTATCTGAAATTGATCAAATTGCATCTGAATACAAAAAGATAGATCAAATTGTATCTTTCACTTCTGTAACACATTTCTTACTATCGCTGACAGCATAGTGATTAATTTCCAGATTAATACAGCGGAAAAACACTTAAACTCGTTACTTTAACGACAAATTTATGTCGCACAAGTCTTAAATCATACCGCACGAGGAATACTGTAGTCCCCTGTGGGCTGAAGTACCTGGATACTAGCTAGGATCCTGTAATTCGGTTCCGAGATGTGATGGGAGAATTGTCGACGACCCTGAGCTTACACAAGCTATTGAGCCCTTAACTTTCCTCTCCTCGAGTGATCTTCGGATTGTACGATTGATTGTAATGGTGTATATTCCAAGGAGCTGTATGAAAACTATAGTTTTGTTCTACAGTCATATAGCTCGCTATTGGTGGGGAATTCATTCCCTCACGCAAGAACCTCTATGCTCGCATATCGCGCTTCCAGAAAGGTTTTGATCCCAGAACTCTGTAATTGTGAAATAAGGCCCCTGTCGAAGGTTCCTTGTTACGACAACATGAGGTTTTTTCAAACAAGGCGTCAAAAGGTTTTTACAAGCCTCATGACCCTGATGTTGCAAGTATTCACAGGCAATGGTAACTGCTACCATCAGCAGACCATTTACTATTTCTCACATTAATGGCAACCATTTATATCTATATAATAATAATAATAAATTTATTCAAGCAATCACAATCTTAAGTATGTACACAAATTTTCTTATACAAAGTGGAAGAAAAAGATCATGTAGGTAAAAAAGCAAAGTAGTTGGTTTACTAAACTATATATCTATTAATTCTTTGCATTATTGAATCGAGTGTTCAATATTTTGCAATGGTATAGAAATTTGTTACATATTCTGCACATTGTGGTAAGAAAGTGATAATAAATAGTAGTTTTAAGAGAGGTAGGACGCTCTGGTGAAGAACCTCCACCTCACAGAAAACCGCAGCCAAATACCAACTTCCTAGAGGGTTGTAGTGTTCCTGTGTGTGAGTGAGGTCACCAGTAAGCTTCTAAGGAGTTGCTCTGTTAGCAGCAGAGAAGGCATCGCGCGAGTGACACTACGTGTATTGCAATCGTTTATAGGCCACGATAACCACTTTACATCAGGTGGCCCGTGTGTTGTATGCCTCCCGACGTTTGACAAAAAAAAAATGCAATAACAAGCTTTGTTTACAAGAGAGAGAGAAACGTGATATTTTTTGTAAATTATTGGATGTATAAAAAAATCACATCCTCTCTCTGTCTTATATACCAAACTTATTGTTGCATTTTTTTTTTCTGGAAACTAATAACGGTATAGAAGAGAATAATACATAAGCAAAGCTGCGAGCATCAACATGCAATATAATCTAAACATAGTATCTGCAATGCTCCACCATTGCATTTTGCATTTCTCTTCCAATCCGAAGTCTCCATAGAGAATTGGCTTTTCTATGAATTTGTAGACTCTCGGAAATGAAACCGAATTTTGTAGTATGTCATCTCTCTTGGGTTTGTATCAAGGTCTGACGGCTTCGCCGATTTATTTTTAAATTTTCTTCAATAAACTTATTAAATGTATTACTGAACTACCTTTGACACAGTGAAATTTGTTGCCTAAGAGAGGTAGGGCGCATCAAAGGAGCTCCACGGCGAAATTATCTTTACTTCACAGAAAACCGCAATCGAAAAACAAGTATTTGAGGGTTGTATTCCTGAGATTATTTGAGGTCCTAAGTAGTTGCTTTGTTAGCAGCCGGGTGCATGTTTCTGTTCCAGACGGCGGGCAATCGCGATGACGACCACAGCAGCCGAGGCAGAGACTATTGAAGCAGCCATGGCAACGACGGCATGTTGCATCTACTAACGGTAGGGTGCCTGCCGGCGCTAGTCCACGTGAAGTAATTGGAATTACACAAAACAGGTTAGATCAAATTGCATGTAAATTTATCTGTCTGCCGGTGTGTTTTTGATAGACAAAGCTTTGACGAGCTCGGTGGCGCAGTGGTGAAACGCGTTGGTACGCTGCTTTGACACCAACGCTCGTGGGTTCGATTCCCACACAGTACAAACATTTTTGTGCATGAACATGTCTGTTTGTCTGGGTCTGGGTGTTTCCTATGTATAATAAGTATGTATTTACAAAAAAAAATGTATTTACGTATGTTTGTCAGTTGTCTAGTACCTATAACATAAGCTTCGCTTACTTCGGGGCTAGGTGGCGCTGTGTAATTTGTGCGACAATATTTATTTGTTTATTATATTTATTTATTTATATATTTTAGATATTTCTTCTTCTTCTTAGCGTTGTTTCGTTTCCTAATTCATTAGAATTGCCGAGGTCCGCTACTAAATCCTAAGAATTTGGCAAATTTACTGATTTTTACATGGAGCTACTGCCATCAGACCTCCACAACTGAGCGAAAACCAGATCATTCTTAGGTAAGGTCACACGTCTTTCGAAATATAATTTCTTGAACGTGCGGATTTCCTCACGATGTTTATCTTCGCCGCCGAGCAAGTGACAATCAACAAATATGTACAAATATATACATGAATTCGAATACACGAAATTGTTGATACATGCCAGGACTCGAACCGGGGACCTGTAAGTCACAAGGCCAGTTCTTTCTTCACTAAACAATCACTGCACTTAATAATACAAAAAAATAATACGAAAAACATTATCTAACTCTTCTCATTTCAAATTTGGACGTAAAATTTTAATAGTAGCGTACTGTTGGCATGTTTTTGTCAACAAGTTCTTTTCTATTCAGTTTATATCAGTTGGCAAAAGCAAGTAATTTATAAATGAAACACCCCACTCTACATTAGTATGTAGATGCCGTCTATCGTCGGAATATTCACAAAAATATAAAGAAAATGGTCTATTTATTCTTGCAGCAGTGTAGGGGGGTCAGTGATGCGTAGCGAGCATCATGATTAATATGAGATCGGGACTTCCCTATGGTTTATTGCTGACTGTTCCTCAGTAATGTATGGTTCGACTTTGATATAGGGTGGGTGAACGTCAATATATGTTTATAAGATTGAGGGTAATTTAGATAGATGTGTAGAGAAGTGTTCCCAATAATTAAAATTTATGATTTATCATTTAACGTCGAATAATGTTCACCTAGGGATGACAGGATTATGAATATTAATTCAAATCATGAATTCATGCCTATATTATATATACACAGTTTAAATATTTTATGTGCTTCCATTACCAGTACACACAATTTACTGTAGACTGAATTGTAAATTTAAAATTTGATTTCCACAACGTATTTGTGTGTAATACAAATACGTTGTGGAAATCACTAATGGGAGTCACACACTGCATAGTGGAAGTATACAGATACCTTATCGTATCTGCATAGATACGATAAGGTCATATAGCTCTCTACGAAATTCAATGAACTAACTCACACTACGCAGATAATTTATATTTTATCGCACACACTGCATAGTGTGTGACTCCCATTACTAGTATTTTGTGGAAGTATACAGAACTATATATATATATATAGTAATGGGAGTCACACACTGCATAGTGGAAGTATACAGATACCTTATCGTATCTGCATAGATACGATAAGGTCATATAGCTCTCTACGAAATTCAATGAACTAACTCACACTACGCAGATAATTTATATTTTATCGCACACACTGCATAGTGTGTGACTCCCATTACTAGTATTTTGTGGAAGTATACAGAAAGGATACAGATACCTTATCGTATCTGCATAGATACGATAAGGTATCTGTATTATATAGCTCTCTACGTAATTCAATGAAGTAACTCACACTGCGCAGATAATTTATATTTTATCGTAAAGTATCATCATCATCTCAGCCCGTATTCATCCACCGCTGAACATAGGCCTCCCCTCTAGATTGTCATTCGTCTCGATCTTGTGCCACCTACATGCACCTGCACCTGCAAAGTATCTGTGAGCACCGATATATATCGAAAGATAATGACAATATTATCTGCTTGTACAATTTTGACGAGCTCGGTGGTTCAGTCGTGAATGACGCGACTTTGACAACAACACTCGTGGGTTCGATTCCCACACAAGGCAAACATTTGTGTGCATGATCATGTCTGTTTGTGTGCATGATCTTGGTCTGGATGTTTTAAGAAAGGTAGGGCGCATCAAAGCAGCCCGTCTGAGGACGTACCTCCATCTCACAGAAAGCTGCAGCCAAATAACAGCTCCCTAGAGGATTGTTGTGTTCCTGCGTGGGAGTGTGGTGACCAGTAAACTCCCAAAGAGTTGCTATGTAAGTAGCAGAGGAGGCATCGCGCGAGTGATACTTACTATATCGCAAGCGTTAATAGGCTACGGTACCCACTCTACATCAGGTGGGCCGTATGCTTATATGTCTCTCGACGTAGTATAAAACTATATATATATATATATATATATATATTTGCAGATAACATATTTGTAATATGGCATAAAATTTTATCTGCAGATCAATACAGGATGATCTGTGATGAGACGGTAACAGTGTTTCATTTACAGCATTTTATAAATCTTCTCAGTTCATTTGTTTCTCTAAACACAGAACTACAGATTTTATTTAAGGTTCCGGCGCTATCTATTTTTTGGAGGCGTTCAACACATTTTCAGCAAAAACTTAGCACATAATTTTCAATTTGTGATTATTTAATCATAATTTTTCATTATACGTATTTTATTCTTAAGTATAATAAGTAAAATGAATGTACACCCATTCACTGTAGGTAGTAACACTCTGTATAACCAAGACGTACTAAAAAACAGGTCTAGTATGTTGGAGGGTTTGCGAGTGAATGTATCATATCGTATATTATACTCGTAGTATATGCGTAGTGTGTCATTCGCGTCACACTTAAATATATGATCCAAGGGGTAGTAATAGCCCAGTAGACAAAGAATTGTCCTTTTGATCCTCAGCATCGACTATCGGTATATTGATGAACCAGTCCCCAATTCGAATCCTGGCGTGTACCAGTAAATTCGTATTTTCTGATTTATGGACATACTTGTAATTCTGGTTCGTGGAGATCTGACGCCAGTTACTCCATTTAAAAATTTGTATCTTCGCCAAATCCTTCGACTTAGGTAGAGAACGCCGCTAATCCTAATGAACTAGGAAACGAGATAACGCTAAGAAGAAGAAGAAATGCTGCTATCCACGGTTGAGTCGCGTGGAATTTAGTTTTTCAAATTTAAGCAGAAACTTAGCAATAAAACGTAGCCTAACTCAATACGTAAAATAAATGTAGGTGCCTTGTATAAGCTCTCACGGTGTAAAATTTCAGTAGATTTGGCGTAATGCCATTAAATTTAATTTTATTAAATATTTATATTATAAAAATATTTAATAAAAGCCATCAAGCGTAAGATGAACTTGCGTATCGAGGGTTCTGCTCATAAAAAGTTACAAAGTTTCGCATCTACCACTTCATAACTTAAAAATAACTAATTTTTAAAATAATATTTAGGAATATCTCCACACGCGGCTTACTAAGACTAAATAATACCTATAACCTCCACTGCATGACTCCTGGCAAACTTTGGTAGATCCACTTCAATCCACTTCCGCTGCGGTCACTCGACAAGTGATCTTCTATTGTTGGAGATAGGAGCGTCTCCACAAGTGATCTTCTTGCGGAGGAGAGCCGTAATCAACTTGTGTGCGAAATTGAGGGTACTTTAACTAAAGTACCCGACTATACTCTAATGAAATAATTCAACCCAACAGAGCGAAATAGTACTTCAATTAACGGCAATAACTTTCGTCAGAGTACACATGGAGTACTGTAGTCACCTTTGCACGGGAGCACTTCCATACCACCTAGGACTTCGTGATTCTGTTCAGAGACGTACTGTAAGAATTGTTGGTGATCGTAAACTTACATGCGTTCTAGAGCCAATATTTGTTGAGAAACACTTTATCTGCCTTCGAGTGTTCTACCGATTTTACTATGGGTTTGATTTTCGAGGAAATATTCGAAACGTGAGCGAATAAAAATGTAAATTATTCACAGCAATGATTTAAAATGTCGATTATCACAAAAAATATTCATATTTATGCATTGTTAATAATGTTACGCTAATAAATATGTTTAAAGTTTGATAGACAATACAATAGTTAAATAGGCAGTTTACTAGGGCTTATTACATGCCTAAACTAGTTTTTTTTTTTTTAATTTTTAATGTAGGCCAATCGCGAGTTCGCACATCCAGCAGGTGTATATCTTCTGCTGGATATGCGAAGATCGGCTTACGTGATCTGTACTAGTTTCTCCGGCGTGGGTTAACCGGAACCTTTTTTTTTTACTTTATTTTCCTTTATTAAGTATTAAAATTTACACAGGTCTGATCTTATTCTATATTACTCATCGTACTAGTTCATAAGCGATGCATTTACACTTAATTGTCTCATGTTTCTTTTTCCATTTGCACTGTTTTACACATATCTATTCTATTCTTATTCTAGGTTTAGGCAACTTGTTATATATAATTCTTATATATTGAAGTGTGTCCTGTTTTATTACTATCTATTCCTTTTTATTACTTTACTGGCAATTTGTATACAGTATTTTATAAACCTATTCCTATTTTCCTTACTTTCTATTATTTTACTTAAGTTTTCTATTATTACATTTTCATTTATCAAATATTCTAATTCTCTCCTTTCCTTTGCATATATTGGGCACTCTGTCACTATATGGGGTACACTCTCTACTTTCTCGGGGTCGCAAGCACACGCCGGGCTCTCCTTACATCTGAACCTATTCAGGTACTCGGAGAACCCGCCATGGCCCGTCAGCACTTGGACCAACACTGGGTCGAGAACAATTTTCCTAACCACCGAGTATGCCGTAGCGGCTTCCGGGAAAAAGAATTTGGTAGTCCCGGCTGTACTGCCAGCCATGTATCGCCGGTTCCATTCATCAATCGAGTCCTTTCGGATTTGTCGCTTGATGAATGAAACCGGGCATCTGTCGTACACAGGCTTTACTTTCCCGAGCGCGGCACACTTTGCAAGCTCGTCCGCCCTCTCGTTTCCCTCCAGTCCTGCGTGGGCTTTTATCCAAAATAGATTTATTATTTTGCCTAATATTGTGCTGTTGTGTATATTAGTCCTCGCGCTTGTCGCTAGAGGATGGAGGGACTCGAGATCCACGACCGTCTGAAGGGCGGACCTTGAATCGCAATAGATGTTGCAGATGTGTGCCCCGCTCTGGAGGGCCAGCTTTGTCGCCTCGGACAAGGCCAACAGTTCCGCCTGATAGACCGTGCAGAAATTTTCCAGTTTCAGCTTCCGGCTGCTGATTTCCGACCCATTGCGCCACGCTGACAGCGCCGCGCCTACTTTTCCCTCGATTTTGCTACCATCGGTAAATATATGTAGCCCTTCGTTGTTATACTGGTCCATTTCCGCACGGTCCGCCAGGCATTTGAACTGCAAACCCCTCCGATACGCAGGATGTGGCGCATCGGTGTAAGCCACCAGCTGTTCCACCCCTCGGTCACCTACTACCCGCCGGGATAAGCCTCTCTTAACTTCGTAAAGAGAGGCTGCTTCGCGGATCCTAATATCCAAAGGAAGCAGCCCGGCGAGTACCAAGGCCGAGTTAAGTGATACCGTTCTATATGACTTGATGATCTTCTGGGCGAATACACGCTGCACCGAATCGAGCTGCCTCCTAACTCCTAACTTGGACGCGACCGATGCCCAGGCACTGGCAGCATACATGATTACCGGTTCGATCACCGCCACATATATGGTTCTGATTATCTCAGGTGTTAGTCCCCAGCTGACCCTTGCTGCCCTAGAAAGTTGCTTGTATAAATTTGAAGCTTTTCTACACACATTTGAAACATGGGCATTGAAGGTCATCTTGTCGTCAATAGTGACACCGAGGATCTTCATTTCACGGACCATTGCTATTGCCACCCCACCCATAGTCAAGAGTGGTGAGTCATACGTCAATTTGTTGGTAATCAACATGGCTAGGGTCTTATGTGCCGCAAATTTGAGTTTATTTTTGACTCCCCACTCCCGAACACGGGCGAGTGCGGCATTTGCCCGTCCCTGAATCGCCAACGCGGTGTCACCCGAGAAAATCAGAACCACATCATCCGCGAAGGCTTGGCAGTGGACTCGCCGGTGCTCCAACTCCTTCAACAATGGATCCAATAAGAGGTTCCAAAACATTGGCCCTCCAACTGAACCCTGCACACAGCCCTTGGTCGTATCCACCACTGATTCCGAGCCAGCATACCTCACGCGCACCTTCCTATCCGACAGGTAACTGTCAACCAGTCTTCTGATGTTAATCGGGCATTTTGTTTCCGCCAACCTACACCTTATTGCTGGCCACCAGGCGCCATCGAAGGCCCCCTCTATGTCAAGGGATACCAACGTTATTAATTTTTTCGCTTTTAGCTCCTGTTTAATATGTTGCACCATGACACAGAGGGAGTCCTCGGTGCCGCGCTGCGGCATAAAGCCAAACTGACGACGGCTCATACCCGGTAGGATGTGCCATTTGATCCTTTTAACCATCATCTTCTCGAGGATTTTTCCCAAGACTGGCAGTAAACTAGATTTACACGTGCAGCAATTTCCGAAATCCGTCGTCAGAATAGCTCGATTTCTTAATATCCATCACATTAACTCTTTCTAGCGTGTTTCCTCAATTGCATTCAATTTTAAGGGCTGGAAATTTTATTCTTTAGATTTATATATAAAATTACTTGTAAATTTGATTTTTGCAAAATTACTGCTGAATTAAGTTGTTGCCATTGGCTGGTATGGACGTTTGCCATACCAGAGATAACATCCGCTGATCGCCTACAGCCTAATCAACAATACAGCCCGCCTGAAGCTTTTAACACCAGAGGCATAAATCTTTTTAAGTCTCTCGTTGTAGTGTATTGGAAAACCTCGGTAGCGTTTTCATTCTATAAACGCCTCTGGAACTGCCATAACAAGTGACTATTTTTTTACAATGTGTGAAGGCGAACTACTTGTTTTTGACGTGAATACATCTTTAAAGTTAGCCTTCGTAGGTAATTCAGAAAATTTATGATAACAAAACCGTTTACATCCAAAATCTAATTACACCACTTGATGGCTAAAGAATCAAAGAATTTGTTACGTTGAGCAGTGGAGAAGGGGGAGGGGGGACCTCTGCCATTGTTCAAATAATTTCGCAGCACTGTGCGCATTCATAGTACACCACACAATCTTTATTACGTATTCATGTAAAAGTCACTACCATGTCCTCGACACAGTCACACCCCGTTCTTTTTTATACAACATTGGATAACAAGACAAATAAGCATACAACCCCCTGATTTGAGGAGACTTTGAACGGTTGCAACACAGGATATGTATGTGGTTTTCGTAAGATTTGTCGGTCTATCCGCATTTATGCGGGCGTATGATGGGTAGTGGTCCAATGAGAAATCCAATGCAATTCCTATCACACTATAATTTTAAATCAACATTTGTAACAATGTCCAGGAAAATACGAAACGAGAGGACAGTCCAAGACGTCGTCACCTGCCGCCGTTTGGACTAAATCTCAATTACTCACAGTGTCGAACTCCTGATTCTGCCAAAGCGCGCCACCGTTCGCGCGCTTTTGTTTCGTTTAAAACATATACTCATGACCGGATGCGACATATAATTATACGTATATACATGCTCACGCATTGCTACCACTGCTGATGACCCAGCAACTCATTTGCAACTTACTGGTAACGTCATTCACTCTCAGGAACACAACATCTCTCTAAGATGTTGTTATATGACTGCGCTTTTCTATGGGGTGGGGGTACTTCCCCAGTCTGCTTGCATGCATCTAACTCTCTTAGTTTAATATAACGACAATCATCAGAGACATGCTCTGTTAGTTCGGGCATGTAGAAATAAAGCAGAAAGAAAGAATTACGAAACAAATATGCAACGCGAAAGTAGAAGGATGTAGGAGCCGAGGAAGATGAAGACTAACCGACCTTACGACTAAATAGATCGTCTTTTATCACAAGGTGATGTCAGGAGCCCTAAAAACTGGCGGACGTGCATGAGAAGAGTTATGAATCTTAATGAAGTGAGTGAGATCCTTAAGGACCGAGTCATGTGGTTCTCTGTTCTATGCCTACCCCGCAAGGGATTTGGCGTGATGTAATGGATAGATAGATAAAACTACTATCACCTATTATCAAAAACAATCTGAATTGACGCTTTTACATGCCCTCGGAAGCTAAGAAGTACGAAATGACTAAACCCACCCATAGATTGGCTGTGGTCGACACTGATATGTGCAACGATGCTATCGGGCCCTTATCAGGAATGGCGACTATTCTGTTGTAAAAGAAAACTGTAGGCATCTTAAAAATCTACTCTGAAAACAAAGTATCATAGTACAGTCGGGAAAACACGAAAAGAGAGGTGATGTACTATTTCGTGTCGAATGAAACAAAGGCCTTTGTACCTACATTATTTTATACAGCAAGGGAGGTCCATCGACACGTGGATTACATATTTAAGGAGTCCTTCATTCTGTTGTAATGAAGCAAAATTTCCCGACGGACTATCTGCGCTCCCAACATATATAATGCAGGAGCTATTAAAACAGTCAATAATTGTCACAACATTATTTTTATTTGTAACATTTGAAAAGTACAGCGTTCCTCTAATAAAGTAAATTTGAGAGTTGACAGCGTTAAAAGTAAACGGATATTTGAACTCAATAATCATAAAAGAATGATAGTAATTACGGGTAAATGTACGGGTAATGTAAATGACTCGAGTAAGCAAGCTTCTTAGAAATTGCTGCGTAAACTCCGTAAGCAACATGCGTCCGATGCTTTTGCTTGTCTTGATGTAGAATCAAATCAGCAGAATAGAATTAAATCTTCATATGCGCTTTCATACAAAGTACGAAATCCGCTGTAGATGCAAGTTACAAATGCCACTAAACCTCCCATTTTATGAGCCCGCATATCTCGTTTTCCTGACTAAATTTTCATCATGAGAATTTTGACAGGTGTGCAACACATTTGCTAGTCTAGTCTAGATATATTCTTTCACTTATGGAATTCCCCGTGTATCAACTAAAATATGACTGTAGAGTATAATTTGTCATCATTATTTTGTCGTATTCGTATTTGTCCACTGCTCAATCTCGGCCTCCCCTCTAGACAATCGTATGCATCCATCGACTCCCTATTAGCATCTTGAAGTTTATTGCTTCATCTAGCGGAGGCTCATCCCATACTGCGTGTGCCAGCACGGGGATGCCATTTGAGAACGTGTCTTCCCTAGCAGTTGTCGATTTAACAAACTATGTGCTTGGCTTCATTTTCCTATGCTATGCAATATCGGTCACCGTAGTAGACCTTAGTTCTACTGCGGATATTCTAATTTCTGATTCTATCATGCAAAAGAACCCCGAGCACAGCTCTGAGCACACTGAGCGGCCTCGAGTTTCCCTATACGGTCCACAGTGAAGGGCTATGTAAATGTACCTAATATGTGCAATTCTTGTAATATAATATTAAAACCGAATAGTGATCTATACGAGACGTACACTGTACCTGAAGTAGACGTAGCCTACAACGACGTCCACTCGAATTGCAGAATTTAGTTACAATTTTAAAATCCTTTCTTAGTAGATGCCTGCATTCTACAAGTAATTTGATGCAATTTTAAATTCCTAAATACAACAATTGCGGCTATACGTTGGTACTTCTAAGGTTCTGTATGGTAGAATGTAAGAAGGAACTCTTCATTTCTTATTTTGTTGTACATGTGTCTGCCTATCTGTATACTCAGACTGTATATGTAGTCCTCTTATCAAGAAAACACAAATGATAACAATTAGGATACATGTAGTGTGCACATAGTCATTGAACTTAGGCAAGAAGCATGGTCTGGAAGCTACAATACAGAGGAAAATTTGAAAATCTTCATTTTGTAGTTACATTCGTCTATTTTCCTAGAGATAAAAATCGATAAGGTTATTGCAGTTGATCTAGAATCACGAAATTTTGTAAGAATCGTAGGCTCCTAGCAGAGGCTTCGAGAAAAGTATTAAGTATAAAGAAAACATAAATCTAATTAGAATTATTTTAAGAAGCAAGGTCTCTGGGCACATGCATAAGAAGACATACAAATTCACAATTCTGCTGTTATATGCATCTGTCTGTATAAATCTCAAAGGAAAGTCTACGGCGTTCTTGCAGTTAATCTAGGATCATGAAGTTCGTTAAGAAACCACACATGGAAATGTGCAAATAATAATATCTTACATTTTAACATCTTCAGACTTGATTTTTAAGAAACTATAGATACGATACTTTCAAAATTGCCAGAGCACAAATACAGGGAAAAATTGAAAGTAGTTACAGTAACTAACATTTTATCTTAAAATTCGGCAACAAGCAATGTCTCATACAAAAGATTACTATTATATTACTATTTTGTACTATTATTACATTGTTTGGTTATTATTTGCCAGAACCATACCCGTTGCAATTCCTGTCAATCCAGCGAATCCAATTCTCTGCTAAAACTGCATCGTGAACTGATTAGGATATCCAGGTGGATGCGTTGGTGAAGGCAGTCTCTAGTTCGGGTGACCAAGGAAGACACAGCACCGTTTATGCACGTAAAATGTGAATAGTTAGAACAAAAGATAAAATGAATTAGATAGAAGATGCTTTTTTGCTTTGTTTTTGACAAACCAAGCGGATAGGTGACATCACAGATAAGTTTCGATGTGTCAGTGCTCAATTGTCTTTTTCTCCTCACGCGTAGTCTCTTACGTGAGAGATTGCGATATTTTAAGATCGAAAAAAGTTGGGAATCACGCAAATTTCAATAAGGGATGTTCTGTATTAGGTTGAAAGAAATTAAAAATTGATTTTATGTGAGTATCTGAATATAGGTGATGAGGTCGTGCAAAACAGTTGGGAGTGTATCCTTTTTTCTCATGGCGTTATACCAGTAAACACTGATATGGTACGCTATGGCATGCACAGGTAAATTTCCGTACCTAATCAAAAGGATCGGAATAAGTCTTATTGACGAGCTCGGTGGCGCAGTGGTGAAACGCGCTGTTACGTTACTTTGACACCAACGCTCGTGGGTTCGATTCCCACACAGTACAAACATTTGTGTGCATGAACATATCTGTTTGTATTGGTCTGGGTATTTTCTATATATAATAAGTATGTATTTACAAAAAAAAATGTATTTACGTATGTTTATCAGTTGTCCAGTACCCATAACACAAGCTTTGCTTACTTTGGGGCTAGGTGGCGCTGTGTAATTTGTGCGACAATATTTATTTATTTATTTATATATTTTAGGTATTTCTTCTTCTTCTTAGCGTTGTTTCGTTTCCTAATTTCTTTAATTGTCCGGCAATATTTATTTATTTATTTATTACTCCGCAATGTCGAGGAAAAGCATTCGGTTATAAATTACAAAGATTCTTGCTGTTTTGTGAATCTGAAGAAAACATTTACATGGATTGAAATTGAATTGGATAAAAAACCATCCTGTTGATCAATTGTTTCTCGATTCAAATCTTAGCACGTAACCACTAAATTCGTGTTTTTAGATTTATGTGCATATTTGTAATTTTCATTTGCTCAGCGGTGGAGGTCTGACGGCAGTTGCCATGTAAAGTATCTTCGCAAAGTCCTTAGGTTTAGGTTACAGATCCCGCCAATCCATTAGTAGATATAAAGTCGGGAACTTTATAGTACACGGGTATTTAAATTTTATACATGAATATAGCTAATTTATATAATATATAAATTAGCGCTCGGTTCTCTCTGCCTACCCCGCAAGGGACTTGGCGTGAAGATATACATACATACATACATACATGAATATAAATTCTAAGTATACGTGGTACGTAGAAATATGCTATAGTTATCATGTCGTACACGTGTTATTTTAGAATCCATTGTACAATCACAACGAGTAGAATGCACAAAACGAAACATAATCTTAAACTTAATTACATTATTATTTCATAACACTTAGAAGTTATGTTGTGAAAATTTATGGGGCATTAATGTAAATCCCGTGAATACGATTATCGTTTTTAATTATAGAATCAAAATTCAAAGTTATACATAAGTAATTAGGGATTTGACTACATATACAAAAGTAATAAAAAAGGAGTTTAACAAAACTATTATAAGATCTTTTTGATCATATTTCTACTGTTCTGTAACCTTAGTATCGAATTTTAACAAATAAACTTAGAGAGGCATTTAAGATTGCCCATGATATGGCACTTAAATCACGGATTTAAATGCCCTTCGTTAAAATAAATGAAAACACCATGCCATGATGGAACTGTGATTCATGGAAATACGGGTGACTACAGAGCGCGCCCAAAAACGTGATGACGCAGTGATCTCATGGATTACAAGCTCTTGATACATACATATAGTTAGATATAATGACTGAGGTAAACGCCCGGGAAAATAAGGCTTTTGTCCGTTGTGGGTTACCCCTCGGCTATGAAAATATCACCCGTTTTGAAGAGATCTTATCTCAATAGTGACAAAAAAATGAAAGTGATATTGCTACTAGCAGTGCCAATTTGTTAACCCGTACATCTACACACCTTGCTTACAAGAAATTATGTTTGCAATATTTAGTTTGACTTGTAAACCTATACTTTACATCAAAATGCGATCTCATAATCTTGTTAAATATTATTGGCCTACTATACTATTGCGTTGAAAGTCCGTTCGGTCGTGTAATTTCGTCAATTGTGTCACTACGCTGAGGTTTCTATAACATTGAAACTAGCACACCATTAGAAGCATTTTATGTCAAAACCGGCCAGTGTGAAAATATTGCAAGGTAAATGGTGTCTGCTGTTTTAAGCTGGTTTATTGCCACGTGTAATAATCTTTTGCTAAACTAGGCTAAAGCCAAATGCATCAACTTAGTCTTCCGAATGTGACTTCTGCCAATACAGAAGTTCTCATTGGGAATAATAATTTAGAATTTGTTAATAATACTGTGTTTCTTGGGATTACAGTAGACTAGACCAAATTACAATGGGGCCCCCCATATAAATAAACTTGCCGGTAAGTTTATTTATATGGGGGCTCCGCTTCGTATGCAGTTAGGAGAATCAGACAATTGATGGATGTGGCTACTGCGCGCTTAGTCTATTTGAGCTACTTTCACAGTATTCTGACGTATGCTACTATTGTACTACGCGGCTAACACTGAGACAATTTTTACCCTACAAATAAGAGCCATTCGTTCTATTTATAACATCACTTCACTCTTCATTTAGGCAACTGTTCAAAAATAAATATCCTTACTGTTACTTCTCAATATATTTATGAAAACATAATGTATGTCCGAAAAAATTGAAGTCGTTTTCAAATTTCATAGAAAATCTTGGAAGTAAAACTATGTTGTGTATGCCGGTACACCGGCTTGCTAGGACTGGTAGATCTTTTCTTGTAAATTCGATTTTATAATAAGTTGCCTGAAACAGTTCTGTCCTTTCCTGACAATGTATTCAAAAAACACATAAAAATAATCTTTGTAAAAGGGCTTATTATAGACAAAGATGTCTGGAAATAATACAGCACACGCAGCACGAATGAGACGTTCGTTCATGAGCCCACCATGTAGAGGCGCAACATTCTTAATATAAGGCAACTATGTGTAATTTATACGCTTAAACATGCTTGAGGCGAGGCGATACACGAATGTGTTGATATACCCCATATGTAAATCCCTCTCTATGGTGGCGTTCTTTATAAGGCGCATGATAAATCCATCTCATTGTCGTTATTTATTTGAATTGAAGGGCGTGAATGAAGAGGTATTTTATAGAGGTGAGTTATATTATGGGAAATTACAGACAGAAAAGTATAATATTTGATCAATTGCAACTCTATTTAAAACCAATGGATTTTTTTTATAATATACAATACGGTTTCACTACTGGTAAATCTAGTATAGATGCGGGGGTGGCATTGGTTAAGTATGTATTATGTACATTAACATAACAGTGATCACAGGATGCTATCGGAGTTTTCTCTAAAGGCCGCAATGTTAATATGCGGGTGACAATTTATTTGCAGTCGTCGCATTACTTACTCCTTAGTTCAGCCATTAGTTGTGTTAGAAATTAATATGCATTTATTTTTTATAAGGTAAAGTAATATTAATAAAACTCATACGTACATACTTATATAAGTCTCAACAAAAAAAAAACTGATTCTATTCTAAATAGCCACCTATGGCTTAGATACAGGCCTTTAATCTGACTGGCCACGAATCTATGGATTTACGCACTGTTTCCTTGGAAAATTTTGCCACTGCTTGCTCCAGATATTTCATAAGAGACACAATGCAGGCGTGTCGTTTCGAGCAGGCCATGTCCTCTAAAACTGACCATAATTCGTAGTCTAAGGGGTTCAGATCTGAGCTAGACGAGGGCCCGCATTCAGCTCTTATAAAGCCCGGAATGTTGATTTCGAGCAAGGCTTGAGTAGTCCGTGCCTTGTAACCATGTGCAGAGTCCTGCTGAAAAGTCCACGGTACATTTTTAAAAAGTGTATAGCTGAGAGGTTTCACAACACAGTCCAAGACAGTCCCTTGATACACTTTGACTTCACTGCTTTTTCGTAAAAATAAAGCTTTGTTACTCCTTTATAAGACACCCCCCACCAAATTATTACAGATGCAAAATGTACCTTTGCGATCACTTGGGCGGCTTCTTTAGAAATGTGTGCGTACACTTTGTCATTTTGATTGTTGTAGTGGTCTTCAATCGTGAAAATGTTTTCATCAGTAAAGAAGATATTTCTGTGCCTTTCACTTACATATCGGGGCAGAAGGCGTTTAAATTGATCCACTTTCTTCAACTATAAGCGCCGAGCTTCAGGTGGAATAATAAGATTTTTTGTTTCCTAATGGAAATTCGGCTAATTCTGGCTTTAAGAGCATTAACAGCCTTTGTATTTCTAACAGCACGTGGTCGCCCCGATGTTTTATGGTCTTCAACAGAGGAAGTGTTGGTGTATATGTCGATAGTACGATATATGAACATACGGCAGATACCAAGCTTTTGAAGTGTCTTGAATATGACCGACGGCTCCATACCCACTTTGTTCAAAGCAATCACTCCAATCCTATTTTCTTCCATTACATATTGTAATTTGATAATAAACACGAAATATATTAAAAGATATAATTTAAAATATTTAAAATACATAACGGCGGGAAATTCAAAGAAGTTTTTAACATAATAAACGCGTTCTAATTTCAAAATAATTAAGGAGTTGAAAAAAAGAAAAGTTTCTACGTAACAGTATTTATGGCCAGACTAATTAGACCCTAGTCTAGACTATGTGCTCGTATTTTTATTAATATAAGTAGGAATTTATTTTCAATACTATGGTGGAAGGAAGTGATGATTATATAATTTTTCGTAGTTTGGCCACGCTATTTGACACTAGTTGGAAACTTATATTTGTTTTGATAATATTATGTGGTATATTTTGATGACAAGCTGTGAGAACTACATTTAATAATGTAAGTACCATGGGAATTTGTATTCTAAGGATGGTTGAACATTGTCTCAATATTGATTGCTCCATAGCTGTGATATCTAAATAATTTACCTTTAAGTTTTGAATAAGTAACTTTTAAGTAAGACTGCATGCATTTATCAAATCACAATACTCATGAATAATAAAATCTAATCGGCCTATAACCAAATCAAAGACGTAAAGAAGATTAGTTATTGAAATATTTTTGTAAAACATAAAATTATAACTTTTATTATCGTCTTCTGAATTTTATTGCAGTAATGTAATAAAAAACATAGAATCTTATCCTCAATAGTTAGGTAATAAATAATTACCTACACTATGCGTAGAACACATTTGCATTATCTAATTCCGTTGGGCTGTTATCGAGATATCGGTGAAAATACAAGCCAAAAAAAAAAACGTCAAACATAGACCTTATTACTTTTTGTCAAGCTTTTTTCCATGCATTTGACTTAGTTTGATAATTTTAAATCCTGGTTGATATCCAAATAATATAATATAGGCGCTTGGTGGGATTTTTAAGACCTCATAATTATTAAATAAAATAGTGATGTGGAATCTGTACAAGTGCAAGTACATTAACGAACTTATTATTATGTTCAGCGCTTGGCTTTTAATATTTATGAATGCACTCGTACGTGTATATTGTAAAAACAAATAGTTCGAATAACGTAATAAGAGTCTGCAAGCTAGTTATTGCAGCAATGTTACCTACTGTAAAATAATCGATAGTTACATGATTAATATAAATTTGATGGGAATTGCGTAACTTTAAAAAATATTTTTTCATAACTTTAAATAAATAAATATTGTGGGACAAATTACACAGCGCCACCTAGCCCCAAAGTAAGCGAAGCTTGTGTTATGGGTACTAGACAACTGATAAACATACGTAAATACATTTTTTTTTTGTAAATACATACTTATTATACATAGAAAATACCCCGACCCATACAAACAGACATGTTCATGCACACAAATGTTTTTTCTGTGTGGGAATCGAACCCACGAGCGTAGTAGCGTAACAGCGCGTTTCACCACTGCGCCACCGAGCTCGTCTATAACTTTATCATAAAACCTTATTGGTATATATCATAACTAGAATCCATATTACATGTGTTTCATAACTGCATTCCAAAATGTTTAACTATTTACGGCATACTCATCATTTCGGATAAAGTCGATAGGTATGTAATAACTAATTATGCATAATGTTATATATTAAAATATTATAACAAAATTCTCATAACTTAACCAATAAAAGTCATGTATTCATTATTTATTATGAAAATTTAATTTATGTCCCGTGAAATAACTTTGATTGTCATATTATATATATATATATATATATATATATATATATATATTCATTACATTTCAGTTCTCCGCATTTTAGATTATATGTTAAGCCACGATGTACGGTTGTTATTGGTAAATGAGTCGGTAAAGTATGCGTTTGATACGTCATCACGTATGACGTGATGATGTCAAAGACATTAAAAAACAACTCTCTGGTGCGTGGTTATATTTCTACTAAATCGATGAGGTTGCTAGTAAGCACCTGAGAAGTTCTTGTATTAGCAGTGAGGGCGGTAACGCGCGAGCGATACTTCCTGCATTACTACGATTACTTAATAACTACACGGATTGTAAAGGCATAAAATCCTCTCTACATTGTTTATACAAGGAAAATTATGTATTGGCTGCAGTTAGTAAGACATTTTCGTTTCTATATGGCCACTTTCCCAGTCGGGCTGCTTTAATGCGCCCTACCTAAGAGAAGTAGAGCGCATCAAAGGTACATGAAATGGCACTAAAATATTCTTTCCGAATCTGTTATACGCTCAAACTTAAGCAAATGATGTGAGTTTTGAAAGAGGTATTTAACAAGATAAAAAATATTTCCAATGTAGTTTCATCAAAACTCGCATTTTTTTATTAAAATTATTTTATGATTAAACTTAAAACAATTTCTATGAAATAATCAACAGGAAATATCAATGTTGTCAATAAGCGTCAAATTCATAGAAGTTTATTTTACTATTTCATTTCAGATCTTTTATTTATTATTATTATTTTATTTTATTTTTATTCACGGGTATTATCCTGGTCATTTGATAGGCGTGCGCGGGGATATGGATCCAATGCGTAGAGGCCCTTTTAAGAAGAATGAAAGAAGAAGATGTTATGTTGTACACTCACCGAGACCCGCTCCCAAAAATATCGATAGAACCATATATCTATGAGCAGGTCACGGCAGGTATTGGGACTATTGCGAATGTGTAGGAAATGATTAGTCTATTGTAATGAGGTCTGGAGGGATTATTGGTACTGGGTTATTGCAGACGAGTGATGGACATCTGCCATAACTATCATATCTGACTGTTATTTTTGGCAGGCGGTGGCTCGCCACTCACTGGGTGGACCCTAGAAATGCCAGAGGAAGTCGGCCGGGGGCAACACCGATGCGAGAGACTCCGGGGTGTTGAGAAGTGTGCTGCGCTTTCTCCGAAGTTACTCGCGGCGTTATGGCCTTTAACACTTCCACTCCTGGAGCATATCACCTACTAGAGCAATATACTCTATCGACTCCTCTCTGGACGGCCAATGAAGGCAAGCCAGAGCTGAGAGTCCTACGGGCCTTCTTGGATTTCCACTCCGACCGACGAAGACACGCCGGAGACGAAGGCCCTGATCGACTCTCTGGAGCACTCGGGTACCCGTGGTGTCGTTACGCACCAACAGCTCGCCACAAGCTGCCCTGCGAGGTTTATTATTATTATATTTGGCTTTATGAAATATTTATTAAAAAATGATGATATGATGTACCCATTTATGAATAAAATGGGATCCAAAACAATGAAGATATGCTCGAATAAAAATGATTCACAATTAAAGTATTTAAAAAAAATATTCATCAAAACAATCACCACTTTCATTTTAAGGAACACCATTCCTATATATTGTGACTATTATATGAATTCTATATGTTTGTCTGCGCGTTTGTCCGTGCGTTTGTCTGGCGCTTTTTTCGAATATTCGTATTTTGACTTCAGATTCGGATTCAGCATAAAAAAGTGGAGTACGACACCAAGAGTTCAAGAACACCGTTTCTATCTCTTAAGGAACATGGTCAAAATAGCCGAGAAAATAAAAAAAATAATTGTTATATAATTGACGTGACAGGTGTTCCTCTGGCAATGCAAGCTTGCGCATTCTCAACTGGTTTTATTATGAAACCATCTCAAGATTAGTAATAGAAATGGCTTAAAAACACATATTGTCAACTAAGATTTCGTAGGCAGTGAATTAGACTATTATCTCATACTATTTACAAAATTCTGTAGGTCCATTAATATCTAAAAACAACCACTCAAACACTACCGACGCGACGATAAAATCCCACTCAATAGTACTAAGTCAACGAAAATTACTCTTCATTTTCGTGGCCTGTGAAAATTGAAAAATAGAACGCGGGTCCTTTGCCCCACGCAATGTAAACGATGATAAATATAAAAGGGATCGTCAGTATTTGAACTTTTTTACTCCACTTCATAGAGACCAATATGAGGTGTTGTGCAGTGAGTGATCACAATAAAGTTTCTGCGTATGCTCTCGGATAACTTAAAATATTTATGTTGTATGTGTAATGCCCGTGTAACGGATATCGGTTGTTCTGTTACTGTTTATATTACAAACTGAAGATATTTAGAATAACCATTTTCGTAAAATGACCGGATATATGGCGAGATTCTCCTTCAGATTAGAAATTGACGAGAAGTCACTTACATAATCTTTACATCTTCTTCGTATCTGTATTGTTTCTGATAGTAGCAGATAAAAGTTCGAGAATTACTCTGCTTAATAGCAGAATGGTATACGTTCCAAAAAATCTGATTTTTAAATTCGAATGTATAGAATCTCTTAAATTAAAAATTATTGTTTCGTGACTTTAACATAAGAGTTTCATCAGTCTATATCATAACTAGGATCCATATTTCATATGTTGCGTAATCTTATATCAAAATAATTGACTACAAGCCTTACTCGCAATTTTGCACATGACAGGTATGTAATAACTAATTACTATAATGTTATATGTTGTATTATACATTATAACAAAATTGTTGTAACATATCACATTCACTGAAAAAAAACATGAATTGTCGTAAAAATATTAATTTTAATCTTTAATGTGAGCAGAAATGTGTTTAAAATTACCAACTGAGACGACAGAACCCCGGAATTTCATATCTGAACTTAAAGATAAGGATAAAAATCATTTATTTGCCATTAGGCCCTTGCACACACGACTTACATTCTTTAAATTAAATCGTATTGTGTTATCTACCAGCATTTCGAAAATGGCCATAAGCTAAGAAGAAAATTGCCAAAAGATACTTGCCATTATGGGTCTTTTTTCATCATCAATATTATTACTATATATATACTTACATATGTTTGTGAGTATACATATAGTGATAACAAGTGGTACAATAAAAGATATAATAATACACATGCTGAATCATTTCCAAACATCTGTATCAGTTAGATATTCATCGATTCTGTAATAACCCTTCTTACACAGAGTATTTTTGATGTACCTGAAAATATTGTCAGGCAAGGACAGAACTGTAAGGTAATTTATTATAGAATCGAATACATTTTACAATAAAAGATCTACTAGTCTTAGCAAACCGATGTACTGGCATACGCAATCTATTCTTGCTTCTAAGATTTTCACTAGGTGAGGATATTATTTCTTTGAATAGTTCTCTAATTGAGTCCCTGGAGCCCCTGTTTTAAATAGAGCGGATGGCTCTCTTTTGTAATATAAAAATAGTTTCAATATCAGCCGCTTTTCCCAGCAACTGTATACCATACAACATAATACTGTGAAAGTAGCTGAAAGAGACTAAACGCGCAGTAGCCACATATGTCAATTGTCTAATTCTAATAACCGGCATATGCGGTGGAGCTGAGCGTACTGGCCAGTTTTTTTTTATTACCTATCTATCCTTTCTAACCTTTTAACGTTTCTTCTTGAGAATCTTACCAAATTTCATGTATTTTTAGAACGCTGTGAAAATAAGGATTTAGTGGTTTAAATAATAATTATATGTACAACAATAACAGTAATAAATTGCAATTAAATTGGTTGTTGTTAGTAGAAACGTGTTTAAATTTACCAACTGAATGGTATATCGACGGAGCCCCGAAATTTCATACCTAAGTGTAAAAGGTATCTAACCTTTCTTTAAAGGAGTCTATAATCTAACCTTTTGATGTTTCTTTTTTAGGACTTTACCGAATTTTATTTATTTTTACGCTATAAAAACAAAAGTTTGTGATTAAAATAAGAATTATATGTACAACAATAATATTAATAAATAGCAATTAATTTGACTGCCCATTATATGTCAATATTTACGCTTTATGTCAGATACTACGTAAAAGTGGAGTGGATCTTGAAGCTCAGGAAGGCCAAGGCTTACTTACGTATCATAACCAAATTGATCGTGTTCTATCAGAAGGTGATGTCAGGAGTCTTAGAAACCTACGAGCGTGAATGAGAGGAGCAATTAATGTTAGAGAAGGGAGTGAGGTGTGTAAGGACCAAGTCACGTGGACCTCGGTTATCTCTGCCTACCCCGCAAAGGATTTGGAATGAAGTTATAGATATCTATCTATTTTAAGTTGTAGATAGATAGATTTTATTTATCAAAGTTGAAAATTATACAAATAATATCAATATGCCATCGATATAATTATTATATTCATTAATAGGACAATGGAATAGAATTTGAACGCCTTCACAATGACACTGACAGTTGACCTAAAACAATGAAATATGTCAAAAAGTAAAGCCTAATAGTATAAAGGGGAGAACTTTGAAACCGGTACCCCAATTTTTATAGAATTTCGTTAGGTATGTAAGAAAGGAACGTTAATTCAAAACGGTAAGATGCTGTTATTGAAATCTTGCGACTAACCATACGACAGACACTTGACTGTTTTTTTTTAATATTAATCAAATATTTATCGAATTTGAATTGATCATATTTTGTAAAGTATAGTCTTAGAATAAATACGCGTCAATAAAAGTACTAACTCTGTTTAAATTCGGTAAAAATGGTGTAAAGACCGATTTATAAAGGCAACTGGGTTTGTTCGACCATTTTTCTTTGAGAAACACTCGAACAAAGCGAAACGGCTGAGTTGGCGATAACACAGCTGCTTTCAGTTACCACTTATCCCGTCGGTTTCCTTTTAATTTTCAATGTAGGGGAACCGGAGATGGAACCACATAATGGGTTCTTTAAAATTGTCTATTTAAAAGTTTAGTGCTTTGAAAACTTTGCAGGAAATAATAATAATCAATAGATAATTTATGACTTATGATAGGAAAGTCTCCTTAAACTCATGTTGCAGCCGATTTCGTTAACTTAGAAGTAACAGGGCAGTTTCCGGATTTTTTGAACTAACAAGATATGTTCCGTATACATGTTTTATACTTACTTCTCTTTATAATGGTAAAATGTTGCTAAAATACGCATATGGACATTCCATTACGCTGTTTACGACGTTGTTACTTACAAGAAACAAAATATGGAGTTATTGTTTTGGACCAGATAATAATAGGAATCTTATAAATATGTGTTCGACAATGAGAACAGGCCATCAAAAATATGAGGCAAATGAGATATGTGGATAATAATTTGATTGCATTTTCTTCTTCCGCATGCGTCTCATTTACACAATTAGTTAAATATCAAACGGTAAACGATATACGATAAGACGGTTTATTGTTCATGTACACTCAATATGCTCGATGTAGTACTTGATAAACGATTTGATGGAAGGTTATATTATTCGAAGTGTTATAGTTTCTACGTGTCTTTATTTAACAGGCATTCTGATTGAATATCGTCTAGATCCTTACTAAAGGTTGAACAATTTTAATGTTTCTACTTAAGCCTTGGCCTGGGTGGGTATACCCTTTTCGCTACATTAACATTGTTGTTAACTTTATTACAAAATAAATAATCTGAAGCAAAATTAAACTGTATGTAAACTAGTACAAAATTATTGTTCCCGCTATTCTTACCTAATGAAAGGCGCAGGACTTTAGCGCTGGACATACGTCTTGCAAGTACTACCTATACATGGAAGTAACTATAAGCCATAAGATTATCAAGAAATCGTTGTGCTATTAATTTTCTCTTTTATTTTTGACACAGCTAAAGTCATAAAGTCATAATGAATCTATACTGGAAGCGAGATAGCGATGCCATCATCATTATTTCTCGTCGGCAGGTTTTAATGACGCTCTCTGTTTTTGAAAAGAACGCATTATGAAATTGGGCTGCATCTAGTGCACCAATTTTTTATACTTTTGTGCTGCTTTTTATCCAGTTCGTTTCTCCGTACTAGCTTTTTAGGGAATTAAAAGACGCTACACTTTACGTAATTAAGTTACAAATTAATTACGTCTTTTCCATCAAATTTAAACGTTTACTGATATATTGATCTATATTGTCAACAAATTGTCCTCTTATTATTTGGTATTGATTGCTTATTAATTTCAAGGCACAATGTTTTTTCTATGTTTTATCTCTATACTGGATTAATTAGACATACAAATAAGGAACGACAAACTTATTAATCAAATGAAAATGTTTGTTTGAAAAATCAATTTTATTTATACCAAATATTTATTGCAATCGTAATCGGATCCGAACAGTTCTGCTACTATAACAAGGTTGCTAATTTCCTAAATTTTTCTATAGTCTTAAAATACTTAAGCTTCAGTCGCATCATAGTACTTGGAACATTATTGTCTTACAACAAAATTTTATTAGGTAATTTTATTGAGTTAGATCAAATTGCATGTTAATTTGACTTTCGCAAAATAGCGCCTGAATCTATTGACTATGTAAAAAGAAAAGGTATTTTAATGATAATCCACTCTTTCTATCTGTAAGATATACAAAAAGTTTTAAATGGATCGCTCGTTGCGCAACTTTATTCGAAAACTCTTTTCTGTTAAATTAGTGGTGGTCCTCTGTGCCAGCGTTCTGTGGTAAGTTATGTGTTTGCACAAATAGTTTTTTGTTGATCAGGATTAAATACTAAGTTACTCACATGTTACATTCATCAGTTGTGATATACTGTTCAGGTCTAATTGCAATTAAGGAAAATAACAAGACGCGATTCCTACGAAATCAATGTATTCTTGCAACTATTTCTTCTCAGATTCCCCATTACGTTGAGATATACTCAATAATAACTAACAGTGCACGGTAGTGGGCTTCACTTCTATCGCTATATTACTAGTTTATAGCTCACTTCTATGGAGAGAAGAATAAAATGTCATTACTTTCTTTCTTTAGTAATGAATTAAAAAATAATATTCGTAATGCCTACTAATTTCATAGGATTAAATTCCTTGTGAGTTTCATGGCAGACATCATTTTATACCCGGGACTGCAATAAACTTGATTGTTCATTGTCATTTTGGTAGTTGCCGGTGAATACTCGCTATATACAGGAGACAAATGATAGGCTTATTTTTTTTTTTATTATATTATATTATATTATATTATATTATATTATATTATATTATATTATATTATATTATATTATATTATATTATATTATATTATATTATATTATATTATATTATATTATATTATATTATATTATATTATATTATATTATATTATATTATATTATATTTTTTATTTTATATTTATAACTTGTTTCTTATTTATATAATTGTAACTAAATAAATGGATTTGTTATTATTGTATTTCAAGTCTATGATTACTGGAATCCATAGATTGGATGGATTCATGGGTTAACCATACTATTTGAATTACATTAAATCAAATTGAGACTACTAATTTAATCATATATTAATCTATATTCACTCAATTTCAAATATTTCAGCACACGAACAGATATGTGTATTGGTCTGGGTGCTTCGATGTTATTATGTATGTATTCGTAGTAAAAAAAAGTATTTGCGTATGTATGTTAGTTATAATAATACCTTTTATATGGCAGCGAAGCGTGCTCGGTACTTGAGTGACACAAGCAGGAGCCGCGTGTCACGGAGATGAATATGTTACGCTCGGTGGCGGAGTAACGCGGAAGTATCGCGTAAAGAACTTCCGCATTCGCTGTAGCCTACATGTCCGTGATATAGCAGATAAACTGTAAGATCGTCACCTATGCTGGTACGGCTACGTCTTATGAAAACCGGCTAGTTACGTGGGGAATAAATGTCGGGCCATGCCACCTCCGCCTAGTCCCAAAGAAGAGGCCAAAGAAGGGCTGGCTTGACGCCGTAAGGGACGACATGCATGCCAATGGTCACAGTAAGCGATGCCGAAGACCGGGTACCCTTAGAAAGTGAAACGCCTTATCTGCACATGTGTTTCCTCCTTCCTACAATATGGGATCCTTCAAAAGGAGCACGAAGAAGCACCTTGCGGTCCAGCATGGCACCATCAACTGACAGGACACGTAGTCTTTTGTCAGTTGCCGCTGCGATTTGGGCTCCTCTTTCTCTTACCATCAGGTGAAGCGGGGCCAATATGCTGAGCTTATGTAAAAAAAAGTAGTTTCTAGGGCTCCTAACATCACTTTCTGATAAAACACGACCAATGTAGTCATTGTATGTCTGTCTTGATCTGCCTCGGCTCTTACATCCTTCCCCTTGCATGTATATCTATTTCGTTATTCTTTCATCCTACATTATTTCTATATATCCGAACCAACGGAGCATGCCTTTTCATATCTTAACACCAACTCTTTCTATCGTCATTTTCGTCACGTTGTGCATTTGTTCTATTTTCATGCTCTCTGTACCATACCCAGCTTTCACTTCCATAAGTTAGGGTTGGGAATAGCGCCACGTTGTGTACAGATGTACCTTCTGGTTTAGAATTCGGCTGACTAGAAGTTTACCCAACGCCCCATTCACGCTGATCCCTGCACTCACTCGTCTCTCCACATCAGTGCTGTACTTTCCATCGCTGCTAAAAGCGCTCCCAAGGTATAATCTCATACACTTGCTACAACACTACATCATAAACCGTAATCCTAGTGTTCGTTCTGGTTGTCTCTCTTTCAAATACGTACCGATTGGACAAAACCTGCACTCCAGCGCTCTATATTATGTTGTAAGTTAAACATGTTTATTTTTCGTACTTATGTATGTCGACCTTTCATATTCTAATGCCGCGGCCGATGTCTAGACATGGTCGGCTTTTTCGCCAACAAAAGGTGATTGTCACGACGTCTATAATTTTTGCATTTGACAGTTGTCTTGCCTGTGTTACATTCCATTGAACATCATGGCTCCAATATGAACGACTTATTTAATTTTAATCCAACGAAACTTCATCCATCCCTCCGAGCAATACATTCATCGTCCATTTGACGTAATGCATATGGAAGTTCATAAAGGACACGTCACACAAACGTCGTACACCAAAATGATAAAAAATATAACACGATATTGCTCGTAGCGAAGTGACCCGTCACATGTCGGCTCATTCATTTGTCATGACGTGTCAACTCGTGTCGACACGGTTACTAGATGTATTGTGATCATACCTTTATAACGACGTTAATGTCACATTGTGCCTTTTTTACCGACTTCCGTCCAAAAGATTGCTCCGTTCATGTGTTTATCTAAAAATATGTAAAAAAAAAGAGTATTTTATACAATATTGGGAGGTATACAAGCATACGACCCGCCTGATATAAAACGGTTACCGTAGCTATGCTGCTAATACAGTAAACTCCTCAGGAGCTTACTTGTGACATCAATCACTCGCAAGAATACAACAACCAGTGATTTGTTATTTCGCTGCGGTTTTGTGTGAGGTGAAGGTACTTCTCCAGGTACACTGATAAACAAATATATGTAATTTAAATTATTAATTATGAATTAAATACAAATGCTAATTCGTCATCATCATCATCTCAGCCTGTATTTGTCCACTGCTGAACATAGGCCTCACCTCTAGAGTGCCATTTGTCTCGATTCTGTGGCACCTGCATCCATCGACTCCCTCGACGCCTCATCACATCGACAACCTCGTCGCTTTATCTAGTGGGGGGTCGTCCGCAGCGGTTGTCGGTTCTAGGAACTATGTGGCCGGCTCACTGCCATTTCAGCTTGCTTACCCTGAGGGCTATGTCGGTTACCTTAGTTCTACTGCGGATATTCTAATTTCTAATTTCCATTCTATCTGATTCCTATTTTTAAGCTGTTTGAGAGCCATACGAATCTCATACAGACTGATGTCCGAGACATCTTTGGTATAGTGTCGGGTCAGTTTGCTCTTGGGTCGTTACTAGCACTACTAGTTACTAGCACTGTTACCCGATTGTAATGACGATGTGTACAGCTAGCCATAGAACTTCTCCATCTCATTCAGAATCTCAGTCTTCGTAGAAATAATGGCGCCAGTGTGGGTCTTCAGCTTCATAAGTTGACTTTGCCCAACAGAAAGATGTTTAGCGAAGAGTTTGGAGCCTTAGTTCCGCTCTATCGCCTCTTTAACATGAAGTTTATTAAATTGGCGCATGACTCGCCGCATACATTCAGAGATCTGCCTGTTCAGATGTCTGTACTCTAGCGTGTGAGCTGAAGACTACAAGTACATTTCACGTCTGACCTGCATAAGATTCTGCGTGTGAATCGAGAGCTTGAGCCTTTAGAAACTAAGTTCCCACTGCATGAACAGTCTCCACGAGCTTACTGTTCATATCGTCCGCTGGTATGCAATCCTATAGGAACTTAAAACGATTATGGAATTCGAGTTGAAATATTTCAAGATTTTGGATCAGGATATGAGCTGGATGGAGCGTAGACTTCATCAGGTGAGACCTTTCCTGCTTTATGTTAAGGTTCAAGGTGCCTCTTACCATCCGGTGATCACTTTGTTGATCACAGAGACATCCTTGAACAAATGCCGGTTGGTCGTCAAGTGAAGGCTATCTCGTTTTTTGTCGAACCATCCGGGCTACTCGAAGTCCACTTGCGTTGCGGCTGCTTCCTGAAGAAGAAGTTCACCATAAAAAGTTCCTCCTTCTCCAAGATGTCGACTAGCAGTTGACCCTTTGGTTTGGTTGCCGGATCCCAAATTGCCCACTCTCAGCTCATTGTTCTGTTTCATGCCCAGCTTTGCATCGGGGTGCGTCGAAGTTGGTGCGTAGACCTATATCACATTTGGCTAATACCGTTTGGTAATTCTGAGTATAAGGATCGAGGCTGTGTGGGCGAGGGTAATGTGTCGATCTTTAGTACATTGCTGACGAGGGGCTTACGGACGATAAACCCGACACCACCTTGGGACTGATGGTCGCCCTCCCGGTAGTAAAGCAAGTTGCCAGATTTAAGGATTACCGCGTCCGCCCCCTGTATTCGGACTTCGGGCAGTCCTATTATATCCCAATGCAACTTGCTTTGTTCCTCTTTCACCTCCACTATCATCTCCTCGGTCCTCATTGTCCGCGTGTTGTTTATCGCCAGGGCCACTCCGTTGTATTGGTAGCCGCGGCGTCAGAGCTGGGGATTCTTAGGCACCCTGTCCCGCCGATACTCTGACCGATACCGAAGCCAGGATCAGCGGGACTACCGGTGACTGAAGGCCATCTTTTCATCGTACGCATGTTTCTCTTTTACGACACTCGCGGGTTGAGATGGGGTGGCCAATTCTTACGCCAAGGCCACATGGCACACGCAAATTACTTTATTTACTACTTTAACTACTTTAAAATATTTAAATAGTACCTAAAAAGTTAATATTTCATAATGTTGAATTATAACGCTAACTTATGAAAGCGAGAGCTGGATATGGCAGAGAGAGTTTGAAAGTAGGATAACTGCGGTGTAAATTCGAGCGTTGCGCAAAAAAAGAGGATGCTCCGTTGGTTCGGACATGTAGAAAAAATGCAGGAATAAAATATTACGAAACAGATATGATTCATCATCTCAATTTCTATAAACACGTCTGTAGTAATTAAAATTACAAACCCTTTCCGCTGGCTTATAATGATTGCAGTAGGTACTCATTATACGGTAGAAATTCAATCCCGATTTACGTAAAATTTTAATATAATTATCATTAAATCTGCAGGTATCATGAAATTGCTTCAATTTTCAACACAGGAGACTCGAACCAATGAAATCAAAACCGTAAATAATTATATTGTATGTTGCTTGGAAACGTGAAAGTACTTAGACTGTAACTAATATGCAGACATAATACTTGGATAGTATTATTGGAGCTATGAGTATGCTATTATAATGCTAAATATCATAGACATCCAGAAATCACTTAAGCACTTGACTGCGCATGAATTCATGACTCACCAAAACTGGGTGAACATAAATGGGAAGAAATTTTGACCAAAAAACCGATATGTGACGCGACTTTGATTCGCGAACTAGCCAATAAGTTGCATGTTTTATAACTCTAAGGTGACAAACAAGCATACAGCCTATCTGATGGTAAGCAGTTTCCGCAGCCTATGGACATTTGCAACACCGGGGGTGTCACTCTTGCGTTGCTGACCCTGTAAGAACTTCTTCACGCCTTTCTTGAAGAACTCCGTCCCTGGGGAAAACTTCGGCAGGGAGCTCATTACACAACTTAATATTTCTTGGTAGAAAACTTCTCTAGAATCGCACAGTATGCGATCATTGTGAATCCAGTGTATGAGGATGAACTCTCAGCCGTCGGCGAGCTGTCCGATTGTAACACGAGGTTGTTGGCATAATATCGAATAACTCGTCAGAACACAAACCACTATACAATCGATAGAACACGCAAAGGGAGGCAAAAAGCTCTACTTAAATTCAAGGGCTTAATACCGTGCGTGAGCTCAGGACGATCCTCTCAGCTCATCTCTACACAGAGTCACAATATATGGCATACAGGTGCTCCCGACCAATGGTGGTTAAAGTACTCTATATGCTGTATGACTTGCGACTTATATAGCGTAAGTCTTTGCCCCGCACTGAAGTACTGTTTAGCTCTGTTGAACACACCGAGTTTCTTGGACGCCAGCTTGATCTTCTCCTCTAGGTGAGCTCGATACTGAACATCACTGGCGATCTCGACACCGAGAATCTCAATGCTCTTAGCAATTGTGAGCGACGTGTTCTGGAATTGGGGAACCACAATAAATGGGGTTTTCTTAGCGGTGAACGCGTAGACTAGTGTCTTGGTAGGGTTGAATTGGACTAAGTTCAATCGCCCCCAGTCAGATACTGTATACAAATTACCCTCCTTCTAATCGAATCTAATTCACATATAACTTAACAAAACACCGTTTAAAGTGTTCAAATCGGTTTAGCTCTTTCTGAAATATCACATACATTAAAAGCAAACGCGACGAACATAGAAATTTATTCTTTTTTAATCTTACTTAAGAACGCCTGAATAAGCAAGAGATAAGCATAAGCTGCAGGTATAAACAGGATCAAGATATAAAGGTTAATTAATAATTATTTTTATATGAATTACACAGCGACATATAGTCCCATATTAAAAGAAGCTTGTGTTATGAACACTAGTCAACTGATAAATGTATGTATGTATGTATATCTTCACGCCAAGTCCCTTGCGGGGTAGGCAGAGAGAACCGAGCGCCATAAGACGCTATAACGTTCGTAATGAAGACGTGAGAGAAAGAGTTGGTCTAAAAGAGAGTATCGGTGTTTAGATAAGAAAAGGCATGCTCCGTTGGTTCGGACATGTAGAAAGAATGCAGGACGAAAGACTGACGAAACAGATATGCAATTGGTCGTGTTCTATAAGAAGGTGATGTCAGTAGCCCTAGAACCGGCGAGCGTGCGTGAAAAGAGCAATGAAAGTCAAAGAAGCGAGTGAGATATGTAAGGATCGAGCCGACCCCGCAAGGGATTTGGCGTGAAGTTATAGATAGATAGACAGATAGATAAATATACAGAAAATATCCAAACTAAGTTAAATAGGTATGGTCATGTTTAGAAATGTTTAACTCAGAATCCTCTGCTAGGGACAAATGGATAAATACATTAGGAACAGAGAGAAATGAATAACGAAAATCAGTAAGAAAACAATTTCGGTAATAGTAAAACAAATTACAGTGAATTTCATTTTTAACCCCCGATGCAAAAGAGGGGTGTTATAAGTTTGACGTGTGTATCTGTGTTTCTGTATATCTGTCTGTGGCATCGTAGCTTCGAAATGGATGAACCGATTTTGAATTTGTTTTTTTTTTGTTTAAAAGGGGACTTAATCGAGGGTGTTTTTGTGTATAAGCGTTATAATAGTAATCATTATTGATAATAAATTTTGTTACTTCTTATTTTTGCGTCGGGGGTTTTTTAAATTTTTAATTTAATCTTTACTTGCTCTTAATATAATTTTATTCAGTTGTTTTATACAACGTCAAATAGCATACAAGCATATGGCCTACATGATGTAAAGTGGTTACCATAGCCTAAGAACGCTCGGAACATAATAAGTTTCACTCGCGCGCTGCCGCTTGTGCTGCTAACACAGCTACTCTCTCAAAAACCCTCCAGGTAGTTGTCTGCTGTGGTTTGGCTGTGAGGTGAAAATACTTCCCCAGACAGGCTACTTTGATGCGCCCTATCTCTGTAAAAACATACATACTCGTACCATGACAAATAGACACGTTTATGCACACAAATGTTTGTTCTGTGTGGAATTCTACTCGCGAGCGTTGGTGTCAAAGTAGCGTTACTAACGAAGCTATGAACTATGTATATAAGGAACGAACGCTTGCAATACAAGTAAGAGTTTACCAAAGGGAGACTTTGTACAAAAGTCGTCTGCGTGGGTACCTCTGTCTCACCTATTTCTACCGCCAAGCAGCTATATTTATATAGCTGTGTTCCGGTTTGAAAGGTGAGATATAGCAGAGAAATTAGGAATTAGCGTACGTTGCGTCACGCAACTAGTAAACATCGAGCTCCGTCTTAATCTGTTTTAAAAAATATGTAATTGAGTGTTCAGTTTGAAATCTATTAAATAAATGATCGTTCGTGCATAATACATTAGTAAAAGTGTTATCTTCAAGAAATAAAGTAAGATAGACGGTGTAAAATAGTAAAAAGTGTGTGTTATAAAATTTAGACAAACATCCATTGTGCAAGTAAATATACATTAATTAGTGTAAAATAAGTTAAATATGAACATAAACTAGGTATCTTTAGTGCAAAACAAAAAGAAAAAGCGAAATATTCGTATTTTTTTAACACTATAAAAGCGGTACACTGTGAATTGTGTTAGTGACAAACATTTCAATGTCATGAGTCATATTAATGAGTAAACATAACACTACGAATTAGATTCATACTTTCGTCACTTAGGTTAATACAAAATTGGAACCGCGTACAGTGCAACATATTCATTACCGTTACTGACCCGGGTTCAAATCACGTTTTTGAATTCTATTTTTTGGATGCTTTTTTATTTATATTTTATTATTTTTTGTTTATTTTGACTAATTATAATATATACACGACATTACGCATACTATCTGATGAATAAAATGGCATCAGAATCAAATAACGTAACTGTACGAAAACCTTACAAATCAAACTCCCTTCAAGAATTATCAAATTCATCATTGTTTGATACGACGATTATGAGCTTACCGAATACATCTTTAAATGATAGTAAGATGACAATAGAATTAACAGACAAAATCGACAAGTTAACCAAGGATCTCCTGTCAGCTAACTGTGAAATAGATAATTTGAATATTGAGAATACTAAGTTGAAACATGAGCTTGAGAAATGCTACAAACAAATAGATTTATTGAAAAAAATTGGTATTGCTTCTACAAGTAAGCCAAGTACTCCAAAAACGAGTAAAAAAATTAAGAATAAGTCGGCGAGTACCCCCAAAGCACATAACAATTCAAAACAAGAACATGAACTTTCTCCTCGCAATAATTTATTATTAGATGATACCAATAGGATAAATATAGTATCCCAAAATAATAATACTTTGATAGCTGACTTACAAAAGGCTGTCCACTCACAGCCTAACACACAACAAGAAAATAGAAATGTACCTGTAATTATTAATCATAAGAAGCAACAAGGTAATAGTGCACATACACATAAAAAAGTACAGCAGACAAACGAAAATTTAAACTTAAATGCAATTAAAAACGTAAGAAGAAAAATATTAGTAATTGGGGATCAACAATGCAAATATACTCGGGAAACATTACAAAAACTTGTTGGGCCAGATTATGTAGTACATTCTTTCTGGAAATCAGGTGCAAAGATGAATGACGTGCTGAACTCATACAAAAAAGAAATTCAGTGTCTAACGAAGAATGACTATGTTATTTTAATTAGTGGTTTAAATGACTGTAATCATTATGAATTTCGCTCCATAGTCAAATACTGGCTTTCTGATGTCATAAATACAAATGTTATTGTCTCTGAAGTGCCTTATAATAAACATCTCGACATTTATAAATTAAACTATGAATTAAAATATATATGTTCCAGATATGAAGATGTAACATTTGTAGAATACAATAATAATACAATTAAAAAATGGTACAATTCTGTAAATTTATGTCGATCATTGTTAAAAGAGATCCTACGTATTAATTACAGGAATAAATTTGATAACTTCTACGGTACACATAATTCTAAGCTTATGACACATAGCAAAAAGTATAATTATAAACTTAATCAATCATGTAACAATACTTTATCTTATATAGGTAATTCACGAGATAACTACACTCAAACTGAAGACCATTGTAAATCTTCTCCCAACGTGCAGTTATTTCAGTTATGAGCACATTTATGTACTACATCAGAATATAAACGGATTAATCAATAAATCGGATCTCCTTAGCGTACATCTTTCTGAAATAACAACCAATAATAGACCGGTGGATATTGTATGTTTGACGGAACACAATATGACGGAGAGTGACTATGAAAGGTTGCATATTGATGGGTTTAGACTTGCTGCTTCTTATTCTAGAACTAACCGCAACGGAGGATCATGTATAATGGTACATAGAGGACATCAATATGAGGTACTTGACTACATAAGCAAATATAGTGTAGCGAATATAGTTGAATGTTGTGCTGTAAAACTCGTAGAACACACAATTATTGTGCTATGTGTATACCGAAGTCCTAAATACGATCAAAATTCAATTGACATTTTTTTTAGACAATTAAATTTTATAATGCAGAGAATTGCTTTAAATAATAATAAGATTATAATCTGCGGTGACTTCAATATAGACACATTAAAAACAACAAAACTGTCTCAAGAATTTGTTAACTTGATTAGTAGCTTTAATTTGAAACTCGAAATACAAAATCCCACTAGAATATGTAGCGGAACATGCATCGACAATATTATACATAATATATGCGGAAGTAAGGGTGAAATATTGGAACTTGCAATATCAGACCATACTGCACAATTGTTAAAATGTCCCGTTAGAAAAACCTGCACTTTGTCACATTGGTATATTACACGTAGAGACTACAGTGTTATAAATATGAGGAAATTCAGAGATTGTATAAAAAATATAAATTTTGATTCAGTAATATTTGATAAGAATAATGCAAACGATGCATTTAATGCGTTTCATGAAATAATTTTATTGTTTTATAATCTTTGCTTTCCACTCATAAAAATCAGAATGTCGGCTAAAACTAAACCAAAATGGATTAGCAAAGGTATCAAGGTGTGTACTAGGCGCAAAAGAGAACTGTTGTGGAGATATAGACTCCATCCAAATGAACACAATAAATTGTCATTTAAAACATACTCTAAACGTTTGCAAAAAATAATTAAGCTTACACAAAAATCGCAGAATAGTTTTCAAATAAATAATGCCGAGAATAAATCCAAAGCTACATGGAAAATAATTAAGAAAAATAAGGTACAATTTCCGAATTCCAATATACCACAATTAAGAATTGATGGCAGAGTTATAAATAACCCAGAGCAAATTGCACAATCATTCAACGATTATTTTATTGATCAAATCAAAACTGATACAAATCCTAGCCCTAACTATAAACTAATAAATGAAAATTCAAGTTCGTTTTTTATGGCACCTACAAGTACACAGGATATACGCCGTATAATTATGTCGCTGAAGAACACCAATAGCACAGGCTATGATGACATAAATACAAAGATTTTAAAATATGTTGCTGATGTGATAGCTCCAGTAATTAGCCATATCATTAACATGTGTATCGAGGAAGGTATATTTCCAACAGCTCTTAAAAAAACCATAATAAAACCACTCTTTAAGAAGGATGATAGAATGGATATGAAAAACTATAGACCTATTGCACTTCTTCCTATTATAGCGAAAGTTTTCGAAAAAGTAATTTATAACGCTTTGTACAGTTATTTTGAAAAGTATAACATGCTAGCTTGTGAACAAAAAGGTTTTAGAAAAAATATGACGATCAATATGGCTATTTACTCTTTACTATCGAATGTTCTGGTAAACGTTGACAATAAGGTACCAACGGCGGCAATATTTATGGATATGACCAAAGCGTTCGACTTCGTTGACCGTAACATTCTCATACAAAAATTAGAACGATATGGTATAAGAGGCAACGTTAGTGATCTTTTAAGAGACTACTTGAGTGATAGGTCGCAAGTAACAATAATTAATAAAGTTTGCCCTATAACTAAACACGAATTAACTTACGTATCAAACCCGCGTGTAACTACCTTCGGAGTGCCTCAAGGTAGTGTGTTGGGGCCATTACTATTTTTAATATATATTAACGACCTTCCAAGATGTGTAGAGCATCCAATGGTACTTTTTGCTGACGACAGTACTGTTATTATACACGATAAAAGTAAAAATAAGAATGAATTAGAGAAAGAGATAAACATAACACTAGAAAAAATTATTAAATGGTTGAAATCAAATAAGTTATTAATTAATTTAAATAAAACAAAATATATGACATTTAAGTATCGAATAAACAATAGTAATGATAAACTGATAAATGTAACGTACAAAAATGACACAATTGAAGAGACTATTTCCACAAAATTTTTAGGACTTCATATTGACGGAAATATGTCATGGAAAACTCACGCAATGCAAGTTCGCAAAAAAATTAATCAATTTTCTTACGCGTTGTACATGCTCAATAAGGTGGTTGATCGTGATGCTGTATTGACAGCTTACTACGGATACGTCGAATCAACTTTAAGATATGGAATTATTTTTTGGGGGAACTCTTCGCAAAAAGAAGACATATTTAAAGCACAAAAGAAATGTATACGAACTATATGTAAAATAACACCGATAGACTCATGCAAACCTTATTTTATAAAGTTAAAAATGTTGACGATGCCTTCTTTATATATTTACGAAACAGCTATATTCGTTAGAAATAACTTACATCTTTATAATAAATTTAAATATACCAAACGCCATGAAAATAAATTACAGGTACCTCCAACAAAAACAGCTACATTTCATAAAAACATATTATGTATGGCTCCTAAACTGTACAACCGTATACCGACCGCCATAAAGGAAAGTGATAACTTTAAAACAAAATTGAAACAATTACTCTTGAACAAAGCATATTATAGTATACAGGAATTTCTAGAAGATAAAAACATGTAGAGGAGATATTGATTTATTCGTTTATTATTCCCTTTTTAGTGAATATAGTTCAATTTAAATTTAGCTTTTATTACTAATGAATTATTTGTACGCTTCACAGCAGGGCATAGTGAAACTGATGCATGAATTATAACATATTTTTATTTTACCTATGTTCCATAAATAAAGAATTATTATTATTATTATTATTATTATTATTAAATTACTGGGTACTGTGAGGCAACAATCTTAGGTCACAAGATTGGCAGCGCGCGAGTAATATCTTCGTGGTGTTGCGAGTGTCCATAGGCTGCGGTGACGGCTTACCATCGAATGTGCACCGCATGCTTGTTTACCAATCTAGTTGTATAAAAAAATAAAAAAAGATCGCTCGCACGATATAACTCTGGTAGTGGTACATTTGAAGCAACTATTCAATGTAAATAAAGATTAAATTTTCTAATAACTAACAACCGAAAGCAAATAAACGCTTGTTAAAACAAGTGGACGTGGAATGAATTCGTAACTTGGACATGCCACTGCTCCCTTTGTTCTGACTCTACGTAATAAATTAAAGGTGTAATCCCTAGGTTTGTCGGCGGGTGTCATCTCAATTAATCAGTCTCTACTTTGTCAGTCGCGAGAGTGAACTCAGTTGAACGACTTGTAACTTTTCAGGTTACTGTACTTATACATATATGCTTTTAATCTTTTACATGGCAGCGAAACGTGGCCGGTACTTGAGCGGCAAAGCAATAGCTGCTTGTCACGGAAATAAATATGCTGCGCTGGATGTGTGGAGTGACGCGGAGGAATCGTCCAAAGAGCAAGAAATATCCCGGATTCGTGATAACATTCATGTCTCTAACATAACAGTCAAAATGTCAGAGCACCACCATGTTGCATCTACTGACGGTAGTGGGTGGGTGCCGGCCGGCGCTAGGCCGTATGAACTAATTGGTGGCGGTAGCAGGTAGGCAGGTGGGTAAGCCCAATTGTTGCTATTGGGCTCACCCGATTTTTATTGTATTAAATTATTAATCCTAGAACCGGCGAGCGTGCATGAGAATCGCAATGAATATTAAAGAAGCGAGTGAGATATGTAAGGATCGAGTCACGTGGCTCGGTTCTCTATGCCTACCCTGCAAGGGATTTGGCGTGATGTTATAGATAGATAGATAGAAATTATTAATCAAGGACATTTCGGCGGAATTGTTATAGTAATGATTTAAATACGAGTAGCAATAATGTGAAAGTATACCTTTGAGAATTCTGTAGGTGCACAATCCATGGAAAAGGTTTTAACTCCTCATGGACAATACGTGTGAGGGTCGTTGGACTGCGTCACGTACAGACAAATGAGAGGCGTATATAGAAACCCCTTACTCATCCCACTGTTGGGACCCGGGTCTCCCTTCAATCGAAGGGGTTCAAAATGATCACTCAAAGCGCTACTTTGAACTGTAATAGTGTACCTACTGTGGTAGTGTCCAAAGGTCACTGACTTGATATACGAGTACTTATAATCAATCGTTTGTCCATTTCTATCTCCAAGTTTTCTACTACGATAACGCAAAGTAAAATATAGGTTCGAATGTATTTTCATTTATTCAAATCGACCGGCGATACATAAACATTAGTGTTGTCATAATTCTGATGAGCTCGGTGGCGCAGTCGTCAATGACGCAACTTTGACACTGACGCTCTTGGGTTCGATTCCCACACAAGACAAACATTTTTGTGCATGAACATGCTAGCCTTGGTCTGGATGTTTTAAGAGAGGTAGGACGCATCAAAGCAGCCCACCTGTGGAAGTACCTCCTTCCCTCCACCTCACATAAAACCGCAGCCAAATAACAACTTCTTGAAGAGTTGTTGTGTTCCTACGAGTGAGTGAAGTCAACAGCAAGTTTTTAAGGAGTTGCTGTTAACAGCAGAGGTGGCATCGCGCAAGTGATAATTAATGTATTACAAGCGTTCATAGGCGTAGCCGCTTTACATAAGGTGGTCCGTATGCTTGTATGCCTCCCGACATTGTATAAAAAAATCGAAAAAAGACTCTCATTTGACATGTGAGTCCGACTTGCGCACCGAGAGTTTCGTGAATTTTTTAGCTGATTTTACGGATACAAATTTACGTTTTTCGGGTTTATTCCTTTACTTGTGCTACATGACATTGCTTCTTGCCAAATTTCATGATTCTAGGTCAAGGGAAGTACCCTATAAGTATTGATTCCCTTACGAGTGTCAAAATATGCGACCGTAAAGGGGGCATAGACAGCCGTATCCTTTGATTGCGTTTACTTAGAAGTTTGATTTTTTCACTGCTCTAAGGGATTGCAGGCCTGAGTATTTTATACTAAATTCAGCTTGATAGTTCTATCCGTTCCGGAGAAAAAGGTTACGTTTTTCTTCTGAGGTACGGAACCCTAAAACCGCCCGTATTGAGTTGATGCACAAAGAAACCCGTTCAATTCTTTGGTTATCGGAATATGTACAATGTCAGTCAAAACAGCTGAAGAGGATTTTTCGTGAAAAGCTGCATTATTATGAGTATCTTGCATGTGAATTTTTATTTTATAATTTCCGAGAAATTAATTCATTTTCAATGTTTCCTGGCAATTTGATTTAAACTACTTGAGGCGTCCTCAAGCGCTGTAGATATTATTCTAACATGTTTCAGAGCATTTTATTTTAACGACTGAGTCGGTTGGTGCTAGTACGCATGAACTAATCTGTAGCGGAGGCACACTAAATAGTTCATATTAAATTGCATGTAAGTTGGAAGTTTGCAAACTAACACCTGAATCTATTAACTACATATATATAAAGTTAATTCATCAACAATATTTATATAATTACGAAGTAATGTTTGGAAAAAGAAGTCTAGAAACGCCAATCTATTAACTATGAATTTATTTAGACATTAATTGAAGTAATGCTATCTAAAATGAAATTGTACGAATAAATCTCATAGAATAAATATCGCGTACTTTTTCGTCAAAACTGCAGTGTTTGAATTGTTTTTTACACGTGAATTGGCCTTATAATTTCTAGGAACGGAATTAATTTGCGATTACGTTGTGTGTAGGTGGACAGATTATTTAAATGTGTTGAGCCGGTAAACTTATTATTTTTGTAATTTACATACGTTTAATCTCTTGACCATTGACATTTTAATACCTTGACAATTTGATATTATGAGCATTTTACAGTGAACAGGTATTTGTTTCGTATTATTATGTGCAAGCTATCAATTAATCTCAAGATTTAGCGAAGTTACAACTTCACTAAAGTATTTTTTAAAGTTTATAAATCTTTGTCATTATAAAAATCCTTTTTTCGTCGTATAGCCCCTAGTGTTAGGTTTAGTTTGATGTGAGTTTCATGAAATTACTACTACTTTATTAAAGATTGTTTGATTCTAAAGGAAAATAAATTAATATGTTAGTGATATGATATTAAGTATCATATATTTACGTATAAAAGTAACGGTACGATATATTTTATTATCAACCAAGTTACCTTGATGTACCGAATTTCAGATCAATTGGAAAGTTACGTATGCTATACTGCAAGCTATGAATAGAGCTATACTAGTAGATTGTCTAAGGAATAACATTCCAAACAAATAAATTCATCAAATAGTAATAAGTTGTAGACATTTCCATCAAAGTTAACAAATTGAAGTGGCAGTAAATCGACCATTTCAGCGGAACCAGTGATGTCAGAACGGCGAATGAAAATCCCAGAGAGACTTATACTATACAATAGGCCGATTATGAGATACTTCAAAATTTACTTACAAAATTTTTAGGCAAATTAACAAGAATTGCAGAAATGTTCTTTAGCTAAGAAATTTAATCGCAAGGTTGATAATTGTAAAATTTTGTAGGTCTGTCTTTACTTTTTAGGGTAAAGAATAAATAAGAACTTTTTGCTTACTAGATAAAAAAATGTAGTACAAGTTAAACGATACTTAGCTCGATGTTGAGAAGTTAAAAATACTGGCAATTTGGATCAAAGAATTTGATCGTAGTCAATTATAAGTATATGTGAGAACTACAAATGCTAGGAAGAAAATATAATAAGACTGACCAAGCGTAACAGCTACATTTAAGAGAAGTACGAGTATATAACAAGCTCGGCTAGGGAAGTATCTCCAATTTACAGTGAGTGAATACTGTAACCAGCGAACCTGCTGATGTGTTGCTGCGTTAGCAGCCGGGGTGGCACCACGCAAGTGACACTCCTTGTATTACAAGTATTCATAGGCTACAGTACCCACTTTACATCAGGCAGGTGGGGTTGTATGACTCCTAACGTTGTATAATAATATTGTTCGGAATTAATATCCGTGATTTTAAAGAGATGTAATAAATTAATAGTAAGAACCATTTTTGACCTTAAGCTTTTATTCAAAAAAGAATCCAAAAAGAAGAAAATATACTTTAAATTAAATCAAATTTAACAATATATAGGATATTAAAGCTTGTCGCGAGATTTACCAATGTAAATTTAATACATACATTTCTTTAGAATTAATGCTATTAATACATGCTTCTTGTAAATTGAATAGGAAAATCTCGCGACAAGCTTTTATAACACCTAAATTACGTATCATATATACAAAAAGTAATAAATTCTGGAATTTGATTTCATTTAAAGTTTATTGTTTTCTTTTCAGAGCATTTAAACAAAAGCTTTAGTTCAAAATGTTTATAATACTAATTAATTGGTTACCTTTCATTAGACATGTTTATAAGTCGGTTTTTTTGGCCCGCAGCGAAAAGCTTTTAGTTTAAATGGGGCACGGTCGACCAAGCCCAGCATAATAAAATTAGCAACATCCTTCAATCACCAATAGGTACTATGAGTCCCTTATGTTGATGTTCCAGCTTTTTTCATATCGGCGAGCACCTTAGAATCTGTCGACCCTTACAAAGTTTCGCGTAGAAGGGTAAAAGCTAATACACAACACACTGGTGCCCTGAGATAATACATTTACAATATCATGTTTGATAGACTCTATTGCCATTCAGTCCTCGGCAAGACTTCAACCTTAACTTAGGTGTCTGTAGGTATGTGCCACTTATTTCATCTTCACGCTCCTTATACCTAAGGAAATACAATTACGAAATACAATTAAATACAATTGTAATAAATAAAATATTTTTTTTTATAGTGCTGAGTCTCACATGAAGTTAAATTAGATTTAACTTCATGTTAAACTCAGCACTATCAACTTTTAAAACAATTACATTGTTTTAAATAAATAATTACATAATATGTACCTTCACTTTTATAAATATCTAAACACTAATTAATACTTAATTCCATGTATCTTTATAAAAATAACTTTATCAAATAGCAGGTAAAAAAAAAAAAGCAGTCACCATGTAAAGTTAAACATTATCTATTGTTGTGAATCTGATATATAAACATTTGTAAACCATGTAACTTACTTTCATGTACAATATACTCTCCTGGGAAGTGGAGTAACTTCCTGGGAAAAGAAAAAAAAATACAATTACGGGTTTGATTTTAGAGCATTTTTTCTCCTGAACAGATTTAAAGAAGAAGATTAAACCTATTCTAATGACATTTCGTAAAATTACATAAGTCTTAGTATGAAGCCAACTAAGGCACACTATCCGTCATGCTAGACATTAGAACCGACTATCATTATTAAATTCATACGCTATATATCGTGTCTGTTCTGTTGATCGTTGAACGATTTCTTCGTCACTGGAATTCAGCCCTGAGTAGCTAGTTCTTTCATGGTGAAAGAAATTTACAATGAGCATTCAGTCTTTTCGCAATTCCGGAAGTGTCCTTGCCATCCCTACTCCTATCACATCAATTCCTTGGCAGCTTTCTGGCAATCTCAGTCACTCGCAGGAACACAACTACCTTCCAGGGAGTTGTTATTTTCCTTCGGGTTTTTTAAGTTGGAAGTATATCCCAGTCGCGCTGTTTCGATGTGCCATATCTCTCTTAAAACAAACCTTGGCTTAGGTCGCTAAATTATATCTATAGTGTCTTTTCAACACGTTCTTAGGCATTTTTCTCTCGCGCCAAGCACAGGCGAACTAACCCAACCCTAATCATCACACAACGCAGATCATCGTATCTGGCACAGGATCACAATATGAGGCCTCTGTCCTCCTCACGTTCCCTGCATACACACATACCTACTCGATACATACCTACCCAGTTTATGCAGTCTCTACGAAATATCTTAGAAGCATCTACGAAACTTGGTAATCAGGCACGACATCCGGTAAAAATCGATGTAATTTCTACTCAAACTTCGTCAACCCAATGATGCTGCTGCTCAAGCATCGCAGCAGCCTAAATATCGCGTCTTTGTCAGCTCAACTCCCCACCAATCCCAACTCCCCGCAATCTTACGCACCCCGTCAAGTTGACCAGCACAGACTACCTCCAGATCAAAACAAAACAGACATGTTCATGCACATAAATGTTTGTCCTGCGTGGGAATCCAACCCACGAGCGTAGGTATCAAAGTGGCGTTACTAACCACTGCGCGCTCCCGAGCTCACCAACAAGAACTAATATGCAAAACTCCAGCTCAATCGGACACCGGAAAGTGGGTAAAATTGAACGTGCTAGATTTGATCACCCACAGATAGACACCGGTACAGCTGAAACTACTCGTAAATAAAACTTGTAATACAAATCACGACATACTGACATGTGCATATTCACTAAATTACGTATAAAATCTGAAGTTTTATCAAAACTGCCACTAGACCAACTTCAATTCAACTCTGTAAACTGTGTAAATTATTTTATGATAATATCAGTCATTAATATTTATATTAGGGGTTGAAGTATGAAATTACCGGTTTGTACTGAAAAACTAAACAACGTTTTTTTCTAAAATGTAACATATTTATTTAATCAAAATATTTACCCTCATTATCTATACATTACTGCCATCAAATCTGAAGTTTATTTATGGCTTTGCGATAGAACTCTGGGGATTTAGATTCGACAAACTGTGCGTAAGCATTTTGTACTGCCTCCTGGGAAGAAAATTTTACACCACGTAGATAATTGTCCAAATGAGGTAAAAAATGGTATTCATTTGGAGTAAGGTCTGGCGAGTACGGAGGATGACGTATGGTTTCGAACTGCAGCTCCTGTAGAGTTACAACGGTTTCTCGTGCAGTGCGAGGTCTTGCGTTATCATGGAGCAATATACGGTGAAGATAGATTCACAAGTTGGGGCTGTTTCGCCATCATTGTTCGAATTTCGGCACAGTAAACATCTGCTGTTATTGCTTGACCAGACCTCAGAAAGCTATAATGAATAACGCCAAGAAGATACCACCAAACAGTTACCATTACCTTTTTATTGGTAAGCTTTGCTTTAGGGCACTGTTGCGGCGTTTGACCTGGGGTTAGCCATTGCATTTTTCACTTAGGGTTATCGTGAAGAATCTACTTTTCGTCACATGTCACAATTCAATCCTATATTCCTTCATTTCTGTACCGATTCAACAAGGCAACACAAGTTTCAACACGTGTTTCTTTCTGCAGATCAGTCAACTCACGAGGCACCCATTTTTCATATTTTTTTATCTTATTGATTTGATGTAAATGAATCAGTGTTGTAGGTAAGGTAACGTTAAACCATGCCGCTAATTTGTGGGTAGTTTAACTTGGATCGGCTTCCACTATCTTCTTCAATTCAGCGTTATTCACCTATGTGGGCGGTCTTCCACGTGGTTCGTTCTTGAAGTCGGAGTTTTCATTACGCATGGTGCGTTCATTAGCAGTCTCCACTCTAAACGCAGCTTTGATATTGCGAGCCATTTCTGCCGCGTTAGTACCGCGTCAGAACCCTTATTAAAAAATTACTCGGAATTTCGAACGGTCCATCTTTTCAGTCTAAACTAAATAAAAGAAACAATTGAAATTTGAAAATAAAATGTTGCACATTTTTTAAAAGACAAACCTCACAGGTATCATGTAAAAAAGTTTCATACGAAAATCTCACATCATGAAGGTTTAATGTCAGTTCAAAGTATCTATTACTATAAAACGGCATTTTCATACTTTAACCCCTAATATTTATGGCTGATACTACTATTTTACTGGACTTTTATAAATGAACTGTATATTGACATTGCAGAGAATATCGAGTCGAGGGCAAACTCGTGGAAAGTCGCTAGTTAAAAATGGGATAAAAAATTTGAGCCGGCATTAACAAGGCTCGACCTCTGGGATTATCGTCAGCGAATAATGTGATGTGGGAATTGAGTGTCTTTTGTTATTACTGAGAAAATTATGTGACGTTTTCGTGATAAAACTGGGAATTCGAGAGCGGACGCGGGAATATTTTATGAAATGTTTTATTGAAATTGAAATGGCAATCGCTAATCATTTTATAGCAATTCTACTTAGTAGTAGATAATAATCGCAATGCAATTTTAAAGAAATGTTGTTGGCGAATATCGTCTACCTTGGACAGGTATATTATGTTAGATAAGTTTAACTTCGAGCGAGAGGTCAACAGGTAAATCCAACTTGGTTGTGCAGCTTTCGGAAAACTTCTTCGCATCCAAAATACCTCAACGCCTTAAGACTAAAGTGTTCAAACTGTGTGTGTTATCAGTGATGATATACGGAACTGAGACGTGACCCTTCACTGCTGGTCGCATGGTGAAGCTCAAGGTCACTCAGCGGGTTAGCTCGTAGTTTCGCTGCATGATAGAATCACAAATAAAGCTATCTGCAATAGAACTAAAATAACGAATATATCTCAAAGGACAAGCAAGCTGAAGTGCCATTGGATCGGCCACGTTGCTCGTAGAACCGACAACCGCAGGGAAAAAAAGCTTCTCGAATGAAAGGATATTTATCATAAAATATTTCATTGCACTTGTTTTGTAATATATAAATACTGTGACATGGAAACTTTCCTTTTTTTTCACTTTTTGATTATTTTGAATTTGGAATGCGTTAATTATGTTAAAAATTAAAATTTCCGGTGTTTTACAAACTTTTTTCGTGTTTATTATCAAATTACAATATGGGATGGTGTGTTAAAGAAATTAGGATTGCAGTGATTGCCTTGTCAAAGGATATGGGAATGGAGCCGTCGGTAATATTCAAGTAAATTCAAAAGCTTGATATCAGCTGTATATTCGTATATCGTACTATAGACAGATATATCAACACTTCCTCGGTTGAAGACCATAAAAGATCGGGGCGACCGCATGCTATTAGAACTACACAGGCTGTTAATGCTGTTAAAGCTACAATTCGCCGAAACCCCATTAGAAACGAAAAAATCTTGCCCACCTGGGCCGGCTACTTGTGTGCCTCCCGCCGTAGTATAAAAAAAACGTATATCCTTCTACTGTGTAGTTATATTTCTTTTTTGGGGACAAAAAGAAATTTAATATTTATTGCCTCAAATCATGACTTCAAAAAGCCTGTTTCAGTTCACGCCGTTATGGGTATGTGACGAGTTGAATTGGTTCCCGATATTCATTGTCAATGCAAATTGATGGAAACAAGTTGCAAAATAGAATTAAACGGTACAGGACAAATTACACATCTTTCCTGCATCATGCATAATATCTAGCACAGACTCTATTTCATAAAACCCCTAGTTATATTCGAAGCCGGTCGATCAATTGTCATTATCCTTTCGGACGTATGTTACGAACTCTGTTGGCTTACGTTGCTACGTAGACAGCTAGCTTACTTTGATTATCACATATCCTTTGACGCTCTGGATACCGAGAGTCAAACGCTTCCTACTTCGATAGCTATCAAATGTAGAAGTAACAACTCCCGATGTAAAGCTTTTTGTTAAGTTACCTCAGGAATTGTGTAGTACGTGATGTAACTTTACATAGATAGGCAATAACAAAACAGTACACTACCTTTTTCTCCTCGGTTTGTCAACTGATTTTCTTTTTTTTAACTTATTTATTGGCTATTGATGAGCTTTATTAGTGTTATAAATAAAAGAAGGGTAAATTCGTTAAAGTTTTCCTAAAATTTTTAATGTTTATAATCGAATTTCGAACATTACAGCAAACACAACAACTATAATAACGGTATAAAATTACAATGTCAGAAAGACTGTTGGTCAAATCCATGTTTTTTTTAGAAAATTCTTGTCGATTTAATTTTCCATACATCCATCTTTTCCAAAAATATATATTTTGTTATAACGATAACAATCTGACTCAGATACATGACCAAGTACAATGTAATTCAATCTATTCCGAAGATTAGCCCAGGAGTTTAACTCCTCCTTTTTAGTGATAGAATCTCTTGTATTATCTCTAGTAAGTATGAGAGCTCAAGCTGGCAAAACAAAGAGTGGATCAAAATGTCTAATTAAAGCAAACTTGGACTGACGAAATCGGAGGGCTTCGATTACATAACATACTTTGAATATAAGTTTATATTATTTCAAACACGTGATTCATACAAGAAAAGACAATGTTATTATTTACTAAAGTAACGCTTAATATTTCTTTTTGAGTGTAGAGGACACTGATAAATAACTTTTTTTATTCCTTTCCATAAACAAAAACTTTTCTTTTTTGTGTAACTAATTTGTATATTAGAATAAAATTAATTTATTTTAATGTATATTATCTTGTAACTTTTGCACATCAAACTATTTGATTTTTTTTTCAACGATATAGGAATGTAGAACACATTTTGAGGAAGATAAAATAGTACATATTCCTACAACTGAATTAAATTCGGTTGAAAATAAATCTGTGCATTAAATTTATTTTCGTTACAAATAACATTTTTACACGTATTTATTTTATGACCAATTAATGAAAATCACTACACAAATCTTAGCCCTATTTTGTATTCGTTACAAATAATTGGTCTGAGCTAATTGCATCATATGTGCTATAATATATAATTATGTTGTTCTAGCTACTCGACCCAGCTTCGCACGGGTGATCCAATCGTTACCAAACTTCACAGGATCACCTGCTGGGCTAACCTGAAGATTCACTGAAAATTTCATCAAAATCTGCCCAGCCATTTTTGAGTCCATAGAGGACATACAGATAACAGCGGTATCTAATTCATATGTCAGGCACTGTATTTCATAGAATTGTGTTAAATAGATACAAAAAAATATCCTTTTGCGAGTGTAAAAAACAATGACGGCATTTAAATTTTTATTGTCATATTTTTCGCTTCAGCTTATATTTGCTTATCATTTTACATGAAAGAAGTGTATATTAACTACTAGAATAGCAATTTCATACCCTAATAATTTTCCGAGTATGTCGCAAAAAAGCGGGAAATGACGCACTGGTTAGCGAATATAGTCAAAGAGGCGCCTTACCTTTATTATTATTACATGCATTATCCTTCTTTTTATTTTACATGGAATACGGCTCACCTGATGTAAAGCTGTTGTAGATTATACAACAGCTTTACATCAACATACTTACTTGCAGTATAAAAAGTACCGCTCGTAAACTCATACGTAAAAGAAGCTAATACGAGTACGTCTACATCTAATGGCGTTGTTATTAACAGATTAATTTAATACCAGTTTTAATTGTAAAGATAATTATCCTAGCTTAGAGAGAACTTAGCTTTTCACATGTACATGTACAAATCTGGGGACTTTTTTTCGTTTCGTCCACTTTAGTAACTAAATTTTCGTAACCAGTTATAAGAGAAGATTTTTCTTTCGCTGTTTGGTAACTAGTTGTGAGAGAAGAATTATTTTTCCACTTTCGTAGATCAAATTCTTTACATTTTTGTAAGCCGAGATATTTTTTTATAAAAAGAAAATAACATCGAAATAATAAAGTGTATTTTACATAACTTTTAAGTAGGTACTATTATCGGAAGTCCGAAAATATTTCTCATGCCATTTAATAATAGGTACGACGACGAGCGAAGCGAGGAGTGTTAGGTAGAACTGCGACCCTACAGCGCGCGAGCCGAGCGAGCGGAGCGAGCGTGCCGCGGTAGCGGCCGGCGAAGCGCCAGAATCGAACATCGTCTGTTCACGTTCTGAACATCCACGTTCATAACTATCAAAAAGTTACAAAAGTGGAAAAATAATTCTTCTCTCACAACTAGTTACCAAACAGCGAAAGAAAAATCTTCTCTTGTAACTGGTTACGTAAGTTTAGATACCAAAGTGGACAAAGCCCTTTTTTTCTGGACAATTTACTACAGTGATGATTATTCTGTACCTGATTATCAGGTATATTGTGATGTAAGTGTTTATAATTATCACTTGCTCGGCGGTGAAGGAAACATGAGTGAGGAAACCCGTCCAAGAAATTGTATTTCGAGTGACGTGTGACCTTACCTAAGAATAATCTGGTCTGGGTTGCGGAGATCAGTCGGCAGTTGCTCCATGTAAAAATCAGTATCTTCACCATATCCTTAGGCTTAGGTAGCGGACCCCGCCAATCCTAATGGATTAAGAAAACGGGATGATGCTAGAAGTAGATTATGATGTAAGTGGTCTTTGATACATAGGTGCAAACCTCACAGAATGTAAATAGGAATAGTGCCTATAATGGAATAATTTACATAGAAATATAGTTTGAAAACCATAAATTATTTTATTAAACACACACAAATTATTGTTTTCTTTCCGTTTCCTTATGGTTTTATCAGTTCAGCTATTGGATGGGGTTTGTAAGATAGTTTTTTAGGGTTCCGTACCCAAGGGTAAAACGGACCCTATTACTGAGACTCCGCTGCACGTCTGTCCCCAGGCTGTATCTCATGAACCGTGATAGTTAGACAGTTGAAATTTTCACAGATGATGTACTTCTGTTGCCGCTATAACAACATATAGTAAAAAACAGAATAAAGTAAATATTTAAGGGGGCTCCCATACAACAACGTTATTTTTTTGCTCGATATTGATAACGGCAACAGGTAGACGCTTGAAATATTCACAGAATATTTAGTTATATATTCACTTTAATAATAAATAATTAAATAAAAATAAAACAAATATTTAATGGGGGCTCTCATACAACAAACGTAATTTTTTTGCCATTTTTATAGATGGATGGAATGGTACGGAACCCTTCGTGCGCGAGTCCGACTCCACTTGGGTGGTTTTTTTTTAAATTTTAACCCCTTATTTCTTCGATTTCCATTTCCCGTTTCATAAGTTCATATTATATATTTTGAAGCTTGTATAGTATCCGTTGCAATAAATTAATAAAAGTAAATAAAAACTGATTTAGCTTGAGTCGTGTCTCAAATATTTAGAAAAATAACAAAAAAAACAGCATTTATTTGTATTTGACGGAACTGTGCAAACAACGTGGATTGGCGTTTATATTATGGAAACAGAAAAAATACTGATTTGAACATAAACGAGTTTTCAGTAAAGAAGATATCTCAAACCTTTGTGACAATGTGGCTTCCTTATAATTTAAAGAGGTTCATTCGAAATATTTCATGACATACTATTGATACTGACTAAATGACTGAATCCCGTGAAATATCGATGGATTGCTAAAGGGTTGAAAAATGTTACATTAAAAAGAATACATTATATTGTAGATACCAAATGGATGGATGAATGGATTAGAGTAAATTGAATACCTAACTTAGACTATGAAAATGTCTATGACAATGTTAAAAAATATATCAAGCCTTCATGGGAGCGTCAATGGCGTGAACGATCCTGGGGAAATCGCAAATGTCTTTAGTAAGCATTATTCTGTAAACTCGCTATTGGGTCTGGTGGCTGAGGTGCTCAGTGTTGACATGAATAATTAAGTGGTGAAATCGTCTTTCCTTGCAAAAGACATCACTAAAAGAAAAATTACAGTACACAAACCATAATCAACTTACGGATAAGACCGAAAACATATGCAAAGCGGTTTTGGAATAGCATCGAAAACAAGGAAATTAATTCCTAAGAGATTAACAAGACAATTATGAATGATAAAAATGTACACAAAGATCAGCAATCTGTAAATTACAATCTGTAAATTACATGTAATAATAATATAAAGTAAATATTTCATGACATAAAGAGCACTAATAAATAGAAAGCATATTTATAACTCCATAAATATATAATGATATTTTCAAAATCATTCTAATACACGGTCGATCGATACAGGATAGATCATTGAGCTATTATGTACTATATACTAGACTACATGCATTACTTGTTTTTTATTATACGTAAACGACTACGCCTAATGGAAAAAATCATGACTGTATTTCATTTGCCGATAAATGGGCAGTTAATTTGGAACGATATGACATTAACAATTGCTTAATATAAAATTAAAAAATAAACGTAGGAAAAATTTTGAATTTTCTTTTACCTAACTTTCAAAGAACTGGAATTGAATTAAACAATTTTTAACGAAAGTATCGCGAAGTATATGAACCTGACGTTTCGCGAGGCTATTGAAATAAGAAAACACACCCATTTCAATAGAGAAGATGGTTGGCAAGTACCACCTGCTTGGGATCCAGTTCTAAAAATAATCAAGTCACAAACCCAGAGATATACTAACAAACGTTCGGACACTGTGAGCGATTTTTGTGTGAATCGGAACATATATAATTAATTCATCCATGTCGGTAGATGTAATAATTGAATAACTAATGTAAGACAAATACCACCTTAGTCTTCCTGCGACCACGGACGCTGCAAAGCGTTCGAAACGTCAGGTTCAATAAAATAAATAAAACACGCGATACTTCCGTTAAAAATTGTTTAATTCAATGTGTAACAAGCGCGAAAACCTAAGACAATTCCAAAGAACTGGAACTTTAACTAACTTTCTTTTTTGTTCTTTTTTTATACAAAATCGGAAGGTATTCAAACATACGGCCCACCTGATGTATAGCTGTTAAAGTAGCCTATGATCGATTGTAATACATTAAGTATCACTTGCACAATGCCTCCTCTGCTGCTAACACAGCAACTCCTTAGGAGTTTACTGGTGACCTAAATTACACTCAGGAACACAACAACCCTCTTAAGGAGTTGTTATTTACCTGCGGTTTACTGTGAGGTGAAGGTACTTCCCCTGACAGGCTGCTTTGATACCCCCTACCTCTCTTAAAACATTCAGACCAAAACAAACAGACATGTTCATGTTCACAAATATTTGTCTTGTATGGAAATCCAACCGACGAACGTTGGTGTCAAAGTCACATCGTTCATGACTGCGCCACTGAGCTTTCAGACGTAAATATTAATTCTCAAAGAGAAATTACAACAGACGTCAATAATACTTATTATAACAAGTTGAGTCTAGGAGATACGATCAACAGAAACTTAAATTGGAAAATAGATAATATTAATAGATTTAGACAGCTTCGTATTTGCATTCCAGAGGTTAAAAGCAATGGCATCCTTGGTAGTTACTAGCATGCCACGGGTGTGTATCTGCTAAAATTCTATAGAGACACAAGGAGCATTAAATGTGTTAGAGCAATATACGGAGCTGATTACCTGGATCTCTCCATTGATCCCAAAATCTAAAATTATTTCTTCGCCTACCGTCTACTTAATAAAGATATGAATATTTTTCAAAACATACCAGCATTTCTCTAATAGCAAAAGTCCATCCAAATATAAATACTGAATTAAAGACTAAAATTATCCAGAGACAATTATTTTGCATGGCAATAAAATTATTCTACATATTATCTTCTGATATTATAAAAATACTGAAAGGAAATAACTTCAAATATAAATTATTTGTTTGACTTATAAGGCAATGTTTATATTATGTTAAAGAGTATTGGTGAATAAAATATATTTCTAATATTACACACATCAAAAGTGTCTAGGGATCAACATATATTTTTGCAATAACTTTTCTCCTGATTGATATTAATTAAAATTTTCTTTAAGGATTCATCAAATAAAGTGTTTTCGTTTGTCTACAGTAACGATAAACCAAGTCACCTTTGCATTAATAAAGAAATTTGCCATTTTCATAATAAAGGGATTTTTGACATTTGAACCACTAACATTAAAGTTCGAAAAAAAGACTGAAATAACAGTTTTCTTTAAAATTTTATTGGGTAACTTAAACAATTAATAATCCGTGTTTCTACCGCGAACACTAACAACACGTGGGAATGATAGAAGCTGGTTCCCGGCAACGTACTCTGGCTTTAGCTCTGAATACAAGTCAGAGTGTTATCAGTCGACTTTGGACACGTTACCGAAGCACTGGTACCGTGGCTGAGCACCATGGAGGACGGTATCGCTGTACCACACGGAGACAAGACCGATACATTCAAATCACAACTCGAAGAGCTCCAACAATAACCGCCATGATGTTAGCCGTGACGCTTCATCCCTCTTCAGGGAACTTAATTAGCGACCAAACAGTCAGAAACCGCTTGCATGAAGTGAACCTTCATTCCCGAAGACCGCTAAGGGTACCACCTATAGCAATGCACAATCGTAGGATTCGATATCAATGGGCTCTTGAACACAGAAATTGGGCAGAAGAACAATGGCGTTTCGTGTGCTTTTCTGATGAGTCTCGTTTTGGTATGAGACCGGATACAAGACGTATACGACACTGGAGAACCCCTGGACGCCAACAGCGATTAAAATCCTGCCAGGAAGTCCATCCTTATAGTGGTGGAACCATCATGGTATGGGCGGGTATTTGGATCGGCGGAAGAACTGAGTTGATTTGGATCAGAGGCAACCTCAACGCTCAAATTTATGCTGAGACGATTGTATCAGACGTCATCGTTCCTCTACAAGTGCAAATCGGTCCCTTATTTCAGTTAATGCATGATAATGCACGACCGCACACCGCAAGAGTTGTAAGACAGACTCTCGCCGCAGCTAACATCAATGTCATGCCCTGGCCTGCTCAGTCGCCAGACTTGAACCCGATTGAGCATGCATGGGATATGCTACAGAGAAGAGCTCTGCCGAATATGGAGGGTATCCAGTCGCAAGAAGACCTTTTTTTTTGTTGTTGCAACGAACATGGGCGGCCATTCCACAGCGTGATTTGGATGAACTCATTTTGAGTATGCCAAACCGATGTTCTTGTGATTTCATAGCCGCCGTGGACGCTTATTTTGAGGATTTAGGCGAAGATTTTTTAAAACGGGTATCGAAGCCTTACCGGGTCGATGGAAAAAGTGTTTTGAGCTCGGAGGAGAGTATGTTGAAAAATAAAAATAAATTCAAAATCGTGTGGTTTCATTAAGTATGTTAGGCTAAGAACTTTTCAAATGACCCTCGTACCAACAAAACCACTACGCTATTTAGTTTTTGTAAATATGTTTTTAAGTATATTATTTTCTCAGCATATATTTAATTTTAATTAAATAAACTTTTAAATATGTAAAATGATCGGTTTATACTTAGTCTTTCATTATTGTTAGTTAATGTAACGTTACACTACTTTTTGCTAAATAATGTCTGAATCTACTAACTACTAAAAGTAAGGAAAGGTCGTGATTGCTTTCAAACAATATGTGATAAACATCTCGCCAAATTAGTCACCCCAGTACTTTTTTTTATCGGATCAGGACCATCACGTACCCACCACTGTGTCTCCTGTGTAGCCAGAATTAACAGCGGGGACCAACAAAAAGTCAATGAATAGTGAAGTTCACTGCCGACCCGAGGGTTAAACTACAGCTGCCTTGGAACTCACAACGAATTTAATCAGAAGAAATTTGTAGGCGTAGGAAGTTTTGAAAATGACTTCCCCTCTTAGCAAAGTGAGAGACAGCAATATAACAAATAAGGCGTTTAAAAACCTCAAAGAGATGGCTAGTCAAGTGAAGCTCAACTGCCGTGCACCACGGTTTATCAAATATCTAACACTATTGGGACCTAAACAGTGAGTTGTTATCTAATACATCGATTCCAATAATATAGATTGCAGAACCGCCTAAACGCCTGGTAATTCTCCCCTGTTGCCACCAAAACAGAATAGTATAGAACAATATATAGCTATATGACTTTGCCCTTAGTTATTTATTTTTGAGTTAAACAAGACTTGCATTTAGTTTATCTTCCAGGACCAGGAGAGTAATAAATGAATGTCATATCTCCATCTTGGCCAACTTTTCAAAATATCAAATTTGATTCATTAATTATCTATATAACAAATCTATTAATGCAATATGGTTATTAAAATTAGGAATAATATTCTGATCTGAAGATATTCCGTTTTGAATAGAATACTCATTTCCGTCCACTGAACTGGTAATGGCAATGGCCGAAATCGACACGATATGTCAAAATCACAAAGGCAATGGGATTAAATACCATGCACCCCATAGGGCTTTCACATATGAGTTTTACTATAATAAAAATAATGTGTGAAATTAATATCTAGATCGATAACTACTTGAAATAACATGATTTTCATAGTCACTGCTATCCGCTATGTGTTTGATAAAGTTTTGTCTTGCCTATTTAAATGAAACGAAGCGTGCTTCTTCACGCTTCATTTAAATAAAGTTAACCAGTTTACCAAATAACTAATAAAAAAAAAATTAAGATATTGATAAGTAGAAATGAAATAAAATCAACTTTTATATAAAAAATATAATATTATAAACAATGTCTACCGGTATCGAGAATGAAATGAGTGGGGTAGGTGTCACCTAGTAACCCACCACAGTGACAGCGTAGGGCAAATAGACATATGACGATTAAAGTATACACAGACAAGTTAGTGTGGCCAGGTGTATAGAAGACCAACTTCTAGTGCTCCAAGTATATGTCCATATGAACGTTGGAGGATCAATTATTTCAGCCGCTAGTTACTTGAGTGATCTTCAGTGATGATTATATAGGGTAACGAAAACGTATCCGTTTTAGGTTTTAATATTTTAAAGGCAAATAAAAACCTTTCGCGCTAAACCTGTATGAGTCACTGATGATTTCTAAGTGGTGATTACTTGGGGAACCTCCTGAAGCCTTTCAAGAGAGCCTTTACAAATGCTATCGTAAAAGCGGCAGCTAATGCGGTATTTGCAAAATTTGACATAATCGTGAAACAAATATCTAAACTAGGAACGTCTCTGTTCTTCTTGAACCGTCAATATGGCACGTAGAAAAATACAGGAGGTCAATGCCACAGAAGTTACTCGTAAAAGTGGATAATTCTCAATGTTATTACACGTACTCAATATTACACGACCTTTCTACACATAACATCGTACAGAGAACTCGATTAATTTTGTGATCTACACCGCTAACAACTTGTATCCCATAGTCTAAGGCAACCGATCACGAATTGTCGCTAACTACGTAGCTCTCGTCAGTCTCTGTTCACACATTTAATAAAAAAATACAAATAAACAGCTGGGCTCGTATCATTCAGCCTTTGCACCAGCAAAGGCACCAACCAGGTACCAGCCAACATACCAATGTATGTAATTAACGTCGACGACAAATTATTACCTTCACCTTCTTACTGACAGCAGGATTGCCTTGAATTATAAATATAAACAAGAGGACTGCGCTATATAGCTCTATATTACGTGAAACTTGCACTATGAGTACTAGACAACGTAAATACATACTCATAGATAGAAAACATCCAAATCAAGACAAATAAACTTCTTTGGAATACAAACCTACAAACCTTGTCGTTAAAGTAGTCATTGCTAACCAATAACCAATAGTTAAATATAATACGGATAACTTCGTCTGTCTGGCAATTGAGAAGTCTAGCAACAATTAGCTTATTATAATAAAACAGCAAAAAATTATATTAAGGTCCAGTAGATTGACTTCGAATTCAGTTTTATATGCATTGAATTGTATTGAACTTGTGCGATACGTTCATGATACTAATAAACATTTATGAACGCTGCTACATACACAAAAATAACAGTACTCTCTCATCGCACGTTTTATCCAAAAACGTGATACGTATCCCGAGTACAGAATTTTTGCTATGATATTTAGGAAGTTTCAGGATTCCGTGGCCAAGCGGGAAAACTATTAAAACCACACTGCTGTAGTAGATAATTCGTAAACAAATCTACAAGAACAACATAAACTGTCTGTAAGATATAAAATTTAAATAATATAATGGTAAACGAATCGACGAAAACAACTTATTTTGCCTTGGCATTTGGGCTGACATTGATTTTAAGTAGCCCATGAAACAGAGTACCAATAATTATATTTGTAATAGATAGTTCAATCAGTTCCCGATAATCGTCACGTACAATGAGGAGGAATGAAGGAGGACGACAGGTGGCGCTGTCTAGTAAACACTGGCTCGACGGCTATAATTTTACTATAAATACTTATTTTCAATTATTTGCTGCAAAAAGTATAAACAACAGTAGTATTTCTCCCAGTGATAGGGCACAAGTGTTATCAAAACTATCCCACATCAAAAAAATATACCTATTTGTAAATAAACTGATGATCAGTGAATATCCGCGTCAAAACTAATTATTGACTGTGAAACTTGGAGTGAAGATACCAAAAAGTATATATCTCCTCGGTAATATTAAACAGAGTGCATTAAAAATATTAAAAAAAGAAAAGTGAACACAAATAAAAGTGCATAATTTTAAAAACACGGTATCCATTGTGAGCGAGTCAACAACATTTCAAATATTGGACTTTGAACTTTTGCTCCGTCAACCGTCATTCAATAACAATGAATGAAGATACCATCCACTAACTATTCAAATCATCAATTTCGCCACATCAAACATCTACTCCGTGGTGTAGTGGTAACTAAAAACTCATTTACCTAATCCATGGTGATTCGAGTCCCAGTGTATGCACAACTTTTTGTGGCTCAATTCACATATATTTGCTTTCGTTCGTGTTTTCGATGCAATTGTACGGACAATATAGAGGTTGCTACAAAATTGATTCCTTTGTGATTTGAACAAAGTGTTACCTAGTACTGAAACTGGCCACAAGATGACGTTCAACTGTATAAAATGTAAAAAAACTATAACAAATAAACAATTTCTCTTGTGTCTTGAGTCTATGTAACAAACATTGCCATCTGGATTGTACAAACATATCATTCCAACGCTTTCGAATAATGTCAGCAGCTAATAAAAAGGCTTATAAATGTCAGAAATGCCTATCTAAATCTGAAACCCCAAACACAAGCGCAAATAGCTCAATACCGCCGACGCCCGCGAACAGCTCGAATCGAGATTACGTTAATATCCAAAACAGACACAAGATTAACGTTTCTACGGAAAACTCCTTTGAAGGATTATCATCTGATGAAATTGAAGAATACTCCTCACTAACATCAACTCCAAATGTCATCATGAACAGAAGTTTCTCAGAACCTCGACCGAATGCGGCGCATCTAGAAGAACTGCAACATAAGATTTGCAAATTAGAAGAAAAACTTGAAGTCGCGGAAAATGAAATTGAAAATTTAGTAACTGAAAATCATACCCTAACAAAGCGCATTGCTGATTACGAATTACGAATAAATCAGTTGTCGCATATATGCAGATCAACTACTAAAACAAATAACCAGAAAAAGAAAAATCGCTCAAACATCTCGATTCCCAAGTTAAACCAATCTGTAAAGTTGCCTGAACCAGAACAGAGCATATATCAAAGAAATCAGCATGACACCTCCACAGCAACACCCTTACAAACCATGCAGATAATTAGTTCGCCTAACTCGACGACAGATGCCGTAATCAGTCACAAGTTAAATAAAAATGAGATTAAAAATAAACGTATATATATTATTGGTGACGAATATCTTAGAGGGCTATCAGCTGCAATTATAAGATATAGACATGGGAAATGGAATGACGTCTATACACCATGTTCGTTTGTAATGCCCGATGCGACCAGTACAGAATTATTAAAACACTGTAGTCATATTTCTAAAGAACTAACAAGTGACGATGTCGTAATATTGGGTATTGGTAACAATGATATTGATATACATAGATTGCACGCAAATTTATGTATCGCTATTGATAAATTGAGTAAATCCTCTGTTTACATAGCTCCTATATACTACAATTCTAATTTAAATGAAAAAAAATTAAATTATAACTTACAATTGTGGACAGAACATTTTAGTAATTGTACATTTATTGACATGAAAAAATATAATTCAAAGTATTTTAATTACATTAACTATGTTTGTAATAGAATTAATACATGCATCGATTTTTTAGAATATGAAGCAAAATTCTTGTCTATAGTTAGTATTAAAAAACATTTAAATACACATTCCAATATATCATCAAAAAAGACATGTACTCCTGAAAATTTCACCTTACCAAAAAAAGGAACAATACCGTTTTACTTCTTTAAAATATCACCCAAAAAATCTGCATGTGCCCAAACGCCTCAGTGTAATAATGAACCAATGACATTAAATAACTCCCGAAATACACGTACAAGGGAAAACCATTTAACATTTTTTCGACCATAAAGCTAAAAACTTTTTTACAGTCCTGCACCAAAACATACATGGACTGCAGTCAAAAAAAGAACTGATAGAAATGACACTATCAGATATCAGTTTTGAAGTTAAGCCAGATGTTCTATGCTTCACAGAAACTTTTGTGAAGTGTGGCGAGGAAGCTAACATTAATATTAATAACTACGAACGAAGTGCAAGTTATTCAAGACCAAACAAAAGAGGAGGCTCATGTATATTAGTCAAACAGGGATTGGAATATAGGAAAATCAATTGCTTTGATGACCTTACAACAATATTTCATTTTGAATGTTGTGCGGTTAACCTAGTTTCAAATAGCATTATAATCATTTGTATATATCGAATTCCTTCAAAAACTCAACGACATATTGATTATTTCCTAGAAAAAATTGACTTATTAATACACCGATGTGTTGTAAAATATCCTAAAAAGAATGTTATTATTGCTGGTGACTTTAACATAAACATGAGGGAAAATAGTAAAAATACCAATAAACTAAATGACATTCTTAAACAATATAACATGCAGCAACACATTAGGGACCCCACCAGACAAAACTCTTGCCTTGACTTGATAATTAGTAACATAAACCAGGCATTGGGATCTACCTACCCACTATGGCTGTCAGATCACGACACTGCTCAAATACTTAAATTCAAAATTGACGATAAAAAAGTAATTCCCAAATTTATCTATACATACAAAAGATGTTACTCGCAAGAAAATATTGCAAAATTTAAACAGTGTCTTGCGAGTCTGTCGTTTTGCGATGTATTCAAAAGTAATGACACAAATTCTGCCTTCGATGAATTCCATGATCTATTCTGCCTTATTTATAAGCTTTGTTTTCCAAAGATTAGAATAAAACGTTGTACATCAAATAAACTTACCTGGATTTCTAAGGGCCTGAAAAAAAGCAGTGTTACAAAACGAACACTTCGGTTTAAATACTATAAAAGTAAAAACATAACTGATCGTAATATATACTTAAATTACGACAAATTATTTAAAAAATGCACAAACAGGGCCAAAAGAATAAGCAATGTAAAATATATTGCAAATAGTAATAATACGTGTAAAGCGACATGGACTATAATAAATAAGGAAACAAATTGTTTTCAAGTTAAAAGGTGTATTAATAAAGTTGTATGTAATGGTAACCTAATAACAAAACCAATGAAAATAGCTTCAATATTTAATAATTTTTTTATCAATTCAATTCAATCTAATCAATGTAATAAAAATAATACGCAAAATGAAAACACACGCCAGAAAAATAGTAATCTACCCAATACTATTTTTCTACATCCCGTGAGTGAAAAATATATTAGTAAAATAATCATGACATTAAAAAACACTCAGTCAGAAGGCTATGATTCAATTTGCACCAAAGTAATAAAAAGTTGTAAAGAGGAAATAACTCCAGTCTTAACACATTTAATGAATCTCTCACAGCAATGCGGGTCGTTTCCAGAGAAATTAAAAGTCTCAGTTGTAAAGCCTGCACATAAAAAAGGAGACAGTTCTCAAATTGGGAACTATAGACCCATCACATTAGTTCCGATATTTTCAAAGATACTTGAAAAGGTTATGCACGAGCAACTAACTTTATTTTTTGACAAATTTGATATTATCGCCGACAATCAACATGGTTTTCGAAAGGACAATTCCACGACCATTGCTGCATTCAATTTAATGAGAGAAGTGATGAAAAATGTAAATGAAAATAATTATACAACTGTTTTGTTTCTTGATATGTCCAAAGCTTTCGACTTGGTTTCACATGACTTATTACTGTCAAAGCTAGAACATAACGGGATAAGAGGTAAAGCTAAGGATTGGATAAACTCGTATCTCATAAATAGACCACAATGTGTAGAAATAAATCACATAAACTCAAAATCTACTGTTCAGGTGTATAGATCTAATCTTGAGCATAAAAAATGTGGAGTTCCACAAGGAAGTATCCTTGGACCATTATTATTCCTCTTATACATAAATGACATACCTGATATACCAAATACTAAAACAATATTATTTGCAGATGACATTTCACTTATAGTAACTACTGACAAAAAAATGACATTACAACAACATAAAACTGACATCACAAATACATTGACATTTATTATTGAATGGCTAAATGAAAATAATTTACAGATAAACTTGGACAAAACTAAATTAATGAATTTTAACAATTTTCAAAATAAATTAATCAATATAAATTTAAAAGGACAAGTTCTACAGAATGCTACGAGTGTTGAATTCCTAGGGCTAACTATTGACCCAAAACTAAATTGGAAAGGGCACTCGGAGAAAGTGTGTTCAAAAATAAATAGGTTCCCTTATGCACTCTATAAGTTAAATAAAATAGCTAGCAAAAAAACTGCTATTACAGCCTACTTTGCTTATGTAGAATCCATAATTAGATATGGACTTTTGATCTGGGGAAACGGCGTCGACACTCAAAGAGTATTTCTCGCACAAAAGAGATGTGTACGAGCCATTTGTAACATTACACCACGTACTTCATGTAGGCCTTATTTCCGAAGTCTAAATATATTGCCATTCCCCTGTCTCTATATATTAGAGATAGCTAAATTTGTCATTAAAAATAAACATAAGTTTCTAAACGTTAAAGATCGGACACGAAGAAAAGTAAGATGCGCCAAGAAAATCGACTCTAACATTGTTCCCAAAACTACAAAATATCAAAAAAATTGCGATATGATGTGTATAACAATTTTTAACAAAATACCTGACGCCTTAACAGAGCTACCATTTAATAAATTTAAAATACTGTTTCGTAAATGGCTTCTGGAGAGAACATTTTACTCGGTTGAAGAATTTTTAAATTTTAATTGATGTATGAATTAAGTCTAGAGACGAACAAAAATATTTGCATGCTATTTATTTTACATAGCTAAATAGGAGATTTACCCCTGTATATTCCATCTGCATTATTGTACCCTATTTTTATGCAAATAAATTATTTGAATTTGAATTTGAATGGATTTTTGCAGTTCTTGATTATAAAATGTCAACAATTATTCTATTGTTGTATTATCCTATTGTTGTAGTATAAAAATGTTGTGTGATGATGTCGGTGTATATGCAGCAGGATTAATAGTTTTCCAGTTGTCTTTAAACATTTTGAACATCGAGATACTACTTGCTACTTGAAATTTGATGAATTTTCGATTCAAACACACTTTGTCAAGGTTTTATCCCAAACGTACATAAACTCCTTTAAATCGTCCTATATTAGATGCAGTGGCGTAACATATTATATTATTTGTGTTTTGTCATCGAGGTTCCAGTCATAAAGTGCTTTTAACATAACTATAGCTTGATCTCGGCAGGAAGAGCTCCCCAGTTTGGGTACAGACAGAAGTTGTATCTTTTCTCTAAATGAAATAACAATTGGCAGCCTTAAGAATTCTTATTTAGAATTTCTCATATCCAGTTCAGGTAACAATTTCCCATCTCAGTGAACGATCACAATTTCAGGCATATTATTCTGAAAATATGATTTTATAGATTCCGCTCTATATTTTCTACTCTGTGCGCGAATGCGCTTAATGAACGATTTGTTTATCAGGAATTCATTACAGCTAATATCTACTTCTATTACAACTTGAAGTATATAGACAGAATCCCTTATGCTTAATTGATAGGTGACATATGTCTTTTTGTAGTATTTTCAGAACTTACCGTTTGAGATGTCGATGACAAAAGTTTCTCAAGCCTTTTATCAGAGCAAGTAGGTTGATCGTGATGCCCTTACATTAGATGACGATTAACATTTCCTCGTGTCTTATTAATCTTCTTATAACTTTCACTGATTTACCCTTTCTTCTTTCTCGAACCTTTTGTCTACACCCGCTAAACATCCTGAATGCCCTGGTTTTCTCTGTCGTTGTAAAAACATTTTATCTTTCTCTATTTTCATTCGTCTATGTACATATTCCATCCGTTTATGAATTTATGTACATATTTGTAATTATCACTTGCTCAGCAGTGATGGAATCATCGCGAGAAAACCAGACATTATATTTGGAAATCTCTCTAGGGTGTGTACTACCCAAAGGATCTTTTTAGGGTTCCGTACCCAAAGGGTAAAACGGAACCCTATTACTGAGGCTCCGCTGTCCGTCCGTCCGTGCATCCGTCCGTCCGTCCGTCCGTCTGTCACCAGGCTGTATCTTATGAACCGTGATAGTTAGACAGTTGAAATTTTCACAGATGATGTATTTCTGTTGCCGCTATAACAACAAATACTAAAAAATAGAATAAAATAAATATTTAAGGGGGCTCCCATACAACAAACGTGATTTTTTTGCTCATTTTTGCTGGATATTGATAACGGCAACAGGTAGACGCTTGAAATATTCACAGAATATTTAGTTATATATTTACTTTAAGAATAAATAATTAAATTAAAATAAAACAAATATTTAAGGGGGGCTCCCATACAACAAACGTGTTTTTTTTCCGTTTTTATAGATAATGGTACGGAACCCTTCGTGCGCGAGTCCGACTCGCACTTGGCCGATTTTTTTTGCCGTTTTTATAGATAATGGTATGGAACCCTTCGTGCGCGAATCCGACTCGCACTTGGCCGATTTTTTTCCTACCACATCGGTAGGAATACTAGCGTACGACCCACCTAAAATAAAGTGATCATCGTAGCAATGAACACTTCCAGTACATGATGCACAGCTCGCACGCTAACATCCTCTCTGTCAATACAGCAACTCCATAAGAACTTTTAGTTACAGTATGTCTCACTCACTCGTAAGAACGCAACAACCCTCCGAAGAGTTGTCTTTTGGCTGCGTTTTTCTGTGAAGTGAAGGTATTTCTCCAGTTAGGCTGCTTTGATACGCACTACCTCTTAACTTATCCTTCCGACTGTCATCTATCGAAAACAACCGGCACCGATGGCTTAAAATACCCTCCGATTAGTGGAATAATTCGAGATAACTAAATTCCTTCATAGACGAACTGTAGTCAACGTCGCTTAACCTGCGTTTCTGAATAAACAACTCCATAAAGCTCCTCAAAAAACTCAGTTGCATTACTCTCAATTTAATCTGTAATACCATTCACTGTCAACGGCTTTATATAAAATAAATAATAAAATACCTAATGGACCAGTCAAAGACAAATATAAACGCATTAAAGCTTTCAAACTTGTTAGTGGTGATAATTCCCACTTCAAAACAACATACTATATAAGCTTATGGTTTGCTTTGAGCTCTTGAAAATATAATCCCAGGTTTGTTGTAAATACGTAAATACGTTGTCACTATAGTGATAAACGACGTACCTATTCTACTCTTGTTAAACAGCTATGATTTACTTAACAGGTAAATACTGTACTTGTTAGAGACAGGTGTTATTATGCAGAAACTTTTAAGTTTATCCAATTGGTACAGGTACTAAGTGTAAAGCTTTTAACATATATTTGACGAGCTCGGTGGCGCAGTGGTGAAACGCGCTGTTACGCTACTTTGACATTAACGCTCGTGGGTTCGATTCCCACACAGTACAAACATTTGTGTGCATGAACATGTCTGTTTGTCTTGGTCTGGGTGTTTTTAAATGTATAATAAGTATGTATTCACAAAAAAAATGTATGCTTATCAGTTGTCTAGTACCCATAACACAAGCTTCACTTACTTTGGGGCTAGGTGTGTAATTTGTCCGACAATATTTATTTATATTATGTCGTATACATTAGGATGTATCAAATTGTGAGTATGATTAATATATAAAAATAACGTGAGTGTCTATGCATGCACCCATCCTGATACGGATTCTGTTAAGCAGTTTGGATAAAAGTAAAATTAAAAACCTCTAAACTTATAGGAACAGCTTATCGTCCACCCTGGAAGAATGTAAATATTTTCTTAGAGGCTCTGACTGAATCAATAACCACCTTCTCTGGTTATGATCATATTATTCTAGTTGGAGATTTTAACATTAATTGGCTCGACATATTATTTGATAGAAAAACCATCCTTCTGAAAATTATATACTGTGTTTTCCTTAGAACACACTTATTGTTTGAATTATTTTACATTAAAATACATTACATTCATACGTTGTATATTTCATCGAAAACGTATTAGCTAACCTTCGTCGTTTGTAAGGGGAAACCATAGTATGTATCTCACTGAATTCTTATTATATATGCTTCACATTATGTAAACATGCATAATAATTATAATGCAATTTGATCTACTCTGCTTTGTGTGCTCCCGCCACCAATTAGTTCGTGCGGCCGGCACCCACCCACTACCGTTAGTAGATGTCGACGCTGCCATGGCCCATGGCTGTTCCGGTAGTCTCTGCCTTGGCTGCTGCGGTCGTCCGCCCCAGATGGCGGTTGAATTTTGCAAAATAAAGCTTGAATCTATTAACAAAAGGCTATAATCGCATTTACGAGTGTCTTTTGCGTGATTTGTTCTTAGCTGTATCTACCTGTTGAAATAAGGGAAAATGTTTGGGAAAATATAAAAACAAAATACGGTATGTCCTATACCTACAATAATAATGTAAACAACCGTGAAGATTTAAAAGGCATGAATATTTAATAGGTCATCAAAACACGAGTGATGCCCCTGGTGTTGCAAGTGTCCTTAGGCTATTGTAACTGCGTACGATATACGTAGGGTGTATTGTTGTTTTCCACTTTAGTGATATATGCCATAAATTTCGTGTTTGTTGCCATAACAATTTCTACGGCAGATATGTGAGGAGGAGAATTGAAATTTTGCCACGAAGTTGATTGAAAATTTGTATTGATTGGAGATTGATTGAAGTATTTTAATTTGTTAATTTAAACTCCCACCTAATTTACGTCGTCAGTGGTAAAACAACTTTAGGCAGACAAGCAAATCAATCTTATATCATTTCAATCAAGAAAGAAAGGAGGAAATAACGTCAAGGATTACATGTGACTGTATCTACTATTTACTACTTGGCACCATATTCTTAAACAAGATATACTATCGCATTATATTAGCTAGAAGCAATCCTTCACATTTATACCGCCTTTTCGTTTCTATTATTTCTTTCATATTCATTGAGGCATTTTGAGTGTCTGCACCTTCTCCATCCGACATCCTTGATTTACAACCATTTCTTTTAAAATGAAATATAAATTTGTGTTACTCTTATCAAACAAAAATTGCTCGTGTGCTATTATGTTAAAGTGCAAGATTGCATGTATGCGGTGAAGTCGAGTGCGGTGTGGAAGTGATGTATTATGCACCTGCATTTCTGAAGTAAGCCATTAGTCATTGTAATAAAAAGTACAGTAAGATTAGTTATAAACCCGCTGAAGGGAAAGAGGGGTAAAATGGTTTTTGTGACACATTGGTTTGAGTAAAACTATGTAACTCTGATTATACCGATATTGCAAATGGTATTATGTGAATTACACATAATTAAGACATCGTTGCACAAATGGAGGTCTTATGGTAAAGCAGAGAATATTGTTATTTAAGTTTAAAAATATTAAATTTAAAAGATTCAACATGTGCAAAATTAAATCTATGTATATAATTTTAACCACACAAGATTCCATGCAGAGTAGGCAGTCCCCACACACCTTGATCAGTTCCTTAACATTCATAGCTCTTTTTGTGCACGCTCTCTTACTTCTAGGGCTCCTGACACCATCTTCTGATAACATTACATTTTACACCATTATTGTATTCATTCCATGTGCTTTCATTTTACTAAAACGATGTCATGGATAAATATGTGTAAAGTAGGCTAATCCGCAACGAAAAGTGACATAGCTTACTATTGGTAAATTTTCAAAAGTTTAATTTTTAAATAAAAATGAATATTTTGTTACCTACGTAAAAATACACCCAGTGTCATAAAGTAACACAGCATAAATTTATACCTGCGAATTTTATATATCTGTAAATAGCCGCTGTAGGTGTCTGATTCTACAACTATGGTGTGTTGTTGATGGTGCAGAAAATAAACTTCTCAAGAAAGTTATTTTTGTTTTATTGTAAATCGCAAAAAAATGTACAATCTTTAGCCACGTACAATAAAAGATAATTCAATTTCTCAAGAGGCTTTACGGCAACATCAAGAACAAACCATCAAGTACCAAGCAGAGTTGTAGGATCAGACCTTTACAGAGGCTGTTTGTACAAACATAAAATTCGCAGGTAAAAAAACAGGCCGTATTTTTAAATGATAACAGATGTCTTTTATTTGATATAGAAATATCACCTTTCTTATACAAATAAATATACGAATTTGATGATTATTATGTTCTGATGTGAGTCACGGGTTTGCCTTTTCTATAACTTCACGCCAAATCCCTTGCGGGGAAGGCAGGGGTTGCCTTGATGGCCTAATATGAAATAATAAGTTTATTTTAATAAATGTTCAGCTTTGTATCGTACAGCTCAGCTATATGTGTATAAAAACTCTCTTTCTATGCCTCTATAGCATAGAAAGATAGTATTTGTACACATATAAACTTTCATTGTTAAGACACGTTATCGATGTACTATCTATTTCATTTTTCTAACGTTAAAATATAAAGGAACGCTTATAAGATCATTTACACGGTACAGTAAAATATATTATACAGATAAAATGTATTATCTATCACATATATTTAACACAGCATTTATTATTTCGCTCTTTGCTGATATTTCCTCATGTAGCAGTGGGAAGTAGGAAGTTACGCCAAGTCATATATGGGCAGCTAGCTCAAATACTATAACATTATACAAATACGAGTAGTTTATAAATTCAGGCGTTATTTTGCGAAAGTCAAATTTACATGCAATTTGATCTAATCTGCTTTGTGTGGTGTGTTTTGGTGGCGGAAAGACACAAAGCAGGTTAGATAAAATTGCATAATACAAATATCATCTATAATGTGGCCGCTGCATAAATATTAAATTGCTGATGATTTAACTTCAAGAACAGGTACATCTAGTAAATAATTCATCAAAGGACTACTTTAATTGTAAGTTTTTTTTAAACTACGTCGGGAGACATACATGCATACGGCTCACCTGATATAAAATAGACACCGTAGCCTATTACAACTTGCGATATATTAAGTATCACTCGCGCGATGCCTCCTCTGCTTCTTAGATAGCAACTCCTTGGGAGCTTACTGGTGACCTCACAGACACGCAGGAACACCCCTCTAGGGAGTTGTTATTTTGGATGCGGTTTTCTGTGAGGGACGGAGCTCGTCAAAAGTAAAAACAGTATATTTTAATTAAGTGTAGGTAAATAATATTCGTTATTAGATTCAACTATTGCTTTTTATGCGTTTTTAATCGCTTACCGAAAATACAAGAGTCTAAATATTGTTCTGTATCCTAGTTTTGACGAAATTTTCAGGGGATTTTTAGATTAGCCGAGCGGGTAATCATGTGAAGTTTGGTAGTGACCAAATCACCTGTGCGAAGTCGAGTCGGTAGTTAGTTATATACCTAGTATTGCCATAAATACTGAAACAAAGAAAAAAAATTTTTCTATTGCAAATAACATTTATTACTTTTACAGTGTGTTAGTTTACATAAATATAAAACAATTTAAAATAAAAAAGCTTATTCAAAGTGGTCTCCATTGGCTGCCATACAGTACTATAAACGTTGAGGCCAGTTATCAATAGAAGCGCGCACTCTTCACTGCCAATCGTACGGATTGTTTTAGGGACTCCAAATTATCATAGCGTTTTGAGCAAGCCGTACTCTCTAAAACTGACCATTAATCATAATCCAGCGGATTAAGATCGGGACTAGACGACGGCCAGTCTTCATCACTAATGAAGTCCGAAACGTTCGTTTCCAACCAAGACTGCGTAGACCGAGCTTTATGACCCGGCGTCGAGTCTTGCTGGAAGGACCATTCTTGGTTATTGAACATGGTGTAGTTAAGGGGCTTCACTACCTTCTCAGGAATGGTATCTTGTGCCGATGTTTTGATACCTTTTTCACAAAAGTATGACTCAGTCACTCGTTCATAGCTAATACCCCACCAAACCATCACTGAAGTCGGATAGTGTCTACGTTGCATTCTGTCGACTTTCTGGGAAGCTTCCTTAGAGCTTTGAGCATAAATACGGTCATTTTGTTTGTTAAAATGTTGCTCAATTGTAAAAATTTTCTCATCCGTAAACAAAATTTTTCTGTGACCTCCCTTTGCGTACCGCTTCAGTAGTTGTTTCGATTTTACTACCCTATTCTTTTTTAAATTATTAGTTAAGAATGAGTACGTTTCTTATAGGCTGCAAGTCCTAAGTCATCTTTTAAAATACGCGGCATGGTTCTAGGTGATATCATCTCCCGAGATAAAATCTTTTGCTTTCGTACAGGATTTCTTCGAATTCTTTCCCTTACTTCTTTGACCAACTTCTTCGTACGAACACTACGTGGACGGCCAGATCTGTTTCTGTCACAAACAGAGGAGGTCTCATTGTACCTATTAATAGCCCGGTACACAAACATTTTACTAATACCAAGCGTATGGAGAGTTTTAAAAATTGCATTTGGCTCCACACCTACTTTGTGTAATGCAGGCACAGCGATTCGGTTCTCTTTATCACCCCACTCCATTTTAATATCGCAAAATATTGTACAATGTATTGGCGCCAAAATGAGGAAACTCAATGAACTATCATATAAAATGACAGATTCAAATGTAATATTTTGTTTATTTTTTATTGTAACAGTATTTATGGCCAGACTAAGTATATATTGTAAAACACCTAATACCGGATTGGTCTTGAATGAATTTGGTGGAATTGCGAATTCATTGAAGTTGGTTTTCAGGGTTTTAAACTTTTGTAATTGATATCAATAAAAACAAGTTGCAGTAAAAAACCGATAGTCAGCTAAAATGCTTCCCTAAATTGAATAGATCAAGTCAATCATATAAGACAAAACTGAAATCTCTTATCAATAAATACTTTATTCTGTACATAAAAGATAACAATGGGCCAAAAGTATCTCAATAAATGACAATGCACGATGGAAACTGTGACATTAAAAAAGATCTTTTTTTTGTACGAAACGGGAACTGAATACGAACTAAGTTCCTTGTGCGGTCCAAATTCTAACCTTTGGTTACACGCACGGCTATCCACAATCACTTAGGACCACATTATTACGCGTATCGCTTAAAGGATAGACCGTTGTTATCTTAATAGCACTGCTTAGGATTGCGGGTAGCGGCCGCGCTGACAACTTGTGAGAACAAGCAAACACACGATCAGAACGAATGGAAAACTTCAGTGAAATGTTAACGAAGTAAAGAAGTTGCAATGAGTAACGGGTAAAATGGTTTTTTATTGCTGTATTAACGAAAGTGACTGACGCGGTTAGAATAAAAATAATCTCTGTATTCTATTATTAACTATTCAATTATTTATTTTTTACGTATTATTCGAATGAAGCTAAGAAGAAAAAGTTCACGGCATTGCTTCAATAATAGAAACAAACGAAAATAATAACTATAATAAATGTTTAAAATAGCTATGGTGAAGTGTTTGGTACAGAACTGATGTAATAAGGAACAACTCTGATGTGGGTGTGTAAGTCGATAAGTCATAGGTACAAAGAATTAACAACTTCGTTTCTTAGAAACATAAAAATATATAGAAGCAAATAAATTAATCATTATAATTTAGTCGATAGATAAAAAAGAACAAATGTACCAAGTATCAATATTATAATGTTTATAGCATATTTAAACAGTATAAATTAAGTATATTCAATCACTTAAAAGATTAAGTTTTAACGTTTTATAATTTGTTCAATCTGCTCTAGAAACTTAGCAACTGTGTGTCGTGAGGTTGACATTGTAATCTAAGGTTTACTATTATTCTATTACCTCATAACATCAGGGAACGGGGTTTTTGCTGAAATTTGGATATCCCTGCTTCGAAATTATGTTAACAGGGTTTACGTGCCTAATACAGTACATATAACGATATATGTTTCAGTTTACTGTCTTCTTTCTATACTGCCAGTGTAGTCAGTAATGTAAGATTAAAGATTTTCTTAAGTAAAACATGTACTACAAGAAAAAAAATTACTTAAGTATTCGTGAATACACAAATACAAAACTATGTTTTCGAATTTTCGGTAGAGAATAGCGAACCTACGCAATGGAGTCATGGAGGTAGTTTCAATAAACCAATAAAATTTTGGGTAAATATTTCCGTAGCTATCAGATCATTGATATGGGCAAATTGCAAAAGCTTCGCGTTTTAGAATTTTTTGATATTTGAAAAACCGCAGGAGAGATTTCGTTATAAATTGGAATTAAAATGTTACGCTACAAGTGGCATCGATGGACATCACCAGTTTGATTGCAGTTTTCATTTTAAATACTGACAGTTAAAAATTTAATATTTTTTGAAACTACCGAAAGTCCAATGGTACTAAAAATATAATCAACGTCGTGTTATGTCACTATGCTGTTGCACAATAGCGGTTTTAAAAAAGAGGACGATCCGGAAGTGAGCAAAATAGGAAGTAACAGTTTTGGAATTCGCCAAGTAAGGATGAAAACAAGTTAGCAAGTAGACAACTTTGGAATTGGACAAGTTAGGAAGAGGCCGAAGTGGACCGAAAGGGCTCATATAAATACCCTCTGTAAAAAAATTAAAATCAACTTAATCACTAAAGCATGTCGACAAAACTTAATCAGAGAAAAATATTTACTTTCCCGCGGACATAAATTTCACACACTCCGCGGTAAACATCAACAAGACTTTTTCACTTTCTTTTTACTTCAACAACAAGATTTCAATATTTATATATGTTGAATAACGTAATGGAAGCATGTAAATACGCAAAATAAAACGTTGCTTGGTGGGACGCAGAGGACGAATACACGGTAAAAAGAAAGCGCAAAGTGAGGTTATATCATCATTGCACGTAAGTGAGAGAGAAAAGGAAACTGTGCCATCGATACAGAAATAAAACAAAAACTTTTGTAAAAGAAGTCAAAGTCAAAGTCAAAGTCAAAATCTTTTTATTCCGTAAAAATGGCTACATTTGTTTGGAATCGTCACAATTTTTTTCCCTACCGTGCAGTTCATGACTAGGTGAGCACTGATAAAAATACTGCCAAAAAACTCAGGCATCCCTCTTTTGGTATCCAAACAAATTTACATAATTTATTAATTACATTACAATTGGATCGACTCAATCCCAGGCATTTTTATCATTAATATAGTCAGATACTTTATAATATGCCCTGCTACACAATTTGGCTTTAATAGTAGTTTTAAATTTGTTTATTGACAATTCTCTTATATTGCTGGGAAGTTTGTTATAGAACCGTATACATTGCCCCATAAAAGAATTACTTATTTTGTGGAGACGGCTTGCATGTAACACAAGATTATGCTTATATCTAGTATTTATATTATGAGTATCACTCTTTTTACAAAATGAGTCTATGTTTTTATGGACATACAAAAGATTTTCATATATATATTGCGATGCGACTGTTAAAATATTTATTTCTTTGAATTTTTCTTTAAGGCTCTCCCGGGGACCAAGTTTGTAGATAGCTCTTATGGCTCTCTTTTGCAATAAAAAGATGGTGTTAATGTCCGCGGAGTTACCCCAAAGAAGAATTCCATATGACATAATACTATGAAAGTAGCTGAAATAAACTATTCTAGCCGTATCAACATCAGTGAGCCGTCTAATAGTTTTCACTGCATAGGCTGCAGAACTTAGTTTTCCTGATAATTTTTCAATTTGTGGGCCCCATTGTAGTTTGGAGTCAATTGTTATACCCAAGAACACAGTTGTCTCCACAGGGGCTAAATTAGTTCCATTAACATTGACATTGGTAGTCACCTGTCTTACATTAGGTGTTGAGAACTTAATTACTTTTGTCTTTTTATCATTTAAAAGCAGATTATTAACATTAAACCAATGCATAACTTTAGAGAGAGCATCGTTAACTTCGTCATAATTATCTAACTGTCTATTAATTTTGAATGTCAAAGAGGTATCATCCGCAAACAATACAATCTCATGTTTATCCTTTACATAATAAGGTAAGTCATTTATATATACTAAAAATAAGAATGGACCTAGAATTGACCCCTGTGGGACTCCCATAACTATAGGGGACCCCGAAGATCTTTTACCATTAACATCGACCTTCTGTATCCTATTGCCCAGATAAGAAGACAGAAGTTCGAGAGCCTTGTTCCTGATACCGTAGTGGTGTAATTTTCTGACAAGAGTGTCATGGTGCACGCAGTCAAACGCTTTAGACAGATCACAGAAAATTCCCAAGGCATCTTGCGAACCTTCCCATGCCGCGAATATACTTTTAAGCAAATGAATCCCTGCGTCTATAGTTGAACAACCTCTCGTAAATCCGAACTGTCTCCTATGAAGCAAATTATGTGTATTGAAATGTCTGAGCAACTGGCTAAGCATTAGTTTTTCAAAAATTTTACTGAGAATGGGCAGTATGGAAACAGGTCGAAAATTCGAAGGGTCCGAAAAAGAAAATCTTGAATAACTTGAATAACGAATGAGAAGAGATGTTGACGAGAAATTTCACAACACAACGTCCCTACTGTAGTAATTATATCGGAAACGAAGATTCCCATCTTCATTTCCCGGGACGGATCTTTCCGCTAAAGTGCACAACCTGACCTGTGCTCGTCCGTTGTCGTTTGCTCTGTAGGATATCTTTGATTTGATATCAACTCACTTTTAATTATGGAAAGGAGAAACAAAAATGCTAAGATGAGCGGCCGCCCTCTCCTTAATGAATGTGGAGTTTTCATCATCAGAGGGATCTGGCAAACCCCTTAAGATCGCTCTGCGAACCATTATTTTTCTCACGGAGACCAAAATAAATTAATTCGGTCGGAGCATCTTACCCTGGGTACAAACTCGTACTCTTCTTTGTACGTGATGCTCGGATATGCATTTTTATATTTAGTGTTACCGTTTTCATAACCTTAAAGACGGGGATTTGAAGATACTGTAAATGCTCGTGGATCATGACATACAAGTAACTGTCACAAAATTCTTCTGACTCACATCAAAAAAAATTTGTGAAGATATTATAAGAATCAATATGAACTATTTAATCAATCAATTATCAAGTAATTGAGAAAGAGAATTAAAACAAATATACAGTGTTAGTCACAATTAGACATAATTTTTTTTTTTTTTTTTTTTGGATTAAGTAGCATTCTATGAAACAGATAAGAATAAAGTATTTGCGTTTTATGTTGGTACATATTGCGCGTATAGTGTAAATAGCGTGTGTACTAAAAGTGTACGTGAAATAGTTTAGTGGGAACGTGCATTTTAAAGTACAGAGAAGATTGCTAACGTTCTTTACTGTCATTGTGTAGTTTAGTCATTGGTAGACTTCCTACCAATGACTAAACTGCTCGCGCGATCGATGTTAGGATTGATTGAAAGGATTGAAGGATTTCAGTGTCAGCATAGGTTAATATCTGAAGAAAGGTTGTAAGTTTTCTTTTCGACTGAAAATTAGTAGAAGGAGTTTTAATTTGCGATTTAACTTATTGTACAGTAACTGACCGAGAAAGTAAAAAAAGTAGAATATAGGGCAGTTGCTGTGATTTGTGACAGTTGGGGTCATACACAACTTCACAGTGTTGTTTTAGTGTTGTGTGGCGGATAAAAGCTCTCACACGATCAACACTTGGGTGTATTGGTAAAGGTCCAAAGTGGGAAATAAGAGATTCTTAAATGTGCTTACTTTAAGTACAGCAGTTTAGGCTCTTTCTAATTTCAGGAGGTGAGTTTTATCTGTGCTTAACCAAGTCGTGATACAATATGTTAAAAGGGGCTTACAAAATGCCAAGTAGGCTATTTTTAACACTGTTGGATCAGCCAGATCTCGCATCCGCTTAAACACATCAATGAGCTTACGGATTCAGCCAGCTGTAATGATGAGGTGTGAGTGAAAAGTTAACTTGTGATCTATATTTACACCTAGGTACTTTATTACCTCTACTCTGGTTAGTGGAGAACAGGAACATATGGAAAATGGCGGTAGGTAGTGAGAATGTGCTCGGATAGAAAATTGGGGCAAGGCTTACTAATCGGGATTTTCTTCATAGAAAAGGTCACATGTTGAGTTTTTTGGACGTTGTTGATGGTTAGAAGGTTGGTTTGAAGCCAAGTTGTGACAATATCAAAATCGGATTGTGCGAGGAAGAATACCTCCTTCCAGGTGGCACCGGTATACAGAAGAGCCGTATCATCAGCGTACGAGATTATTTTGCAGTTGAGTATTTGAAGTGCGTACAGGTCATTGATATAGACCACAAATAGGATGGGACCTAAAATACTTCCTTAGAGGGTACCGTATTCTACTGGCGGTGGTGAACTCATATTGCCATCCAGAACAATACTCTGTGTGTGCTTGAGAAAATAGCTCTTGAAGAGTGAAAGAGTGATGCCTAGGATTTCCGAGATTTTTTAGTTTTAATAAGAGTATGGGGAACGAAATCGTATAAAAAGCTTTTGCAAGGTCCGAAAAGATTAGCAGGCATTTACTTCCTTTGTTAAGGCATATAACAATATAGTCTGTAAGTTCATGAACCGCATCCGCCGTAGATATTTCCCATCTGAAACTAAATTGTTGAATAGATAACAGATCATTTTTTCCAGGAAGGAAAGAGGTTGTTTATTGACGAGCCGCTCGAGAATCTTAGGTTACACGGGGAGAGGAATAGAGCGATCACCGACCTTGAAAATAGGATGGATTATGGCATTTTTTAAGGCTGCTGGAAAGATGCCTGCGGATATAGATATATTACAGATATGGGCTAGAAATTGCTAATATTGCCTTATAAAGGCTGTGGAGATATTGTCCCATCCCACTGCCCAGTTCATTTTTAACAAGTGAATTATCCTCTCAGTCTCAGTTCTACAGAGACTGGGAGAAGGGCAAAAGAATGAAGAGGAGGAGGAGCGTGGTTTCTTTGAAAGGGGTAATAGGTAGGGTCTATAGCAGCGGTAAGCAACAGGCGGACCGCGGTCCGTTTGCGGACCGCGAAATATTGTAATGTATTGTAACAAATATCAATTAATACAATTAATTAAAATAATATGTTTAAGCCACATAGGAGCTAACTTAGTACTTAGGTATTCTATTTTATGTTGCCTAATTAACTTGTTTTATAAGTCCGTATAACAGGTATGGTTTGATTAGTTTCCTATCTAGCCTGTGTGTGTGTTTGTGCAAACAATATTTTTAAATCTTTGTTACGCACACGAAAGATCCATAAATTAATAAACTACGTACCATTTTTACAGCACCCCGCGTGCTCACTGTTTTGTTTTGTTGAAACAAGCGGGCGCGAGTATCGAAATCGGGGGTGCGGGCGTGTGGGCGGGGGAAAGAAGACTGCCAGTCGCTCAGTCGCAGCGCAAACCGTGGACGCGGGACAACCGTTCTTTTGTTTCTAGATTCGTCGCGTTTTCGTTCGTTTGATAAAAAAGCTTTTAGTAACTACTTTTAAATATGGATCCTAAAAAGCGAAAAGTGGACAGTGAAAATAGGAAGTTTCTGGCAGAATGGACTGAACAATATTGTTTTACGCTGCCCGATAGGCCTCAAGCGGTTCCAGTGTGCCTTATATGCAATAAAACTGTTGCTATTATTAAATCTGGCAATTTGAAGCGATATTACGAAACAACTCATCAGCAATTCCATAAAAAATTTCCTGTTGGCAGTGAGTCTCGTAAAGAAAAACTTCAGACTTATCTCAGTTCTTACGAAAAAAGCACGAAATTACTAGTTCGTTGCATGAGCGAGCAAGAAAAATCTACAGAAGCAGCGTTACGTGTGTGCTGGACGCTTAATAAACACCAGAAACCATTTTCAGATTCTGAGGTAGTGAAGAAATGCATGTTGGAAGTAGCTACGGCACTTTTTGTAGAAAAGAAAGATGTTGTCGCTGCAATTCAAAGTATTCCATTGTCAGCGAGAAGTAATACAAGAAGAACGGAAATTTTAGCTGCTGATGTTAAAAACACTCTTCTTGAACTTCTGAAAAAGGCACCTTGCTACGCCATAGCACTTGATGAATCATGTGACATTGTTGATGATGAGCAAATGTCTATTTTCGTAAGATTTCTTGACATTCACTGTCAGATCTATAGGGAAGAGTTGCTAGCAATATTGCCGTTGAAGGGTAACACTCGAGGAGAAGATTTATTCAAGGTCATTGATGAATTTATTACTAAATCTAACATTAGTTATGATAAAATCGTGTCGCTTTCAATTGACGGGGCCCCAGCAATGATTGGCAAAGAAAAAGGTGTAGTAAAGAGAATCAGGGATAAAAATGCAGGTCTAATATCGTATCAGTGTATAATTCACCAGACAGCCCTTTCTGGAAAACTGAGTGCTACACTGAAAGAAGTGATGGACAGCTTGGTCAAGTTGATTAATTTCATGAGATCTCATTCTGCTCTTCAGCACCGACATTTCAAGGAGTTCCTTTCTGAATGTGATTCAGCATATTCTGACTTACTAGAACACAACAATGTTCGTTGGCTAAGTAAAGGTCAAGTTATTGAACGTTTCTGGCTTATAAAAGAACAAGTAACCTCTTTCTTGCAAAACCTAGATACGCAGGGAGCCAGGAAGCACTTTGAGTTCATCACAAACAAGCGCAATATGCTGGTTGTGGCTTTTCTAAAAGATATTTTGAAGTATTTAAATGCGCTCAATACAGAATTACAAGGAACTGGAAAATTAATATGTGATTTGATACAAAGCGTGTCTGCTTTTCGGCGCAAGCTGGATATATTTGAAAAAGATATTGCAAGACAAGAATTTATTCATTTTCCGACAATTACTGAATATAAAATGGAGAACTCTGAAGATGACATTGCAGTGTTTGTAAAATTTCTGGAAAGTATTAGGAACGAATTTAATAATATAAAGACTTTGCGGAGGTAAGCAAGCTATCTCCGTTTCTTAAATCGCCATTTGAAGTTGACGCAGCGGGAGAATGGACAGATGTGGCTGCCAAGTTGTTTAATCTGTCGAAGCCTTCACTTCAAATGGAGATAATCGATTTGCAAGAAGATGTAGCTTTGCAAATGTATAAAACGGTATCCACTGAAGAATTTTGGGCCAAACATGTTCCAGAAAAATATAAAAATTGCAAGAAACTAGCTATCAATTTGACCACTATGTTTGGATCGACATACGTATGTGAAACATCTTTCTCAAAGATGAATTTTTTGAAAAATAAATATCGTTCGAGATTAACGGACGCCCACCTAGACGACACACTTCGAATTTGCTGTTCCTCTCGAGAACCACAGTATAAAAAACTGGCTCAAGACTGTCGGTGTAATTTCTCACATTAATTTTATGTCTTGTATTTTATAATCCAGAATTTAATTTTAAAGCATAATAATAAATAGGACTTCATTATTATCAGTTGTTTTTTTCTGGACCTCGTTAAAATTTCTCACAGTATCCGGACCCCGCCTAAAACTATTTGCCGACCCCTGGTCTATAGGGTGAGAGCATGAGTTTTAATTTCATGAGCGAGGGTTTTGCCTATGCCTACGAAATAGGAGTTAATGTGATCAATGGACTCTTTTGGTTTGGTGTGGCAATTTTAACTACATCCTCTCAAGATCTATTACAAAATACAATTGCCACGAAACGCAAAAATACATTAAAAATACTCTCTGTAAAATGGCTAATTATAGTATTGATGAATATCTAATTGACATAGATGTCTGGAAATAATTCAGCACAGGCGACCTGTCCTTAATATTTTTTATTCTAGATAGAAAAATAGATAAGAACTTTATTTGTATCAGCTTAGACATACACACACACTCAATAAATGAAAGGAACATATTCAGTGTAAAAGATGCGTGCGCATTCCGCAGTGATACAAACGAGCAACATCTCAATGTCATGTTTACTCAGAGGAGTAAACCACTCATATTCTGAAGTTGCCAGGAGCAGGCGGAGAACGCCGTCAGCGGTACACAATTTTTTTCAGAATTTACTTTAAATTGTACTTGTGCAACACATACATATAAATAAATAAATATGTAAAACAGAATAGAACGTAAAAAACACACCGTAATATACATAATAGCAAATTATGATAACATATTACACATATTCACAGACCTAAACCAAATATAGTATAAACAAATATTGTATTAGTATAGCATGCTGCTGTATCCCCTTAAGTAGCCTTTTAACGAAGTTCACGCTCACCACCAATGCGACCAATGTTAACCCAAAATTTGCTCATCATGCAACGTTAACGTTTAATAATATTTTTTTTAAGTTGACCTATATTAGTCAACGCTCTTAATGGAGGAGTTATGTTATTCCAACATTTGGTCGCTTGGTAGCGGAAAGACCCAGTGAAGGCAGTTTTGAACCTCTGATTCGCCAATGGTGGACGTATCGAATGAGGTACACCAGGACCGTACAAGTTATAAAACCAATTTTTATAACTTTTAGAAATTCAGTTTAGTGTAGAGATACTCCGGGTTCTTGTACTTCATGAGGCCGAACATCAGAGCTGCAAGATGGCATTTCCTTGGTGAAGCCATATTAAGCAATGAAAATCTGTTCAAATACGGTGATACATGGGTGCGGGGAGGAATATTAAAGGAAAATCGACAACATGCATTCTTTATACGTTGAATCAAGCGCGATGAAATACGAGGCCCATATACTAGATCGCCATAGTTCAACCTCGACAGAATGAGCGCCTCGCATAATGTGTTATGGGTACTAAACAACTGATAAACATACGTAAATACATTTTTTTGTAAATACATACTTATTATACATACAAAATACCTAGACCAATACAAACAGACATGTTCAAGCACACAAATGTTTCTAACGTGTGGGAATCGAACCCACGAGCGTTGGTGTCAATGTTGCGTAACAGCGCGTTTTTCCACTGCGCCACCGAGCTCATCAAAAACAATTACACATACATACGCATTTAACTAGCCAAAACTTATTTTTAAGGAAAATCTTTACAGAGAATTTACGTTTTGCTAAAGTGTATTTTATCGTGAAAAAATATATTCTTACTGATTCATCATCGCCCAACCGACAACCGTCTAACTATGAGTACAGTAATTATAAGAAATTTTAATAATACATCGATTTTATGCCGAAATGTAAATATCGACCAGCTCAAACACGAGATGTATACTCGTATTCTATGATTTACCAATCGTCCAATATTTCCCAATAAAGAATACGAGAATGACATAAACCGCGCAAGCGAAGCCGTGGGAAGAAATTGTTATGTATATAAATTGCTTAAGATAAAGCAATGAACTCGATTTACATCGCGAAGAAAAAATATATCCCTCTATTTTGAAGTAAGCGGCCATAAATTTAAACATTCATAAAACGAACGCTTTAAAGTTACGACCATCGAGTTTGACTGTAGCGCAGACACCCTCGGCGTCGTATTTTGGTAAAATAGGGCTTGCAACAAAATATTCGGCATTCGGTCACAACATATAGAAATAAAGAAAGAAACTTTATTATACAGTGCACTACAACACTAGAAACATTTCAAAGGAACATTACACTTCATCAAATATCAGTTAATAATATAGCAACACTTTTATATAATAGCATTCAACAATATTATATTTATATGAGTAGTAATAATTGTGTAACGCTTGCTGACCAGGTTCGTAATGAACGTCGTTTTACGTCATCATTAAAGTCTTTTTTTTTAATTTTGCTTCTCTGCCTATTCTGTCTGCCTACCCCGCAAGCGACCTTATATAAATAAAGGTGTTTGTCTTCCTTTACATATGTGCGCGACTTTATATAGCGATTCATTCGTTGATCATCAACAGACACAAAAACTGCAGTACAACTTTTGGTAAGCAAATGCGAAGCAATATTGATGCAAGCGCCATACCATATTCATTGTTCAGTTCGTTTGGTACAGTCGGTAGGCAGATTTAAATTGTTTATTTAGTTATTCATCGAAATATGTCGAAACGATGCACATACGCATCTATAATTCGCCTATATAAATATGTGCATCATACAAACGGACTGTATTATTTATTCCCAAGAGTCACTGCGTTAATACAATAGCATGGTTGTAGGAGTACGATATAAATAGTCATCGTGTGTAACGCGTGTTGGATTCTGACTATTTTCTATTTACAGTGATTCGGTTTCCTGAATAAGCACTTCGAAGTGATGAACTTCAAACTTTTCTTGAGCTATTTAGACATACCTACTAAAAGTTTCAGGCTATAAAGAAATAGGTACAAATATATAAATTGGTCGAAAACAGGGTTAAATTTACGACACATACAAGTTATAGTCATCTGATTTACATGAATTATTGAGATGACTTTACTCCTATAACTTTATGAGTATAAATTGGACCAGGTTATCGAATAACTATCCACTTACAACTTTCAATTAGTATCTGTATTGAGCTTGAAGGCAACATCTTTATCATTCGTGTGCAGTTACTAAATTGGGCGTTATTATTAGAAATACGCTTTCGTAGGTCGCACAGATCAATGTAGTGGCGATTAATTTGTTCCTTCCTGTGTTCCATAAGATAACGCCTTTAATAATTTCCGTGTGCAAATCAAGATGACGATGCCTCACTCCCTTGCAAGACTTCCTTCGTGTATGTAGATCCCTCTGACACTATGTTAAAATAGTTTAAACGTCTTCAAAATCTGCATCAGCATTCGCTTATATAGTGTTAACAAAGGCTATATTAAACATTAGAAAGCAAAATGTAATTCACACTAGTCCGCGATTTTGGTCAATTATTAGAAACCTTTACTTTAGAGTACTTTTAGATGCTTTTTATGCCGAAACCAAATTCGGCCTTTGTATCAGCACATCCATAACAAAAATCCCGCATTTCGTTATTTCAGTATGCATATTGACGCTTCGGTTTATAGATCTGTTTCATATTGCTGTATCCTAAATAAAAGCCTTCAGCGAGCGTTATGAATGCTCGTATCACTTGTTAGAAATATTGGACGCCATTTTGCTTCCAATACGCATGACGTTTGCATTTATTGGCACAGGTTGTATGTTGATATCGAGTATCATTTATTTTCGATCCATTTCTTCACCTTCACGAAAGACGTATGGAGGTTTCTAATTTGATGGCCATGCGCCAGTGATAGTAGGTACTAACGTGGCAACGACCTATGACTTTGGATATTATTTACCTTTAGACAGATGCTTGATGAGTCTGTTTGTACCCCTGCTTTGCGTGCTTCCGCCACCAATTAGTTCATGCGGCCTAGCGCCGGCCGGCACCCACCCACTACTGTTAGTACTTGGTACATGCCGACGCTGCCATGGCTGCTCCGGTAGTCTCTGCCTCGGCTGCTGCGGTCGTCCGTCATCTGGAACAGAATCCGCATGCCCCCACCACCACCGTCGCTGCCACGACTGGCCTGGTCGTCGCTGCGACACGTGTTTCGCTTCTCCACGAGGCATCATCAGGCGTTATAGACGTTAATCGTAAGAATAACATGCTACAAGTGACAAATCCATCGCAGTGCCGTCCCTTATATTGAATTGAGGGTGGGGGTGGATGGTGTGAGCGAAAAGATATTTAATAGTGGGGAATGGTTTACGTCAGTCTGTTTGTTCATGAGAGTAATTTTAGAATTTTTATGTTTATTAATTTCTAATTGTTCCCTAATATTTAGTTTTAAACCTTTGTCTATGGTGTGTAAAATTTGATATGTATTAGTGGGGGATAAGTTATGTCCTTTGTCTATAAGATGCTCGGCGAAGTGTGACCTTTCTGGGCGATTGTTTTTATACGCCGATACGTGTTCGTGAAATCATGTTATAAAGTTACGACCAGTTTGCCGGATATAAACGTGTTCACATTCATCGCAGAACAGCTTATAGACGCCGGATTTTTTATTGGGCGGGATTTTATCTTTAGTGTTACAAAGCGACCTCACTCAGGTCGCTTTACAATACAATACTAGTACCAACGCTAGCTTAAAGAGAGCGAGGGTAGTGATTGCCAGAGAGAGGATAAAAGTAGAAAAAATCTGAGGCGTAATGCATGTAACCGCGTTCGCAATTATTGTGTTGCAAGAGAAAGTATGGGTATTAAAATAAGAAGAGGCATTAGACATATAGGAAAAATGCAGAAAGAAAGAATTATAAAACAGATATACAACGCATAAGTAGAAGGATGTAGAAGCCGGGGAAGTGTAAGACTTACCTACCATGACCAATGATCGTGTTATATCAGAAGATGATCTTAAAGCCCTAGAAACTGGCTAGCATACATGAGAAGAGCTATGCATGTCTAAGACGTGAGTGAGGTGTGTAAGCTAGTCATGTGTCTCGGGTGGCTCTCTGCCTATCCTGCAGGGGATATGACGTGGACTCACAGGAACACAAAATTTCATCAGAGAGGTGTCGTTTTGGCTACGGTGTTTTGAACCGACATAATGAAAGTAGGTTATGCTTTCGTCGGGTATGTATTATCCTATACATTTATATTCTATCTCGTCAATTGAAACTGTTTTCTGTTATGGTAGACAAATTTGATCTCATACATCTCATGAATATTCAATGATTAGTTATTAAAAAGAACTCAAACTCTTTTTACGTTATGATTTCTTTATTTTGGTTATGACCTGATATAGACGAAAGTATGGTTTATGTTATGGTTGGTCAACTGATGTTATTTTAATAAAGACATGATGAATATTTGTCAATAGTTAATGGGTTTTAAAATAAAAAATAATACTCAAACAGTGAAACTGATATTTAAATCGATGCTAGTGAAACATGTAGGTATGTGAATAGGCGTTGACTTCAATGAAGCCTACTACTTTGTTTATTTTAATGTTTTTTTTTATTTCATTATGTTTGGAAAGTGGAGGTACTTCCTCATGCCGAGGTGAACTCAGTGAGGTTGTTTCTTTTTGAGTATCTATCGCTGTGCGGTTTCTTTAATAGAAACTCATTTGCTAATGGATAGGACGTTAGTTAACAGATAAGGTTCACTTTGGCTGTTAAGATGATAGTTTCCAACGTAAACCCTTTACTTTAATAAACAGGATTTGTTTCAATGGAAATTTGGTCATTTTGACTCGAGGCATTGTCACGTGCACTATGTTGCCCGCAACAAAAAAAAAAATATCTTATGTAACATATAACTTTGATGTAAGTAATGATATAAGTGATATAAGGTTCCCTCACACGCTTGAACCGCAATGGTCGCGTACTGTACGATTCCAGAGGAATTTTCTTCCGAGAACTCTCAAGCTGTGGAATGAGCTCCCAGCCGAGGTTTTTCCAAGGGACAACAGCATGGAGTTCTTCAAGAAATGCGTGAAGAGGTTTTTAGAGGGTCGGCAACGCATCACATCCCTGGTGTTGCAAATGTCCATAGGCTACGGTGACTGTTTAACATTAGGTTGGCCGTATGCTTGATTGCCACCTTAGTTGTATAAAAAAAATACTGTAAAAAACCTACTACTTCTACTTAGCGTTATCCATCCATTAGGATTGGCGAGGGTCCGCTACCTAAATATATATATATATATATATATATGTATATATATATATATAACGATTTCCTTCACCGTCGAGCTAGTGATACAAATATGTGCATTAATTCGGATACTCGAATTTATGGTACATGCCGGGATTTGAACCGGGGACCTGTTGGTCACAAGGCCGATTCTTTATCGACTAGGCTATCACTACCCACTATTAAAAATGGTTATAGTAGTATGTTGTAATTAAACTTGACCCAGACTTTGTCCAATACTATCGGACTTCATTATTTCGCATGCATTATATAGCTGAAGTTTAGATAGTTTTAGCAAATAGTGTGGGTTGTAATTGCTATTTGATAGCCTTATATTGCTGTATACGAGTAGAGATGTAAACTGTAGTTGGTTAGAGAGGTAATGAATTTTGAATTATGGCTGTTGTATTGCGGGTCTAATATAGATGCTATCAAAGTACTGTAACTTGTTCTCAATAAAGCTTATATCGGTGCTTTACAAATTATTTGATTACTTAAAGTTAATTCATCTGTATGCACGATTATAATGCGAAATATCCTTTACTGATGAAACTTTCACAGCTAGTAGATTAATATCAGAATATTTTTATTTACTGGAAGACTTAACAAGTATTTGTGAACAAACTATTTTTATAATCTTAGAAAAGCGTGGTGGTTTGACGAGAACCTAGCACATGGAAATATTGTGGGACTTAGGTATATGAAAATGGCTTATAACGATATCTGAAAAAGAGAAAGGCGCAAAAGGTAAAAGTTGTAGAAAAAATAATCTATGACAGTGGTTAAAAGCAACCGATTTAGGAGGTGCAAGAGAGAACTCTAGTGACATATCATTATAATATATACGTCTGTCTAATAAGTTTAAATATTTGCTTGATACAATCGACAATCATGTTAACAAGTACTTTAAATTTCTAGATAGCCAATTACTTTTAGCGGGATATATTAATTTGTTCTCTATGCATACGGCGACGTGTTTAGATCAAACAATAGAATCAAATGTGAGGTAGTGTAGTATTAGTAGTAATAGCAGTAGTAGTAGTAGTGGTAGTAGCAGTAGTGGTAGTAGTAGTAGTAGTTAGTAGCCGTAGTAGTAGTAGCCGTAGCCGTAGTAGTAGTAGCATTAGTAGGTAGTCGTAGTAGTAGTACTAGCAGTTTTAATAGTAGTAGCAGTAGTAGTCGTAGTAGTAGTAGTAGTAGCAGTAGTAGTAGGGTAGTAAATTAATCTAGAATCTTCATCGCAAACCATGAACCTATCATACCATAGCATTCCTGATGGTAAACAGTCACCGTAACTTATGTACATTTGTAACACCAAGGGGGTCACTCGTGCGTTGTCAACCCTCTAAAAACCTCTTCACGCCTTTCTTGAAGTACCCCATGTTGTAGTCTCATGGAAAATCCTCGGCTGGGAGTTCATTCCACAACTTGAGAGATCTCGAAAGAAAACTTATCTGGAACCGCACAGTACGAGATCTTTAAGCCAGCGTGTGAGGGTGAACGCCCCGCCGCCGCTGAGCAGTGCGGTTATAAAAAGTAGCTGTCGGTATCAAATCGAGCAATTCTTTAGAAATAGAACCCGTTGTACAATCGGTAGAATAATACCGTGTGCAAGATTAGGATGATCGGCTATTCTCACAGCTCGTCTCTGAATCGAATCACATGGTCCAAGCTGGAATTTAGGTGCTCCCGCCCAAAGATGACTGCCGTACTCCTAGTGCGGTCTGACTTGATACTTATATAACATCCCGTATACAACGTTGCCCTGCGCTGAAGTACTACTTTGCTCTGTTAAGCACACCAAGTTTTTTGGACGCCAGCTTGACTTTACCCTCCGCAACGTTGTTAGATTTTTTTTTTTGTCAAGTCGGGTTTTTGAAACTTTTTGAGTGAAAAGCGAAATTCCTTCGATGAAAGTGGGACTTAGTAAAAAAACCGTAAATAATCAGAAGTTTTTAAATATTTATCTTTTTATTTGAGTCATCATTCTTTTTCATTTCATTTTTTTCATTCATTCATCATTGAGGCTTCATTCATCTTTAAACGATTCTAATAAGTAAACTCTAGTAATTGAAGAAAAATCGGCCAATTGCGAGTCTATAAAAACGGCAAAAAAAGTTTGTTGTATGGAAGCCCCCCTTAAATATTTGTTTTATTTTAATTTAATTATTTATTTTTAAAGTGAAAATATAACTAAATATTCTGTGAATATTTCAAGATCTGTTTCCGTTATCAATATCGAGCAAAAACGAGCAGAAAAATCACGTTTGTTGTATGGAAGCCTCCTTAAATATTTATTTTATTCTGTTTTCTAGTATTTGTTGTTATAGTGGCAATAGAAATACATCATCTGTGAAAATTTCAACTGTCTAACTATCACGGTTCATGAGATATAGCCTGATGACAGACGGACGGACGGACCGACAGCGAAGTCTCAGTAATAGGTCCGTTTTACACTTTGGGTACGGAACCCTAAAAAACACGTAAAAAAACTTAAACTTTTGTTTGCTTAATGTAATTAAATAAAATTATGCACACAACGCAATTCACTACGACACCCGGCCGCGCTTCCTCAGCACCCTGCACTCACGGTCGAGTTATCCCAGAAAAGCGGGACTGAGCCTGTCCCACGCGGGACATTTAATTTTGATTTAAAAATCGGGACGTACCGCCAAAATCGAGACGTCTGGCAACGCTGCCTCCAGATGACTTCGATATTGAACTTCACTTGAGATCTCCACGCCAAGCATCCTAATGCTGTTGGCGATGGTAAGAGGTGTGCTCTGGAATTGAGGAACTACAGCAAATGGAATTTTTTAGGGTTGAATTCGACCAAGTTAAGCTGTCCCCAATACTTTATACTCGTACTATACTAAGATACTTTAGGTACCCTCCATTTCAGACACAAGTTTGTCGCAGCTTTTATAACAAGTGTCCCCGGTGCTGTTGTCCACATAACAATGAATATCGTCAATTGACAACTTATCATAGATATGCAGCAGAAACAGCGTCGGAAACAGTATAGAGCCCTGAGGGACGCCAGCATTGATATTCCTACTGTCGGAGCATCCACCGACATCCACGGCTATTATGCATTTGTTGAATACAAAGCCGACAACCCATTTGCACAATCCCTCGGGCACCTCGTATGATGGTAACTTCGATAGAAGACCCCGATGCCAGACCCGATCGAACGCTTTCGCCATATCTAGGCTGACTGTCAATGCCTTACCTTCTCCCTCTATCGCCAAAGCCCAGCAGGGTGTAAGATACATTAGAAGATCCCCCGTCGAGACTGTGACGAAAACCGTATTGACGACCGTCGCTGATCAAGTCGTGGTCCTCTAGGTATACTAGAAGTTGTGTGTTTATCACACGCTCCATCACCTTGGAGAGAAAGGAGATTATAGCAATAGGCCTGTAATTCGATGGGTCTGATCTATCGCCCTTTTGGGCATCGAGTGCCATTCTCAACTTTATAATAAATTCGAGCATCGATAGAAACTCACTAAAATTAAGGAAATATGACAGTTATGATGAACAGTGATAACTCAGTTGATAAAGAAATAGCCTATTATTATTATTATTATTGGAAATAACCACTAAATTCGTCTTTTCGGATTTAGGTACATATCTCGTACTTAACACGTCTAACACTCAGTACATAACGTTTTTTAATATATTTTCCTTTTTTAAAAAAAGCACCAGTACTAGTAATTACCAGTTTGATAAAAAATACATCAAAAAAGTAATAACAGTGTTTTCAAAAATTCCACCCTTAGAGCGTTATAAAGGGGGTTGAAACTGTGTTTGGACGAGACGCTAATCTATATTAATAGAAATGGAATTCCTTACTAATTATCTGACTCATCAAGAGGTTCCTTTTGTAATGCATATGAGAGTTATGTAAGGGTTTTTTGAATTTCAACCCAGACAGATCTTTTTTCAAGCTAGTGACTTGAAACTTTTATGTTTTTAAAATTGGCAATGTTGTGTATAAAGAGGTGATTTGAGTGTATACAGTCAGTATCAAATAATTTATAAAAACCGAACAAATCATCATATATCTTCATTACTACATAAAAAAATCTGAATGCTGACTGTACTTAAAAAGAAGAAGTATTTTATTTTTATACTACGTCGGGACGTATACAAGCATACGGCCCACCTGATATAGAGCGGGTACCGTATCCTAATAACGCTTGCGATATATTAAGTATCACTCCTCTGCTGCTTACACAGCAACTTCTTGGGAGCTTACTGGTGATTTCACTCACACGCAGGAACACAACAATTCTCTACGGAGTTGTTATTTGGCTTCGATTTTCTGTGAGGTAGAGGTACGTCCCCAGACGGGCTGCTTTGATGCGCCCTGCCTCTCTTAAAACATCCAGACGAAGACAAACAGACATGTTCATGCACACAAATGTTTGCCTTGTGTGGGAATCGAACCCACGAGAGTTGGTGTCAAAGTCGCGTCATTCACGTCTGAGGCATCGAGCTCGTCAGAGTAAAGTAAAAATAAATAAAACTGCCGAAATTCCAAAATCTACGCGTGCGAAGCCGTGGGCAAAAGCGCGTAATACATAAAAATGGCCCAATGAAATGTTGTTGTCTTATTAACTTTCCAAGAGGGAAAGTTTCCTCGTAAATGTTATAATATGCAAATTATGAACCGAATACGTACTCGTACCTACAATTTTAGAGTATTTAGTTCCAAGGATGATTTACCCACATTTATATGCAAACGTTGTGTTAATTGTATTAAATACTTCAGAAGATACAGGAGGGAAATTATTCTTTATCTATATGTATTTTTACCTATACTACTACTACTACTACTACACCAACCCTTACTCACCCCTCTGCAGGGATACGGATCTCCCTTCAACCGAAGGGCTTTAGAGCATACTCCACCACACTGGTTAACTGTGGATTGGTGGAGGTTAGTGTTTTCAAACCGCCTGAAGGCCACCAACTTAGTTTGATGACTATCATCTATTGACGTTCACGACAATATGTAAATTGGAAGACCGTCGCGGGAATTGTCACTTAGGTGGTAATGCTATGCACCTTATAATATTTAAATGTAGGTATAAGTTGTTACACAATGTTCATCCACCTTAGTAGTAAGTAATAACTTGTCAATATATAGTACCTAAGCGTCTGTTGTACTTTATAAGTTGTAGTTCTGTAGGTACAAGCTGTCTGCGGCTTTATTATGTGCACTTCGTGTACATTATGAGATTGGTAGCCGAGGCAGTCTAGTTTATAAGAAATAAATGAACATAGTGGTTAAGTACCCATACATAATAGTGAAATAGCCGTAATTTAGCAGTAAGTTGTCTGATTAAATAGTATTCCACGCGTGTACATCATTGTCCCTTAGCATTTAAGTATGTAAATTTGTATTTTATTGTATGAAAAAGGGTCAAAACTATGGAGAACTAGTACAACCTGTTGCTAATTTTGACTACAAATAAAGCAGTATAGTACACTATATACCCAAATAAGGTAATGCTTCCAGGACTGGCCAAATTTCATTATGCCCTGCCAGTAAGAGAGTCGTTTGAGCGGATTGCGTTGGTACTAGTGCCGACGCCTTCTGATCACTACTCTCTTGCGGCCCGACGTGTGCACCGATCTGTGTAGCTCTCGTGTGCTCCAGAGAAGTGAACCGTTGCTGGCCCCACCCATCCCCGGCGTGTTGATCGAGCTATCCGAACCGACGCACTTGTGCAACGGCAAGGAGAAACTTGACCACACGTATAGGACAGCAGTGTACGCGTGTACTCTCCCGGAGCTTGCTCTGGATAGAGGAAAACGTCGCAGTCCATCCCCGCTGCTTTCGCAGCATCCCTTCCCACCTCATCCTCACGTCGTCCTGGTTCCTGCGCCGTGTACACTAAGCTCGAGTTTACTCAGCGAGGTGTACCCGGAGCATCTAACTTGTGTCGTCACCGGTAGGCGTCTGTAGCGCTACTGCGTTCGCAGTACGCTCCTGCACGGTCGTTTGGCTGGGTACTCGGGTGCGCCGTTCGGTCAACTTCGGTTCCGCTCGGTGCGCTCGGCGATCCGGTCGCACGGCCGCGTAGTTTGTTGTCAAATTCGTTGTTGTGTACGTGTTGTTTGTTCGTCTGCTTCCTTGTCTGACAAGTAAGCGGTACGGGAACTAGTTGGTGTTTTTCTTTAAGAAAATACGCCAACTAAGTCCGCCATTCATCCGTGTCCACCATCGTTCCGTCCCCCTCACACAGTCGTTTGTTGTCTCCTCTCTGTCCGCACACGTAAGCCCGCTAGGGAAAGCGTGTGCCGTTTTTGTGTTCCTCGGGCTCATTTTGGCTGAGCCGAGCTGTCTGTGGCAAGATCTCCGACCATCACCGGAAGGAGGTACTGCTACAGCAGTCGTCCGTTCGTGTCCACACGACAGTTCGTCGGACTATACCGATTTTGCCCCGGTCTGTTGCCGGATACGGGACAAAATTTCGGTTCCTAGCCCGACGGGCTCTGCCCGTTAAGTTGCGAGGATGGCTGACCGCAAGGCCAAGCCGCCTCCTTCCTCACCTCCATCCAGTCCTCCGCCCAACCCTTCGGCCTTGGCCGAAGCAACGGCGCCTATTCCCCCCCATAAGGGGAGGAAATCGTCCATCCCTCTCGCGGGTCGTCAACTCGTGAGAAGAAACCTCCAGACAGGGGAAATAACCCCCGTTAACCCTACCGACCTCGGTTTCCGCCCCGCACCGGTGCGTGAGAGCCCGCGGTCGCCTTCTCCTGGGCCAACAACATCCGTTGCAGGCCCAACCAACCTACCTCCGGCGACGCAAAAGCGTACGCACCACACCTCTCCGTCGTCCGACGAAAGCGTCGCGCACGACGACAAGCGCGCCAAACAAGGCGCCGACTCGGCATCGTTATCGAGCGGCGGCCAACCCTCCGTAGGCAGCACCGAGCTGCAATTCAACTCCCCACTGCCGCAGCGGCAAAGTACTCCAAAGCGAGCTACACAACCTTCTTCGTCGTCAATCGACAATGTAAGCAGCCTCGACCGCGAAGTCCGACGTATTGTCTACGGCGACTCGCGCCAAACCTCCTACGCTCGCTTAGCGAGCGTCGCCGATGCCTCCGAGTCCGACCCAGAGATGTCGCTATCTCCGTCGATGACTCCGACGAATACCCCGCCGCCGCGCCAGCCGTCGTATGCGAGCGCGGCCGCTCAACCGCAGCGTGCATCGCCGCCGCCGGTTCCTACCATTTCCCAGTCGCCTTCTGCGCAGCTTACAGAAGCTAAAATTCTCAAAGGTTATCCGCCCATAATAGTTGACTGCATTCCCAACTGGACGCAGCACCTTGCCGCCCTCAAGGACCGCCTAGGCCACGTGCCCAACGCGCGACCTCACGGCAAGGGTATCAAATTCTTCGCCAAGAGCCCTGAAGAATTCAGGGCCGTACAGGCTTACCTCCGCAACCTGGGTGAGACAGAGCCAGCTTTGTCCTGGTACTGTTACTCCGTTGCGGAGGAACTACCCACCAAAATTGCCGTGAGAGGCAGCCCTCTCACGAAACCCCCGCAGGGGACGTGCAGGCGGCCTTTGAGTCCTTAGGCTTCGCAGTCAAACTGGCGCGGCCAATCACCACCAAAATGGGGAGGCCTAGCGGGGTGTACCATGTACAGCTCGAGCATCTCTCGCAGGAAGAACTACAGCGCCTCTACGCTATCGACGAGCTATTGCTCATGCCCGGCGTTAGCATAGAGGCGTGGAGGTCTATCAGGCGGCTGGCTCAGTGCCGCCGCTGCCAGGGGTTCGGCCATTCGTCAACGAATTGTTTCCGGCCCCTGAAGTGCTTGAGATGCTCGGAGGCTCACCTCGTCGCGACTGCCCAGTCTCAGCCGACCAGCCGCATAAGTGCGCAAACTGCGGCAAGAATCATGCCGCAAACGACAAGCGTTGCGCATTTATGCGGCGAGAAGCCCGCAAACGCGGCATTCAGTTATCCGGGGCCCCACCGGCTAGGCAACAGCCAGTCCCGCGCGCCGCCACTCAGCTAACTCAGGAAGAGGTCGCTGAGGGGTGGCAAGTTGGTCGGGACCGCCGCGGCCGCCCCAGAGAAATGCCCGCCCAACCATCCCGCCCTCAGGCCACGGCGCAGAGCGCCTTGTTGGCCCCGCTGCAAGCGGAGGGCCAAATTCCAACCACCTTGGCCCCACCGGCAAACCCGGGAGGCCGAAAGAAGCGGAGACGTGGGCCACGCAGGAAGAAGAATAAGCGCGGCCCACAGCCTCAAACGGCAACAACGCAGTTGCCACCTCCGCACACTTCTCATTTTCAACCGCCGACCATACAAAGCAACTTTAGTTCGCAAACTGGCCGCGGCGCTGCGCACGCCAACACAGCGGGCACAGCTAGCCGCGAGGCGGGCACCGCTCGGCCAGCGCGCTCAGCCGGAGCGCGCGTTCATTTTTCCTCTTTTCGCGCATCAGGCGCAAATACAGCCCCGGTGGCAAGCTTTCAGCGGCCCACATATATACCTCCCTCTTCTTCCTCTTCTCATGCTACCAGTGACCCCAAGGCAACCCAAGCCCTTACGCAGCTTCTGACCCGCCACGGGTAAGAAGCTGCGTACTTCCTGCATAACAAGGCAGCCTAGTTCCACTTCGTGGCTCTAACCCTTGCTGCAACGTTTCGGCCCAAGTGGGTAGGCAGCGCCGCGGATCGACAAGTGTGCGCGGCTGCCCCGTGGAAACGGCAGTCGCGCCGCCGCTCGGCTGCGGCTTGCTCCCCCCCCCCCCCCCCGCCCCCCCACCCCGCCTCACTCCGGGTAGGCCGATCGTTTCGCACGCAAGTGGCATGACTGAGCCGCGAAGTGCACAATCAAGTAAGTAGCTAGGGACTAAAACCGACGTCCGCAGGGGCCCACACGGGTGAGGCGTCCTGCGGACGCGACAAATAGCTTTAGCTAGGTCGCGACGGTTCAAAATTGTCCTGTTACTGTTGTTGTTTTTGTTGCCTGTTGTTTGATATTGTCCTTGTTGAATGTTGCTCCTCTTTTCATTTTTCCTTGTTTTATTTACTAAAGATTATAATTATTATATTTATTTTATTTACTAAGGATCGAGTCACGTGGCGCTCGGTTCTCTCTGCCTACCCCGCAAGGGATTTGGCGTGAAGTTATAGATAGATTATTTACTAAAGTGTAATTTTATTTCAGTTGAAGTGCATGAATGTACATACCTGAGGGTATGTACATTCATGCGCCATCATCCGCCTGCAAGAGGCCGTAGTTTATTTTCTATTGTTTATTTAGCATCTTTTTTTCCGACACGCAGTGCAATGTGTGCGAGGAAGTGCCCATGGGGTCGGCCGGCACTGTACACATCTGGTGTCCGGGAGCCCCTAGCACTTCCGCAAGCGCACAGCGCACTTTCGCTTAGGTGGCTGCATTCAGACGCGATTAATCTTCGGATTCATCCGCCTGAATGCAGCCAAAAAGTCGCATTGTCAGCGCGTTGTTCTGCGGGTCTCTACGTTGTCCTTCTGGTTTTCATACCATTTTTGTTCCTCCTTTTGTTTTTACCTCCAAAATTATTCCTTGCGAAGTATCGTCTGGCACGGCACTGAGCGGCGCGGCGCGGTATTAATTATGGCGCCAAAATCTCCTTCCTCTCCACTCCCACGTCAAGCGGGAACAAAACACTCGGTAGCTTGTATGCTACCGAAGAAAGCCCGGGTAATGAGCTCTTCATAGCTCGAGGCCCGTACGCACCCGTCCCGCGGGTGCATGTTTGAGAAGAAGAAGAAGACCTGCCAGTACCTACCTGTATTATTTTATATTCTTATCGAATGGGCCCGTACAATTGATAACAGCCGGGACCGGTGGCTTAACATGCCCTCCAAGCACAGAGAAGCCCAAAATAGAAAGCCATAAAATGGATAGACCACGGTCGATGTTGCTTAACCTGCGTGTTCGGTTAGAATGACATTCGCAACCACGCCATCGAACTCTCCATTTCCATTAGATTTTTATCTGTATTATCTATTTATAAGTTCACGTCAAATACCTTGCGGAGTAGGCAGAAAGAACCTAACGCCACATGACATGGCGGTCCTTACATACCTCACTCGTTTAACATTCATAACTCTTTTCATGCACGCTCGCCTGTTTCTAGGGCTCCTGATATGAATCACCTTCTGATAAAAAACAATCAGTTTGGTCATTAGTAGGTAAGTCTAGACCTTCCTCAGCCCCCACATCCTCAAGTTATATATCTGTTTCGTATTTCTTTCTTTCTATATTGTTTCTACATGTCCGAACCAACAGAGCATGCCTCTCCTTACTTTAACTATACTTTATTTATAGTATATGATATACAGAGTGATACGGTGGGCAATAGCGGTATCTGCACCAATGGTAAAGCGGAAGAGGATGCCTTATTTGGCAATCCCAAGTTAGAGAACCAGCGCGCGGTCCCGAATCTTGCACCTTATTATATATACAGGAAAGAGATATAAGTAATGAGCCAAATAACGTGTACATTCATTTTTTTGACATAATCAAATCACTAACGTTCTTATAAATATTGGTCACGTTTGAAGATTGTGTAAATTAAGCGGCTCACAACATACAAAGTAAAACGTGACCAGTCCCGACTGGTTTAAATGCGAATAACTTAATTATTTACTATTTTATTATCTTGTAACTGGGCATATTTGTGTAAGTGATTTAATTCTGCGTGTTTACTTGAAGTTATCTTATAGAATATATTATATACAAATACATACATACATACATATCATCACCCCTGTCTCCCATTGGGGTAGGCAGAAACTATACAACGCCAGCTGCACCGATCTAAACTTACCCCTCTAGCTTCTTCCACACTCATCGACCTATTCATGCATGCCCTTCGGTTTTTGCTACTTTTGATTTGGCCACCAATCACCAATTTGATCTATATTATAAATATATAAATATTAATATTAATATTTTATATATAAATATTTGCACAAAAAAAAAAACATAAAATCGCGGATCGTGTTAGCTATTCGCCATAACCGTTATTACGTATTTAACTTCACTGTATGTACCTATCTAAAACCTATAAACAGCAATATTTTTCATATTACTTTAAACGAGCAATTCTTGTAATAAATACTCCGTGTATTTCTAAAACGGCTCTAACATTTGCGTCGATTTTTGTTACAAGGTTTTGCTTTTTAAGTCTCTAAGTATATATATATATATAAGTTTCCATGTATTTTGAAAAAGCTTCTAACAATTTGCATCGATTTTTTATAAGGTTTTGCTTTTTAAATTTATGTATACAGGGGTTTTGATACAAAAAAAAAAACGTCGAGCAAAACTCGGTCGCCCAGATTCTATTATTAACGTGCTATTCTTCCTTTGTAGGACGATAGAGCCATTAGTGGCGCGACATTCTAGACTATGCTAAATTATATTTAAATGCCTCACAATGCCTGAAGGTAGTATATGGATGTAGTAGTAGATGAACAAGTAATGTGTATATATCGATGGGTGCAAAGTACGAAAAATTAATCTGTAACGATTTTCTGTTTACTACATTATCATACGAAACACACAAGATTTTGCAAGTTTCTTTTTCTTATTTCTATTATGACTTAATTTCTATCAATTTTCAAGGTTACAAAGCCAACTACGCATAATTTGACTGTCATATATAATCATAATATCATATAATTATTTTTCCTTGCGTCTAGGGGCAGAAAATGTAAGTTCTTGTGCGACTAAGTTAGCAAACGTATGTGCTCGGCATTTAAAGGCAACTACCTGATTCTAGTAAGATTATTGTAACACCAAAGGTATCATGTTAAAACCATGTTAAAACCTGTTCATGCCTATTTTTCAAAATCTCATGCTGTTTGTGTCTTGGATAAACGTTCACGGTGGCTTCATTCCACACGCTATAGGATCAGAAAAATTAGGGACATAAATCAGTTTTAGACTGTACAGTGTGCGATCATTCTGGTTCCAGCGATTAATATTATTTAATGCATGCATGTTGCTTTCTAACACAAATGAAATATTTTTTAACGGATACAATATAAGAAGTATGGCTCATGCATTGTCACCCGTCTCTCACAGAAATTTGTATGGAGCTTAATTAATTTTGTTGGCAATTTCAGTCTTTAGCTGAACTATAAGAACTCTCTCGAGAGTTATAACTTTGCTGCGATCTTCTGTGTGTGAGTGACTGGGAAAGTACCAAACTATCCCCGTCAGGTTTCGGCTTTGCTTAGTTCTACCTCTATTTCACAGCCTCTCTATTAGCCTCTTTTTATCCAGAAGCAGATTGTACCATGAGCAACTAACGTTGGCTTTTACTTTAGACATGATAGCAAGTCACATCCTCTCGCTTTTCAATTTTTTGAAAACATTACCGTACTTGTATTGCCAACTGAAGGATAAGGTTCTATCGCACATCAGGGGTGTTACTTTCTAATTGCCCAGCATTTTTCAGTTTAACTTATCGGCACAATAAAGAAGATAGGTCAAAAGTAAACAAACGCGTATCTGTATCACTTCCTAGTCCCTGGCGAGTCGTTAAACCCTGGCGTAATCACGTTAGAGCTCGTAAACCGCTTTACTGGAACCGCAAACAAATTAACCCATTTTATTGCTAATAAATGAGACGATAAACATTACATCCATAGATTTTTTTCTGCCACGAAACCAAATGGCAAATAAATCTTTTGTTTCTTATTCATTCTTCACTTAGTATCAAGGGCACAATAAACTTGTCCCTATAAAAGAACTCGTTATTAGAATAATGAAAAATAATTGGTTTTCTAAGTTAGTACCTTTAGCGATGTATGATAGAGCAGATCCAAATACAATATGAACAACAAATAACCAACCAAAAAATAAAATGTACACACTATTTTATTTTTTAGTTGGTTATTTGTTATTCTTTAATATATTGGTCATACACCTCTACTCGCATTATGACTTACATTAGAAATTGATATAATACTGAGTGGTTAGACAGTGAGGTAATACGTATAATTTTCATGTATGAAATGTATGTGATGAATGTGAATGTGTAAGTAGTGATAGCCGGTAGCCCAGTAGATACAGAACTGGTCGATTGACCAACTGGTCTACTTTTTTAATTCTAACATGTACTACTAAATTCTTGTTTTCGGATTTATGTATATATTTATATTTATAATTATAATTACTTGGCGGTGAAGGAAAACATCGTGAGGAAACCCGCACGTCATAGAAGTTATACTTCGAAAGACGTGTGACCTTACCTTAGAAAGATTTGGTTTTCCCTCCGGGTTGTGATGGTCGGACGGCAGTCGTTCCATAATTCAGTATCTTCGCCAAACCCTTAGGCTTACATTATTTTTCATACAACGCCGGAAGGCATACAAGCATACAGCCCACCTGATGTAAAGCGGTTACCGCAGCCTATCAACGCTTGTAATACATTAAGTATCACTCGCGCGATGACTCCTATGCTGCTAACATAGCAACTCCTTAGGGGCTTACTGGTGAGTGGTGACACTCACACGCAGGAACACAACAACCCTCTAGGAGTTGTTATTTGGCTGCGGTTTTCTGTGAGGTGTGAGGTATTTTCCCAGACGGGCCGCTTTGAGGCGTCCTACTTCTCATTAAACATCCAAACCAAGACAAACAGACATTTTCATGCACACAAATGTTTATCTTGTGTGGAATCGAACCGTCATTCACGACTGAGCTAACGAGCTCGTCAGAACATACATAGCGAACCCCGCCAATCCAAGGATATTAGGAAATGGGATAACGCTAAGTAGAAAAAGATATAGACGAATGTCCAGCGCCAATTCAAATATCAAAAAGTTTTCTGGCAAAATGAAACCATAATTATGTTTCTTGAATTAAACAAACAGAATTAACAAAATATAACTATATGAACAACAACCCTAATAAGAACAACAAAAAGCAGCTCAAATGCGAATTGCGTCATGTGTATATAACATCCGTTTTACATCACGTATAAATATTTCATTGTAATACTTACATTTATATTACCCTTTTGTAAATTATGTATTTACTGTTAATTTATTTTGGCATACATTTACATTTAAACAGCTATTACAAACATAATTTCACGAAACTGTATCTTTTTAAACAATAAATACAAAACTCATTTTGATATTCATGGAAATATTTTTACTCAAGTATTTCTGATGTGATGAATGCTTCATCATATTAATCTGATTTTAACGTTGTTAACTTTCTCTCATACAAAGGAGGCCACAAATATATTGTAGCAGTAAACTTTCATTTAAAATCCCATTCGTTGCTGATTTTACTAACTTGCAACATTGACATAAATATAGAGCAAGTATGTTTACTTGCTCTATATTTATGTCAATGTTGTTTTTGATTCAACAGTTGATTTTGATTCTCAATATTTGTGTGATTGTATTTTATTATCTACTAGCTGACTCGCCTCTATTTTGGCTGGACAGATTATGATTTGTAGAATATAATGCACAATACTTTCTTTGTAGTATTTCAGTTCTGTTAGATGATTAATATGATTCTTTTCTTTCTTCAATTTATTGCTTTACTTTTTACGCTTTACATCCTTATTGTACATTTAACACTTTTAGCTGGGCTCTATCATTTGCTTGTACGTTACATATGTATCGGCTAGCGTAATCCCGATCGCGTGCTCACTGAGATCTGGCACTGCGGTCTAATATGAAAATTTAACATTTGACGAGCTCGGTGGCGCTGTGGTGAAACGCGCTGTCACGCTACTTTAACACCAACGCTCGTGGATTCGATTCCGACACAGTACAAACATTTGTGTGCATGAACATGTCTGTTTGTATTGGTCTGGGTATTTTATATGTATATAAAGTATGTATTTACAAAAAAAAATGTATTTACGTATGTTTATCAGTTGTCTAGTACCTATAACACAAGCTTCGCTTACTTTGGGGCTAGATGGCGCTGTGTAATTTGTCCGACAATATTTATATTTATTTGCAGTATTTCAGTTCTGTTAGATGATGAATATAATTCTTTTCTTTCTTCAATTTATTGCTTTACTTTTTATGCTTTACATCCTTATTGTACATTTAACACTTTTAGCTGGGCTCTATCATTTGCTTGTACATTACATATGTATCGGCTAGCGTAATCCCGATCGCGTGCTCACTGAGATCTGGCACTGCGGTCTAATATGAAAATTTAACAACATTTGACGAGCTCGGTGGCGCTGTGGTGAAACGCGCTCACGCTACTTTAACACCAACGCTCGTGGGTTCGTTTCCCACACAGTACAAACATTTGTGTGCATGAACATGTCTGTTTCTATTGGTCTGGGAATTTTATATGTATAATAAGTATGTATTTACAAAAAAAAAAATGTATTTACGTATGTTTATCAGTTGTCTAGTACCCATAACACAAGCTTCGCTTACTTTGGGGCTAGATGGCGCTGTGTAATTTGTCTGACAATATTTATTTATTAATATTTATTTATTTATTACCCCCTGACTTTTGTTTTATGTTAATTAGTTTGGGTCAAATTTTGCATGCCGAACTAGAGCCACTTCCTCTTATTCATGGAGTTCATATTTTACACATTGGTTAAATTCGGTGAAAATGTATTTTTATGGTATACGTAACCTGAATCGACATCCAGCATTAGCTTCAGATAAAGAAACTCTTTAACTCATACAAATTGTTCGGTTTGATTTAATTTAAAGTTAATTTTGTTCTTTTTAGAACACAATATAAACTGTTTTTAAAAATGTTTCGTTTTTAATTTTTCGTGCATTTCTAATATGTATATTGTTGTTATGTCTAAAATAAATAAATGCTGAAATTTGAAAGCAAGAACCCCGCTAGGGTGATATTTAAAAAGAATAAAATAAAACATTTTAATAACATGAATTTTTACATTATGGTTATTATCCTTATGCTGCATATTTTTCTTTTTTATACAACGTCGGGAGGCATACAAGCATACGGCCCACCTGATGTAAAGCGGTTACCGTAGCGTATAACCGCTTGCAATATATTAAGTATCATTCATGCGATGCCACTTCTGCTGCTAACACAGCAACCCCATAGGAGCTTACTGGTGACCTCACACGCAGGAACATAACAATCCTCCAGGGACTTGTTATTTGTCTGCGGTTTTCTGTAAGGTGGAGGTACTCCCCCAGATAGTCTGTGCCCTACCTCTATTAAAAATACCCAGACAAAGACAAACAGCCATGATCATGCACACAAATGTTTGTTTTGAGTGGGAATCGAACCCACGAGCGATGGTGTCAAAGTAGCATTTCGCTGCACCACCGAGCTAGTCGTTTTAAATTTATTAATATGACAATAATTTTATAATAATAAAGCAAATTTGCAATTATATATATCAGTAAGAAGTTGGAGTTTATTTATCGTTAGTATAATATAATACAAAATTATAATCCGTTAAGTAAATGCGATAATATCACCACTCTAATACAAACAATTCATGTGATTGTAAAAGGTGATAAACTTCATTTGTTTGCTAACGTAAATCGAGTGGCTTAAACATCCTATATTATCAGAGCGCACAATCTGTTTATATTATTAAGTAAAGAGATTAGAATGTAAAGAGATTACTACTGGTATTATAAATTATTTAAAGGACCAGTAAATCTATGCAAAGCTCTCAAATATTTATTATTAGCAAATTATAATACTAATTGAAATCTGTCAAACAGTACCGTAACTGTACCTTATTGACACACAGGCAGAAGCATGTAACTTGGAAATTTGGAAGAGTCACCCCTAAAGAGGTAGAGACCGGCGGTATTTTATTTATTTGTAATATTGTAGTTTTAAGAACTTTAAATAAACATGCTGTCTCTTAGAAAACCTCACAAATACTATATCTTCGATCTCAATCAACATTATCAGATCAATGGTAGCATATATTATTATCAGAAATAAACTCAATTAATTGCACTTTTATGATTCATGATGAAAGAATATGACATTGTAATAATTTATGGTCATGACTAAGTCATATGCACCTTCAGATGAAATATTGAAAAGCTGTGAGAATATTCACTTGCACAAGGACGATAAACTTGTTACTTGAAAATTACACAAATCCCATTAAATTAATGTCTAACGTATGTATAATTCTGCTTAAATTAAAAAAATGTGTCTTACTATTGAATGTTGTTCAGAACAATCGCCTAAATGAAGCTAAACTTAATGAACAATTAAACCTCATGTCTCTAAATCATATTAATTGTTATTTCATAAATACCCAATCCCATTCATTGCTACAAATATATAATCGTATCAATTTTCATATAGATACCATTGACTACAAAAATACATATATAAATATTTTTTACTCACGATATGTTAGTACAGAAAACGAAGCCAAAAAACCATTACTGATTATTTTCCCATTATTACCAAAAACATCAAATTGACAGTAACTACAAAGCCTAAAAAAACCCTCCTCGACTATTTTCTAATAATGAATAATCAAAAAAATTATATGAGTCGAATAATACATGGTGTATTATTCGACTCATATAATTTGAATTGATCCCTAGTAATTAATCTGAATGTAGGAGACGCACCATTTTTTCGTGAACAATAATAATAGACTTACAGTGTTGCATCAAAATATTGCTGGATACTTCAGTAAACGTGATCTCCTACAGATAACACTGAATGAATTAGCTGATAAAAAAAAAATTGTCATGTTATCTTTAAGTGAAGCTTTCATCAAGTCTGGCACAGAAGCTAATGTGTATGTAAATGGATTGGAACTTGCCGATTATTATTCGAGACAAAAGAAAAACGGGGTGGGGTCTGTATATTATGTCGGTATGACATTGAATATAAGCAGATCCCTTTTGAGTACTGTGGAATAGAATTAGTTCAATATAAAATATTAATTATTTGTATATATAGAATCCCAAATAATCCCTTATCAGATCCACAGGTTCTTCTAACTCATCTCGAAAATCTTTTGACGAAACTTAAATCTAAAACTAAAAAAAGAATTGTAGTGACAGGTAACTTTAATATAAATATCCTAAAAGAAGATAAAGTATCGAAAGACATCCGTAGAATAGTACAAAACTACAACTTTTCTATCCACATTAATAAGCCTTCTAGGAAAGATTCTTGCATAGACTCGATAATAAGTAATGCCCAAACGTGGTGGGTGATGTACACCCTATTGGTCTCTCTGATCTGATCTGATAACGTATAAAGATAAAGTCCCCGAATATTGGTTTAGAAGTTATCATGACTATAATACTGATGATATCGATAAATTTTAAAAAGTCCGTCATGTTCTGATTTCTTCGAAGAAAGTGATGTTAATTTATTTCACGAAACCCTAACATTATACTTTAACTTGTGTTTTCTAGTATGTACGAAGATGTTTGAAAAAAAAAAATTCTACAATGTAGATAACAAAGCGAATTAAAAAGCTCAAAAAGCTGCTTTTAGTTGCGTATCATAGTTACGCGGCATCTAAATTGACACTGATTGACATACATTTTTAAAAATTCTGATTCTGATGAATGAGGGGAAACTCAGTTGAGGTAATAGGGCTCTTATCTAACAAAAACAATATGTTCTTGCTATGATGTGTCACAAGTAACAAGCTGCAAACCACTGTTTAAAAAACTGAACTTATTAACCATATATTTATGTACATTCTTGAAACGTGCCAATTTGTCAAAACGTACCTCGAGTTGTTTAAATCTAGCCTAGACTTTGTAAGTAAGTATACTACGAGTAGAATACGTCAAAACAAATTAACATTTCCGCTAATAAAAACGGCACTATTTGGGTCTAATTATTTTGGAGTTCGATTGGTAATTTATTAATTATTTTAATTACCATTGCAATTAAAATAATTAATAAATTACCAATCGAACTCTAAAACTTAAATAAATATAAATTTAAAAAGTAATTACACAAGTGGTTAGTAGATAAATGTTTGTATAGTGTAAATGAATATCTATTCTCTAACATATCATGGAAACCGATGTAATGTCATCATATATTTTATATTCAATTATAGTAAATGCTACTCACTAACATATTGACATAAGGTACCTATTTTGACTTGGACATTTTATTCATTTACATTAATTTAATATATAATATAGATAACAAACGTTGATATTTTAATTTAAAATTATGTATCATGTTCAGTATTCGTAATTTGGAATATGTATACTTGGTATGTAATGATTTTAATTTGGCAACACTAACATATTGTCTGTTGCATATCAGCGATGACTAAATGTGTGAAATTCTATTTTATTATAATTATCACCATGTACCACATTTAACGCAATAAATATCATTAATTCATTCATTCATTTATTCAGCCAATGCCTGATCATGAATCGCCGAAGCCCAGTGGTGTGTTAAATACATAGCTGTGGCGGGTTTAGCTAGCGACCAGAAAGCAGGGCTCCCAGAAGGAAGGCCTGTTAGTCGCTCACCAACTCTGTAGACGAAATCGAATTTTGCTCAATCAATCGCCCTCTCGAGGCAACATTCAGTTTGCGCTTCAAAACAGCGACAACTGGATCTCCCTTAGCACGCGCCATGGTTCATGCCTAATGACTAACCTACTTAAAAAAGTTGGCTTCTTAGCACCCGCAGCAGCCACTAAACGATTACGAATGTAGCATTCCACGCTATCCAATATCGACGCAGCCACTGCGGTTACACAGGATTCGATCTCTTCTGAGTTGAAACACAGCTGTCTCCACGAGTATGTGATATAGGAGTGACGCCGCGCCTACACTGCTAGTTAGTAGCGGTTCGACATCCGCCGGTTCTTCCGCTGTCCACACAACGACCTCTCAGTAAGCTTGCGACGTTGCTTCTCAATCAATCTTCCCGGAGTTATTATTTAGCTGCGATCTTCTGTAAGGTGGAGGTGCTTCCCCAGACGGATAATTTAGAACATGGTGTCCTGCTATGCCCCACCAATTCAGAAAATAAAATCTGAGAAGGCATAGCACAGCACGACCTCCTGCTGGATCCTACCTCTGTTAAAAATGCATTGGTATCAATTGGTATAAAGGAGAAATCAGTCTACGATTTCTCCAAAAGTCAATAACGTCCGAACGCTGAAGGATTTGCAAATTATATAATTAAAAACCTACCTGAATATATGGTTTCACATATATGTATATACACACATCAAAAGTGTCTAGGGATCAACATATATTTTTGCAATAACTTTCTCCTGATTGATATTAATTAAAATTTTCTTTAAGGATTCATCAAATAAAGTGTTTTCGTTTGTCTACAGTAACGATAAACCAAGTCACCTTTGCATTAATAAAGAAATTTGCCATTTTCATAATAAAGGGATTTTTGACATTTGAACCACTAACATTAAAGTTCGAAAAAAAGACTGAAATAACAGTTTTCTTTAAAATTTTATTGGGTAACTTAAACAATTAATAATCCGTGTTTCTACCGCGAACACTAACAACACAAGAACATCGGTTTGGCATACTCAAAATGAGTTCATCCAAATCACGCTGTGGAATGGCCGTCCATGTTCGTTGCAACAACAAAAAAAGGTCTTCTTGCGACTGGATACCCTCCATATTCGGCAGAGCTCTTCTCTGTAGCATATCCCATGCATGCTCAATCGGGTTCAAGTCTGGCGACTGAGCAGGCCAGGGCATGACATTGATGTTAGCGGCGGCGAGAGTCTGTCTTACAACTCCTGCGGTGTGCGGTCGTGCATTATCATGCATTAACTGAAATAAGGGACCGATTTGCACTTGTAGAGGAACGATGACGTCTGATACAATCGTCTCAGCATAAATTTGAGCGTTTGAGCTGTTTGGTCGCTAATTAAGTTCCCTGAAGAGTGATGAAGCGTCACGGCTAACATCATGGCGGTTATTGTTGGAGCTCTTCGAGTTGTGATTTGAATGTATCGGTCTTGTCTCCGTGTCCATGCATGGGATATGCTACAGAGAAGAGCTCTGCCGAATATGGAGGGTATCCAGTCGCAAGAAAACCTTTTTTTGTTGTTGCAACGAACATGGGCGGCCATTCCACAGCGTGATTTGGATGAACTCATTTTGAGTATGCCAAACCGATGTTATTGTGTTGTTAGTGTTCGCGGTAAAACACGGATTATTAATTGTTTAAGTTACCCAATAAAATTTTAAAGAAAACTGTTATTTCAGTCTTTTTTTCGAGTTAGTGGTTCAAATGTCAAAAATCCCTTTATTATGAAAATGGCAAATTTCTTTATTAATGCAAAGGTGACTTGGTTTATCGTTACTGTAGACAAACGAAAACACTTTATTTGATGAATCCTTAAAGAAAAATTTAATTAATATCAATCAGGAGAAAAGTTATTGCAAAAATATATGTTGATCCCTAGACACTTTTGATGTGTGTAGTAGTATAGTAGTAGTATAGTAATGTGCAGATACTATATACAGACATTATTCTGCATACATATATAGTATTTGTTAATGCTAAATATTTATATATGTATTTGTTAAAATCTGTAAAATTTTAACAAGTTGCAATCAATAAATATGAAGATTTAATCTGAAAAAGCGCATTACAATAAAATCTGGGGGCACGGCCGTGCCCCCACCAAGTCGAGCAAAAAAGCGTCACGACCGTACCATCCTTTTCTCGAAGCAATTCAGACCATTTTCGACCCCCTGTAACTTCGTTGTGGATAAAACTAGAAGACTGAAATTTTCAGTAACCATGCAGGCATTGTAAAGACACGTATATTTCAAATTTCATTCAATTTGAACCAGTATTTTAAGAATTATAACGGGTCAAATTTTTTTAATTTTGTCACTCACTGACTCACCGATCATCAAAATTCTAAGGCACTTCTAGCAGACCTAGAAGCTTCAAATTTGGAATATAAGTAGTGTTTGGTGTATGAATCAAGGAAAAACTAAAAAATCTAGAAATTAAGCCCATACAGCCAAGTCTTCAGTTAAATTTTTCAATATTGGCTTTATTCGTAACGATGTTTTATTATGTTTTATTTATTTTACGGCAATTATTATTATTGCGTGCGAAGCCGCGGGTTTAAGCTAGTCCCATATAAATATAGGCGCATGGTAGTGCCCCTGCCAAATCGAGCAAAAAATGGGTATTCCCGTCATGAAAACACGTGTATTAAATTATTTATTAATGCAAAAAACGTAACCTACGTGCGTATTAGTACTTATTACACGAAGTGTCGATGATATCCAATGTTACTTTAACTTATATTCATTTACGCTTGTCTGAGATATTTGACACAAACGACGATCATAATGGGTGGTTTGGAAAAAAACACCTTGTAGTTTTCGGGGATCTCTTACAGCTTCCTCCGGTAAGAGAAAAGTCCCCTTTTGAAAAACTAACAACTGCTGAAACTAACAAGTTGTTAGGTTCCCTCAGTATACCGAATCTGTGGATCGAATTGTTCATATACGATGAACTTACAATTAACATGCGACAGCTCAATGATTCTGACTTTGTTGATATGCTTAACAGGATAAGATTAGGTGTGACTACACAAAAAGACCGTGACTTACTCTCAACTAGATTAATAACTCTTAAATCCGATTCAAATGAAAACAGATTGGTTGAAATAATTGAACACCTCTCGAAACTTCCTAATGATACCGTTTGCTTATTACCTACAAAAAACATGTGTCAACAATTAAATACTGCAATGCTTAGATCTCTCCCACATCCCGAAATAAAACTTACAGCTGTAGATAGCTTAGATTGCCCCAAATACCTAACAAAAAGAGCTCGTGAAAGCATAAAAAAATATGAAGATGATGCTTCTATGACAGCAGGCCTGGAAGAAAACATAATTATAAAAATAGGAGCAAAAGTCATGCTTAGGCGAAATATTGACGTGAGTCTTGGTTTAGTTAATGGTTCTATCGGTATAGTGCAAAGAGTAAAGGTTGATCCGGATAATACAAAAATCATTAAGAAAATATACATTACATTTAATAACGAACATGTTTACGAACTTTGTCCGGTTAAAACTAAATTTGAAATTATTAATAGAGCTTATGTTCATCGCGAACAGTTTCCCATATGTATAGCCTATGCTATAACTATACATAAAAGTCAAGGACTAAGTCTACATAATGCACTGATGGATATCGGTTCTACAGTATTCACATCCGGTCAAGCTTACGTGGCACTTTCGAGAGTTACAAGTCTGGGCGGTTTACATCTAATTAATGTCAACTTTGGAAGTGTTAAAGCGCAGGAATCCTCAATTTGTGAATACAACAGACTAAGAAGCATTTACCGTCCAGATTTGTCAAAAATTGTAACATCAAAGCCTCCCAGAAAAACGCATAGAGACAGGGAGTGGGCTCTTAGAAAAACTGTAGCTGAAGCTCAAGAAGTAGTACCGGAAAAGAGAAAACGGAAGGCTACCTTCAAAAATAAGAAAAGTTCATAAGTCAGAGAGAGGGCTTTAAGAAAATTCGTTGCTGGTAGATATACATATATACAATAAGTAGAAGGTACCGAAAAGGAAAAAGTAGAACTGTCTACAAAATACAAAAAGAAATGAGATCCCATCAAAAACAATACTTGTCAAAAAAACCAAGTCTCGCAACTCAGTTGTTCTGCGGTAAAAAGTTGTGAGATCCATGTAATACCAAGTCGGTTATTAATTTATTCAGTCTCTACTTAAGCGACTTTCTGTCTTAATACGTCCAGTCTCTAAGACCACGATCGTGGTCCATAACAATTGAAAATCAATTGTGTCTGGAATCTCCGTACTCGAAGCATTAAGTTGTTACGTAATAATTAACAGCATCTTATAGTGACGCATATCAATATTAAAATTCTTTAATGTTTTATATAAATATATTGAGACTTGGCCATCGCACTAAATAATTGAATTTACATGTGTTTTCAGGCGATTGAATTTACACGTGTTTTCAGGCGATGGCCAAGTCTCAATATATTTATATAAAACATTAAAGAATTTTAATATTGATATGCGTCACTATAAGATGCTGTTAATTATTACGTAACAACTTAATGCTTCGAGTACGGAGATTCCAGACACAATTGATTTTCAATTGTTATGGACCACGATCGTGGTCTTAGAGACTGGACGTATTAAGACAGAAAGTCGCTTAAGTAGAGACTGAATAAATTAATAACCGACTTGGTATTACATGGATCTCACAACTTTTTACCGCAGAACAACTGAGTTGCGAGACTTGGTTTTTTTGACAAGTATTGTTTTTGATGGGATTATAGTTTACTAGAAACTGAAATATCATTATCAAAGTGAGTTTACTACTTAGATAAACGAAATGACCCCAAACTAAATGGAATTCCTTTTAGTAAATCACTACCACCTCCGACCTAAGTTATCAGATCAGCTCGATAATATTGTATTATCGTCTAAACTACACTCCAATGCCTATCTCACGACGATCCAACAGTTACAAGTAGCTACGTAAGATACATAGATTAAATAAAACTTTTATTAGGTTGGTGATACCCACTATTCCTTCTGTATAAACAGACTTAAGGAACATCATTCATTCAAGTTTGTATAAAAATATAATACTTTAGCGCTATGCGTGCATATATGCGGGACACAATTTAGCGAAAATTTAAAAAAAAGTGTTCTAGGTAAATATTTTTTTATTAAATCTTTTCAAAGTACTCTCCACCAGCCTCTATACAAAGTTTCACACGTTTCCGAGACACTTTTTCTAGTCCGCCGCAGACACCTCATTTACAGCCTGCTCGAACACTGGCAGCGCATCTTCCGGCGACGGAAATTGAGCTCTTGAGCTGATTTTTTATTTTCGGGAATAAAAAGAAATCACACGGTCAGGGCTGTAAGGAGGGTAACCCAGGAGTTTGACCGGCGTGCTGCCCAGGAAGTCCCTCATATTGAGCGCGTTGTCGTGGTGGAGCAGTGGTTAGCGGAGCCCTGTGTTCGGTCGTTTGTTGCTCATGACTGAGAAAACTTGTGCCAAGTTTCTTTGGTTTTGTAAAGGAGTGAAATTTTGAAATTGGAACGTACCTATTTTTACTTATAAATAATCACATTTACAAATTAGACTATAACTGGCCAGTCTCTCATACATAAAAACTTTTTTTCGCAATACTTTCTGAGTAGCCTGGTATATAGACCTAAAAATGTGGGAATAGGTATCGACGCACGCAAATGCATACAATAAACTTCCATGAAAGTATACCTGAGCTATTCCAGCGGGCTGACAGCTTAGTGACGATTATTTTCAATACAGCCAAAGTCCTCATATTCAGCTTTCACCGAGTCGCAGAGAGGACGATAGATAGAGCTGAGCATAGTATGTTGAGTTGTGTTGAAGTACTTGTTATGTATGTACGTATATCTTCACGCCAGGTCCCTTGCGGGGTAGGCAGAGAGAACTCCATGATTGCGACAAACTATGATTTGAAATATCGTACTATTTTAGGAATTTGCAATAACAAATCCTTAATACGTACACTCTAAAAAAAAAATGGTTGTTTATAACAAGATTGTGATTGTTGCTATCAAGTATCTTGATTCCATACGAGCCTAACAAGACGATAAATAAATCAAACAAGACGCCTGTGATTACCCTGACTATTTCTATTTATTAAGACAGTTAAGATCTATGTCAATACTAACATGAAAAATGATAAATTCAACTAAGTCTTTGGTCAATACTAACATGAAAAATGATTATTTGAACTATTTGTCTTAATAAATTCAACTAAGATCTTTGTCAATGCTAACATCAAAAATGATTATTTGAACTATTTATCTTAATGAGTTCAACTAAGATCTTTGTCAATGCCAACATGAAAAATGATTATTTGAACTATTTATCTTAATGAGTTCAACTAAGATCTTTGTCAATGCCAACATGAAAAATGATTGTTTGAACTATTTATCTTAATGAGTTCAACTAAGATCTTTACCAATACTAATATGAAAAGTGATTATATGAACTATTTATCTTAATGAGTTCAACTAAGATCTTTATCAATACTAATATGAAAAGTGATTATATGAACTATTTATCTTAATAAATGCAACTAAGATCTTTGTCAATACTAACATGATAATGATTAGAATGACAGATTTCCCTTAACTAGTTCAACAAAGAGCTTAGTCAATTTGAATCTCAGGTATTTGTAATTATCAAATTTGTTTCCTTAAATCAACTATGAAACTTGTTCATTACTAATTGGCGACATTGTTGTAATAATTAAGTTATTTTTGTTTAAATGTACTAAGAGACTCTTTGTCTAATTGACTAAGAAATTTATTTTTGCTCTAGCTTTTGGAAGCAGCCTCTTCCAATGGTCTGTATAGGCTGGAGCGGTCTACGTTGCAGATGGTGCAGTGCATTACGCTGGCACTAATATAAAAAATTAATTGCGCTTGACTCCAAAAACACTCTTGATAGGCATTTGAAATATGACAAGGTAAGAGTTTGTTACTTAAGTTCACTCTTAAGTGCAGGTTACTCTGGCCACGAAGTGATACCACATTTAATAATGAACACAGAGTGAAATCAGAGTTAAGTTCGACTTATAAAGAAATTACCTAGTGCCAGCACAATTGTTCCACCTATTAATTCTAACCTAGACCGGTTTTGCCTTTATAGACCATGGGAAAAGGCCGCTAATCTAAAAAACTAAAACAAAAATAAAAACATCATAGATGGGTGGTAAATACAGTGGACATTTTATAGACAAATCAGTACATACAGAGAACAAAGATTTTTGGTAATGTATAGACAGAGATGAAACTTAATACATATTACAAAAATCGGATATCTTGTCACCAATAGACCCTTCAAAACTAGTCTCAGTAAACAGATAAAATAAAACAATTAAGTAGAATTGCAACGATTTATTAATTCTTAAATAGTACAGCGCAATGTTACATATTTTTTGCCATTGCTTAAAATATTAATATTACAAGGTATCGGAGATACTAAAGAATTGTAGTATTTGACAACCTTCTGCGCCGTGTTTGGTTCTTTAACTTCGTAACAACAAAAGTGGTCATCAAACTCTAAAGTTTGCAATAGAATCCCCATCAAAATGAGATATTCTGAATCATACAAATAAAGCTGTTGTATTCGAAAAAATACAGGCAGGTAATCATCACAATTTGTGCTGTAAACTAAGATAGTACCAGGCACATAGCGAGTTGAAGTAATTGTAGCCCAAGAAATTTTAACTAAGGACTTATTTTGACATAATTCTAAATTGGAGCAAAGAAATTGTTTTTCATCTAGATTGTTTGAAGTTGGATTTACTACAGGACCTGTGCGAAGTATATCTTCCAATTTACCTTTTAAAAATATTTTATTTAAATGTAGTTGATGTTTCTTACTTAAAGTTAAGGTAACATTTCTTTTATTAAACGAAACATTTGCAGCCATCTTAGAAGTTCTATGCTTTGCTTCAAATCGCATACTCCATAAGAACACAATGGGGCCGTATTTTTCAAGTGCAGAATGATAGTGAATCAAATTATGGAACTTTGGTTTTAAAGAATCATTAGTAAGTGTCATATACATCGCATTAAACTCTGCTACAATAGTTTGTAACAATTCTTCAGTTCCCTTTGCAAAAGCAGTTGATAAAACGAGCTCTAAAAGGGCTCTAAATTTTTTATATAGTCCCCATGTTTCGTCATCCCTCGGTATGAACTCTCCTACCAGTAATCCAAAATATCGCACAAATGTAAGCATTTCTGAAGCTGACATACGAACATTTCCATTCAGTAAATGTTCCATACTTAAGGTGCAAGGTTGGTTTCTAAAATCAGGCCCATAATCAAAAGTATGAATTTTATCATTCAGCGAACTCAAAGAAAATAATTTGAATCGTCTTAGGTATTGAAGCAAAATAAAATGCATCACATATTTTGCAGTACCTTCTAATATATCATGCATACAATCAATACCTACTTGGTTGAACAAATCGAAGTTTTTGACATCGAGCCAAATGCATTTTTCTTTGATACCGGTCTCTGATGGATTATTTAGTAATAAATCTGATTCATATTGTGCAAACGTGCGTAATAAATCTTGATTTTCATAACATTGCGTTTTTAAAACTTCTTTTCTTACTTTACACGTTCTGCAAGGGAAATTTGCGGAAAAACTTTCCAGGAAACCCGTTATTGCGTGAATACCTAGATTATCGCCCAAAATCAAGCCGAGCTCAAAATAAACAATACCACTAAAATTAGGTAAATCAAACACTAAACCATGTTCAGCAAGATAATTTAGTTCATCTATTACACAACGAAAGATAATTTTGTTCCCGAACTGAACTCTGTCTGAGGAGTGAAAAAGAAGAACCAAGAATATGTTGCTGAGTGTTGATAATCGGCAAGGTGGTAGACAGGGAACAGATGCATAAATAGCGCCTAGTTTGTGTTGTCCTGATCTTGAACCTAATGCATTCCCAGTTTCGTAATCGTCGAAAAATATAAAAATGGGTATTACAATTTTGCCTTCATTTGATCTCATTCTATTTCGCCAAAATGATCCCTGTATAAAATTTTCTATAGCAGCATTTGAGTCTCTATCACGTATAAGATTGTTCATATACTTTATAGTATCAGATAGTACATTTTCAAGTGAGAAAAAGATTTTAGAACTTTACGAAGTGGAATGAAATGTGCTTCACATATAATTGGTACAAGGCGAGTAATACCCATTCTCTTAACTTTGTCCAATCTCTCACCAATTACAATTGATTCTGGTTTTATATAAGTTTGTTTTTTAAGAAAATATTTAATGCGCTTGTGTTCCGTGTTAAATGAATTCCAAGAAGTTGTCAGTAACGGTTCAATTGTATCTAAAACAATATTAAGATTACTAGGTAAAATAATATTACTCGAAGATAAGTTTTCAAGGCGTTCCTTGATTGCTAAAAGTAAACTTCCTGTAAGAAAATTTTGAAAACCATCTATTATTTTTTGAATGATATTCCTTGGTAATGAATGATTGGCGTATAAACTAGCTATAAATATTGACAATGATTTCTCTACATTTTCTAAATTAGTTGAGGATTGTGGAACTTGTTGTGGTTGAGAAACAATATCATCCGTTAGAGTAGGCGATGTCTGATTTAAGACTTCAGTTGATGTATTATCACGCGGTACTGGGATATTTGATTCACTTGTGGTTCCCAAAGAGTGTTTCTGCAAAATATGTCTCCGAAACGAATTAAATAATTGGAATTGACGATTACATCCATCTTGTACACACTTGAACACACTAAGTTCTTTAGCAGTGTGTAATAAATGAAAATGTGATCTAAGACGTTTAATATCCGATAATTGCTCATTACATACAAAACACGTTAACATTGTGTTCTATTAATTACCAACCTAGATAACAATTTTTTATAACAACGTTTACAAGGAAATTAGTTTTGTTATATTTACTTAAAATTAGTTGTGAATAATAATTATCAGTCACATTTTTTGGTAACGTTTTTAACAATTAAAATATGTCATATTATTCTTATATCATCACTAGTCAGTCACTTACAATTATAATTATGAATTAAATCAAAGATTTTTTTATTATCTCTATAAATCAATATACATAAGTTCAACAACAAAAACAATGGCCTGTTCATAAAATATTCTCATAATTGAAATTTTATTTAATTAACATGAACAGACTTGCAGCCTTGTTCATAAAATAATAAACAATGAGGAACAACTAAATATTATTACAATCAATTGCTGTAACAGCATATGCATGGTACAACATGTTAAATGACAGTATGACAAAACGCAGTAAATTATAAGTTACAATCAGTAAGCAGGGACTCGGCAGCAGTTGATCCTTTATCAAACGCGGATGACATTTTATAAAGGCTTTTTTGTATAAAATACCACACAGAGTACGTGTCGATACTATATTCTGCATTTAAAGCCCATACTATTTTGTAGCATGTATCTACTGCGTGCATAATAGACATTCTTTCATAGATAGTAGATTTATTTGCCACAATTAAATAAGTGTTAATTTTTTCTAGTGACTCACCCACTACAATAATATATGGTTGGGATGGTGTTCCTCTTTTATAAAGAGTAGTCAATCGTAGAGCAATAGCCGAACCGATTTCTGCACTAGATTTCACATGCTTTATAAAGGCTTCCCTTGCTTCTACTTTACTTGGCTTCCAGCTTTGACCTGGGTCTGAACTGCGTTTTTTCTTTTGCTTAACTGCTGCAGTATTTAATAAAAATGGTATGGTAAGAAATCCTGCCAAATTTGATATTTCTTCATTGGGCGCTGAAAAGAGTAGAAGAAATTATGAATCGTGAAGAAATTATGAATGAAATGAATTTATTGAAATATACAGGGTGTTACGGAAAGGGTATATACAGCCGAAAGGGGGTGTTTCTATACATCAAACTGAACAACTTTTACATTTTTTTTAATGGCGCGTATTTTGCTAATGGCGCCACAAGCGCGTGGTGAAAAGTAGAACTACATCTTTCGTCTCATTTTCTTTTTAGTGTTAAAGTGAGACAAACGTATCTAGTACAAGTACATGTAACTTGATCTAGTAAAAATATGAAACTCCATGGAGCAATTTCTTTATGGAAATTAAAAAAAAATGTAAAGCAAAACGCACTAGTGCGGAAAGTAGTTACTTACTGCACTAGGGCGTAATTTTTAACTTTCGAACAATGTATGCAAGCTTCGTAAATGCATTTTTTGAGCAAGTGTGTTGAAAAGAATCCATTAATGCTTATATTATTTATGTAAATGTGAATACATATAGGTATGTCAACTATAGTAGTAACTAGGTACTTACATTTGGCAAGCGTGATCAGTTCACTGAAAAATGAATCTGTAGATTTTTTCTTTTTTAACAGTTCTTGTAGCTTGATTTTCAATATTGGGAAATTAATAAATAAATTATCTTTGTAAATATCATTTACCTTATTGAAGTCTTTATGCAACTGAAAAGATAAAAATATTATTAGACAGGCCATGAGGTGGAGGAGGTTCTTCCTCAGTCAGACCAGCCTACAAATACGCTGTGCTCTCCCTCTCTTCTGCGGCCTCGTTTGTCAGTCAGCAGGGTGCACCACATGTAGGAGAAGTTAGCTTTGACTTAAAGAATATGATGAGCCACTTACTGCTCATAATGTATGTATGAGTATATTACTACGTTATCCCAAAACTATGCTGAACATATTTTTTCTATCAGCCTAAAAGTTTCTGCTGGATACTCTGTTTGAAGTCTCATTTTTGGGGCATTGGCATGTAATGCTTGATAAAAGGGAAGGTTTCTATTTTAACATTTTAATTAAATTAAAATATATATATTTCATATCTAAGGGCTGGCAAAGAAAATGAAATAATATATCTGGTGAACTCTATGAATGATTTTGGTGTTTTTTTTTTATTACACTACGACGGGTGGTAAGCTAGCATAGGGTCTGTCTCATTTACAGTGTTTACCGTAGCCTATAAATGTTTGGTACACAAAGAATGTAAGTAGCGCAGTGCTACTCCAGCTGCTAACGCAGCAACTACACAGTTCCGCAGGAGCTATATCGTGGCCTAACTTACTAGCATGAACACAAATATACTTTCAAGAATTGTTATTTGGCTGTGGTCTTCTGTAAAGTGAAGGTATTTCATTAGTCGCGCCATCTCTGTGCCCTACTCCTCTTTTGTCAGAGCCGTGTTAACTAAATGGCAGAGTGCATCACGTACAGGTGAGGTAGGCTTTGGCTCTAAGATCATGATGAGCCACTTAGACCCCAAAATGTAACGTTGTGGATTACCAGCTAGTCAACAATATAAACTGAATATTTACCAATAAATAACCTTGCGGTTTTTTTAGTGCTGGGTACTTTTGAAAGTAGGTTTCAATTGTTTCATCGGTATTTGAGTCATATAACTTGCGTGTTCTAGCCTTGAAACTCCTGTCCCACTTCTCCTCTACTATGATCCACGGCTCAGAAGACTGTGTAAGCCATTGGATATCCTCATTATTATCATTTTCCTCTTCATTTAAAAAGATAGCAGGTAATGGCCTCGGAGAAGGATTAGATCCTATAGAGCATGGACTCTCTTCTCTGCTCCGTTTCCTCTTTCCCTTTGGTAGAGCCCCTAAATTTTGGAGGCGTCTTCGCTGATTTAATACTTGGTGGACTAGTTTTCCTTTAGCTTGTAATACAATGCCATTGGCCGTTGTGCACGCTGGAATATAGTAGGTTGTTGTCCTCTCACCAGGAAAAAGCTCTTTGATATGATTGGCCCACTTATAATAAATAGGACCGTTAATACATGAATCTTTACTTTCATTAAGAATTGCCTTTGCAATGACAGCTGCTAACAAGTTTCGTGCGCTATCCCCAGTAAGACTGCAGCCTCTATATGCCAAAAGTGTGGCCGAGTCGAGAGATTCTTTCAAGAGGTTTTCCAATACCTGGAACAGAAATTTTATGTCACTAATATAGAACAATTATGTGGATTCTAGACCCATCAAACTTCATTGTAAAAATAACAATATCTACATACAAAATATGTTATTTTAATATAACTTTAACACTCCTATGTGTAATTATATAGATGAAATTTTATTAATTGTCATTCCATACACGTTGCACTGCTGGGCACGGGTCTTCTCTACGGTTAAGTTAAGCTAGGTTTGACAGTGTTTAAACTGAGTAACCAATTAAGTAAATGTATTGCAATGCAACTGTTTTGCATGTTGCAAACAAACAAAGTAGGCTATCTATAATTTTAATAATCAGTTCAATTTCACCAAATTGTGCACTTCTAAAGCAAATGCAAGAGTTGCTATAAAAAATACCAAAATCGCTTAAAGTGGGCTTTTAAAATTCAAAGAGTTCCCTCGATTCCTCGTGGATCCCATCATCAGATTCCGACTTGCTGACTATGGAATTGCTTGTGAAATTGCCTTTCAAATAAAAAAAGAATTATCTAAATCGGTCCATGCATCTTCAAGTAATCAGGAAAGTTCCATTAAAAAAAGAAAAATTTTAAATGAATCGAGAACCTCCTCGTTTTTTTTAAGTTGGTTAAAAAAAGGATTACTACAGATTGCAATATATACATAAATCACTCTTCTTCAAATCCATTTTTCGAAAATTAAATTTTATTTACTCATTGCCTATAATAGATATAGTCCTTTGACAGACAGACAGACAGTGGTACACACGGCCTCTGATCAACCTATACTGGGGGCCACCTTATGCTGCGGTGATAAGAGCTAAATTTGAATGGTTTTGTATAGCTTGATCTGTGGCCGTCTGTACATACAGGTTTTACTATAAACAATAAAATAAAAATAAAAAATTGCCAACAACTAGAAAACTTAATAGAATCTTGGATATAAATCACTTTAAATTATTATAATAATATATTAAAAAATATTTAATAAAATAGCTTACCAGGCATTGAGGACTTGTCCTCTCACTTTCTAAATTCTTGATTAATGGAGGCAGGTTTTCCTTATCTATATCAGAAGACTCTTGAACAACTATAATATCCTTAGGGTCTACTATGGAGTTGAACAAAGACAAATCCAACAGACTCTGCAAATTAATGTTACAATAGTGTTTATACTATTCAGCTATACTTAATAAGTAATTGTCTACATAGGTAGCTACAGAATTACCTACATGTGAGAATCTGGTGTCTATAAAAGACTTAAAAAGCCTGTGTTGCCCCGGCCTCTCACAATATCTATGCAAAATTTGAATCAAATCTGAGCCCTTATTCTATAAGCCTCTCGGTATCAGAAATCTATCGGCTATCTCATTCTTTCTTGACATAAATGTATGACAAAGAATGAGATAGCCAATAGATTTCCGATACTGAGAGACTTATATAATACGGGCTCTGTTCAGTAGATTTTGGGATTCGCCCGGACAAACATACGAAGTCTGACTCCACGCGGGCGGAGCCGCTGTCAGCAGCTAGTATAAAGTATATATCAGCATAAGGTCCGTACATAAGTTGTGTATACTAAGATGGCCAAGTTACTACTGGTTTTTTAACTATCCCACGGGAACCATCTGATTTTCCGGCATAAAAAAGTATCTAAGATGTCGACCAGAGATATAAGGTATCACCGTGCTAACCTCTACAGTCCTCCTGACCTCTACAGTTTTATTATAAGTATAGATATAGATTAAAAAATTGCTATTTCTTTTGTCTGAGAGTACCTAGACAACAATATGAAACTAATTACAATATTATAGTAATATTTACGGATGAAAACTCTGCTTTCCATGATCTCCAACATCTCATAAAAAGAGATCTGGGACCTGTCAGCGGGATTATTTCTTTGACGTCGTCATTGGTCAGAGCTGATAAGGCCTGTATTGTTATTTGTTGTTCTGAAAAGATTAACGACCAAACACAAAAGTTACCAGAGGCGTGAGATAGAATTGGCAAGACGGACTACTAGATCCTCGAGTTCTGAGGAACGGAGAATCAGGGTGGGTAGTATACGTATAAGTGTTCAGATCACGGTCCATATGCGAGTCAGAAACCTGACGCAAATAAATATGCCTTGTTAGATAGGTATACAATTACATTGATACACTGCCTACTTATATCAGACAAACAAAAACAGAAGAAGAAACAGATAGGTATTGTATATTCACAGACAGACTTAGGTACTTACTTGTGAAAACTGGTATTAGTTCTTCCAATTCCCAGGTTTTAAGGAGTTCAGAAACTTCATCCATTGCAAGTTCGTTTGTATTTGTGTTGTATTTTATCGAGAACGATACCACAAATTATAGAGAATAAAGTATTTTAAAAAAGAACAAACAGGACACACGGTATTCAATTGTAAGTAAAACGCCCGAGTTATACAGGTTTAGACTTGCATAACAAAATGGCAGGTAGACAACGCGACGCGAAAAAGACGCATGCGGCTCTCCCCCCACCCACCCCAACTTCCTTCCTTCCTTCCATTTTGATAGATACGATTGTGATCTTGTTAGAATCAACAGATTAAATAATTAAAACGACTAAGATGCTCTTCGTTGAAGTAACAATAAATTTATGTTTAATCCAATATTGCAAAGTGATAAAAATAGTCACGTGACATTGTTGAATTGATCATTTAACTTTGTTGTTTTAATAATATTATATTAGTTGATTAAATTAACTCAAGTTGCTTAAATCAATTATGACGAATTCGTTAAATTAATCATGAAAATAATCAAATCAATTGATTTACATTGTTATTTCGACGATTATTGTGAATTGATTCAAAGTACTAGAATTATTAATGTGACTAACTGTGTATGATCGATTCAATCAAATAAATAAATTATTGATAGATATGGCAAACATACTTGTTAGAATTCATAAACATACTACATTGTTAGTTCAAGCAATAGTAGACTTGCTGTTTCAACTAAGTGGTCTTAATTGACTTTCATAAGATCATAGTTGTTTTATTCAATAATACGTTAACTAAGAGAAAATCGCTCTTAGTTGGGTTTTATTTTTTAGAGTGTAGGATAAAATGATGATGCGGAGACAACTTACAATAATATCGCGGTAATTAGCTAGTGGTATAAAAATATAACCTATTGGCCAGTACAAGTTTTTGTAATTCTGAATCACCATTAAAACGGGGCTTCCCCATGTTCCTTTGTGCTCTGTGTAACTGCTCGTACATCTTAATGGTGTTTCGTCATGTTTTAAACAAATATTTTGTACTAATAAGTTTTTGATGCAGTCTAGGATTTTAAATAATAATTTATTTATAAAATATGTCTGTAGCAGTTGTTCTCAAAATCATTTTTTCACGAAACCACACGGGATACACATTTTAGGCCACGTGTAATAAAATGGACGTAACACGTGTAATATATAAATTAAAATATTATACATGAACTAGTTAGACTTAAAAAGAATACGAATTTTCTGGAATAAGGTTTATACAATGTTCGCGCTTCGAACAGCTTCAGCTTGGGAACAGGCGATGTCAGGTACTTTTTGAGACGAGACGGTCGACGATACCTAGCGTGAGACAGCATTTTTAACGAAGCGCACTGCCAGCGACGATAAACTTGTAGACCATTACAATCTGAGTTGAGGAAAATCTTCTCGGGGCCTCTACGAAATGGCAATTTAAAAGTATCTATTAATTTTCTACATTACCAACAGCTGACATTGAAGTTTATATTTAATAAAATTATTTGGCATGATGATACATACCAAATAATGTTATTATTTGGCATATGTATCGTCGTATTCATAAAGGCGTCATTTTAGCGTTTTATTATACGTACAACGGCACGTTCGTGACAACCACTAAATTTAATAGCATTGACTAAATATAATTTCCGTACAAATTTTCCGTAACGGAAATGAAATATTTACTATTTCATTTGTTCGTACAATTCACTAATTGATGGTGGGCTATAATGGCCGTCATTTAGCACGATCGGTTTACATTTAATAAAATGGCTCGCAAACACAATCGCTCTTAATTGAAGTTCAAATTGTGAAACTCTTATTATCCAGCTCATTATAACATTCATCATTATAATGGAGGAATATGCGAACATGTTATTAATATTTATGTAACTGTATGTATGTACTTTTTTGGCCTACCTACGTCTTTTTCTTCTTGTTGTTGTTATCCCGTTTTCTAATCCATTAGGATTGACAAGGTCTACCTAAGCCTAAGGATTTGCGAGATATTGATTTTTTTATGTGGAGCGACTGCTGTCAGACCTCCATAACCCAGAGGGAATAACAAAACTTTCTTAGATTAGATGTAGTAAGAGTTAGTATTAAAATAGTTCATTATTGATAAGGGGATTCTATACCATATAAGTTATTATACAGACACTTAGTAATTTTATTTCTTAGTCACATTTTAAATTAGTTCATAATAGGCTAGAATTATTAACATGAATCTCAGAAAATTTAAAAACACATGTTTTATCTTTTAATTATTGTAGACAGTACTGGAATCATAATTATGGGGTTTTAAGGAGAGACATAACTATAGTATACTTTAATTTGGAATGATTCTATCCTTCTGTAAATGTTAACTTAATAATGTGTGCCAAGGGTACACTGATCTGTTTAGCACAACGTGTTAGTATTTTTAGCATGATCTTGTCAAAGCCTGTAGAATTTGATTTCTATTTCTATAACTTCACGCAAAATAAGGGATTTTGCATGAGGATTGAGCAATCCTTGTAGGTGGATTGCATAGCACGTAGCGGTGCACTGTCAATCCCATATCATTCCATCTATAGGCTGACGTCTATCAATACGCAATAAGGGGATCCAGTTCCGAAAATAAGTAGCATTTTTTTTCTTTTCACAAACGAACAAACATACAGACCCTTCCGCTTCATATATTAATATTAGATGATCAGATCATATTATTTCTCTGATAAATTCGTAGCTTTAGATAATATAAAATACACATACATACATACATATCATCACGCCTGTCTCCCATTGGGGTAGGCAGAGACTATAGAACTCCAGGTGCACCGATCCAAGCATACCGCTTTCGCTTCTTCTACACTCATCAATCTCTTCATGCATACTCTTCGGTTTTGGGTACTTTTCATTTGGCCCTTTTTCAACACATCACCAATTTGATCTATATGTGTGCCTCTAGGGCGACCCCTCTCGACATCACCATTCACTCTTGCTTGATACACTTCTTTCGTAACTCTTTTGTCATTCATTATTTCTAAATTACCAAACCATCTCAGCATACCCTTTTAAACTTTTGTCACTACATCAATTTTCATTCCACAAAGTTCTCGTATCGTGCTATTTTTTATTCTATCAACAATTCTCACTCCACACATACTCTTCAGCGCTCTCATTTCTACGACGTTCACCCTGCTTTCATGCTTCATCTGCCATACCTATGTTTCACTACTGTACATCAATGTTGGCGTTAATACACCCTGAATAATATCAAGGCGACCTTTGCTCGATATGTTATCGTTTGTTACCACGGATTACATTGATACGGTTTCCTGCTTTCGCTCTTCTCTCAATATCGCTCTCAAATTTTCCATCTCTCGTTAACATAGAACCTAAGTATACAAATTCATTCACTTGTTCCACTTTTTCATCTTCAATCATTATCTGACAATCTGTAACACTTTCATTCCTTTCAAACACCATCGCTTTCGTCTTCATTACATTTATTTTCATACCTTTCCTTTTAAAGGCCTCATTCATATAAAAAATACACATACTAGAAAATTTGTATATGTAGTGTTGTATTTATTTTGTATGATAATTTTAGACTTAGTAATATAACTATCAAGTTAATATTATATATTATCTCGACCTAAATAAGAGCGTTTGAGCTAAATAACCGAACACATTGCACTAACTGGCTTTATTTGGCAACATTTGGATAACGCTCCAATTTTAACATCTTAATAATTTAGTTGAGTTTGCTTAACTGTTAATATCTACGAATAAGTAATAAGGTTAATATATATGAAATATCACTTTATGTTTGTAGTAAATAAATATGATAGTATATGCTACTCGTATTTTGGCACAATACAAAATATCGAAATCTTTATTTAAATCAAAAAGTTAACGATCTCGTTTAATGCAATTTGAGATTATGAATATAGAAAATTAGTTTTTATTCCATTTTATTACGTAACTTCACGCCAAGTCCCTTGTCGAGTAGGACGAGAGATTCACGTCAGAGAAATCAAATGCGAGTCGAACTTTAATTATAAGAAAGTTCTCTCTATGTACCTACTCAAGTCCCTTGCGGGATTGACTCGGTCCTCGCACGTCTCACTCGTTTCTTTAATATTCATAGCACTTCTTCATTCATAGCATCTTCTGATGAAACATGACCAATTTGTTTATTATATGTAAATAACCTTCTTTGCTCCTACATTCTCCCACTTTCACGTTGCATATCTATTATTTGATACTTGCCTCCTGCATTTTTCTACATCTTCGAACCAACAGATGATGCCTTTTCTTAATTTTAACTCAATTACTCTTTTTCAAACCAATTCAATATAGATCACGTTCATTCTACTATCACCTTTTTCTGTCAAACACAGCTCTCGCTTGCATAAGTTAGCGTAGGGACCAGCACAGCGTTGGGTATAGTGCTCGCCGTGTCTTCCGGCTCAAACATTTATTGCCAAGAACTTTTCCCATTGCTCCATTCATACTATTACATGCTACTCACTCATCTTTCCAGATAAGTGGTGTACATTCCATCTCTAGTGAAAACGAAAGAAACGCTAAAAAAAATTTATATAACTGGAATTCTAGCTAAAGTACGAGTATTTATGGATTAAAAATTTGAATTTGTTGAAAGGGGTGTGGCGAACTCCCATATAGTTTGAGGTTTATTTAACGTTCTACGTTTAATTTCGAGTTCACAAATAAAGTTTATGATACTTATGGTAATAAACAAGATGAAATAAGAAAATAAATTAATAAAAATGGAAAAAAATACATAATTCGTTTATTGCTGAAAGTTAAGTTTCCACTTCAGTGTTTCTATTGGGTCATTAGGATCCGTTTAATAGCAACGAAAAGTCTACCAGGCACAGTAGATTACATTGGTAAAGTTATTTACCAATGAGAATACGCTTTTCTGAAATGTATGTAAAAAAAAAAACACTACATTAAAACCAATTAAATATTATAACATGACCATTGATATCACAAGTACAAAATATACACTGGTGATTGTCATACTAATTGCAATATTATTGGCTATCTGGAATAAATAAGTAACATTTAATAGTCTAGTGAGATGCACAAAATATAAAAATATTGTTTATTATGCCCGCTTTTAACGAGAATTTAATCTAAGAGAATAATATTTTCTGAACCTAAATAGTTTCTAAAATGTTTGGGTCCAAATTGACCATTTCTCTTTGGTAAAAAGGCAATATTGGACGTCTTGTTAGGGTATACTTTTCTGCGGAAGGACCGCTGACATTTAATCAATTTTACAAAAGAAATTCATGCATTCTATAGTATATAATAGGGCTCCAAAAAATCCATCAAGGAACTGTTGAAAATGTTCAGTACATTAACCACTAATTACCATAGGCTGTGAACATTCGTCCCTACATAACCTTCGCGCCTTTTTTTTCTAATACCCCAAGAGCGTCTTGCGAAAACCAAAGCATAGTATTCGTTACACAGCCTGAATGTTCTTGGAAGGAAAACTTTTACAGAACCGATCAGTACAAGTCAAAATTCTGTTATTTTCTGTCTGCTATTTTCGGTCAGGTACTGTAAATATTAATCATCCGAAGTGAAATTAAATTACGAATGTTTACGGAAACATTTTAATGAAATAAAGCGACACGTCGCCGTTATAATTATTTTTTCAAAGAAAATAAATACACTTAATGGAAAATTCCGTCACTTAATGAATTACAGGTTTTTAGCATTTGCATACCTAATTTTTATTATAATTTCAGATTTGTAACACAAATCGGAATTATATACTTTTTCTTTCTTAAGTTTGGTAATATTAAAAATTATATAATGATTATATAAATAAACACTCGCCTAAGACCGCAGCTAAATAGCGATTCAGGGAGGATTGTTGTGTTCCTGTGTGTGAGTAAGGTCGTCAGTTATTTGAGAAGTCGTTGTGTTGGCAACGGGAGGACCGGCGGATATCGAACCGCCACGAACAGTGAAGGCGCGGAAGGCTGGTGTGGCGGTCAGAGAGACCTGGTTAAACGACTGACCGCTGGCCGTCCACGGGTCAATAGGGTTCCCGATACCCGGGGATTATATAATCTCCGCCCAGGGAGGCTGAACCGCCAACCCCAACAAATCCCTGTTGTAGTGGTCGTGCCGTGCACAATAAATGTGGATTTTTGCAACATCAAGAGACTTCACTCCTACATTAATGCGGTTCACTACCACATGGAGATCGCTCAGCTTCTTTTCTTCACGGAGACATAAATATTCTCACCGGTCGACACATCTTCCTAACATTACCCCGGGTACAAACTCAAACACCTACACATCGTGCCGGGGTATGCATTTTCGTCCGGAAGAATATTTGTTGTCGCCACCTTCATAAGCTGGAAGAGCGATCTGTCCTTATTACAGGTACGCGTGGATCATGGCAGCCGCACTCGAATCCACGCGTGCCTTTACAGGTCCCATAGCGGCGATACAGACACAGATCGTTTATTTGAGCACCTTCAAATGGCGACTGACAAAATTATCGCGCAGTATCCCTCCGCGGAGATCTACTCATGAATTTGTTCTGGCCTATGGTTTCTCTCAACTAGTACATTCTCTCACGAAAATACCAGATATAAAGGACCATGCAAGCTTCTTACTGGCTCTTCTGTTGACACGTGCGTATGAGTACAACATCTCAGTGGATGGGCTGCTTGGCTCATCGAACCACTGTCTCGTCCGGACAAAAGTGCCCTGCACCAGACATGAACCTCGACCTACCGGATGGCGTAGCGTGTGGCACTATACGGATTGCGTGAATTCTACGCGTCGTACCCATTTTATGCAGATTTGTTTCAAAACGGATGATATCGAATCCTTTGTGACTGAATTGCTGCGACGGTATTGGATGGCATGAAATCCTACATTCCCAATCGCTTAGTGGCTGCTGTGGAAGCTAAAAAATTGACCAATGTATAATCGGCCTTGTAGAGAATCCAAACTTCTCAAACGTCGTCCATGCCACCATTGCAAAAACCGAATGGCAGTCTGACCAATGGTGCTAAAGAGAAAGCCGATTTACTGCGTAATCTCTTTGCCTAACTCAGCTTTGAATGGCGGGGGAGCTGTGCCACCTACCATATCGAGGTGTAGTAGCTCAATGCCAGAAATCACAATTACCCAGCGAGATGTCCGGCGGGCGTTACTCTCCCTCGGCATTCATAAGTTGAGTGGGCCAGATGGCATACCAGCAGTGGTGCTCCACTGCTGGTATGCCATCTGAAAAGCTCCTGAGTAGTGTTCTATACTAATGCGCTTTTTCGTGCTTTCATACTCCACTGGGCAAGTTCCGTCTTCCTGGAAGACCGCCAATGTGCATCCGATGCCTAAAAATGGCGATAGAACAGATCCATCGAATTACAGGCCTATTGCCGTAACCTCACTTCTCTCCAAGGTGATGCAGCGTGTGATAAAGTTACGACTCCTAGCATACCTAGGGGATCACGAATAAATTAGCGACCGTCAATACGACTTTCGCCACGGTCGTTCAACAAGTGATCTTGTAATGTAACTTACTCGTACACACCGTTGGGCTTCGGCGATTGAGAGTCAAGGTAAGGCATTGGCTGTCAGCATAGATATGGGAAAAGCCTTCGATCGAGTCTGGCATCGGAGTCTTCTATCTAACTTACCATCGTACGGGCTGCCCGTGGGTTTGTGCAAATGGGTTGCCAGCTTCTTATCCAGCAGACGCATGAAAGCCTTGGTAGATGGTAGTTGCTCCGATAGTATGGATATCAATGCTGGAGTCCCACAGGGCTCTTTATTGTCCCCGACAATAGAAACAGCTGTTGTACATCAATGACATGTTGTCAATCGACAGCATTCATTGTTATCCGGACGACAGCACCGGGGACACTTATCGACGTTTATAAACAATAATGTCATCTATCTATATCTATTAGTTTTTGGTGAACAGTCGATGAGATATATATATACAGATTGACTATCAAAAGTCAAATATCATACAGGTTACCTGATGGAAAATGGTTACCATGAGCTATGAATGCTTGCAATACATGAAGAATTTCTCGCGCATTGTCTACTACTAACACAACTTAGGCGTTATACTGGACGAACTCAAGTCATTCGGCGGTGAAGGTACTTCTCCAGTCGGGCCGCTTCGAAGCGCAATACGGCTCTAAAAAAAGTTTTTTATAGTATTGTTAGGTTGTTGTAAAATTGACAGAAAAAAACTGTCGGGCAGGACGATACGTCAGAAGTGAAAACTTCTTAGCTTAGCACCATGCTACATACATTGTATTCCGCATATGTGCTCAAAAGCGGCATCAAAAATGAGCGTGGAAATTGAATTTTTATGTCTTGATATGTAATATATTTTTTTCTATAAATTGAATCTGATGAAAAGTGTCCAACGTACCTAAAAAGTTTTCACTTCAATAAATAAAATATTCCGAGTGCGCAACACAAGCATTAAAGTGTCATGTTATTTGCCATGTCTACAATACCACTTCCCTTCCTTTTGCACGAAAATGCTTAGGAATATACACTAGCTAACAATTTCAGTGATAAATTGTAGTGTCGTACGAAATGTAATATTAGCTATGCGTTGTTCAAATCCTGGTTCAAATTACTTAACAATCCTTTGAAATGAGAATTGGCGGGAATCGTGCCGAGTGCAATTAGTTTCTCCGAATATTTTATTCATACTGGATATTGTTGCTGTTTCATTATTATTATCTGTGGCATATGCTATTATGGCGACGTATATTTACATTTATGTAACCACATTTTTTTATTGTATTTAGATTCTATTCATCTGTCTATCTATAATTTCGCGCCAAAACCCTTACAATCCTGTAAGGGATTTAGCAGAGGTCATCGAGAGCTACATGACTTGGTTCTGTCACACCTCACTCGCTTCTTTAACTTTCATAGCTTTTTTATGCACGCTTGCCGGTTTTTAGAGCCCTTGCCTTCTGATAAACACGATCAATTATATTTATATCTTTAATTAATATATTTTTAAGTTTACGTTAAGAATTTATTTAAATCACGTGAGTATTTTTAATAGATTCAGGCGTTACTTTGCGAAAGTCAAATCTATATGCAATTTGATCTAACCTGCTTTGCGTGCTTCCGCCACCTATTTAAAAAGATTAATAAGTCATTAAACTATTTAATAAATGTTTAAACTATTTGTTTACTCATTGTTATTTTTAATGCTTTTATTAATTAAGTGTGAATAGAAATTGAGACTTTCACTTTATGTGAAAAATTGTTTTGTTGTTTGGGAATTGTAAGTTCAGTCAGAAATTAGTTTTGTGCACAGAAATGAAGGCATTCTTTTTCCGATTATTTAGGCGTCAAGATACTTCTGGTATCAGTTAATTAAATCACTAGCGCACCGTTAGTAGATGCCGTCACTCCCATTGCTACTATGGTCATTGTGTTGGCTGTTGCGGTAGTCTTTGCGATTGTCTGTTATCTGTACCCATAATGTAAGATCTACATAACTCATTAATGGTACTGTAATGTGATAATTATGTCGCGTTGTATCCTATTATCTTCATAACCTTAAGGTCATCAGTCATTTCATTTTATCTGGCGTAAACGACAACCTACAAAAGAGGACTAAGTCACTGAAGTCGTGCATTAGTCATTCCTCCGAACAATTCGAGAGAGGGAGGTGTTGAATTCTCAGGGAACTCTTACGGTCAGCCGTACGAATTACTTCAGACTCTTACTGACTTAACATCACCTTACCTTACCTTATAGGGAAATCCTTTCAACGCTTCATCGGAAATGATTACCGCAGTGATCACGGGATTACTCACTCATCGGCAGTTAATGATTGAAAAAGCATATAACATTACATTCACCCTCATTTACGTGGGACACTCACAAAGTTTTGCGAAAATAAAAATAAAAAGTGTTTTATAGGTAATTATTTTTTATTAAATCTTTATAAAAGTACTCTCCACCTTTTTTTTTTTTTTGTGTCGCGGGGAAAAATGCATTACGCACACCACCGGTGCTTGGGTGGCCTCCGGTGGTAGTGTGGGACTCCCCGTCAGCTGTCCGACGGTATACCCACTAAACGACCCCGCGAAATGCCATCGGCCGCGCTGGTGTGGTGCCCCTGCCTATATACAAAGTTTCATGCATCTGAACAGATTTTCCAGTCCGCCGCAGACACCTCATTTACAGCCTGCTCGAACGCTTACACCGCATCTTCCGGCGACGAAAATTGTATTCCTTTAAGCTGATTTTATATTTCCGGGAATAAAAAGAAGTCACAAAAGGTAGGGCTGTAAGGAGAGTGACCCAGGAGTTTGACCGTCGTGCTGTCCTTCGTTTTGAGTGCGGTATGCGCTGGCGCGTTGTCGTGGCGAAGCAGTAGCCAGCAGAGCCCTATGTTTGGTCGCTTGTTGCTCAGAACAGAGAAAACTTCTATCAAGCATTTGGTAGTATACCATTCGGCGTTCATGCTTCTTTGGTTCTGTAAAGGAAATGACATCAGGTAGCCAAATTGAAAGAGCTCGCGTTCAAAATGTTCCCCCCGCTTCTAGATCGCTTCACTTTGGTAGGCGATGATTCGTTTTGAAACACCCAACCCATCGACTTGCACTTCGTTTCTGGATCGTATCGATAAATCTAGGACTCATCACCTGTAATAATATCGTAAACACGCCGAGTCGAGCCTGCTTCAAATTTGTTTATCATATTACGGCAGCATTCCACCCTGGCCTGCTTCTAAGCAATGGTGAGGTTGTGCGGCACCCAGCGTGAAACTATCTTCATCACGTGAAGATGCAAGTATAGAATCTCGGGAAGGCTTCCCGATCCTGCAGTATGTGCTGAATCTCCTGATAGTAGGTAACTCGCCTATTATCTTGGATAAAATTTTTCACTGCTAGCACGATTTCTTCCGTAACAGGCGTCAAAGGGCGACCACTTCTTTCTTCATCCCCCAAAGTTAGTCGACCACGCTTGAATTCGTTATACCAACGACACACGGTTGCCTTGGAAGGGCCTTCATCCATGAATGTCATTTGAAGTCTGTCCGGTTTCAGGCGACACTTGAAATCGTAAAAAATCATAGCACGAAAATGTTCCCGACGCAGATCTATTTTTCAATGAGACACAATAATTTAATTTAGCTCGTAAAAATTCGGAGGGAAATTTTGAAATTGGAACGTACGTTTTTTACTTAGAAATAATCATATTTTCAAAATAGATTTTAATTGGCCAGTGTCTCACACATAAAAACTTTTTTCGCAATACTTTCTGAGTGGCCTGGTATCTTAAAAGATAAAGCGTGCACGTTTTTTCCGCTAAAATAAATAATATGATTATTTCATTACTAAATTTTATTTTCCATATTAATATAAGAAGTCAATATAATTTTGACATATATCTGACAAGATATTAATTGAAATAAGTGACATTAATAATATTTGGATACCAAATGGTGAAATTTATCTAAAAATTTTATCGCTAACACATCTCTGTACAAACATTTTCGCAAATAAATTAAAATTTACGTTGAATTTAGTACTATTAGTAACCCCACAAACAAATTACACATGTACCTTCCACACCACTACGCCTGCGCTTAATTCGACGCCCTAGTTCATTTGTTCTCACTTTAATAGCTTTCCCAACTTGTTTATCATTAAAACTTTTATTTAGCAGAGAAACAACGATCCTGTTCGCTACACAGTTTCCTTAACTCGAATAACTTCGGCCAGAATGAAGTTGTATCGTCTGGCAAGTATAATAGATACTGCAACGCATCAGTTTTCTAAGCCTTGATTTTCTATTTCGGCATTTCTAAAGTTACGGAAATTATCTGCTATAAATATGGAGCACAGGCAATGTCTCGATACTTCTATATGACTTGTTTAAAATTAAAATATTATCAAACAGCTGTAAGTGCTTTACGCGTGGTTAGGTCTCGATACGAGGTGATGTAAAAAATACATTTGTCACTTATTAAAATTGAAAATGAACTAATTTTAAAACATTAATAATTAAAGTATTTAGAAGTTTAGTACGATGGATTTAGTAGTTTAGTAGAAATAATGCAGTGCTTTATTAACTATTTTCAAACGTATTATGCTGAAACTGCAAAAATGTTTTGATACTTATATGCCTCTTACATTACGAATGAGTACAAAACCTATTTTGCGTAATCATGTCCGCCTTGCATTTAACCGTTCAGCATTTATTGTTTACCTTTAAGTTTAATTAGAAATAAGTAGTTAATTAAAGTTTACTGTACACCCACGAATTTGTTGAATACCCCTGATTTAATTTGTATCTTTACATAAGTATTTTTAATTTCTACGTTAATAATACATTTCGATCGATTAATTTTTCATTTGTAGGTTAAAGCAATATTTTCTTTTAACGTTTTGTTTGAAATATATCTTTACAATTTCCTTTGATGGCTTTATAATATAACCTATTCCCCAAGGCCTCATAATTTATTAAAAGCTTTATTTTAGATATAGATTTCAGTTCATTCACCTTCCTCTCGGCGCCTATTGTGAAACCGCTGCACAAAAGCTTTTAGCATCCAGAGATTCTGTAAGCTGGCTTTAAGTTTTCGCCGTAACTACCAGTGTTTATGCTCCAAGGCTCGCTGTAGTATCCAAGCTTTTACTAAGCACTTATATTTTTGTGTCGCTATGATTAACTTCCTTACGAGATAATCTTGACATTCTAAACGTATACTTTTAGAGGTAAGGCGCATTAAAAGCCGTCTTTACAAGTACCTCCTAGGAGGTTGTTCAGTTCCTGCAAGTGAGTGGGTAACTAATAAGCTTCAGAGATTGCTGTGTCAGCAGCAGTGGTGCCAGCATTGTAATTACGCTTGCAGCGTTCATATACTACATTAATCAATCAGGTGGCCGGCATGATTGTATGCCTCCCGACATTCGACGTTGTATAAAAAAATACATGGCAGCAACATATTCACCAGCAATATAAAAGGAGGTAAATTTTCTCATCAACAATAATAACTTTTATTTTATCTTCACGCCAAGTTCATTACGAGGTAGGCATGGAGAGCCGAGCGCAATAAGACGCGGTCCTTACACACCTCGCTCGCTTCTTTAACATTCGTAGATCTTTTCATGCACTCTTGCCGCATTCTAGCGATCTACAACATATGTTATTAAGTAACATTTATAGATTACTTACTGTAGACATATGATCGTGAAATTTGAAAACCAGGAAGTAGTTATAGGTATATGTCTTGACGCTGAATTCCTTGCATGGCAGAGAGAGAGATCCGAGTGCCGCATGACTCGGTTCTTACGCACCTCACTCGCTTCTTAAACATTAGTAACTCTTCTCATGCATACGTAGTTAAAACTAATTTGCAGCGATTATTATACTCATTTAAAACAGAAATGCAAAAATATATCTCATAAACAAACACTGCCTGTTTGTTTTTTTACGCAGGCACCTACTTCCATAACCTACTTCAAAATATATTTTCATTCAAACCTTTCCCGTTCTCCCATCTTAATATAAGGGACAGCAATGCGATTAGTTTGTCATTGTAGTATCTAATTCTAACGATTAACATCTACAGTTAACATATAATGTAGTGAGTAGATTAGCAGAAGCACACAAGGTAATGTAAAATTACCTTGTTTATATTACCTATTATCTGTAAATATTAATTTTAATGTGCTTCTTTTCTTGTAACGGTTAACCGTTACTACTTAACTAGTTTCACTGTACTGGCATTGTAAACCAAAACTGTATTTATACTCTCTCTGAACATCTAGAGGAGGAACACCAACATGTCAAACAAGTACTGCAGAGCAGTAGTCACAAACTCCCTCGCATGCGTCACAGAAGCCGCCCGAAGCCACCTACAGTTGAACGTCAACCTGCTATCTTACCACACTTAAAGGGAGTCACAGACAAAATTGGCAACATCATACGGCGAGCTTCAATTAAAACTTATTTCAAGCCCCATAAGAAGATCAATCAATTTCTAAGACCTATCAAGTGTAATGTCCCCTTACAAGATACATGAGTATACAAATTAGACTGCGAATGTGGTTTATCATACATAGGGCAAACAAAGAGAAGCATAGGTACTCGAGTGAAAGAACACATTGCTGAAATGAAGAATAGGCGTGATTAAAACTCTGCAGTATGTGAATATACACTGGACCAGCCAAACCATTACATACGGTTCGATAAACCACAAATCCTTGCCAAGGAGAATCGCTACATGCCTAGAATGCTACGCGAGGCTATTGAAATAAGAGAACACCCCAATTTCAATAGAGAAGATGGTTGGCAAGTACCACCTGCTTGGGATCCAGTTTTAAAAATAATCAAGTCACAAACCCAGACATCTACTCAAAAACATTCGAACACCGTGAGCGATTTTTGTGTGAATCGGAACGTATATAAATAATCCATCCATGTCGGTAGATGTAATAATTGAATAACCAATGTAAGGGGCTTCTTCCCGCGCTTTTGACGAGTGACATTGTTGTTATACTTGAAATTTTTACAATTCAGTATAAAATTAGTTTTGTGTAACAATATCGATAGTATTTTGTAACATAAGTGCTAGTGAAATTATACAGTAATGAAAAAACTCAAATATAACACGTTTATGCACTTTTTGGAAGACGTGAATAAGTTCATCAAGAAAACCTTGTAAAAATCACTATCGTTTTACGGGTGGTATTTAAATTGGGTTGATTGGGTCTGGGTACCCTACCCAAGTATTTTTTCAGCACAGTTCCTGAAGCTGGAACATAGAATTAAGATTTTCAAATGGTTCTAAACTGAAGACTTGGCTGTATGGGCTAGATCCCTTTGCCTTTCCCCTCGAGGATAAAAAGAACCAAAAAAAAAGCCACTGTAAGACAAATGTCACCTTAGTCTTCCTGCGACCACGGACGCTGCAATGCATTCGAAACGTTAGGTTCAACGAAATAAATAAAACACGCGATACGTCCGTTTAAAATTATTTAATTCAATGTATTTAAACTCATCTCGAAATACTACAACTAGCGCAATCTGGCGGTTGTAAAACACACCTCGTATGTCACTATCAACAAGGAGAACCAGTTCTACTGATCGAATTATAACCCCATTTCTACAATTTGGGTATATATTTACTTCTGAGCTTACCCGCATAAATCTAATATTTATTTCTTCACAGGCTTCTTTCTTATTTCTTCACACTTCACACTTCTGTGTTACATTTTAAGTTAATTAATTAGTTACCGTCTACAGTAAGAATTTATTACGAAATTGTAATATCTACATTTTATAATATTGTGTAGATTTAACTAGCACATCATTATTATATTTATCTTATTATATTGTCGACTACACATGTTGTATTAATGTACTTGGATAACGGAACTTCAATCCCATTTTATATTTATTTTGGTATAAAATGTAATATTGTCCATGCAAAAATATTTTTTCTTACTTAATCAACTGGGAATCAAGGAGGGTAATGTTGTTAAATAGTTTTTATTTTATATCATAATAATCTTTTTAGGCTCTTTAAGCGACAACCAGAGCTGATCTAGTTTTGTTGATGTTAGATATTATTCTGCGCATTTTAAGCTGTCTGTCTGTCTGTTTACTCTTCTGCCGTTTTCTTTCTCTCGATTGCCCGCATCGATTGCTTTCTGGCTTATTAGACGCTTAACTTTTACTCTCCGTGGCTATCATCGAAGGCGGGACGATAACTGGGTGGCAAGGCGGTGCCAGTTACTGACTCACTGAACGTGTGCGTTACAGATTTCCTCCGTAGGGTGATAAAAGCTGCTAGCGCTGCCGGTCCTGCGCACAACTAATGTGCCCGAACTGCAACTCCGCCACGCTGCACCATTGGGCCAAACTCCCATTGTACCACACCAACCTCCACCTACGGCATGCCATTTGCAGCCTCTGAGAGAAGATAAGTGTCTCGGGAGCAAACGTAGCTGAAGCCACAACCTAACCTACGATCTCTTAATTAAACCTTGTTTTTAATTACCCTTGTATTTCTTCATCTCAAGTAGTTACCGACCCTTCTTGCTCCCGGGGCACTAACTCCTCCAACATTGTATTTTCAGGACAGAACTGTTTCATATAATTTAATATAGTATATTCTTCAGTCCACCACCACAACAACACCACCAAAACGACATCGTCAGGCGTGTGGTGGGAAATCGCTATTCCCCGTGACACAACCTCAGTGATGTTTCGTTTCGTATTTTGTTATTTTAGTAACTAGTACCCATCATGCTATTTGTTGTGATAAGAATCATGTATTACATCGTCGAAAACGCTTTATATGTATGGCCTGCTACCTCACTAATAATCTGGTGTAGCAAAAAAACGTGATTAACCATGACACACCCGGCGAATTTTTATTTATACTACATCGGGAGGCATGCAAGCTTACGTCCCACCTGATGGAAAGCGGTTACTGTAGCCTATTAACACATTAAATATTACTTGCAACACATTAAGTATTCGCGCGATGCCATCTCTGCTGCTAACACAACAACTCCGGTTGACCTTACGCTAGATATTCCTGTTTCTGAGAATTATACTGAGTTTTAAAAGTGTCTTGATATTTTACAAACATACTCGTACATGTTGTGGGATCGCAGTGAGGATATTTAATTGCTATGAAAGGATCATACTAAACAGCTTCTCCGAATATAACCCATTGTGAACGTGGATGAAAACACAAAGGGATGTTACGTCTCTCCTTAGATTTAACGAGTCAACATGGTACCGACCATAGTCAACAATTCGTACAGATTGATCTATCTATCTATCTATAACTTCACGCCAAATCCCTTGCGGGGTAGGCAGAGAGAACCGAGCGCCACGTGACTCGATCCTTACATATCTCACTCGCTTCTTTAACATTCATTGCTCTTCTCATGCACGCACGCCGGTTTCTAGGGCTCCTGACATCACCTTCTGATAGAACACGACCAATTTGGTCATGGTAGGTAAGTCTTGGCCTTCCCCGGCTCCTACATCCTTCCACTTTTGCATTGTATATCTGCTTCGTCATTCTTTCATCTTGCATTCTTTCTACATGCCCGAACCATCGGAGCATGCCTCTTCTTATTTTAACGTACAGATTGATACGATAAAAAAAAGATAAAAATCATTTATTTGCCATTAGGCCCTTACAGACACGTCTTACATTATTTAAATGAGATCATATTGTATCTTATTCATTTTTTTAGTTTTAATCTCTCTTCTTTAATCTACTAGCATTTCGAAAATGACCATTGGCGAAGAAGAAGTGCGAAAAGAAACCTGCCAATATGGATCTATTTTTTTCATCATAAATATATATTACAATAATATATGTGAGTGTACATATAGTGATGTGAAGTGGAAATTGAAGATATGTTATTACACGCGCTGAATCATTTCCAAACATCCCTGTCAATTACATATTCATAGATTCTGTAATAATCCTTCTTACACAGAGTATTTTTGATGTATGATCAAAAGACCTTATTGTCAGGCAAGGACAGAACTCTTTCAGATTTTTTGTTTTCTATTGTAAAATCGAACACAATTTACAATAAAAGATCTACTAATCTTAGCAAGCCGATGTACAGTCATACGTAATCTATTCCTGCTTCTAAAATTTTCACTAAATTTGAAAATATCTATATTTTTACGAGCATACATTATGTTCTCATAAACATACTGAGAGGTAACTATAAGGATATATATTTCTTTGAATAGTTCTCTAAATGAGTTCCTGGAGCCCATGTTATAAATAGAGCGGATGGCTCTCTTTTGTAATATAAAAATAGTTTCAATATCAGCCGCTTTTCAATATCAAGTAATATGTACCTAAAATGGGGTTGGATTACCTTTTCCTATTATTATAAACACAAAAGTGACTCTATCTAGGTGTGTTTGTTAAAAAATGTTAACTATTCAAAATAATGTGGAGTTAAGACTGGTTTATCGTCAGGCAAACAGTGAGCGGCTGACTGACGAACATCCGGGAATCCGTCGTACTCTAGGCAAACTAAGTTGCTATCATGAACACAGTCACATGCTTTGATAGCCGATTCGAGTTTCTTTTTTTTTGTATTTTATTTATTGCCGACTGGATCAATTGCGAGAGTAATTTTGCTGCGAATCGGCCGCATGGCCGCTAATGGATTAAGAGGACAAGCGATGCACCGCAAACTGCAATACTCTATAGGAAATATATAGGGAGAGGTCAGCTGCTCACAGTTTGCCTAACGAAAACACAGACTTTGGAAGGGAAAAATCAAATCTCGTTTTAGATATTCCTTTTTCGGTTACACCGCCCTCGGTAAAAAATATCTTCTTTCCTTCCTTCCTCTGAGGCATTATACAGCCTCAGTGGAAGAGCATGGGCAACACATCAAAAATATGCCGAGATTTTATTGTATCTCAGTAGAATATTCAAAGTGAAGCAAAATTTCTTATTAAATTTAAGGTTTCAAACTGGTGAGTGTGTAAACTTGAAATAGTCGACAAGCCTGCAGCCCGTCTTTGAAGCAAGTTATCAGCCATCAAGCCAGAACCTGGGTGCCTCCGCCCTGTGAAAGCTGTTACTTGTAAAACAAAACTCTTTGACTCGACTTGAAGGGCTTCATTAATCTATTGACGAAACCTTTATTCTTCGTCGCCACAATTTGCCTTCCGAAAACTACATAGTGGACTAGAATCAATACATGCAATTGTATATTATATACCTTGCCACTGTGAATACTCCTCCAAGTGAAACTTTAGTTCATACATCTTCTGCAAGCTCATTAAAACTTCTATTTGACAAACAAATAAAGAAAACATACGCAGTTTATCTACTGGTAATTTCAGACGAAACCATGTAAATGGTTTGGCGAAATTTACGCCGTTGCGCTCGCTAGGCGTCGAGAATCATACAATAAAACGGCCCTCGTAATGCAAAGCAGTTACCATAGCCTATGAATGCTTGCAATGTCTTAGAGCTTACAGCAATTCCTTAGTAGCTGGTGACCTCTATCACCCTCCAAGGAGCTGTTATTTGGCTGCACCGTCAGGGCTCGAAATATGAACGCCGTATGTTTTTTAGTCTCCCAAAGTTAGTTAGTAGGTGGGTAAAAAAAAGGGTGGGCTGTATGTTTGTATGTCTCCTGATGTCGTATATGTCGCATTCGGTCATAAGTATGGATGTTTAAAACGAAACGAAAGCGCGCGAATGGTGGCGCGCTTTGGCAGAATCAAGAGTAGCTGTCAAAGTAACCAAATACGCTAGTTTTCGCCGCTGTTAATTCTGACTACACAAGAGACACAGTGGTGGGTATGAGTGGTGGGCCTGTCCCGATATACTATTTATGTATGTAAGATGATGGACAGTTTCATTATCTTTTGAAAGACAGAAAAGTTAATAATTTTTACAGCTCTACATAAATTATACATTTATAAATTATCTATTGTCTTTAATTAAGCTAATGTAATTTATGTGTTTAATTAGAATTCCTTATTTTATGCATGTTATATATGTTTATAAGATAAAAATATTTATTTGCCTTTAGATACTCGCGGGTTACAGACACATCTTACATTTTAAATATTATATCTTTTCTATTTTTATGATTTTCTCTTTTTTATTCTACCAGCATTTCAAATGACCATTGGCGAAGAAGAAATGCCAAAAGAAACTTGCCAATATAGGTCTTTTTTTCCAAATCATCTTATACATATTACAATAAATATAATGATATGAGTGTACATATAGTGATATCAAGTGGTACAATTAAAATTATATTATTTCATGTGCTGAATCATTTCCTTACATCTCTGTCAGTTAGATATTCATCGATTCTATAATAACCCTTCTTACATAGAGTATTTTTGATGTGCCTTTTGAACATATTGTCAGGCAAGGGCAGAACTGTTTCAGGTCAGCCGATGTACTGGCATACGCAATCTACTACTGCTTCTAAGATTTTCACTACCTTTTTAAAATAAATTTATATTTTTACGAGCATACATGGTCTCATAAATGTACTAAGAGGTAACCGTGAGGATATTTATTTCTTTAAATAGTTCTCTAAGTGATTCCCTGGGGCCCATGTTATAAATAGAGCGGATGGCTCTCTTTTGTAATATGAAAATAGTTTCAATATCAGCCGCTGTTCCCCACAACAGTATAACATATGACATAATGCTGTGAAAGTAGCTGAAATAGACTAAGCGAGCGGAAGCCACACCCGTCAATTGTCTAATTCTCCTAACGGCATATGCGGCAGAGCTGAGCTTACTGGCCAGTTTATTTATGTGGGGGGCCCACTGCAATTTTGAGTCTATCGTAATTCCAAGATATACAGTATCATTAATAAACTCTGGTATATTATTGTTAATGAAAACTTCTGTATTGTTGTTTTAAATATTAAATAATAAAGAAATATTATATATTGTAAAGGATACATCAAAGCATCCGAACTCGAGACGTATCTCCACCTCACAGAAACCAGCAGTCAAATAAGAACTGCCTGGTGAGTAGTTGTTTTTCTGAGAGTGATTAGGCTCCGAAGCAGTTACTGTGTTAGCAACACTGTTGGCAACGCGAGAACGATACTTCCTATATTGCAACCGTTCATATGCTATGGTACTCTAGATGGGCTGTAAGATTGTGCATCTTTAGACGTTGTTTAAAAAGAATGATATATTTAAACCGTAGTAACAAATAAAGAAAATACAAGCAATTAACAAGGAAAGATGAATTTAAACAAACCAAATTTGTACACTCTTTAGAAAGAGAAAGAATGAGAGAATAACAAAAACACTGATGATATCAGGATAGTGGATTGGAGAGAATGAACAATTAGCACCCGTTCGTTCATCAAACTTGAAATTGTAGTAAGGTTTTAAAAAAAAACCAGTTGAGAATGCGCAAGCTTGCATTGCCAGAGGAACACCTGGCTCGTCAATTATATACCAATTCATTTTTTTTTTAATTCGTCGGCCATTTTGACCATGTTCCTTAAGAGATAGGAACGGTGTTCCTGAACATTCCTATTCTACTTTTTTTTACAAAATGGCTGAAACCGAATCTGAAGTCAAAATTCGAATATTCGAAAAAAGCGACAGACAAACACACAGACAAACGCACAGAAAACATATAGAATTCATATAGGAACGGAGTTCCTGATAAACGAAATTAGGAACAAAGGTAGTTTAAGAGTTAGAATCACAAATCAATAAACTACGTCGTGTAAAGGCCTTCCTCATTCATTAAAACGTAGTGTTTTCTCAGCGATTTGAGTCTGCCGACCAATGAGAGGATTTTAACCAATAAGCCGATAAGTGACTTGATGTTAATCCATGAACTAGTTAATAAGAGCTACGTGTTCTACTTTACCCCTCGACTCGTACCGGTGAGTTTATTTACTAAGCAAAATCGTGTCATTGGGGTCTTATGTCAAAGGTTATTTCCTTTATGATATTTTTTTGAGGTAAGAAGCAGAGTTGGTACGAGTATGAAAGAGACCGTCGGTGTTAAAATAAGAAGAGACATGCTCCGTTAGTTCGGATATGTGGAAAGAATGCAGGATGAAAGAACTTACCTACCATGATCAAGCGAGCGTGCATGAAAAGAGCAATGAATGTTAAAGAAGCGAGTGAGGTATGTAAGGATCGAGTCACGTGGCGCTCGGTTCTCTCTGCCTACCCTGTAAGGGATTTGGCATGAAATTATAGATAGATAGATATATAGCGTTCTACTTTACCACTCGACTCGTAACGGTGAGCTTATTTACTAAGCAAAATCATGTCATTGGGTCTTATGTCAGAGGTTGTTTCCTTCAACCTCTGACATAAGACCCAATGACATATTTTTTTTTATACCACTAAGGTGATAAACAAGTGTACGGCCTGCCTGATGGTAAGCAGTTACCGTAGCCTATGGGCATTTGCAACACCAGGGGTATCACACTTGCGTTGCCAACCCTGTAAGAACCTCTTCGCGCCTTTCTTGAAGGACCCCATACTGTAGTCCCTTGGGAAAACCTCGGCCGGGAGCTCATTCCACAACTTAATAGTTGTTGGTAGAAAACTTCTCGTGAACCGCACAATGCGCGACCATTAATACATGAAACTGGGGCGGCACGCTAGTTTATTATATACATTATTTTAATAGGAGCTCCTATCGCATAACAATTTATTATTGAATATGTAGATTCAGATGTCATTTTGCATAGACACATTTATATGCAATTTAATCTATATACATACTTCGTACTTTTACCTTCTATAATTCCGCCATTAGCTTGTTCGTAGACATTATAGACGACGAGCGATGGCAGAGACGACCGCAGCAGGCATGGCAGTGAGCAGTCGATTATGGCACTGTACCATTTAAGAATAGTAGGTGGGTGCCGGCAGTAATTAGTATGTTTAATAAATTAAGGCGTTATTTAGCGAAACTCAAATTAGCATGCATTTTGACCTGATTTGTTTGCTTTCGCCACCAATTAGTTCATAAGAACTAGCGCTGGCCCCGCACCCGCGCCCGCCCTCTACCGTTAGTAGATGCATCATGCCGCCGCTGCCATGGTTGCTCCGATCATCTCTGTCCCGGTCACCGCGGTCGTCCCGCGATTTCCCGCCCTCTGGAACAGGAACCGCTTAAAATTCGCGAGAACCACCGCAGCAGCCGAGGCAGAGATGACCGGAGCAGCCATGACAGTGATGCTGTGAACAGTGATGCATCTACTAACGGTAGTGGGTGGGTGCCGACTGGCGCTAGTTCGAATGAACTAATTGGCGACGGAAGCACAAAAAGCACTTTAGATCAAATTGCATGTAAATTTGAGCTTCGCTAAATGTGATGGTGCTATAAAGCCACGTCACAGGTACTTTCACAATGCTACGCTTAAAACCCGATCCAAGACGGTATCCAGTATAGATTTAAAGGATCCCAGTATGATAGTTTAAGGTAAAATAAAATATTACTGTTTTGTAAGCAAACTTATTCTACTTGCAAATGTCAAACGTTTCATTCATAACCCGAAATGTCGCAGCACACTTTGCTGCAAATGGATGGAGTTTCTTCCTAGTTAAGACGTTAATAGCTATTCTGAAATTTGAGTTGCAGAGGTTTTTATTTTTTATGTATGACGACATATGGGACTCCGCTTTAGACTAGATATTATATAGAAATAGAAATGTCTGTAGGTTGAATTAAACAATTTTTAACGGAAGTATCGCGCGTCCGTGGTCGCAGGAAGAGTCTTCCTGCGACCACGGACGCTGCGAAGCGTTCGAAACGTCAGGTTCGACAAAATAAATAAAATACGCGATACTTCCGTTAAAAAGTGTTTAATTCAATGTGTAACAATCGCGAAAACCTAAGACAATGTCTGTAGGTATGACGCTTATATAATAAGCGACTCTGTATACGCGAACTAAAGTGCAATAGAGCTTAAACTATTTTTGTTTATCTAAATATTTATCGGCAGTATATGTATCCGTACAAGATGCGTGTTAACGTATCTTATTACTATGGTGGCCGTGCTGAAACGTATACGTTTTCATTACGTGACGAAGTAATTAATAGAATCGTACTTTTGTCTTCGTACTTTAATCTTGTTAGGTTGAAATTAAACAATTTTAATGGAAGTATCGCGTGTTTTATTTATTTTGTTGAAGCTGACGTTTGGAACGCTTTGCAGCGTCCGTGGTCGCAGGAAGACTACTAAACTACTACTTCCGTTAAAAATTGTTAAATTTCAATGTGTAACAATCGCGAAAACCTAAGACAATACTTGTTAGGTTCCCCACCCGCATTAACATTAAAAAATACCATTTTATTGAAAAGCTATACTCAGATGTTTTTAGGAAGTAAGTTTGTTTGTTATGTTGTATTAAAAACTAAGAAACTACCGCTATGGTGGGCTTAACTTGTTTTCCATTCCTATTCACACTATTCTAAGCGTAATTGCGTTCAATTATAAAAAAAATCCATGATAATTTCAAATTCCACAGTATTTCAGTACTCATTAATAAATTTATAGTGATTCGAAATGAATTTTCACAGAGTTTAAGTCAGTAATAATGGAATCTCTTTAATCTTCAGGAAACGGGTGAAATTTTTAATTTCCCAGCATCTCAGCCGCTCCCCGTTGTAAATGTTCCGCAATTAGTTTTAACGATATCCAGCGGTGATATCGTTCGTGGGATCAATTAACGACAGAAGCTCACGATAACGAGGTCTCTTCGGGTGAAAACGCAAGTTTTAGTAGCTCAACTGGAACAAAATTAAACCTAGAAGTTTTCCAGGCTTCTTCCAAACTATGTACTCGATTTGAGTATTCTTTCAGATTTTTTGTCTCTGCAAATAGATTAAAAATAAAATGCAACATTTTTTTATTTGAGAAATTAAATGCTTATATTGTGGTGTTTTTTTAAACAAGTTCCGGACTTAACCTCACCTTATTCCAATTGATAGCTTAGGGCAATCTCCACAACTTTCTCGCGATATATCTAAATCTCTTTCGTGTAATTAGATCTAACATGCTTTGTGTGCTTCCGACACCAATTTCCTTTTTCTATTTTTTTTATTGACACGTGTTTCGCCTCTCCACGAGGTATTCTCGGGCGCTGTAGACGTTAATCGTTATTATAACATGCTACAAGTGACAAATCTATCGTAGTGCCGTCCCTTATATTGAATTGAGGGTGGTGGTGGATTCTGTGAGTGAAAAGATATTTAAAAGAGGGAAATTGCTTAGATCAGTCCGTTTGTTCATGAGAGTAATTAGAATATTTATGTTTAATAATTTCTAATTATTCCCTAATATTTAGTTTTAAACCTTTATCTATGGTGTGTAAAGTTTGATATATATTGGTGGCGGAAACACACAAAGCAGGTTAGATCAAATTGCATGTAAATTTGTAAATTTGACTTCCATTAAATATCTAGTAAGGTTACGGTAGAGAAAAAGTAACAGAGTTTCATAAATAAAAATAATGTGAATTTAACTAAAAATAATATTGACAAATACCGAAATATAAAAAAGAGCGCGTTCGTACAGCTAAGAGCAGGTCACGCTTAACACTCGAAGTGCAATTGTAAGTCTTATTACAACCGGCGTAAGAACTGTACAAAGGTCAAAATATAAAGCTTGAGCTGCACTTTACTGTACGGATATGAATTGCTCGGAATCTGATCGACTTTAAGGACTCGCAAAGATGAATTTAATCAAATATTCAGAAACAAGGTGCCGAGCACAGTAAGAGGTAATAATTCCCGGAGATAGTAAGAGGACCGAGATGCAGGCCGTAGAGAGGTATGTCCACCCTGTGATCCATCACTGCACTGACAGACTGAGTATGAGGCGCCCCCGAACACACTTGTAGGTCCAGGCTGTGTAATAACATGCCTTTAAATTTGTTTTCGTTACTGTTACTGTAATTATATACTGCATTCTTGTTCTTCGATAACAGAAGTAAAGTAAAATCCTTCTGTAAAGAGGGATAATAAATATTGTAGAAGAAGAGAAACTTCGTATATGTTGGAAATAACTTTTAAAATATTTCCCACACAAGGCAAACATTTTTAAGCATAAATATGTCTTGTTTGTTCTTGGTCTGGGTGATTTTTGAAGAGATAGAGTACATCAAAGCATTCCGTCTGGGAAAATACCTCTACCTCTCAGCCGCAAAACCTCAGCCAAATAACATTTGCCTGGAGAGTTGTTGTGTTCCTGTATGGGACTGAGATCATCAGTAAGCTCCTAAGTAATTTCTGTGTTAACAGCACAGGTGGCATCGCGCGAGTTATGCTAAATGTATTGCAAGCGTTCATAAGCTACGGTAACCGATTTATATCAGATCCACCTGATATAAAGCGGTTACTCTCCCGATGTTGCATATAAAAAAATGTTGTTGAAGCCTGTCTCCTAGACCAGGCACTGAGTTTCATCTGAGACTAGTTTGTTTTATTACCAATAACACATGAAATATACACTACTATTGTCCAAAATTTAAAATAGAGCAAGAAAAAAATATATAAATAAAAATATTCAACATATTGTTGTACAGAATACAGTTTGTTATATGGTTGGAAAGCAAGACATGAGTCTACTCGTATTTAACATCTAAATTTAGCTTAAGGGTTCGGTCAAGTTTTTAGGTTGGGGTAAAGATAAAGAAACACAATATGATATTTTTAACACAGTTCTATTGAAAATCATCCAACTACGAGTACAGTACAAGAAATGTATATAATTCGTTGAGCGCAAATTTGATGCACACTTGGCCGGCCTTGTTTATAGTCGTATGTGTAGGATTAATTATGGTATACCCAGTACTAACAAAGGCCTTTACCCAGAGGATCATGTAGCTACTAGCTTCTATCCGATAATACAGGTCACGTACAATGTTCTATTTTGGCTATTGACTCAGTTGGCTAACTGTTGGGCCACTGAATCCATCTACATTGATTTCTACAACTAAACACAAGCTTTAAAGAGATTGCTTTGATCTTTGAGGATGACATATCGAAGATGATATGTCTGAATAGGGCTGGGATAATAAGAGACAAGTTAGAGTGTTAGTTTATAATAATAAAAAAATAGTGTATGTATATATTATTATCGTCACGCCAGGTCCCTTGCGGGGTAGGCAGAGAGAACCGAGCGGCATAAAACGCGCTCTTTACACATTTACATCTCTTTTCATCGTGCTCGGGATCCTGACATAATCTTCAAATAAAACACGACCAATTTGGTCATGACTGAGTGAGTGAGGTCACCAGTAAGCTAGTAAGGAGTTGCTGTATTGGCAGCAGAGGTGTCATCGCAGGAGTGATGCATTGCATATACTACGGTAACCACTTTACATCAGATGGGCCATATGTGAGAACTGGCTCAGCGAATGATTGTTGCATGCTGTTGTGTTTTAGTAACTTTTCTGGGTAATTTATTCCACTTTAACGGCTTTTAGAGGTAAGTCCGTTCGGAACAAGACAGTAGGTGTGTAAAGATTTTCGACTTAAGGCGAGTAGTGTGGTTGTAGAGAGACAACGTTTCTGCTCACAGACTCAATAGCGCAGGTATGAAAGATTGCGATCATGTTCCCGTCCAGCTAAGGCTATGGTACTCTATATCTTTTCTAGCAAATATCTTAGACTTCAGACTTATGTAGCAAGTTTGCTTCGAACTGAAATACTGCTTCGCCCGTGAATACGCCATGACACTTGAACACTAGGTTAACCTTTTACCTTCAGATAAATTCGAAACTGAAAGTTGCTGGAGATGTTAGCACCAAGATTTCCAATACTCTTAGCGCCGGCGAGAGGCGTGTTCTTGAGTGGTGGAGCAACAGCAAATGGAGTATTGTTAGCGATGTAATTGTACGTCGAGTTCACTGCTGACAAATAGGGTTGAATTAGACCAAGTTGAAGTATAGGCACTTGGATACAACAAAGTACCCTTAATTACTTGGATATAAGGAATTGAAGTAGCCAGCACAGTTTGTATATTACGTGTTCCCCGTGCTATCATTTGCATGACACTCATTTCGATGACGTTAATACGTCAAGTCAAGTGTAGACCGCAGCCTATCTATAGATGGAATTAGTCGTCTCGAGTACCTTCGGCTTCGGAGGATATGTTAAGCCAACTGTATTCGTCTATTTTCGATGAACTGTATTAGTCCCGACTATTTTCGATCGAGGACAGTAGTTAACCGAAGCAAGGCAAAGTAACTAAGAGAGGTAGGGCGTATCAAAGCAACCCGACTAAGCAAGTACTTTTACCTCACAGAAAACGGCAGACAAGTAACAACTACCTGCAAGGTTGTAGTGTTCCTGCCAGCATGAAGGAAATAATCTATGGAGAGCCGATGAGAGATATTACGTAGTAAGTCAATTCACATCATTGGCTAGTTAACGGATCAGCATCGCGTCTCTTGTCAGTTTATTGATTAAAATCGTCTTCCATTGGTCAGCAGGCTCAAAACGCTGAAATATTTAGGCGCTATGACACAACGTTTTGAGACCACCTCTATTAAAGATAAAGAGAAAGATAAAAGTTATTTATATGCCATTGGACCCTCAAGGGCATTTAGACACGTCTTACATTTTTTGAAAGATAATCTTATTTAATTCTCTTATTTTATATATATTTCTTTTTTTTTATGTACTAGCATTTCGGAAATGACCATTGGCGAAGAAGTAATGCCGAAAGAAACTTGCCAATATAATGTCTCTTTTAAAATTGTCATTTAGATATTACAAAAAAAAAAATACATGAGCATATTGGTACAATAATGATATCAAATGGTAAAATTAAAGATTATTAAGGACATGTATTGATTTGTGATTGCTAGTAAGTGAGGTAATTCGTGTATTGCAAGCGTCCATAGGCTACGGTAACCATTTTACATCAGGTGGGCCGTATGTTTGCATGCCTCGCGAATTTGTATAAAAAAGGTAGGTGGGTGTGATATTATGTCATAACATGCAACTGCTGGACAAGATGGTGGTAACAAATATTTTTACAAAGGCACGGGTCACTTCGTTAATCGATTCAGACGTTATTTTGCGAAAGTCAGATTTCCAGGCAATTTGATCTAACCTACTTTGTGTGCTTCCGTTGTGATCCCAATAAAAGTATATTCGAATCTTGCATTGTTATTTCGTTGATACATAGTCCAGGAGCTCTGAAATATATTTCTGTCTGGATTCTTATGTAAATAAAATAAATAAATATTGTCGGACAAATTACACAGCGCCATCTAGCCCCAAAGTAAGCGAAGCTTGTGTTATGGGTACTAGACAACTGATAAACATACGTAAATACATTTTTTTTTTGTAAATACATACTTATTATACATAGAAAATACCCAGACCAAGATAAACAGACATGTTCATGCACACAAATGTTTGTACTGTGTGGGAATCGAACCCACGAGCGTTGGTGTTAAAGTAGCGTAATAACGCGTTTCACCACTGCGCCACCGAGCTCGTCACTCGTCAGCCGGAATATATATAAATACATATATTCCGGCTGGGTACAGTACCAGTTGCTGATGCTCAATTATACTATGTATGGAATCTGTCATGAAGTGAACAAAAAGCAAGTGAGCTGTATGGCGATAGCGCCTTCTATAAATATGTACACTAGTGGCTAGCTTCTCCTAGGCTGTGGCGCCTCACGCACGCCTCTCTAGCCCGGTGACGTAGTGACAGCCCACTCGGGGCTAACTACATAGTCAGGTAAAAAAAAAAAATTTGGTATGTTACCTGTTTATTGCTGTCTCTCACTTTGCCAAGAGTGGAAGTCAATTCCAAAACTTCCTACTATTTAATCAGAAGAAATTTGTAAGAAATTTCTTCTGATTAAATTCGTTGTGAGTTCAGCTGTAGTTTAACCCCCGGGACAGCAATGAACTTCACTGTTTATTGCCTTTTTTTTGGTCGCCGCTGTTAATTCTTGCTACACAGGAGACACAGTGGTGGGATTGAGTGGTGGGCCTGTCCCGTCATATTTTTTTTATACCACTAAGGTGGCAAACAAGCTTACGGCCTGCCTGATGGTATGCAGTTACCGTAGCCTATGGACATTTGCAACACCAGGGGTGTCACTCTTGCGTTGCCGACCCTGTAAGAACCTCTTCACGCTTTCTTGAAGAACCTCATACTGTAGTCCCTTGGGAAAACCTCGGCAGGGAGCTCATTCCACAACTAAATATTACCTGTTTGCAGTATGTTATCCACGAATACGAGTATGTCAGCATTTAGGCATTGTTCATGTCTCTGTCATCTGTATCTGTTCAGTATAGGCAGTACGTGTCTGTGAGGGCACATATGGCGCGGCAAGTGTGCGTAAGTTCGATACTAGGTAACGAACAACCGGGGCCAGCAACCCTGCGCCACGACACCATGATTCGTCGCAGGTGTATTAAAACCAATGTGTTGTCAATTTTATTCCGCAGTAAGTCCTTAGTTTTAGGGTATCAATACCTACCATACCTCTAAAAAAGTAATGGATGTAGAAAAGGACAACTCACACCTGCGTTTATATATTGAACGAGCAAATTTCTTTTGTAGTTTTTCAATTAAATGTACATACTTTTTTTTCATAAGGGTTTCAAAGCACATCCCCCTGCATTTTATACTTAGTCTGGCCATAAATACTGTTATAATTAAAAATAAACAAAATATTACATTTGAATTTGGAATCTGTCATTTTTATATGATTGTTCATCAGGGGGCACGGCAGTGCCCCCGCCAAGTCGAGCGCGAAGCAAACACTGCCGTACCATCCTTTACTGGAACCATTTCGCCGCATTTTCAGGCCCCTATTTGAGAACCTCTGGATAAGACCAGAACGCAGAAATTTTCGTCATCCAGTAAGCTATAATCACATACTTAAAAACCAAAATTTCAAGTCTGTAGGTCATTTAGTTCCGAAGTTAAGCGAAAGCAAAGTTTCGCATTTATGACACTCACTCATGATCATCAAAATAGAACTAGTACTTCCCATAAACTCCGAGAGCTGAAATTTGGTACAGAGTTAGGGTTTAATGGCCACATAAAGGGAAAACTATAAAAACTAGGATAATCGAAGATCTGGAGTACCTGGTGACCCTGATTAGAAAACACAAGAGCCCAACCAAACTATTAGAGATCGACATACCGCCTTTACAAAAAATGTTCAACTTGGTGGGCCGCTTCATTTGATGTCAAAAATCGAAGGTCTGAAGTATCTGATGAAGAACCCTCAGCTGGTCTCAGCTGTATTAGAGATATGGTAATGCCCCCTTCTACTATGAGAAAAAAACTGTGTCAACTAAGAAAATCTAATAAAATAAATCAACATGTCCACGTTTCTACAAAAAGAAGTGAAATCCCACCAAAAAAATTCTGTAAAAAACTAGCCAAGTCTCGACGGAGCTGCTTGTTTATCTCTAAAAAGTAATGAAATCTAGACAAAGTCGTGCCAAGTCTAAGGTTCCTTACTGCGATTTCTTTATTATTATAGTTAATGTTGTGTGACTTGGCCGTTGAAGGGTACACAAGGGTACAAAACCAGCTGCTCCATGACACCATTGCACCAATCTGTCGACAGAACAGCTACCCATTGACGATGGAAAATTGCCACTTGGAAAGCGTTGATTAGTTACAACAGATATAACATTACGTGTAAACAAAATTGACTTGTACCCACTAACGTATAAAGAATTTTCAACGGCCAAGTCACACAACATTAACTATAATAATAAAGAAATCGCAGTAAGGAACCTTAGACTTGGCACGACTTTGTCTAGATTTCATTACTTTTTAGAGATAAACAAGCAGCTCCGTCGAGACTTGGCTAGTTTTTTACAGAATGTTTTTGGTGGGATTGAGTTTTCTCATTTTGGCGTAAATACATTGTACAATATTTTGCGATATTAAAATAGAGTGGGGTGATAAAGAGAACCGAATCGCTGTGATTGCATTACACAAAGTAGGTATGGAGCCAAATGCAATTTTTAAAACTCTCCATACGCTTGGTATTAGTAAAATGTTTGTGTACCGGGCTATTAATAGGTACAATGAGACCTCCTCTGTTTGTACAGCAAAAGATCTGGCCGTCCAAGTAATGTTCGTACGAAAAAGGTGGTCAAAGCAGCAAGGGAAAGAATTCGAAGAAATCCTGTCCGAAAGCAAAAGATTTTATCTCGGGAGATGAAGACAGGACCATGACCTATAACCATGTCGCGTATTTTAAAAGATGACTTAGGACTTGCAGCCTATAAGAGACGTACTGGTCATTTCTTAACTGATAATTTAAAAAAGAATAGGGTGGTAAAATCGAAACAACTACTGAAGCGGTACGCAAAGGGAGGTCACAGAAAATTTTTGTTTACGGATGAGAAAATTTTTACCATCGAAGAAAGTTATAACAAACAAAAAGATAAGGTGTATGCCCACTGTTGTGAAGGAGCGAGCACGCGTATTCCGAGGATCAAGCAAGGGCATTATTCTTAATCAATCATGGTTTGGCTTGGAGTCTCATATTCAGGCTTAACTGAGGTGTTGTTGAATATTTGATTTTTTCGACCGTGTACATCACTGGGTTGATAATTAAATCACCTCCCTAATGTCGCGACCAAAGACAATTGGTTCGCTCTTTTCGCCGTGGTAGCGAGCGATTCGTAGTCGTTCGTCCGCCTTCCGCCGTATAACAGTTAGCGAGTGCATCAACCAAATTAATTACCTATTTTACGGAAATTTGAACATTACTTGTACCTCGAACTATATAATTGTACTGCTTGTGTGTTTTGCACGATTCAACTTAGGAACTGTATCTCTCAAGACCACAAATCAGCTTGCCGGCCGGCCACCGAGTTTCCCGCCACGTGCCAAGGTAAGTGGTTTAGTTATCAAAACGGGTGACAAGGGGAATAATCACAATATTCAACTCCTAAATCGCCGACCCTCTGAAATTTAAAGTGTGCAATAATAATTTGACCCAAACCAGCCATACAGTCCAAATTCTTAAAAATAAAGGTGTGGTTACGCCACAGGTGTTTTTCTGTAAAAAGGTGTTTTTCTGTGAAAAGGTGTGAAAACCAGTGCCGTGGTTTACCAAAATACCGTCCTAACAAACATAGTAGAACCTCTTTCTCAAACAATGTTCAAAAACAGACACTGGATATTCCAACAGGACTCTGCACCAGCTCATAAGGCATGAAGTACTCAAAACTGGTTGACCGCCCGTTGAATTGACATCATCGAGCATGAAGACTGGCCCTCTTCTAGTCCAGATTTAAACCACTGGACTATAAGATATGGCTACATTTGGAGGAGGAAGTCTGCGCTAAACCTCATCAGAATTTGGATCTCTTCGAGCATCTCTGATTAAAGCAGCGGCAGAAATAGTTTTAAATGTGGTGCGTGCTGCGATCGATGACTGGCCGCGTCGATTAAGGGCATGTATTCAAAATGGAGGAGGGCATTTTGAATAATGTAAATAATTTTTTATTGTACATTTAATTACATCAAAAGTTTTTGACAGAACTTATGACCTGACTAGGTATATTGCTGAATGAAGATTGGTATTATATAATACTCGTATAACAGCAGTTTTTGTATTGGAGAAATGTGGAGAGACTCTCATAATAATTCGATGAGCTCGGTGGCGCAGTGGCGAAACGCGCTGTTACGTTACTTTGACACCAACGCTCATTTGTCCTGTGTGGGAAACGAATCCACGCTCGTGTGTTCGATTCGAAAAACATTAGTATGCATGAACATGTCTGTTTGTCTTGGTCTGGATATTTTCAAGAAAGATAAGACGCATTAAAGCAGCCCGTCGGGGAATTACCTCCACCTTACAGAAAACCTCAGCCATATAACAACTCCCTAGAGGGCTGATGTATTCTTGCGTGTGAGTGAGATCACCAGTAAGCTCCTAAGGAGTTGTTGTGTTGACAGCAGAGGTAACATCGGAAGGTAAACAAGCATACGGTCCACCAGATATAAAGTGGTTACCATAGCCTATGAACGTTTGCAATACATTAAGTATCACTTGCACGATGCCTCCTCTGCCGCTAACACAGCAACTCCCTAGGGGGTCCTAAGGAGTAGTTATTTGACTGCGGTTTTCTGTGAGGTGGAGGTATTTCCCCAGACGGAATGCTTTGATGCACCCTACCTCTCTTAAAAACATCCGGACGAAGACAAACAGAACCCACCACCTCCCATGGCTCCACCGACCTTGCGGTCATTTGAGCCGAATCGCGGGAGATGCGCACGGCACATGCTGCTCTAAGACTCTCTTCGTGCCGCGGGCAATTCTTCACTCCCTACAAATTATTTATTCTGCTCTGTTGTGTCTAGGTCCGCCTTCTCCCCATTCTGGGGTAACGACATGCACATTTACGCCTTCGTTGCCGTCTATAAGCATACTTGATCTAATTTTAGCGACCCATCCAGCCTTTTCAACCCGTTCTTCAGCACTTCTTCTCCCATGCCAAGCATGGGCGAACCTGCGGAAAGCCGCGAAGTTCGCCGCCGACGACACAAGATCGGTGTGGTACACCGGACCCAGTTCTGGCCCGTGGCGCACAATCCCATCCATCATCACACAACGCAGATCATCATACCTGGTACAGAACCACAATATGTGGTCTCTGTCCTCCTCATTTTCCCCGCACTCACACATACTCGATACATGCCTACCCAGTTCATGCAGTCTCTTACGAAATATACCATGTCCCAGGAGCATCTGTGAAACTTGGTAATCAGGCACGACCCAGGTAGCCCTGAGCCGGGCCTCCACATCCGGGAAGAATCGATGTAATTCCCTACCCCTAACTTCGTCAGCCCAGCGATCCTGCCACTCGCGAACCGCAGCGGCCCAAATATCGCGTCTCCGTCGGCTCAACTCCCCACCAACCGCGGTCTTACGCGCCCCCTCAAGGTGACCAGCACGGACTACCTCCAGATCTGCGGGGAGGACTCCAGCCAGAACGGGCAGGGCAGCCGTACTGGCGGATCTGTATGCCTTAGTCAGAAGAATTAGTGCCTGTCTCTGACTCCTCAGTACGACACTGCGGCAAGCATACGCTGTTAATCGGTGGCACCAAATTGCTGCTGCGTAGGTAAGCAATGCAACATATGTTCCCTTATACAGTACCTTGAGTGCAGGGTACTTTATGCCCCAAGATGAAGCTGTGACCCTCGACATTCTCCCAAAACAGGCTGCAGCGCGCTCACCAATCCGCGAAGCGTGCTGCATAAATAACATGGCCGTATCCAACTCCACTCCGAGGACCGTAGCTGATGTGACGCTCCTCACAGAGCCCTGACCAAATTTAATTATTGGGGGCCGCTGGAATTTTCCCTTCACAGTCATGGTTGCCGACTTTCCGGGTGAAAAGGCCAGCCTATTACGGGCACCCCATTCACCAATCAGACCCAATACCACACTAGCGGTCTTCTCTATAGCCGCTCTTGAGTTGGACTCTATGATGACCGTCACATCGTCAGCATAAGCAATCATCTTGACGCCCCCAGGTAGGGGCAGGCGCAGTAAATCATCCAACAGGACGTTCCACAGCGTCGGCCCGAGCACAGAGCCCTGCGGACACCCCATGGTGGAGTCCTTCCACATCACCCTGTCGCCAATGAATAAGCCCACCCTGCGTCCGGTGAAGTAATCCCCCAGCATCCTATAGATGTTAGGCGGACACCCCCCCTTCTTCACCTTGAGCATTACCATCGGCCACCAAGCGTTATCGAAGGCACCCGAGATGTCCAAGAAAATTAATTGAACATACTTACATACTGAAATTTGTGCTGTGCTCAGTATTTCCTCCAGTGCCGTAACTGTTGATTTACCCGGAGAAAACCCGTGCTGATGCTCCGATAATCCTGAATGTATCTGCGGGGCGCACTTCAACATTACACGTTCGAGAATTTTCCCCATGATGGGGAGGAGCGTTATTGGACGGTATGCCTTTGGGTCGCTGAGCGGTTTTCCATTTCCTTTAGGAAGGATTAACAATCGACCACTTTTGCAGCAGTCCGGGAAAACACCCTCCACCACGCAACGTACAACTACAAGGTGGAATTCGGCAGGTACGGCCTTCCATACGTGTTTGAGGATTTCTGAGCTGACCCCATCAAGCCCCGGAGAAGTGTTAGGCAGAGCCATGACTATTTTTCCCAGATCCTCGCGGGTTGGAGAGGACGAGGCCCGGCCCGAGGGCGTAAAGGACGATACCAGCCGCACAAGCGCGTGATACGCAGTGTCCTTAGATCTATCATCATCCGGACATAGACCATGCAGTAGCCCTTTCATAGCGTCCTCCAGGCAGCCCGATTGGCCAGCGGCGAATTTAGCGCCATTAATTACGTTGGCTGGAGGTTTAATCCTCCCGCACGCGACCCTGTAAGCCTTGGCCCAGGGGTCCCTGTTGCCAGACTCGGCCATTTGTTGAAAGAATTCAAGCTGTGTCCTCTCCATGGTCCTCCTATACTTCAGGCGCACCTCACGGAACTCCTCTCGCGCTATCTCCTCCGACCTGCCACCTTTCATCCTTCGGCGCTGCCAGGCGTTGCGGGCTCTTTGCTGCTGCTTACGCAGCTGCTCAAGCTCCGCATTCCACCATTCATACCCCTTGGTTTGCCTAGGCCGTTTACAACCCAGACATTCAGATGCCGTTCGCTCAATACATCTTACAAAATCCTTACATAGTTTGCCAGCGGGCTGGTTCACATTCAGGCCTCCCATTCTTACTTGGAGTAACGTCTCGGAACTGGGCCATTCGACCCCACGATCCCGAAACCGTGGCGGCTCCTCGTACCGCTGCAGGCGCTCAGGTCCGCCCACACGATGGATCCTCGATACATCAAAGGTGATGAGGCGGTGATCAGAGCTGCTAACATCGGGGTCAACTCTCCAACCCAGCACGCTGATATCGCCGGCAGAAAGGGTCACGTCAATATTACTTACGCCGTTAGGGCCGGAGAAAGTGTGCGGTTGTCCTTCTACGTTGTTGACCCTTAGACCCATGCTATTTATCAGTCCCTCTAGCTGTTGGCGTCTCTTCTCCAGTTCCCCTCCACGTCCTGTATAATGTCGGCGCTCGCTGTACCAAAGCGGTGAGTGCGTATTCACGTCGGCCCCGATGATGACAGCCCTACCCTTTAGAGCTCTCAGCACTCTCTCAAGTTGTTGGAGGTGACCTTCGATCGCATCACTGTACTGGAAGTATGCGGAAACAATGTAGATCTCTGGGTCAATGCATGCTACGAAACAATGTGTAGTGCTTAGGTCGTTCAGCACAGTGATGGGGCGCCGGCCATCCCCTATGTGTAAACCAGCTTTAGACCCTGGTCCCAGCGACAGTATATAGTCGTCGGGGTAAAATTCCTGCACTAGGGTAATATCTAGCTCCTGCTCCTGACTGATCACCGCCAATTCCCTTGTCGCAACCTTAGACCCTCCAAGGTTTATTTGGCTTATCTTGAGCGGCCTCCGCTTGAGGTTACGGTGATACTTAGCCATAGTTTACACTTAAAATGTAGCGACCCTCTGCATGCTTTCTAGCCGGGCAGTCCACAGATGCAGTACGATGGTCTGCTGGCCTGCCGAACCGCTTGCATGTCGCACAAGCTATTATTTCGGAGGTACAGTCTGCAGACGAGTGTCCAGTAGCGCCACAGCGGCCACATGTTCGCTCCACAGCTCGGCACAGCTTCTCGGGGTGGCCGTACTGTTGGCACTTTGTGCAGCATGTCACCCTAACGTAGTCGGAGACTGTAACAACGTCCCAGCCCAGAAAAACCCTACCCTTGGCGATCAGCGCATCTCTCAGGGCTGGGGAGCATTCCAACACCACAGTGGTTCTTCTACCGCCTACACGCGACTTCCTAAAAGCGACCCTTCCCTCCATCTTTAGTTTCGCCAGTGGCCAGTCAGCTGACTCGCTTAGATTTTGCTCATGAAGGCACTCCAACAGATCATCGGCTTTGGGATCACCATCCACGTTATTTAGTGCCACTAAAGGTTTCCGCTGTAGTGGTTCTGCAACCCGTAGGGTGGGTGGGATGGCTCTTCTCAGGCGATCAGCTGCCACCTGGGACGTCGTCTGTACGACCACTCCCGCATTTCCTATCTTCCTCATGCCACTGATCTGGATGCCGCAAGCAGCCGGGTTCACCGCCTTCTTCAACGTAGATTTCGTGGCTTCGGCCCTTTGTATAGTGTCACCGGCTTCTTCCGCAGGGTATACGGCTACTAGTGGTCCTGGGGTAGGCTTGGGTCGCTCCTGGTTGCGTCCGAGTTTCAGGCAGTCGGAATACGAGATCGGACGCATTAAGGGCCTCTCCCCCTCACCAGTTGCTGTCCTGTTTTCAGCCTGCAAAGCGCGTATCTTGGCCCTGTTGGCTCTTATCTCAAGCTCGGCTAATCTGATATTAAGGGAGGCTACTATAGCCACCAGATGTTGCCCATGGATAGCAACGCAGGAGAGCTCGTTCTTGGTAAGTCTCGATTGCGTTGTGGGAAGACCAATCCCAGCAGCCTTCATTATACCGTCTACTGCATTCTTGGCCAGATCTTGCAATTCTTCCTTACTCTTGCTCTCTAGGGATCCATAAGGATCCGCATTGCTCCGGTCAGATGAGCCGCTCTCATCAGAAGCGTCCTGATTGCGAGAGCGAGGCGGCTGCCTCTCTGCAGTGTCCGGCGATGGCAGAGTTCGCTTCTCAGTAGTCCTTGCTCCTTCCTGTATTTCAGTACCAGCTCGCTGAAGTGGCGGAGAGTACCGCACGCGCGAGCCACGCGCAAAGACGGCGCGCCGCTCGCGCTCCCGTTCGGCGCGAACCCGGTCCTCGCACTCGCCGTCGCTCACGCTCATAGCTTGAGTCGACAGTAAGCTCAATGGCGCACTAGTGCAACATGAGGTCGATGGCTATATATTGAGTCTTAGTTCTCGTACTCTATACTAGGACTACACACTAAAGTACACGAACAAAGTTGGAGCTGCCCGGGTCGCTTAATTAAGCAGTGCATGAACAACACAACAAACAAAATATATATATATATATATATATATATATATATATATATATATATATATATATATATATATATATATATATAATAATAAACAATAAGAGTGGGCGTCAAAGTCAACACATTTACTGACACCGTAACTTAAAAGTAAAGAATGAAGAGAACTTTCCGTGCAATAGTCAGAAGCGGCTCAACGCGCGCGGCGGCGGCGGGCGGCTAACACTTCGCCAAACACTTGGAATATAACTAAAATCTAGTGTCTCAGTCACTATCTGGAGGCAATAAAACTGTACAATTCCTATACACTATGGGTATCGTTAATAAATCAGAAATATATTTACACGAATGGCACTGAACAGTGTTTAAATGCACTCACGTGGCCTGGTGAAGGGCGGCGAGATCTAGCGACGGCCAGACCTACAAACACGCCCCAAACCTTCTCAATTGCTGCCCTGCCCTGTCGTTCCGAGTAATTCTCCAACAGGATGCAAACATAAACAGCGCACAAAGAGCACGGGATCACACAGTAATCTACCGAACGGTTGTGGGTAATTCAATAAAAATTTAAAAAAGAACGAGCGCGGGCTCCGAACACAACCGATCGCTGCGGCAGACGGCAACGAAGACAAACAGACATGTTCATGCACACAGATGTTTGTCCTGTGTGTGAATCGAACCTACGAGTGTTGGTGTTAATGTCGCATCATTCACGACTGCGCCACCGAGCTCGCTAAGGCCAAGACAAACTTTTCAGTTTCTAATTTCTCGAAATCTACAAATTTTGTTTAAGATTCCGGCGCTATCTATTTTTTCCAGTGTTGTCGTTCAACTCATCACCCGATTATCTGTCATCGTTATGATTAAATAATTAATCATAATGATTTAATTTACGTGTTTTATTTCTAAGTATAATAAGTACAAGTAACATACGTCAGTTCAATGTTGGTAGTAGCACTTTGTATAATCAATTCGCACCAAAAAACATGTCTAGTAAGTTGGAGGGTTTGCGTTTGAATGTATCATTAATTTCGAATATTACAATATCTGCGTAGTGTGTGATCCTTTCAGATAATTCATTTTTTATACGCAGATAAAACATTATCGTATCTGATTAGTGTGTGACTCGCTTAAGAACTTAACAGTAGAGACGACATTTGACAAATCATTGATCATTATGGAACTGTGTAAGACCAAGCGTGCTTCCTTGATGTACTCCTCATGGAGTATGATATGGTTAAGATTCATAGACCCCAATCCAAATGAACTGTCTTCTATTCGACAGGTTACTTGCGTGTTAGTACTTTTGGTTTTACTAATGACTTTATTGGTTTCATGTATACCAATAAAGTGGCAAACAAGCATAGGGTATTTTTGATTGTAAGCAGTTGCAGTGACTGCTGGATGCTTGCAGCGAAGTGGTGTCAATCGTATGTTGACATCGACTCTCTCTCGTAACGTAACCCCCGCGCAATTTCGGCGCCAATTTCATAAGTGCAAAGTCTACTACTACCCATGATGAGTGATAGTCAGTGGATAAAGAACCAGTCTAAGATATGTATTTATTATTTTAAGTTACGAGGAGACTGAGGCCATATGCAAATAGATTTGCCAATCACTTACTCAACACAAATATTATATCCTATGTACACTCATACACTATACAGTATATTCTCCAGAAGATACACTATCCAATTAAACATGCACTGACACAACACACCTCATAATACACATTAAGTATGTCATACAACATATAAAATACACATACAAACGCAACATCAATCTGAGCGAAATCATATATCTATCTAGGTACTACTTATTTTATATAAATAGCAAAACTTAATAGGTACTTACCAACACCTAATTGTTATGGAGGAGCGGAGTTTCCTAGCACAAGTATATATATATATATACTTAAAAGGAGACTCCAACCACAAATCATTTGTACAAAGAATTGTGCCGAATAAAGATATTTGTATTTGTATTATTATCACTTGCACGACGAAGATGGAAAACATCGTGAGGAAAGACTTGTGACCTAGCCGAAGAAAAGTCTGCTTTTCCCTTATAGAGGAGATCTTATAGAGGTCTGACGGTAGTGGCCCTGTGTAAAAATCAGTGTCTTCGCTTTTGGTTTAGGTAGTTGGTGATTTACTTTAGTAGATTAGAATCAGGAAACGAAATAGCGCTAGGAGGAAGAAGACTACTATAGTGTTTTACTGTGCCATATTTGAAAAATAAACACATCACATCAACCCTTACTCATCCCACTGCAGGGATACGGGTCTCCCTTCAAACGAGGGGGTTTAGGGCATACTCCACCACGCTGCTCAAATGCGGATTGGCGGACGCCAGTGTTTTCAAGCCGCCCGAGGACCACGAGAGCATAACGACTGTCATCTATCGACCACAGCCGGGACCGACGGCTTAACGTACCCTCCGAAGCACGGAGAAACTAGAGATAGATAAACCCATCCATAGGCAGTTCGAAGTCGACGTTGCTTAACCTGCGTGTTCGGTTAGAATAACACGCGCAACGACGCCATCGAGCTCTCTGAAAAATACACGTGTATTAGAAAATGGCGAAAATCTCCTGGAATACAATGCAAGAAGCCGCATCACAATTCATTCGTCGAAATATCGCCTGCGATTCATAGCTAACAGCACTCCACTTTTCATATTGCTAGCAGCTTTGTAGTATACCAATGGCAAAAAATGAAAAACTAAAAGTGAAATGTACAGTACTAACTTTGAAATTGGCAATAAGGCTCGTTACATGTAGCGTGTACTGGCTCGGGGGAATTTGAATAAGTAACTAAGGCGCCGCGCAAACGTGGACATTTTGTGTGGCACCGATACGGGAAATGGTCATAGAAAAACGATGGTTGATGTTTATTTTTTATTTTATTATACAACTTCGGGAGGCATACAAGTCATATAAAGTGGTCGCTATAGTATATGATTTATTGTAATAGAAATTGATGATTAGAAAAAGACCTATATTGGCAACTATCTACCACTGCAACAACTACACTACAACTAGTATCTTTTGGCACATCTCCTTCGCCAATGGTCAATTTTGAAATGCTGGTATTAAAAAAAGAGGTGTTTAAGCTATAAAAAAGCTAAAACTATGATAAATTATAAGAAAAACAGGATTTGTTTTAAGGAATGTAAGACGTGTCTAATTGACCGTGAGAGCCTAATGGCAAAGAATATTTTTTAACTTTTTATGAATGCTACCAATACAGAAAATATCGCTTGCGTGATACCATCCTTGCTGCTAACGTTGCAACGTTGTAACCTTACTGGTAACCCCGCTCACCTGCAGGAACACAACAATTCTCCAGAAAATTGTTAGTTCACTGCGGTTTTCTGTATCGTAAAGGTACTTGCCCAGTTGGGCTGCTTTGATGCACCCATACCTTACTTGAAACACTCAGATCACGACAAACAAATTCATGCATTCAATGTTTGTCCTATGTTGGAATCGATTCCAAGAGGTTTCGTGTTATGTTGGGCTCGTCAAAACTTAATTTACAGGATACTGTTATTCAGTCACGGATTTTTTGTATGAGAGTGTCCCGTGTCGGTAACAAAAGTTTCTTAGTTTGTGTAGCGCCTAAGTTATGCGTTATTTGCACTGTAAGTTCAATTGTAGTAAATACAATTAAAAATATTGTTTATAAATCTTGATGGGCAATAATGTAAGAAGAGAAAGATAAAGAGGTTTTTACAAGAACGGCAAAGATACCCCTGGTTTTGTAAATCTCGTATGCTTGTGTGCTACTGCAGTGTATAAAAACATAACGTAGTTATTAATTTTTAATTCAAGAAGTAGTTGTGACTTTCCATTTTTTTTTTATTTTGTAAGTCAAAGGCAATGAATAGCCTTAGATAAGATTTCTTGGAACCGTATTTACAAAGTGGAATAAGTTTTATTCTGAGAATTACAGTTCTTTTCATGTTACGTCGGGAGGAAAACAAGGATAAGGTCTATCTGATGAGAAGTGCTTACCACAGTCTGTAATAACTTGCAATACATGAGGCAGGCTTGCTAGGAGCTTACTGATCCTCACTCACACGAAAGAATCCAGTAACCTTCTAAGGGGTTGTTACTTGAATGTAAAATTTTACGAGGTAGACGTACTGCCCTATTCGTACTGCTTATATGTATTTATATGCCCATTCCTAAGACTCATTTGCTAATTGGCAGGGTCACAAATTAGCAAAATTAAAATTTGGTTCTACTTCATAGCGGTATCCTGCCTAAGTCTAAAGATTTAGTGACTATCTCGACATTAAGCGACTGCAGTCAGACCTCATAACCTAGAGAGATAATATCTAGATCAGCTTGCTGGTACAGTTATGTCTTTTCTTGTAAATTGTATTCGATTCTATTATAAATTGCCTGAACAGAACTGTCCTTTTCTGACAATATCTTCAAATGCAGATCAAAAATACTCTTTTTAAAGAGACTTATTAAATAATTGACGAATTGACAATATTATAATACGCATACTACTATATACATAATACGCTGACATAAATTTATCATAACATCTATTTAACGATTTAAAAAGACCTATGAGTATATTGACAAATTTCATTTGTCATTTCTTCCACTTCCAACGACCATTCCAGAAATACTACATAGTAGAATAAGATACAATAAGATTATATCTAAAAATATAAGATATATTTAAATACCCGTGAGGACCCAATGGTGAATAAAGATTTTTATCTTGTTTTCATTTTACTAAGCAATCACGTACGAGTATTTATGCAGAAATATTCCTGTTGGATTTTTATCTACTAATGACTAGTTGCTGTCCACGGCTCCGCTCACATAGAGTTTGGTTAACAGACAAAAAGAATTTGATTGTTTTGGTTTCTATATTGTATTTTCGAATAAAGACATTACTAAATAATTTTTTATTCCGAATAAAAAGTACAGAAATTTAAATGTTTCATTTTACGTTAGCATAATGTTATTTACATGCAATTTGATCTAACCTGCTTTGTGTGCTTCCGCCACCAATTAGTTCATGCGGCCTAGCGCCGGCCGGCACCCACCCACTACTGTTAGTGCGTGCTACATGCTGCCATGGCTGCTCCGGTAGTCTCTGCCTCGGCTGCTGCGGTCGTCCGCCATCTGGAACAGAATCCGCATGCCCCCACCACCACCGTCGCTGCCACGACTGGCCTGGTCGTCGCTGCGACACGTGTTTCGCCTCTCCACGAGGCATCATCAGGCGTTGTAGACGTTAATCGTAAGAATAACATGCTACAAGTACACTTGTAGCATGTTATTCTTCTTTAATCGTAACTTTGACTTTCGCAAAATAACGCCTGAATCTATTAACTACATAATGTTATTCTCAGCGAAGTATTAAATCTAGTCGGTATACGTAACTTGTTTATGCTAAAGAGGATTATATATTGAAGTTGTTCGTCAATGTCAAATTTGACCTACGAAGAACAACTTGTACCTATTTGTCTCTAACATCTTTGTCGTCGTTTTCTTCTATTTCCACTTAGGTGTATTCCTAAGTGTTAATGTAGTTGTCCTATTTTGGGACTAAAATATATATGTACATATGAAGGTTTAGAACCGTTACAGTAAGGGTATAATGCACACTTAAATCTAAACTGGTATTGCCTTTTGCATTTCATAGATGTACAAATATTCTACGAGTATTTCAGTGAGTGTTGATGCATGTACGTTGTATTTAACCATATACATGCAGCGACTGAATACATCTGTTTGGCATCGAGTTTGGCTCGAATACAGTAGTTAATGTGTGACTAAGTACCTATTTTGGGCATCAGACATATATCTAATGGTACGGTGTATTCTTGTGCCAAACAATACCATCATAGTTATTATTTTTAGAGTCTCAAGGCGATTTATGTTGACGACCTCGGTGGCGACTTTGTCACCGACGCTTGTGAGTTCGATTCTCACACAGGTCAATGTCAAATGCATGAACATGATCGTTTATCTTGGTCTGGGTGTTTTTAAGAGAGGTAGTAGTAGCTGTATCAAAGCAGCTCTTCCGTCTTGGAAAGTACCTCTACCTCATAGAACAACGGCAGTCAGAAAAAAAATACTAGACATATAATGCATATAGTCTAGTATTTTTTTTTTGCTTTTAACACTTGCAATTTTGGGGAATAAAACTTTTCGTAATTTCTTGAATCGTCAACTAAGACTTTTCTTAAAGTTACATCATTGTTTGGTTTATCGTACACCATTTGAATTCAATTCATATTGAATGTAATTTTAAATTGATCTTCGGTACTCGATGTAAAGTCACGAACGTCCGCGTCGACATGCGCTACATTCTTTTCCATTCTTCCGCTTTGTTTCTGTCCTGTTATTTATTCATAACTTCTCTTCGAAGTTCTCGATAGGAAATTTAATTGAATTAACTATTTATTTTAAACAGTGTGATTGTAATTCAGTATGGAACAGGTCGATACCTGTTCCAAACCGAATTAATGAAATAACAACCAGTGAAATCGATAGCTTATAGACCTTATAATTATGTAGTGTAGTCCCTTGAGAAAACCTAGGCAGGAAATTCATTTCACTAACTAAGAGTCATCCGAAGAAAACTTTTAGTGGAACTAGACAGTGCCTGAATGCGGCTCTAGTATGTGAAGATGAATTTTTAGCTGACGGCATAGTTGTAAAGAGAAGCTATTGGTATCATATCGAAGAACTGATTGGAACACAATTATATAATCTATAGAAGACATAAATCAAGGCAATGTTTCAAGGAACCAATACATTGTGTAAGCTTAGGATTACCAAAAACTCTAAAAACTCATCTCTGAATCACAACGTATTCTGGTACTCCCGACTAATCTCCTGGCCGATCTCCATTTGCGTTCTACCTTGAAACTTTAAGAGCATAAATTTTTGCCTCGAGCAAAGACTGTACTGCTTCGTTCCGTTGAGAACACCAGGATTCTTGGATGCTAGCTTGACCTTCTCCTCCATTTGATACCGTAACTTAATTTTGCTAAAGATTAGATAGGAATCCCAATACTTCTCATGGCGATGGTAGGAGGCATGTTCTGTGACTGAAGAATAAGAGTTAATAGATACGGACGTTATTTCGCGGAAATCTTTACATACTTCATTGCATTTACCTCTAAAAAAATGGGTGCGTGTACTTATGTATGAAGTTATACTCCTTTGGCATCATTAAATAACAATATTTTAATTTATGTCAATAAATAATACATACGGATAGTTAACCTCAATTATATTGGTAAAAAGTAATATATTGGTAAATAATATTAATCAAAATATTCAATTTATATCAGTACTGAATATAATTTATTAGCACTTGATTTAAAGTACTTTGTGTGCTTCCGGTACCGATTAGGTACAATCCGGTACGAACGTAGATGCATGCTGCCGCCGTTGCCATGGCTACTCCGGCCGTTTAGCGGGCAGCTTCAACCTGTAACTTTTGTGTTACATTAATGCGCGCGTATCTTAAAATTTAACTCTCATCATTTTTTCATAACGCGCCTAAAGAAGTATAACTTCAAAAAACTGTTTCCACTTATAATTTGATCTAATCTGCTCTGTGTACATCTGCCGCCAATTAGTTCATGCGAACTAGAGTCGCGGGATGCGTACACTTGTGTCTTGACAGGGTCGAATTGGACTAAGTTCAAGTACTCCTAGTCGATTTAGGTTTACTATACTTTAAGGTTCAATGCAGGCATTACTTGTATACATCATGGTCACGGGCCGAAACCAAATTTATTTATGTTCACATCAACAATGTACATAATTTCACTCAACGTGTATTTTACACGAGTATCTCCAGACTATCCGTATATCAAATTATATCAACATCCTTTCCAAGTAAGTTCACTGAGGTTGGCAATTAAAATGCGAATTGAAAACTTTATGGTCCATCGGACAAAGAGGAATATAACAAAAAATCTTGAAACATAGCACAATGTCATAGAATTATTGAAGTTATACTTCTTTAGGCGCGTTATGAAAAAATGATGAGAGTGATACTTAAGATGCGCGCGCATCACTGTAACACAAAAGTAACAGGTTGAAGCTGCCCGCTAAACCACTCATCAAGCACTATAGGGAAGCATGCTTTTGTATTGTTGTGCTTTAAGTATGTAGGTAGCAGATGTGATCGTTAAGTAGTTGAACAGTTTTGTAACAGACGGCGCTTTACTTACTCGCTACACATGTAAACCCTTGTAGTAAATTGGAAATGCTTGGTATAAAATGAAAATTTATAATAGGTAACCTCTTTATTTAATGATGCCAAAGAAGTATAACTTCTCACGCGCGTACATAAGTACACGCACCCATTTTTTTATTTAACTGTAACTTTGTACGAGTACATGGGTATGTGTACAAGTTATTGTAAAATCTTATGAGACATAAAGAATTTTAAACCGTTAGATATGTTACATGATTTCAAAGCGATATATCCAATGGAATTTCTTCATTTTCTTTATCTTTGTTAACGGCTTGTAGACATTACGAGAGGTAAAGCACATCAAAGCAGCGTTTTGGGAAGTATCTCCACATCATAGAAAACCGTAGCCAAATAACAACTCACTAGAGAGAGAACGACTAATAACTTACGTCGTTAGTTATTAGTACACCCCAATAATATATGACAGTATTTATAATATATGATACTATTTGACAATAATATATGATACTATTTGACAGTCTATTTTCAATAATAACAAATTATTATTAATACGGAGACCATTTGTCAAATCATTACAGATCAGTCCACTATCAATATCGTTGTCTATTATATTATTTTCCATAGTTGAATTTACCATGCGACGCAATTGATATTTCTTACTAAAATATATCAGCAGTGGAGCTGTGACGCAATATTTAGAACGCTACTTTGACACTAACGAAAAACTAAAATAGTTTGTATTTATTCATAAATGTGATTGGTGTAATGGCTAACAGAGTAAAATTATGCGCTTTTCAGCCACATGTAAAAGTATGCAAATACAAAGTTTATTTAGCACTTAATTTATGCATGGATAAGAGTGGGAAGACATTAACTACGTATCTTATAGTCTGTATTTTATAAATTCACCTCTTGCACAAATGGTATGTTCTAAAAGCTAGTTGCGTAATGCTGGTTTGAATTTATCGATTTGAATTTTTTATAGTATAGATTCCGACTTTTTTTGCGTCAAATTTACATGCAATTTGATGTAACCTGTTGTGTGTGCTTCCATCACCAATTAGTTCATGCGAACCAGCACCGGCCAGAACCCACTCACTACCGTTAGATGCAACATGCCGTCGCTACCATGGCTGTTTCGGTAGTCTCAATCTCGGCTGATGCGTACTCCTTGCGATTGCCCGCCGTCTGAAATAGAAACCGCATGCAAAAACATCTTTGGAAGAATACTTTGGAGCCTTGGTTCCGCTTTCTCGCTTTTTTAATACCAAAAGTATTAAGTTGGTATAAATCTCGCATTCCAACTGGCATTCCAACGTCGCGACGGCGGAATGCGGTATAATCGCTGATGATGGTGATGATTCATGAAGATAATATGAGTTTACTGTGTTGTAGTTGTTTAATCAATATGTTTAAATAAAAACATGTACTAAATATAAAAAAGTCACTTATGACAGAAACGGGTAAAATAGTTATACAATAATTAATGGTGATTACTAGTTAACTGAATTTACGTTTGATTGGTATGTGTATGTGGTATTTACTGATTAATGTTAATTCGCACTACGAAGTGCTTGGTAATGGTACTGGCATGGTAACTTTCATTACGATTTGTTCATTGGTTTAGCCGTAAAATTAATTAATAATAAACAGATATACTCACGGGCAGAATTCAATTCACATCTATAATATTCGTATGAATAATATAGACCAGCTTACATTTTAAAGATAAAATTGTTTGTCTTAGGTTTTCGCGATTGTTACACATTGATATTAAACAATTTTTAACGGAAGTATCGCGTGTATTGAAATAAGAAAACACCCCAATTTCAATAGAGAAGATGGTTGGCAAGTACCACCTGCTTGGGATCCAGTCCTAAAAATAATCAAGTCACAAACCCAAAGATCTACTAAAAAATGTTCGGACACTGTGAGCGATATTTGTGTGAATCGGAACATATATAATTAATCCACCCATGTCGGTAGATGTAATAATTGAATAACTAATGTAAGACAAATATCACCTTAGTCTTCCTGCGACCACGGACGCTGCAAAGCGTTCGAAACGTCAGGTTCAACAAAATAAATAAAACACGCGATACTTCCGTTAAAAATTGTTTAATTTCAATAAAATTATTTGTTTACAGGATTTTTCTTGTATGTGTTGGATTAAAAATAAGAATGCTGCCCATATAATGCGAAGCGGTTACTTTAGCCTACAGGAATCTTCAACGCAAGTAGTATCATCGCTCGTGAATTGATCCACATGGCTATCATGACGAGCTCGGTGGCTCAGTCGTGAATGACGCGACTTTGACACCAACGCTCGTGGGTTCGAGTCCCACACAAGGCAAACATTTGTGTGCATGAACATGTCTGTTTGTCTTGGTATGGATATTTTAAGAGAGGAAGGGCGCATCAAAGCAGCCCGTCTGGGGAAGTACCTCCACCTCACAGAAAACCGCAGTCAAATAACAACTCCACAGAGGGTGGTTGTGTTCCTGCGTGTGAGTGAGATCACCAGTAAGCTCTCAAGGAGTTGCTGTGTAAGCAGCAGAGGAGGCATCGCACGAGTGATACTTAATATATCGCAAGCGTTAATAGGCTACGGTAACTGATTTACATCAGGTAGGCCGTATGCTTGTATACCTCCCTACGTAGTTTAAAAAAAACATTTTTAGAAACTTCCTTACTCGCAGAAATACAGCAATCCATCACTGTGTGCTGTAAAGTACAGTATTTTCTCATTCGTGCTACTCCTAATCAAATATCGTTGTACTTTACCTGTGTTTTGCCACAGACTCGTTTGTTAACCTCAAGGGTGCACCAGGTGTAGATTAAGATGATTTAGGTTTTAAGAAGATGATGAGTAGACTAAACTTACTTCTACAGAGAGGTAAGGCCATAGATAACAGAAACAACGGGAGATGTGACGAGGGGGCGTGGTTGGTGTCGCCGCAAAATGCTCAAAACGAGAACATTGCCAAGAACAGCTAGTTAGTTGCAATCAAGTTCGATTGAGATACGTTGCTCCTTGTTTTAGCAAAATGCCAAGTTGTGCTGTTGCAATTTGCAAAAATAGAAGTGCAGTGGTTAACTTTAAATCAAATGGAATCACTTATCACCTGTAAGTACAAATAATATTACGTTTTATAAGCATAAATACAAAATTAATTTCAAAAATTCTCCAACGCCATTTCTACCCGAACCTTACCACGATGCAAATTTTAAATAATCAACGTCTCATTCTTAAATCATACATTGCTTTTCTACCATTTCGCAGTCGCCACCGCTCGTTTCCCAACACGCAATGTAAAGCGAGTGATATTATTCGTTCACTGTGTGTGCAGTTTCGAGATACGGCCGCTTGTTTCTGCCGTTGGTTAGGGGTGCGCTTTGACTTCACTTTTTATCGATACTAAGTTTTATCTAAGACTGCTAGTATTAGATAAAAATTATAAGTCTTTACTGTAGTTACTATTTGTGGGCTATGGTATCCTCTATATTAAAGTTGTATGGAAATAGGTTACAAAATATGTAATGATTGTATGATTACTGTGTTTGTTTTCTGTTAGTTTCCCACGTGACCTAAAAATTAAAGAAGAATGGATCAAGGCTACAGGCAGAGAAGATAATTGGTGGCCATTGGAAAAGAGCACAATATGCTCTAATCATTTATCTACTGGTGGCAAACAAACATAAGGGCCACCCGATGTAAAGTGGGGTGTAAAGCACGCGGGTGGGTGGGACGCACGAGTAACAGACACGCTTTGTAATGATATAAAAGTGTCACTCGCGTGTCGTCACCCCCGCTGCCAATCCAGCAACTCAACTTCTTGTGACCTCACTAACTCGCATGAACTCAATCATCCTCCAGGGAATTGTTATATAGTATAGTGGGGTTGGCTTTGGCTCTAAGTTGACATTGATCCACTTACACCCCACAAATATTTTATTACAAACATTACACTTCTTGATAAATCATAGATCGATATAACGTTGTCAATATCGACAAAGTCATATCGACCCGCGTGTCCCAGCAAAGACGCTTTATCAGTGTTTGTAGTAGTGCGTGCTTACTTGGGTGTTGTTTAAATAAACGTCCAATGACAGCGTCTTAACAAAAGTGTGTCGTTGTACTTGTGTGCGTAGAATGACATCTTTTATTTATTTAAGTGTGTGAGTGTTTTATGGTTGTGTGAAACTCGGCGACAACCGTCCCGGTGTAAACTCACGTAGTATGTCACATCTCCCGTTGTTTCTGTTATCTATGGGTAAGGCGCATCAAAGCAGCCCGTCTGGGGAACTACCTCAATACAACTACAACCCCTTGGAAGGTTGTTGTGTTCCTGCGTGTGAGCGATGTCACCAGTAAGCTCCTAAGGAGTTGCTGTGCTAGCAGCAGATGTAGCATCGCGCGCGTGATACTTAATGTATTGCGAGTGTTAATAGACTACGGTAACTGCTTTCCATGAGGTGGGCCATATGGTTGTATGCCTCCCGACGTAGTATAAAAAATTACTTCAATCATATTAAATAATACACACTCTATAAAAATTAACTTGAAATATAACCTTTGACGAAATAAATAACTGTACATTTATAGATTTCTAGACGTTAAAGTAAAACTGGATTAATTAATCCCAAATTCTAGACTAGAACTTGAGTTAGAGCGTTTAAACTGTGAGTAAACCGTAACCATTTCAATACAACTGGAGTTCCCTTAAAGCTTTGCCCGCAACCTGAACTGTCTTAACCTCTTCTCTTCCCAATTGAGGTCGTAATTATTCTATTCGAAAGCTTTGAAGTTATTTTTATTTATTTAATGTTCATTATCATAACAAATACACTAAAATGTATTTATGACGAGGAAATATTCTGTGTTATGTGTATATATACGAATTCGTTTTTATAATCATCGGTCTGCATATACATATTGAAACACATATTTTTTTTCCAACTGCAATTAAAATAACATATCTTAAAAAGTATTCAATAACAAGCTTGCATAAATATAGGTATCAGGCAACCGAGCTTCACTCGGCATTTCTTATATTCATGTTGTATGTATCAAAGCAGCCCGTCTGAGACTTCCCGAGACGCAACGGCCTGAATTGACCTGCCTTGATGCGGCCTGATACATACAACTCCTTGGAGTTGTTATTTGTCTGCTGTGGGTCGTATGCAGAAATCCCTCAACCTAATAATGTTTCAGCGATTCAAGCCTACTGACTGAGTCAGTAAGAGCTGCACGTTCTACTTTGCTCCGCGACCTGAAGTAGTGAGTACAGTTACTACGCAAAATCGTCTCATTGATTCTCTTCAGGTTATTTCCTATACAAAAATTACTCGGATTTTCGAAGTATCCATCTTTCCAGTCTAAGCTGAATAAAAATAACAATTGAATTCGAAAATTTTTAAAAGAAAAACCTCATAGGTATCATGTGAAAAAAAAAGCTAAATAATAAAAAACGAAAAGCAAATCTGACAGAATAGAATTTGAAAAAATACAGTTTAAAAATATGTAGAGAACTGGTTGGAATACACCCAATTAAATTTGTCACAGCTGTCTACTGAAGATGGTCATCATTACATATACTCGTATGTATCCCGATATTATATAAAAAAATGTATACACAGGCATATATACATTTTGCTTCCTTTCGGAAGGAACCTCCTAGTACTTCCAAATTCTATTAACGATGATTTCACACGTAACAACCTTTTTCTAAACGTAAACTCATAAATGGTTCTCGTGAAATATCTGAAACTGATTGACGAGTGAAACGACTGAGAGACGAGACGAGACGAATTATTACGTAATGTTTAATGTTACCATTAAACATTACGTAATAATTCGTAAAACGAATTATTACGTAATATTTAATGGTACTCCATATAAAATTGTGAGTTTACTAATATATATTAACGAGCCCCTATTTAAGCTTTACACAGAAACTGCAAATAAAGAAACTTAGAACTAAAGTATATGTATTCATCTATACATCTATACATACAGATAAATAAAATTGGAGTGTCTGTTTGTATAATTAAAATAACCGCTTTTTACTAAATGCATATGGATATATACATGGTACATATACCAAAATCATATTTTTACAATTTTTGTCTGTCTGTCTGTTTGTTCCGGCTAATCTCTGAAACGGCTGGACCAATTTTGACGGGACTTTCACTGGTAGGTAGACGACTGTTCAGAGCACAATATAGGGTACTTTTTATCCCGTAAATATTTAGGGTTCCTGCGTAAAATATGAAAAACTGTTAAAATTAGGGGGAAATATCTTCCCTCCGGGGGACTTTGTACTTTTATTTTTATTATTATTTTCACAGAATACGTATTTTTTTGTGACATAAAATAACTACGCATTTTTTTTTATATATATAATAACATAATATGTAATAATATAATAATAATCTTCTATACAGATAAATAAAATTGGAGTGTCTGTTTGTAATGTTAAAATAGCCGCTTTTTACTAAATGCATATGGATATATACACAGTACATATACCAAAATGAATATTTTTGTCTGTCTGTCCATCTGTCTGTTTGTTCCGGCTATTCTCTGAAACGGCTGGACCGATTTTGACGGGACTTTCACTGGCAGATAGCTGATGTAATAAGGAGTAACTTAGGCAACCTTTATTTTAGAATTTTTATTTATTTTTATTAATATAAATAAATAATAAAAAAAAACTATTCCGCGCGGACGACGTCGCGGGCACAACTAGTAAATATAATATATATTTCTATGTCATTTGAATATTACCGCAAGCGCTACACAAAGCGATTAAGTACCGATTACTGACTCTGTGGTGTAATAGCCTGCGCAGTCAAGGGACGTTAGTTCGCGGAAGTCTACAATTCGAATCCGAACTGTCAAAAAACAGTGTTTTGACGAGCTCGGTGGCTGAGTCGTGAAAGACGCGACTTTGATACCAACGCTCGTGGGTTCGATTCCCACACAAGACAAATATTTGTGTGCATGAACATATCTGTTTATCTCGGTCTGGGTATTTTTAACTAGTAGCGCATCAAAGCAGCCCGTCTGGAGAAATACCTCACAGAAAACCGCAGCCAATTAAAAACACCCTAGAGGGTTGTTGTATTTCTGCGTGTGAGTGAGGTCACCAGTAAGCTCCCATGGAGTTGTTTTGTTAGCATCACAGGAGTGCATCGTGCGAGTAATACCTAACGTATAGCGAGTATAAGCTACGGTAACCGCTTTACATTAGATGGGGGCCGTATGCTTGTATGCCTACCTACGTTGTATATAAAAAAAAATTAAAACATGTGTCACATTTATTCCGAGCAAATGCACGGCTCTTGTGGAATAGAGCATAGAGAATTAAAGAATTCATTGAATCTAAATGTCTTAGAGGGGTTCGTACTATTATGAATGCAAAAATGTATTTATTTGTCGGTTGGTAATTTTTTCTCCAATCAATACGGACCACCGGATGTTGTTTTTTTGTACGGAAGGCCCGACAGTGACATACGCCACGCACAGGAAAACATGCTTTCTTTGCCTTTGACCACGCGGGCGATGTCGCGGGTAAGAGCAAGTAATTTGTAAAATAGAGAAATATAGTAAAAAAGCATGTCTTAAAAATAATAGAAATAAATGAAATATTATGTTATTAGTTGAATTTTTAATTTAGTGTAAATTTATTTGTATTATTATAAATGAAGCATATTTCGTTTTTCTAAGGCAACAAACGGTAGGCTTACGTGATGAGATGAGATAACCGCGTTAAATATTTCTTTATAAAAAGTATATGAGCTATGTTTAAACGCTTGCAACTATGTCAAAATCCCTGTAAATCTTCCAAGAAATAGCTCATTCTGTAGTTTCCAAATCCTCGACGTCCAGGTACCTGAGTAAACTAACGCAAATCCTCCTGTAGAAGCGAGCTGTTAGTCGAAACCTATGGAAGAGATACGTTTCTAACTAATCCTTCTAACGTTCCTATTTGACTGTCTATTTGCCACGTCTACACGTATGTCTTACCGACTCATAGTAGTTGAATAGCTGATACTTTTATTCAAATTAGAAAGATTTTTCAAAGTCTGTATGACTTTCAAGAATCTTTCATTGTCGAGCTCGTTGGCGCAGTGGCGAAACGCACTGTTATGCTCGTAAGTTCGATTTCCATACAGGGCAAACATTTGTGTGCATGAACATGTCTGCTTGTCTTGGTCTGGGTATATTTTAGAGAGGTAGGTAGGTAACCCAAAAAAAACCGCAGTCAAATATCACCTCTGTAGAGGGTTGTGTTCCTGCGTGAGAGTGAGGTCACCAGTTAGCTCCTGTGGAATCGCTGTATTAGCAGCAGAGGTGGCATCACGGGAGTGATGCTTAATGTATTGCAAGCGTTTCTAGGCTACGTTTATATGTATCCCGACGTTGTTTATAAAAAAAAACATGTTGCACTCCGGGAGTGTCGGCAGAAGTGAAAACTTGAACATTAACGTTGTGCATTTTTGAATGTTTTGGAATAGTTATATAGGGAATAATTTCGCACGAATTGGTTTATTTATCAGTATAAAAGTACTATCATGTATGTGGTAAAATACAATATTCATTTATTGCGCTATCGTACACAAACATGACAATTTATATTACATTAAACATTTAACACTTCAGAACTATTACAATTATTTTACACTAAAAAGTTTATCTCTCAGAAAAATCAACTTTCATCCATAATTTCAACGACTCGCGATCATCATTACCAGCATCATTATCGCCAATCTCTAAAACTCAAACACACGCACATTTGCGCAAGCGCCCTGCGCCGCTAAAACCAAACAGCGATGTTGATAAACTACGTTGAACGAAACGCGTAAACGCCAACAATTTCGTGGCGCTTACAACGTTTTGGTCGCGAGAAAATTAATGCCATATGAATGATCTAACGCTTAATGTTTTAATTGTTTAATGAGAGGGAACTAATGTTTTAACGCTGCTTAAGTTCTTATTCTCACCAAAATGATAAATCCTAACCTAACCTAAATGAAATGATCCCACAATGGCGGCGCTTCCACCCCCGCCGCGCGGTAAGCCTCACAGTCCTCAACGTAACGAATTCTTTGATTCTTTAGCGATCAAGAGTTGTAATTTAGTTTTAAATATATATGATAGACATATGTATAGACACTGTATCCCCAGATTTTGTTATCATCAGTTTTCTGAATCGCCTTCCACTATGGAAGCAAATGTAAAGACGTAATCACTTCAAAAAAATCTCTACCTATTTTAATAAAAGACTGAACATTTTAGATTTTTTTTTATTCATCACTAAGGTGGCAATCAAGCATAGGGTCTCCCTGATGGTAAACAGTTACCGTAGCCTATGGGCATTTGCACACCAGGAGTGTCACTCATGCGTCGCCGAGGTTGCGAGGTTGCGTTAGGTCATTTCTATCTTGCATAAATTAGTATCTTCGGATAGGAACATTTTAGGAAGATATTACATTGTCATTTTCAGAGCAGTGATAGCCCAGTGGGTAAGGAATCGGCCTTTTGACCAACTGGTCCTCGGTTCCAACTTTGGCGGGGCATGTACCACTAAATTCATGATTTATGTAGGTACATATTTATCACTTGCTCGGCAGTGAAGTAAAACATCGTGAGGAAACTTCTAAGAGATTATATTTCGAAAGATCTGTGACATAACCTAAGATAGATCTGGTTTTCCCTCTGTGTTGTAGAGGTATGACGGCAGTCGCTCCTTGTAAAAATCAGTTTCTTCGCCAAATCCTTAGGCTTAGGTAGTGAACCCCGCCAATCCTAATGGATTAGCAAACGGGATAATGCGAAAGAAGAAGAGGTCACATTGACATTTTGAAACTATCTTGGATGTTTATAGTCCAATTACGATTGTATACAAGGATCCTTAAAAGGCGCATTCTTTTATTGCAATCGTAGGATCCTTAGTCGCGCATTTCCACCCCTGACAATCATAATTTCTTGGTATTGGTGAAATCACTCTCTTGCAGGCACATAGCAAACCACTTAGGAGTTGTTATTTATTAGCGGTTTAATAGGTACTCCTACAATGCGCACTACATTTATGTCGTTGTTATATCCTCTCTTCAATTTTGCTAAACAGCAGGGAACACCAAGCAGGTGAGGTTACCTTTGACGCCAAATATGACTATAAATTAGTTTAGTACTTACTTACACCATTTTTCTTTAGCATAAATCGACACCTTTCGTTCGGCATCTAGAACTTATTTACTAGAAGATATTTTATACGATATTTTTAATTTAACATTAACGAGAGTTTCACGAAAGAATGCAAGAGTAAATAAGAAAAAGATATACAATGCGAAAGTGGAAAGATGAAGGACGAGCAAGACCAACATTCACTTATCATGACTAAAGGTCGTGTTTTATAGACGGTGGTTTCGGAAGCTCCAGAAACGTTATTAATATAAAGCATGTGAGAGTATAAGAACCAAATCTACCAACTCTCAATTCTCTCTGGCTACCGCGTAAAGGCCATAGCGTAGATACATAGATAGAATATTCAATTCAATTAAGTGTTACAAAATTGTTTCATAATTTCTTAAAGCTTAACTCAAGTAAGCTTAGCGATTCAGTGTTTTCTATTTTAAAGTAAATCCTTTGTAACTGCAAGCCTCCCTCGAGAGGGATGAGATGATATCTTTAAAACGAGATATAATGTTGAGATTGTTTCAGGTGTAAAATAAATTGGTGCGTAAATATGTCGTAGTACTAAACGACACTGAAAGACATTTGACATAATATGTAAACATATTGTGTTTATATTAAGTTCATTTTTAAAGCTTCAAAATAAAATAAGAAATAAATATATGTTATGTGTATAATGACTTTAGTAAAAAGGATTAACATATTTAATATTTCCCACCCTTATTTCATATTTGGTTTCACAAGTAATACACAGATTCTTGATACTTTCACACCACTCGTTGAAATTAATAAGTTAATTAACGAGTTGTATTGATGCAAGCATTGGTTGCAATCAATGCATAATACTATAAATTCAATTCAGGGCGCTACCCTCAATATGCACGATAGCCTGAATATGCTAGGCATGGATATTCGTTGCGACCTAAACCAACGAAATTACATCGAGAGCCTCATTTTAACAGCTTCAAAGAAACTCGGAGTCCTGAACAGGGTGCGCCGGTTCTTCACGCCGGACCAACTTTGTCTTCTTTATAAGACTCAAGTTCGGGCCTGCGTGGAGTATTGCTCGCATCTCTGGGACAGCTCCGCACAGTATCTTCGAATCCTCGACGACGAAGAGGTCACAAAATACCTAGAACCTCTGCAACTTCGTAGGGACATAGGCTCCCTAAGTACATTTTACCGCCTGTACCATGGTGAGTGCTCTGAAGAACTATTTTCCCTTATCCCACCCTCTCCCTTCCGTCATAGAACCACACGTGCAGGCTTGCGATGTCATCATTCCACTGTTGAGGACATTTGTTCTCGTACTAAAAAGTTCGGCAACTCCTATCTCTGTCGAACTATTAAAAAGTGGAACGCCTTGCCTGCACATGTGTTTCCTCCTTCCTACAACATGGGATCCTTCAAACGAAGCGTGAAGAAGCACCTTGCGGGCCAGCATGGTAGCGTCAACTGACAGGACACCGTAGTCCTTTGTCAGTTGCCGCTGCAATTTGGGCTCCCCTTTTCGCTTACCAACAGGCGAAGAGAAGCCACTATGCTGAGCCAATATATAAAAACATCAGTTTTGTATAAAACTAGATTGGCAAACACGCATGCGGCCCGTATTAGATGGTAAGCGGTCACCGCAGCTCATTAACGCTTGCAACACCACGTGGATTTACTCGCGCGTCAATCTTGTGACCTAAGGATGTTTCATGACGTACCCATTCATTTTTCTGCCATATCTCATCCTTCAAACCGGCACGCAGCTATATAAATACAGCTGCTTGGCGGTAGAAATAGGTGAGACAGAGGTAGGTACCCATTTACGACTTTTGTACAAAGACGAACTACTTTACTATGTAGATACTATGTATGATACACATTATTTAGTCATTCATAATAGTTGCCCTTGGCAACACTTAAACACTATATTTCGAGGCCATCTAGTATCAGCTCATTACCAGTACCAGCATTTAAAAAAAGTTATGTTACATCGCATTATTAACCAGATTTATAAAATTGCTTGTCCCCTTATAGCTAACTAATTAGGGCAGTAGCTTTAAGTGCACCGTGTAATCATCGTAGTACTTTCATATTTTTAATTTGACCAATATGAAAGCTACATATTTCGACAGCTAATATATTCCAAACCAAATAAATACTTCACTAATAATACTGATGCTAAACAATAATAAACACTTGTTCAAGAGAACAGAGAGAGGTGCGAAAAATAATCATTTCCTGTTTTCAAAGCTATGAAAGGAAATAAAAGATTTCTTAAGACAATGCGCTTGTTAGTGCTGCAAACGGATAAAATACGAGAATATTGTAACGCAAGTAATAGTTTCTTAGACTTTGTGCAACTTTCCTTATTATTGCTAGGTTTAATATATTTCTCTATTGCTGGAACATTATGTCTGCTTTGCTGACCTGTAATGCCATGAACTAATAAGTAGCCTGCAATCGAAAGTCGGTAAATATCAAAAAATATATTATTTTTTTATACAACTTCGGGAGGCATAAAAAATATGCTCCACCTGATGGAAAGCGGTTACCTTAGCATACGAACGCTTACAATACATTAAGTATTACTCGCGCGATGCCACCTCTGCTGCTAACACAGCAACTCCTTAGGAGTTTACTCGTGACCTCACTGACACGTAGGAACACAACAACCCCTTAGGAGTAATTATTTGGCTGCGGTTCTCTGTAAGACTAGCTGCTTTGATGCACCCTACCTCTCATAAAAACACCCAGACCAAGACAAACGTTCAAGTTAATGCACAAATGTTTGTTATGTGTGGGAATTGAACCCACGAGCGTTGGTGTCAAAGTAATGTAACAGCGCGTTTCACCAGTCAGCATCAATATTTAATATATTAATTTAAAAGTGACAATTATGAGATTGAAATTAATACGAGTCAGTTAGCCGACGTCAGAACTAGAAGTATTTCAATAAGCTGTCTGAGGGCAGCCTCTGAATTGCTGAGTCAAATGCAGGTATGCACGGCGAGTATCGCAATCTTGCAACAAGGTGTTTCTGAACGATGCTGCATTACATATGATTTCCATATATCGTGACTCCGCGAAGTATTAGACCACTGACGAGCTCGGTGGCGCAGTGGTGAAACGCGCTGTTACGCTACTTTGATACCAATGCTCGTGGGTTCGATTCCCATACAGTACAAACATTTCTCTGAATGTACATGTCTGTTTGTCTTGGTCTGTATTTTCTATGTATAATAAGTATGTATTTATAAAAAAAAATATGTACATATGTTTATCAGTTGCCTAGTACCTATAACACAAGCTTCGCTTACTTTGGGGCTAGATAGCGCTGTGTAATTTGTCCGACAATATTATTATATTATATTATTAATATTACTGTAAGTTGTCTGTAAAACGTTTGCGTTGACATTGCTTTTTTATTAGACTTATTTAGAGTTGCTTTGAGCAGTCAGAACCCGTTATATACGTTTTCCCATACATTTCGCGGTCGTATACGACCACCCGGGTTTCGAAGGGTTAAAGTACGCTTTAATTTTATAAATCTATTTTTGTGGCTTTATTCATTCAATTGGGTTTTGGTGACTAAAGCTTTAGTATGAGACTACATAAATGTCAAGGTTGATAGAGATTAGTAGAATCAAAAAATAACGTTAGTTCTATATATATTCGTTTTAACACTTCTATATTTTCTACACAAAAAAACATTGCCTTGTAATGGCCTTACTTTACTCGGCACTAAGATGAAAAAAAATGTATGTAACAAGTGCGGTACAGAAATTTAGGTCATTGAAGGCTTCTAAAAAGTATCTCGTTTATAATTATGTGTACACTAATTTATCTTTTTTTTAATTCAATTTAATCGTTTATTTGCATTAAATATGGGTAGTGTGCAGTCGTTACTGAAAGTTTAGGTATAACATATTTTGCTGTTTCAGTGTGAAAAAATTACAAGTGTTGTGATTTTCGTTTATTATTTTTTCAGTAACATTTCAAAAAGGCTAGTAATTCGTGAAAACTTAATTATATCAACGATCAATTTATACATATTTGTGAATAAATTGATTGTATAAACTGATTCAACGTAATCATTACATTTGTCCAAAATGTATGTATAACTTCACGCCAAATCCCTTGCGGGGTAGGCAGAGAGAAGCAAGCGCCACAGGACTCAAACCTTAAATATCTCTGTCGCTTATTTAATATTCGTTGCTTTTCTCATGTACGCTCAGTTTATAAGGCTCCTGACATCAACTTCTGATAGAACACGATCAATTTGGTCATGGTTAGTAAGTCTTGGCCTTCCTCGGCTCCTACATTCTTCGACTACTTTAGCGTTGTAAATCTGTTTCATTATTATTTCTTACTGCATTCTTTCCACATGTCCGAACCATGTCACTTATTCTAAAAGGCATTATTTATATATGTGGGATCGGTAATAAATTATAAAGCTTTGTAGCCATATATAACACGTTTTTTTTTAAGTGTCAGTCTTTGTTGATATATGCACAATTTATATTTATGCCGATGATGATTGATGCTTGGGAACAAACATTAAAAAGTAAATAGTGAAAGGCAGACAAATCGTCAATTTTGGATCATTTTGGCTAACTCAAATACTAATAGTCGACGGTGGAATTTTCACATGTTAGCCTGTACTGAGTCATATATTTTCGTAAACTGCGCAGAAACAAACAAAACATTTTTAATTTACAGATGTAAGATAAAAAAAGCATACGTATAGAGAGATCGTAAAAAAATACTACTGCTTGTAAAAACCCCTTCATGAATTATTACTCAAAGAAACCTCATCCTGAAATCTCTAAGGTTTTCTGACGACAGGAAGTTCATTCCATCATAATTGAGAGCTCTTATAAAACGGGAGGAATACAAGCATACGGCCCACCTAATGTAGAGCGGTCCACGTAGCCTACAAACGCTTGTAATACATTAAGCATCACTTGCGCGATGCCACCTCTGCTGATAACACAACTCCTTAGGAGCTTACTGGCGTATTCACTCACATGCTGGAACACAACCCTCTAGGGAGTTGTTATTTGACTGCGATTTTCTGTGAGGTGGAGGTACTTCCCCAAATGGGCTGCTTTATTGCGCCATACTTCTCTTAAAAACCGACCGAGACAAAAATGCACAGAAATGTTTGTCCGGTGTGGGAATCGAACTCTCGAGCATTGGTGTCAAAGTAGCGTAACGACACGTTTCGCCTCTATGCTACCAAGCTCGATAAAGAAACCCTCTATGGAACCATTAAGGTAGTGATTATTTCGATTGCGCATTTCCAGCAAGTAGTCAGCAAGCGATGCGAAATGAAAAGAGAAACATAGCCTTTACTTAAGGTAGCAACGCGTGTAACCTTAACGGTAATAAGTTACCGAGCTGAAAGCCGACTTCAGCCGAAATATAAATTTCAGAATATACCGAAGAAAACTTTTTCTTTTCACTTTCAGTGTCTCTGCTGACCAAACTTCAATTCGAAGCATGGACGAAAATAATATAAAGAAGATACAAAATTACATCAAAATTACACAGAATTTTTGAAGTCAAAATTAATCTCACCTGCAAGTGGTGTACACTGTCTTATGATGAACACATGGGGCATAGAGAGTATATTTACGAGTTTAGTAGTTCGACTGGCAAAAGTACCTATACTCCATAAAAGACCGCAGCTAATTATCGACTTCTTGGTTGTATTGCTGCGAGTTGAGGTTTCAAGTAAACCCCTCAGGAATTACATTAGCTACATAAGTAGCAGGGGTTGCATTTTTCTGACACCTGACGTGTTAATGTTATATGGCGAATTCGAAGCTAAAACTACGAGGAGCTCGGTGGCACAGTGATTAATAACGCTATGTTGGTTAACACCAATACACGTGGTCTCTATTGCTACACAGGACAAACATTTGTGTGCATGAACATATCTGTTTGTCTGCGTCCGGGTATTTTTAAGAGAGGTAAGGCGCATCGAAGCAGCCCGCTTTGGGGAAGTACCTCAACCTCACAGAAAACCGCAGCCAAATAATAACTCCCGGAGGATTGCTGTGTTCCTGCGTGTGAGTGACGTTACCACTTCCTAAGAAGTTGCTGTGTTAGCACCAGAGGAAGCATCGTACGAGTGATACTTAATTTATTACAATGCTCAAAGGCTAGGGTGATCGCATTGCATCAAGTAGGCTATATGCCTGAACGCCTCCTGACACTGTATAAAAAGAAATATTTAATGTATGTCTAGAAACTTACTGCTGTCAATAAAGGCACTGAGGATTTTGACATTCCTTTATACTGTTTTGCCAAAGTACAAATAATTTTCTTTGCATTTCGTTGACACTCTTTGACAGCTCGTCAATAGTTTTACCCAAACATTTGGTCCAATACGGCTAACAAATATTGTTTATAGGGAAATTGCGCCTTGTTTAAGACTCTTTTATTATATTGTGTGCGATATTACATATATATATATATATTATATATTAATATTATAGATGTGAATGTCCGTTTGTTTGTTACGCTTTCAAGCGAAAACAACTCAACCGATCATCATGAAACTTCGTACACATATTCTTGGAGATATCAGAAGTAACATAGGATACTTTTTATTAAAAAAAATGCGAGTGAAGCCGCGGGTAAAAGCTAGTAATATAATAAAAAAAGTACTACATATAATTATTAATATATTATATGCGATATGTTATATTAGGTATATAAGTATATATAATATACTATATACGCAATCACAATACGATCTTCTTCTTCTTTTTAGCATTATCTAAGAAGATACTGATTTTTACAAAGAGTGACTGCCGTCCCTCTGGGTTGTGGAATTCAATCCGACGTCAGAGGGAAAAACCAGACCTTTCTTAGGCAAGGTGCACATCTTTCGAAATATAATTTTTGAAAAGTGCGGATAACGCTTGCGATATATTAAGTATCACTCGCGCGATGCCTCCTCTGGTGCTAACACAGCAACTTCTTAGGAAGTGGTAACGTCACTCACACGGAGGAACCCAGCAACTCCTTGGGAGCTTACTGGTGACCTCACTCACACGCAGGAACACAACAATCCTCTAGGGAGTTGTTATTTGGCCGCGGTTTTCTGTGAGGTGGAGGTACTTCCCTAGACGGGCTGCTTTGATACGCCCTACCTCTCTTAAAACATCCAGACCAAGACAAACAGACATGTTCATGCACACAAATGTTTGCCTTATGTGAGATTCAAACCCACGAACGTTGGTGGCAAAGTCGCGTCATTCACGACTGAGCCTCTCACTCGTCGCCTATACCTATAGGTTACATATCTTTCGAAGTATAATTTCTTCACGTCATTTTCCTTCACCCCCCGAACAAATGTTAATTACAGATATGGGCATAAATCCGAGGACGAGAATTTAAAGGTACATACCCAAATCTGTATTCAATCTAGAGACCAGTCGATTAACAGGCTCGTTTTCTATCTACTATGCAATTAAGCATTGACATCCATGTTTAATTGCATTATTATAGAAAGGTAACATAAAGATTACAATTTGTTTTTTTATATCCAAGTGCAGGTTTTGAAGAGCTCGGTGGCTCAGTCGTGAATGACGCGACTTTGACACCAATGTTCGTGGGTTCGATTCCCACACAAGGCAAACATTTGTGTGCATGAACATGTCTGTTTGTCTTGGTCTGGATGTTTTAAGAGAGGTAGGGCGCATCACAGCAGCCCGTCTGGGGAAGTATCTCCACCTCACAGAAAACCGCAGCCGAATAACAACTCCCTAGATGGTTGTTGTGTTGTGTGCATGAACATGTCTGTTTGTCTTGATCTAGATGTTTTAAGAGAGGTAGGGCGTATCAAAGCAGCCCGTCTAAGGAAGTACCTCCACCTCACAGAAAACTCCCAAGGAGTTGCTGTGTAAGCAGTAGAGGACGAATCGCACGAGCGATAATTAATATATCGCAAGCATTAATATGCTACGGTACCCGCTTTACATCAGATGGGCCGTATGCTTGTATGCGTCCCGACGTAGTGCCTCGTCTTCTAAATTATACCATGCTGCAAAATAAACGTTTAAAGTATCTTTCACAGTACTGTCTCGTAACTTGTTTGTTTTTATACAAGGTACACAAGCACACAGTCCACCTGTGTGTAAAGTGGTTATCGTAGTTTGTGAAGGCTGGCAATATAAGAAGTCACTCACGCGTTGCTTCTAATACAGCAACGGCTCAGACTCTTACTGGTGACCTAACTCACTCGCACTCACACTGTTGTGTTAACAGCGCTCCAGGTAGCTAATATTTTACTGCGATTTACTGTAAGGTCCTAAACCTACTCTCTCGCACCTCAGTCAAATAATAATTAACTGGACCGCTGATTAGTAGTCCCTTAGTCGGGCTGTTTTGATCTGCCCTCTCTGTTAGTACCTTACCTTCGTTCTTGATGGATTGTTATTTTGGAACAATACTGAGGAAGTCAATAAATCAACTAATTTATTATATTCATGAACAATTTCACAAATGTCTTGTGTTGAAAAAATTCCGCAATATGCGCTGACTCCATATGTAATTCGTACATTTCTTGTATTTTTTTTTTACTTCCACCATATTTTTTTTATTAAAGCCATCCAAGGGTTATTACATTATTATTTATCTCGCAAAGACATTAGATATCGATACAGCAGAGATACATGGTCACTATGGAAGGATCTTTATTCATATTATTATGCTACATTTGACATCGTAATGCGTGAAAATGTTGCCAGCGCAGCGCAGCTTACAGAGACACGACGTTATTTTGCTCGTAAACATTTGAAAGAACTAACGGCACGCTCCGGCTTCGCCCAATAGTTATAAAGGAAGATAAATTAGTATTTTACAAATAAAACATATCAACAATCCCTAAACTATTTAGTCCGTTTTGGATTAGCATGATGACATGACTGTCATCATCTTTTGAGTCTATCCGTGTTTTGATTAACTAATTTTCACAAAAAAACAGTTATTGTGACTTAACTATAATTGTGGGATATACAGCTTCGCAGATATTTTGTGAGCAGTAACATATTAGTATATCTCAATTTTTTTTAACATAATATGTAGTCTATATTCCTTGCTGATAACGTAGATTTTTACACATGAAATAATTTTTAAAATCGATTAGGTATTTTTGGAGTTTATCCATTACAAAAAAAAAAAAAAAAAAACACACTTTTCTGTTTATAATATTAGTTTAATTTTACAAGGATCGTTAATTGAAGTTTACGAATTGGATTAAAAGTTGTCCAATCTGCTACAACGTTAGAACTACCTATATACTTATTTATAGTTCGTATTTTTACTTATAAATAATCATATATAATTGTCTCAAATTATTTTGTAACTGGTCAGTGTCTCATAGCCTATATACTTATGCACCTAATATAATAGCCTGTAGTACCTTTTCAATACATAAGTCTCTATGGTGTTCTCTGTTCTGTATCATTCACAATCTTACAAATTAAAATTCAGTCCCCACGTACAAAATTCCTATTTCATATTTTCGTCAAAAATTTTGTCATTTACGTCGGTTGTTAGCAAAAAAGATAGAAGACAAAAATTCGCAGATTAATTTCACCACAAAGGCACTCCCTTGAATATCAAAGAGTAAAAATATGTTGTCTCAATAACATATTTTCACCGTCATTCGATGCGGATATTGTATTTGGGAGTTAGCATATTATGAGAACAGGTTAAAAATATAAGCTTTGTGCAAACTTAAAGATCAAATGTGAGTTGGACTCATCGAGGGCTCTGTAAAACTTTTGTAGTATTCATTCTTCTCCAGAGTCTCCGGTGTGTATTCGTCAGTCGGAGTGGTAACCTATGAAGACTCGCAGGACTGTCAACTTTGACTTACCTTCGTTGGCTGTCCTGAGAGGAGACGTTATAACTTTGGAAAGGATTTATAAGGGCGGAAGTGTTAAAGGGCTTAACGAACGCGAGTAACTTCGTCCAAAGCGCTTCTCGACACCCCTGAGTCACTTGTGCTTGTGTTGCCCCTGGCCGACTTTTACTGATATTTTGGAGATCCATCGCCTGCCGTATGCAGTCAGATAATGACAGGCTTTGATACTTCTTCTGTGATATCCAGATCTAATTACAATAGACCAGTAGTTATCGAAACATTCGCAATAGTTCCAATACCTACTGACACTTTATCATGAGTATATTGTTCCATATCCCTTGGAGTATATCAAACACTACGCTACATCAATACCCTTGAAGAGCATCTACGTATCGGATCCATATTCTCGCGCATTGTATCTAATGTGCGATTAATACACGTGATTCAAAGGGCACATAATAATACCAGATGGACAGCTTGTGGCGTGCTATTGTTCATACCTTTAACCATGAGCATCTAGGTACCAGCTAGGTCCTGGTGGTTTCGATTGCATCGAATACATTTTCATTCATAATATTGTTATTTTTAATCGCATCTATTAGCCATCCCTAATAACTTGTCATTGTTTCTCACGAAATAAACTGTTTACCTCCCTTCATCGCTCCGCCCGAAGCGTATAGATTGCGTAACTTGTTAAACTTGTGGCGCAGGCGTCGAAAGCACTCTACGCGCCTTTCATCGAAAAAGTTTCGCGCGACGCTTTACGCGAAATATTATTTTATTTGCAAGATCACCCACTAGATGAAGCAATGATCTCAAGAGGTTTGCAGGGGATCGATGAATGATGATCGTAGTAGTAAATCGAAACGAATGGCTCTCTAAATGAACTCTAGAGGGGAGACCTACGTTCAACAGTGGACGAATATGGGCTGAAATGATGAGATTTGGACATAGTAGGTAAGTCTTGGTCTTCCTCGGCTCCTACGTACTACTACTTTCGCTTTGTATATCTGTTTCGTAATTCTTTCTTTCTGTATTCTTTCTTATTATTGTATTTTGTTTCTAACATTGTCATTGCAAATTCGGTCTATAAGCGGTACGCCATAAATTTTTTGCAACGCCCGCATTTCGACTGCGTATATCTTACTTTCATGCTTTATCTGCCATATCCAACTCATGCTTCCATAAGTAAGCTCTGGGGCCAGCACTGCGTTGTGTATAATGATTTGTGCTTTTTGGCTCAAATCGTTATACACAACGCAATGCAACGCTTTAATGCCAAGAAGTTTTACCAAAGCTCCATTCACACTATTCCCAGCACCCACTCGTTTTTCCACATCCGTCTATCAACATACCTTACAAGGTACACCTGAAAGGTATTTTGGTATGTTTGTTGAAATTTTTTTCCCATAAAATACTACCTAAACTAGCATAAAGATGTGCCTTAATACAAAACTGAATGACTATAAAATAATTAGTACTAATAGTTTAGGTAGTGTTTGCGGGAAAATAATTTCAACAAAAATTCCTGAAATATCCCATAGATCTTTAAGGTTGTCGCAGATATAGTAATGGTACTGATTTATGTTTTGGTGCTCGTATATTTTGATTTTGATTCATATCAAAAAGGGGAGCCATCGCATTACTACGTAAATACTCACCACAAACTACCACGATTCTCCATTGTGTTGCTTATGAAGTAGATACACGTCATCGAAACTGGCGTACGAGGCAAGACATATGTATATTCCAAGTGTATTCCCATTCGGTTGCCTCGGGAATACACGAATGCCTAATTAATCTAACCAAGTTGTATGAACAGTTGGGCAAACACAGATAAATCGTCTGCTATGAGTTTGTGCGGTGGTTTATTTAATAAACGCTAGTAGGTGCTTGTTTGTTATTCAATCTTGGGAACAATCATTTGTAAAAATATTAGTTTTCCATACCAAAGTATTATGACAGCTTCATAAGAGCATTTGAAGACTCTCTGATGCCATGTTCGTACTGTCATTGATTACAATCTTGGCGTTTATGTTATACGTTCCTAAATACCTATCCTAAATAAGCACCCTCCAAAAATCTGGTACCTACTCTGCCAAGATATACTAAAATAATATTTTTATCGGAATTAGACTGATAAAGTTGTTACTTGGCTGCGGTTTTCTGTAAGGTGGAGGGGAAATATCCCCAGATGGGCTGCTTTGATGCTTCTTTCCTCTCTATGATGTTATGAATCTTCATATAAAAGCATTTTAACAGTAACCATTCGTTGTTTACCTACTTGTTGTTTACTCCGTTGTTTACGTTAAAACACCTGTCGTATATTGATACTAATCCGTCTGTCATCTAAGTAGAATAATACAATCTGTAGAAAGGTGGGTAATTATGATACGTTTTTATCATTGATTACCTACCTGATATGTTACTTAATATTTTAATTTTTTAATAGTTTAAAGCTAGTTTAAACTATTAAAAAATTAAAAACTGAAAGGCTCTCACGATGATCATCGTCCTTTAGACTGATGTTTTATGTTACTTAATTTCGTTTTCTTTCATTGTTTCTTTATTTTATCACCTCCTTACATATATATTTATATTTATGTTCTATTTTATCTAGCTACTTTCAATTTTATTATTTATTTTGACATTTATTACTTTTACACTTGTTTATTATTATAATGATCTATTTCGTTTATATTGTACTACTGCGCCACTCGCCTTCTAATTAGACACTCAAAGGTTGACTGGAAGAGATTCCTTATAGGAATAAGTCCGCCTTTGTACATTTTTTAACGTGTTACATTTTAATTTACATTTTTCATTATTATTTTATGTACAATAAAGATAATAGCTATAATAATAAGCTAATATCTCAATAATGCTTGTCATTAGAACCCTAAGCACCTCAATGCAGTGCTTATCTATTACAGTTGTGTTATGAAATAGAAATTAATTTCTTCTGTCCTCACATAATAGTTTACATTAAAAAACACACACATTTATGGAATCAAGTGAAGTCAATATTAATCTACACTCAGGTTTTTATGCTGGAAGTATTAAAAGTAACCCTGGTATTAGGTGTTTTCAATTACGTAACAATAATAATATTTAATAAAGGCATGCTCCGTTAGTTCGGACACGTAGAAAGAATACAGCAGTAAACAATGAAAAAGTTTCTTTTTTTTCTTTTCTTTCTTTTGCCAGTTGCAGTTGCGATTTGGGCTTCTCTTTCACTTACCATCAGACAAAGAGGGGCCACTATGCTGAACTAATATTTAAAAAAAAAGTAGATATACACGGCGAAAGTTGAAGGCCGGCGCTAAGGAGCCAACACAAGGTCATGTTTTATCAGAAAGTGAAATTAGAAGCACTATGAATTAAGCGCGCATGAAATAAGATATGAATGTCAAAGAAGCGAGTGAGGTGTGTACCTAAGCATCGAGTCATGTGGCGCTCGATTCTCTCTGCCTACCTCGCAAGGTACTTGCATGAGGGTGTACATAGATACTACTAGCTGCACCGCGCAACTTCGTCCGCGTGTATTTCGGAATCCCGCTTTTTCTACTTTCTACCTTTGTCCTCGTCTTCTAAGGGTCGTATCTTGATGTTGAATAGCCTTCCCTTCCTCAAGAATTGGGTCATCAAATTGCAAAGAGAATTTTTCAAATCCGACTGATAGTTCTAGAGATTAAAACGTTTAAATAAACTTTTCTAAAAAATTGACGAGCTCGCTGGCTCTGACGCGAATGACGCGACTTTGACACCAGCGCTCGTTGGTTTGATTCCCACACAAGACCAACATTTGTGTGCATGAACATGTCTGTTTGTCTTGGTTTGGTTGTTTAAAGAGAGGTAGGGCGCATCAAAGCAGCCCGTCTTGGGAAGTACCTCCACCTCACAGAAAACCGCAGCCAAATAACAACTCCCTAGAGGGTTGTGTGTTCCTGTGTGTGAGTGAGGTCGCCAGTATGCTCCTAAGTAGTTGCTGTGTAAGCAGCAGAGGAGGCATCGCGCGAGTGATACTTAATATGATATAAGTGTTAATAGGCTACGGTAACTGCTTTACATCAGGTGGGCCGTGTGCTTGAATGCCTTCTGACGTTGTGTAAAAAAAACTTTTCAGCTTTATATATTAGTATAGATGACTTCATTGGGTATAGCATCATTACAAATAAACCCACTGTATATCAAATTGTCTTACTTAAATATTTACTTTGAGGGTCAACGCCATGTCTAATCATTGTGTCCGCGTTAAATCTCGTTTGCGCTTCATCTTCAAATAGGATTACAATGTTATTAGGAGGTGCTTAATGAGAAATCGATTTTATACCCGGAGTTCCGAGATACTTGATTTTCGTAAAGTCCTTTGGAGTAGATTCTGCGAATGAGGTGATTACTGTTTGAATTTTGTTGACGACTTTTTAAACACGGCTGAGCTGTAATAATTTTAAAAGGATTATCTAAAATAATCTAAATAAATGCTTATTTCTATACTTTATTAAAATGTTCTTTCAATAACTTGAACACAACTTGAACTGATCTCGGGTTGCAAATTAAACCACTCTGTACTAGGTAGAAATATATTACACTGGTAAGTGACAACTCTATCTTAACTCTACTCTACTCTTTTTTTTTTTTTTGTTTTGACCTGACTATGTAGTTAGCCCCGAGTGGGCTGTCACTACGTCACCGGACTAGAGAGGCGGGCGTGAGGCGCCACAGCCTAGAAAACAAAGTTAAACGACAGCCTAAGGGCCCCCGAGAGGGGTCGGACCTCGGCTCAGGACGTCGTTGGAGAATCAAATCGAACACGCGGGTTCGTGCCTGAAGGGCCTGTCGGAGAGAGGCGCCCAGGTACCTGGGCTACCGGTACTCTACTCTATAATTATATGGAAGGTATGTAATATTAATAAAATATTGCCACTAGCGACATCTAGTAGCTTCGATATTAATTAATTGGACATAACTATTCAGAAATATGTTGTTTGAAGGACCGATTATAAAACAATAAAAATAAAAGTCATTATCTGCTATTGGGCCCTCACGGGCAATTTGACACGTCTTACATTTATTTTAAATATTATTGCATCTTAGTCAATTCTTTTATGTTACTATTTTTCTTTTTTTAATCTGCTAGCAATGCCGAAAGAAACTAGCCAATACAATTCAATTAGATATTACAATGAATTCATGTCAGCATACTGTTACATTAATGATGTCAAATGTTTTAATTAAAGATTTTTAAGAAAAGGTTGTCTGTCTGTCAGTTACATTCTATAATAAGCTTTTGTAAAAACAAAGTGTATATTTGATGTGCTTTTTGAATAACATTGTCAGGAAAGGACAACGCTGTTTCAGGCAATTTATTGTAGAATCCCATACAATTTACAAGAAAAAATTCAAAGAGCAAGCCGATGTAGCGGCATACACAACTTATTGCTACTTCTATGTTTTTCGCTAAAGATTGAAAACGACTTCATTTTTTTATGGATATACATTATGTTTTCATAAATATATTAAGAAGTAACAATAATGATATTTATTTCTTTGAACAGTTCCGTGAGCGAACTCTTCTTTGGACAGTTTCCAATGTGGTAGATAACATCATGATATTATTGAACAGGGGATCTACCACGGCAAGACAGACGATTCAGTATAGTTACTCTGGCGTAAACCAATAAACCGATTGACTTCCCATGAAGGCTCTCTCTCTAAAACGTAGTGTTTTAGCGTCTATATTGCACGGCGATTTGAGCCTACTGACCAATGGGAGGATATTTTCACCAATCAGCCAATAAGTAACGCGATGTTGATCAGTGAAGAAGCCAATAAGCGTTATGCTTTCTATTTACCCCCGACCCAAAGCGAATAATATCGCTTTCATTGACTCTCCATAGTTTACGAGTATATCATGATACAGACGATTCTCAATTGAAATTAAATCCTGAAATTAATACAATAGAATTAAATTGGTTTGACTTTGGTGATGCATTACCTAATTTCGATTTTATTAATGAGATTCATTGAGCAAATTGCAGTATTGATAACGAAATGTTACACATTTTTTTTTAATACCACTAAGGTGGCAAACAAGCATATGACCTGCATGATCTATATACCTAAAACAAACAAACATGAGATACATTTTAAGGTATGCATCCATAAATGATCACAAATCACCAATTAAAAATTTCTTGACTCGAAGTTTGAACGAATTTAAAGAGAACTTACCTCTAGAGGAAGTGTATTCCAAATATTAACTGACTTTGCAGAAAAAGACTGTATGTTCTGAATTGGAATATCGAGAATAAGTGTACCACAGAAACGCAAGCGAGCGTTCACATCACGAAAATGAATTGTCTCTTTTAGGTAGGAAGACGCAGATGGATTAATAAAGTAATATTAAAAATAACATTATAAAGTAACCTGAAAATTTCCACCTTCCTACGACCTCTAATCGTTGGCCAATTGAGACATTTGCGGCATTCCGAGACGTGATCGAATTTGCGCAGTCCAAAGATGAAGTTTAAATCAAATTTTTAGTCTAAACGGAAGTCGGTTTTGTAATTTTTTCAACTTATCCAATAATTCTTCGGAAGGGTACAGATACACGACATCACTTTAATCAAGCAAGGGAAGGAGAAGGGAACTAGCCAACAACTTCTTGGTTTCCAACGGCAGAAGAAATTGCAGTCGTCGGAGTGTACGGAGAGATGCGAAAATCCTATAAAATTATGTACAGCGAAAAGAGAATGGGTGACAACACGCCACCTTGTGGGACGCCGGCACTCAGATCACACCAGTCAGGTCGGTCTCCTGTTTTTACTAATCGCCTACGACTCACAACGTAGGAATGAAACCATGCTGATTCTGTAGACTATATATTCAGAGACTGTAGGACTCCTAACAAAATATCGAAGTCAATAGTACTAAAAGCGCTAGTGGAATCTAGTAGTAGAGTTACTTTTTTATTGTCAATGTTGAGCCGGATATTGTCAGTAATTTTGAAAACGGGCGATGTTGTGCTATGAACACTGCATAAACCAGACTGATGCTGACTGAGAATGTTATATTCACAGAGAAAGCATGTAAGGTATTGATGGACATGGTGTTTAAGAATCTTGGAGAACAGGGAGACTGGATATCGGACAAAAAAGGGTGACGGGGTCCGGAATAACTTTCTTTGGAAGAGGAATCACCTGGCCATGTATCCAGGCAGATGGAAACACATTTGTAGTAAGCGAACAATTCAAAATATGAACAAGAAGAGGAGCTAGTATTACAACATTAAATTAATCATGAAAAGACAAATTGTGTCCTCTCCACAGCTCTGGATTAAATACTGTGAATAATCTTCATCATCTCATTCCCTTTATCAATCTTAGGTCAAGTCGTATTCTCTCGGCAAAAGTAGGCAAGAATTGATTAGTTTGGCCAAAGTAGTCTGCTTAATGCCAGAATTAAGTGATACTAGTGAGGAACTAAAATGTTTATTAAGGTCGTCATACACACTTTGTTGCACAAAGTGTGTATGGAGCCGTCGGCTATTACTGCAACCCTATTTTTATTAATACCCCATTTTATATTGTAATTTGATAATAAACACGAAAAAAATATGTAAAACGAAGTTTTTAACAAATAAAACACGTCAAATAAGTTTCTATGTAACAGCATTTAAATCCAGACTAATTATAATATATAATTTGGAAACGGCCCTGACGATTTGAATTAAATTTTATATATGGAATTTTGTTTTCCTTTGTATTTTGTATTATTTTTTTTCTCAATAAGGTTTTCCTTTTATCTTTATTACAATTACATTAAATTAGTATTTATGGCTGTTGTTAATCTCTGTATAATCTGAAGAAATAACTTGGCCTGTCAAGAGCCGAGTTCAAGTTTGCAAAGTATGTAAAGCCTCATAAGTTGTATAAGAAAACATAAAAATTGTAAGTCGTAATTTTACGGAAGCTTCACATGAGGATGTGTATTTACTTTCCGGAACGTTGGCTGTTTAAGATCATTTTATTGTTATTCGTATATTATCAAGACTAGAAACAGTTTTGCGTGTATACTTAGTGAACTTTCCGTCGTTTTTAGAGGTTTGCTATTATGATGCCTATAGCTTGCTTGTACAATCGCACTTCACGCTATAGGCAGAAAGTTCACCTTCATAATGGAATTGCGTATCATTTCTCAAGAGGTACACGATACGATGCTTCAATAAGGGCGCATGTTTACAGATAAAAGATAAAATTTCTTTATTTGCCATTAGGCCCTCGCGGGTATTTAGACATGTTTTACATTTTTTTTAATATAGTCTTATTGTATCTTATTCAATTCGCTTATTATACTTTTTTCTTTTTTAATCTGCTAGCATTTCGGAAATGACCATTGGCGAACAAGAAATACCGAAAGAAACTTACCTATATTGGTATCTTTCAAAATTGACAATTAGATATTACAATAAATTCACATTAGTATATTGGTACAATAATGATATCATTTGTAAATTAATTAAAGATTATTAAGGATAGATCGTCTGTGCTGAATTATTTCCAGACATCTTTGCCAGTTACATATTCATCAATTCTATAATAATATTTATATAGAGTATTTCTAATGTGTTTTTGTGCCGCCTCTCCTTTCCTGACAATGTATTCAACATTGTCAGGAGGGGAGGAGAGGTAAATTGTAATTTAGAGTCTACTGTAATTCCAACAAACACAGTATTATTAACGAATTCTAATTTTTATTCCCAAAGAGAACTTCTGTATTGGCAGAAATCACATTCGGAAGACTAAATTTGATGCATTTGGTTTTAGCAGAGTCGACAACTCCAAAGCCATAAAAAGCTAAATTCTAGCGTTATAATAATGTTAGTAATAGTAATAAATCTAAATACTAAAATTAAATAAAAAATAAATGTCTTTTACCTTCAAAGCAGGAGTGTGCTATTTACAGAGAACATGTAATTAAAAAAATACGAGTATATGTATGAAGATAAATCTTGTTGTATTTTAAACACTTTAGTGATGTCTTACACATCCCGAAAATATCTAATGGTAATAAAGCATTCTTATAGTTAATAACAATTTAAAATGTCGACACAGAATAAATTGAAATAAAGAGAGAAATACGTAGCCAAAATACAGATTTGCTTTATTGCGTGGTTTGAAAGTCCCTAAAAATAAGAAGTTGAAAAATTAATTAAAGCTCGACAGTGATAAGTTTGGCTGAGCAAATTATTTCGGGAGACAAATCACTCAAAAAATTAAACCAGACTTGTCAGCCGACGCCTGAAAAAGAGGGCGGACAATCCGCTGTGTTTTATTGTTACGAAACGGGCATTTCTTCCTTACTCAATTATTGTGAAATATGTTTACAAATTTAAATTAATAATAAATAATTGCTTCTATGTGTGATGTAAATATTTAATAAATAAATAAGCCTGGGTAGACATTCAAAGCAGCCTGTCAGCGATGGCATTGATCTACTAATAGTAGAGAATGGGATTCGGCCGGCATGTTTCTCAATAGTTCTTGCGAATTAGCAATTAGTGGGGGACGCATACAAAGTATGTAGTATAAATCAGATTTCTGTAATTATTGAAAACATGGCTCACAAGAACCAAATTAAGTCAGCTTGTTTTCTGAGAATATTGCAAAAGTTAGTCTTTATAAAATAGGGATTTAGATAGATAGGGTTTCAAGACAGAATTCTCAAAGCAGTCCTTTCCAAGAACACTCTTAAAACCCTGAAGTGCCTCACCATTATCTTAAAAGCCAAAGCCTGCATTGCCTGCACGGGGTGTACATTTCCCTTTGTCAAATTAACCTCTTTTTTGAAGAGATGTAGGGCACAGCTTTTGCCTTCGACTTCGTCCGTACGTTATGCATACTATGTACTACGTACAGTGACACCCGGCGCGTTGCAATGGATATCCCAACTGAAATATCTAAAATCTAAGATCAGGTATTTGTGGCAGCAGTTCAGGTTCTAACAGCAAATTCTTTGTATTCTAATCTAGGCTCTGTGATAAATAACCACGTAAAAGGCCATATTATTAATTATTGTATGCCATATGCAACATATGGCCAAATAATTGATAAAATTATGAATGTACACAGGTGGATAAAGATACAGGTGGATGACCAAACTACTATTGTTCTGTTAATAGGAAATAGTATAGGAATTAAAAAAAAATGATGTAACCAGTGGTTTGGATAAACTGTACCATTAAAAATTAAATAGAATATTGTTATATTCACTAGCTTATACCAGTTGTCAGTCACCAAAATTGAATACTAATATATACAATATTAACAACTTATGTCACTTGACATGTTGTCATAATGTAATTTTTTTAATTTTAGACACTAATAATTTTATTAGTGATTTTTATTTGACGAAAGATATATTATATCTTTCAAATAAATCTAGAATTAAGATAGCCACTTTAGTGGCCTGTAACGTCAATAGTCTTAACAGTTTACATTATAAACAATTTAAACTACTCAGAGAGACAAAAGGAAAGCAAACTTTTAATCTTGTACACCAAAATATTGAAAGTTTTCCTGGTTATGATAATGTATTATAAAGGTTTTTGGAAAAATACAACATTAATATTTTATGTTTGACAGAGCATTGGTTAAAAAAAAGTAAAATGTTATTTAGCATTAATAATTATAAAATAGTCAGTTGCTTTTATAGGGAGTCTTCAATAAGAAGTGGGTCAATGATGGTGTTAAAAAATTACCAAAAAGCCGAAGTGTATAACGTAAATATCACTGTGTGTTTATGTAAATTAGTTTTTAAATAACAATGCTAGATGGCGTGGTACACTGTTTGTCATAAGTGTACTCGCGTTGTTAAGATTATTTAGGGTTCCTTGGATCGTTCTTATAAACCGCTGTGGAAAAAATCGAAGAGTTTTATTTCTGGTATCCTAGTACACTATCAAAGGCATCCAGACACTAGAGGTCGTACACAAAGAACGGTTAGATATGTTAGGCTCTCTACTGAGTGCACTATCGAGGTGTCATGTGTTGAATTAGAGAATTATGTAATTATTTGTGTAAAGACCTCCTTGTGGATAGATTATATTATTACTACTTATATAGATTATTTGCAATTTGAGCAAGTAATGGAGGATATATTTTAAGAAAAGTTTTCAAAAGCTCAAAAGACATAATCGTCTGTGGTGATTTTAATATTGATAATATTAGTAGAAACACAAACAAGTTTTTAAATTTATTTAAATCCTATGATCTACAAAATCTACTTTTGGAGCCAACGCGTATAACGGCCACATCATAGATAGATAATGTTTTCTGTTATTGTGACTATGTAAATAAAACAATATTTGGCAACTTGCCCTCAGATCATTCAGGTCATTTGCTAGTTTATCAAAGTTCAAATAATACAGGTTTAAAAGTAATCTCTTGTACAGACCAATGACCAGAAACAAACTTATTAGATATAATAATGTATTGGAGTACATGTTGTAATTGTTGGATTACACTGTAGACGATCCTGATGTTCTTTATTCCAATCTGCTTCATGCTATATTCGGTGAATATACGTAAAAAATTGGCATTACAAATAAATTTGGGAATAATGATTGGACAACTACATGTATTCTGCTAAGTAGAAATATAATGTTTGATTTGTATGCAGAAAAGTATTACAATTTTGACCCAGTTTTTGTCAATTATGTCAAGAACTATTCTAAAATATTTAAAAATGTTTACAAAGAAGCAAAATCTATGTAATTTAAGAACAAAATTATGCAATCATCAAATATAATTAAGGCTGTATGTTTGCTATGCTGTATTATTAGTAAAAAAACAGGTAAATATAAGTCACGGGATATTGAGGTGCTCTATAAAATATGACAATCAAAGTATTATAGATGCTAAACAAGTAGCAGATCTATTTCAAAACTACTTTATCTATATCCCTTACCTTACCACTAACTACCTTAATTCTGATGGTGCTGCTGAGTTATTAAAAGGAAACGTACAACCTAGTGTGGATCATTTTCAGTTTACACACATTGAACCACAATTCAGAGGATCAGTGAGGAATGTCTATTAAACTATTTTATTGTATTATTGAGGCATTAGCTCCACACTTGTCACATATTTTTCATGTGTGTGTAGATATGACTTGATGAAATTTAGTAATCTTGTTCAAGTGGGGAAAAGAGCAAGCTGGGGAATTACAGACCCATATCTATACTGCCAGTTTTGAGTAACGACTTTCAACAATGCCTGATGGCCGGCCATCAAACTATGACTGGCTGAGGAAAATTGTCCTCTGGGCTTCAGGAGAGTAATGGACAGCTATCTCAGCGATAGGACGGCCAGAGTGAGGTACGCCGGAGGGAAAACCTTGTGGTCGACTACCAAAGGGTGCGTCCAAGGGTCCATATTATAGGAGAACCGATTTTGTGGAAACTCCTATTGGACCCTCGACCTTGCGGGGGTGCACTGTCAGGCCTTCGCCGATGACGTCGTGCTGATATTCGACGGCAACACTGTGCTAGACAGACAGGCTAATGCCGCTCTCGAGCATGTGAGAGCGTCGGGTGTCAAAACCCGTTTGAAGTTTGTGCCGTAAAAGACCAGCGCTATGCTGATCACGCTTCAATCACGCACGATCAATAACTTCGGTATGACACACCGCGGGCGGTGTGTCATACCGAAGTTATTGATCGTGGGCGGGATAGGCATTGGCATGTCTCGGCAGATCAAAACTGCTGGGGTTGACGAATGACGCGGGTCAGACGTTCAACGCGCACGTGACTATTGTCTGTAAAAGGGCAATAGCCATATTTTGCCTTGCGCGTACGGCCCGCGTCAGTTGGGGACTCAAACCTGAAGTAGTGAAGATCATATATTCAGCCGTAGTGGAACCTACGATATTGTACGCTGTCTCCGCATGGGCTCCAGCAGTCAATAAGCTGGGCATCCAGAAACAGCTCAACAGCGTACAGCGGGGCTTCGCGCAGAAGATCTGCAGAGTCTCCCTGAACTGCGCACTGCTGCCGGCTGGGGTGCTGCCTCTTGACCTCAGAGTGCGCGAGGTCGCCTCTTTATACGAGGCCAAGAGGGGGCTACCCTATCCGCTGCTCGGGGACAGGAAGATCGAGCGGATGACCTCGAAGATCGAGGCCCCGCATCCCTCGGAGCTAGATAGCTTGGAGTTCGGCAACCTGGTGGACGAGGAACAATGCAGGGCACACTCCAACTTTGCCCTGCGAATGTTTACGGACGACAGCAAGATTGAGGGCTGTTGCCGCTGTGTCCATATGGAACAGCGACGCGAAAACCAAGGCCATCAAGCTTGCTTTGTCGTCCTACTGTACCGTATACCAGGCGGAACTCCTGGCTATCTGCACGACGACCAAGTACGCTTTGAGCTGCGATGGAACCAGCATTGGCATCTTCAGCGACTCAATGGCGGCGCTCCAAGCGGTGGCGAACGTCCGAATCCCCCTATCCCCTGGCGGTGCGCTCTTACATGGGGCGCTCTTAAACAGGGCAAAAGCCAGGGTAAGAGCGTCTCATTATTTTGTATTAAGGCATACGCGGGGTTGGAGGGGAACGAACGTGCTGATGAACTCACCGACAGCACCGCAACGGGGTCGTGGAGGAGGCCAGATTACGACCGCTGCCCTGTCTCATTCGTCAGGGGTACGATCCGCAAGGGGACCATTGACGAATGGGACAGGAGATTCAATTCGGGAACAACAGCTTCGACAACGAAGTTGCTCTTCCCGAGTGCGGCGGCGGCGTACGGCAACGTGGGCAAAATGGTGCCGTCGAACATCAGTACGAAGGTCTTCTCGGGGCATGGTGGGTTCTCTGCGTACTTGCATAGATTCAAGTGCGCGGATGACCCATCGTGATTCTGCGAGCTCGGCGTGGACCAGACAGTGCAGCACCTATTATTTCGGTGTCCCGCATTCTCCAAACAGAGGTTTGACTTGGAGCAGGAGTTGAGAGTGCGGGTCACCGAAAACACAGTCTCCGAAATAGTGGTGGGGAAAAGCAGAACAAAATTTTTAAAATACTGCGTCAGTCTAGCCGTGGCTGTCATAGAACGTAACAAGCAGAGCAGCTCCACCTAGGACTAATGCTGTATACCTCGGCTATACCCTGTATAGCCAATGGGATCGTGGTGGCTAGGTGGAGCTGTGAAGTTCGCTGTCACCCGTGTCTGGACTGACGCATTATGGGGAGGGAAATTTGGAAACAGCTGTAGTTTCACCGGCGTTCTAAAATGGGCAAAATCGAAAGACGATGAATTGAATGAAGGAATTACGGAATGAAAGAGAGTATAATGTATGATTGTGATTAGTTGTATAATATTAATGAAGCCTAACAAGATCCTTGCCCACGGCAGGGGTGCAAGAAAAAAAAAGCCCTTCGGTTGAAGCGAGGCCCGTACCCCTGCAGTAGGATGAGTAAGGATTGATGTGGTGTGGTGGTGGGAAAGATGTCTGGAAAAAAATCAGCACAGACGACCAATCCTCAATAATCTTTCATTCTACAATTTGATATCGTTATTGTACCAATATGCTAATGTGAATTTATTGTAATATCTAATTGTCAATTTTAAAAGAGACCTATATTGGCAAGTTTCTTTCGGTATTTCTTCTTCGCCAATGGTCATTTCCGAAATGATAGCAGATTAATAAAGAAAAAAGTAAAATAAGAGAATTAAATAAGATACAATAAGACTATATTTCAAAAAACGTCAGAAGTGTCTAAGTGCCCGCGAGGGCCTAATGGCCAATAAAGTTTTTTTTTTATCTTATCTCTTATCTTATGTAATGCACAATTCGGAGAATAAGTTTTTATAAGCATACTTTTTTAAACATCGCCTTTATGAAATTGAAGCTAAATAAAACGAACCGTATAAATAAATTTTGTAATTCTATCTTCAATTATTTAGGCTAGGCTATAATTGTAGATATCGTTTCATCGTCAATTTTATACCCTCGGGGGATGAATTTTTAGAAACGTTGAAACAGGTGTTTCGTTATCTTTCTTTACCATCCGAAGTAGATTAATAAACCTAACCATCAGCCAACAAATGAACCTAATATAAACGAACTTCTCATCTAAATGGCTATACCAGTTAGAAAACAAAAATTTATAACCTATACTTAGTGTGCGTTTGTATGGAGTCTTTTTTTCTTCTTGATTCTTTTATTTGTTTTTATTGTGTTCACGAATGTATGTTGTCAACAATACATTAGATTCTGTACATTTACCATGTAACTTCCATTCGTTTTCAGTTTTTCTTGTGTAGTAGACTATATATCACGAGAATGAAGGAATAATATATATTTCTGCGTAATAATGATGGCGAACCAATAGTCCGCATAAACTCTGAAGCTGACATCACTGCACTTAAAGGACAGAAGTGAATAGTTCATAAGATATTTATCCGTAGACTACCACTTTCAGTTAAAACTAGGACTGTCTTATTACATTTCTTCGGTTATTGTTTAATTAATATGTGATAACTATGTTTTTCACAAACATGAACATCTACACTACATAGTGTTTGTATCTATATGCATTTTAAAATTTGTACATAAGTAACTGGTATGTTAAATTGCTCTATGCCCAATTGTACTACCTAACTGTATTTTACATTGAGACATGTTGTACAGGAGTGTGCACCGTGATGAGCGGTAGTGTCCTTATTCCCATCAGGTATCTACGGAAGACCAGCGTCGTACCGTCTCACGAGGACGTGGCGACATATGCTGAGCGGATGCCTATTCGGTGTCATAGTTTTAAGAGCTAGTCTGTTTCCTTCTTTTTTTCGATCTGTAACTATTTATGTCACCGAATAAATAATTTTCTTTCTTTCTTTTTTTTCTCTTTCCACCACCAAAATACAACAGAGCGTACTTTACACAACACAACACTAGTACACATACAGCAAACAAAAATTAAATTTATGTTGGAATATGTAATAAAAGCGCACAACCTAAACATTGCGAACATTATATAAAACCAAAGATTTGTGATAAAGCCACAAGATCACAAAGTTAACAAAACAAATTTAAATTATAAAATTGACACCTAACAATAATATTAGTTCCGATGACATTGATTCGTACTCTCCTGCTGCCTCGTCCATTTGCGACGTTGAACATGCTAGAAATCAAGTGCAATATAACAGTAAATTTCTAATACTACGAGTATCTAAAAATATAAGAAGTGTCCATCGTAATATAACCCAACTGGAAATTTATTACTACATAATATTATCGGATTTATATTATTTAAATTACACTCAATAAATAAAGGAAAATGATCAGACCAGAGAACATCATATTTAATGTAAATATCACTAATAGACCGCTGTGCGGCTCTCGTGACCACACAGTGGTCGAGCCATCTCCTAGACCCATGAGCGTCACTTATATACGTATAACTATTAGAATATATACCTAATCTAACAGTATCCGCGCAGATCCAGTCTTGCTCACTACAAAAATCAGACAGTTCTTTATAGAATAGTTCTGTGGGATGGGCATTGTAGTCACCTAATATATAAACCGACTCCGTATTGTCATTACTAATAATAGCACTCACCAGGCTGATACAGTCTGTGAATTCCACTAAGTTATCCAGCTTATCGGTAGGCATATAAATACTGAACACTAACAGCGACCTCTCACCCAATGCGATTTTTATTGCACTCACTCGCGGGTTTCCACAGTGCACTACCGAAACATTCTGAAACACTCGTTTATTCCATAGCAACGCAACTCCACCATATGGTCGGCACCGCAGGATACCCGCCGCCGTGTCGACCGCCGACGTCCCAGTGTACTCGAAACTGTCATCAATAGTGTTGTAAAACTAGTTAAAATCCTGCTGATTCAGTTAATTTGGTCAACGAATACTTTGTCAATGTGGGGAGGAAGATTGCAGAAGAAATTCCTAATAATGTTAACTATTCTCAACAGCAGAAAAACACTACGTTAAATTCATTTGTTCTCACTAACACATATATAAATGAAGTTTACAGTACTATTATGGAACTCAAAGATAGCCCAGCCACAGGTTTCGATCAAATACCTACGAAAATATTAAAAATGGCTGCACATATTCTTGAGCTTTGAGGAAGGAATATTTCGACAGCTCTTATCAGACCTGTCCATAAGAACGGGGACAGAGCCAGTATCAACAACTACAGACCAATATGAATGCTACCAACACCATCAAAAATATTAGAACATCTCTTAAATAAAAGAATTATAAATTATTTAGATAAATATGACATAATTTCAGATAAACAATATGGTTTTACTCGCGGAAAATCAACAGAACACGCTGTAAAAGACTCAACTACATATATAGTAAATAAATTAGAATAAAAACACAAATGCATAGCAGTTTTTTTGGACCTAGCCAAAGCTTTTGATACTGTCTCTGTTCCCCTTCTCCTAAATCGCCTCTATGGTATAGATATTAGACGAACTCATCTGAAACTACTTGATAGTTACCCGAAAAATCGCACGCAACAAGTTCAAATAGGAAATGAGTTCAGCAACCCTGAAACAATCTCATATGGCGTACCGCAAGGTAGTGTTCTTGGGCCTACCCTCTTTTTGATATATATGAACAATATATGTAATATAAAACTCGAAAAGGGCAGGCTCCTACCTTTTGCGAATGATACGGCGCTAATATTTCACGGTGAGTCATGGGATGAAGCAAAAACTACAGCAGAAAACGACTTAGTCGAATAATGAATGGGTTACAACACAGCTTACTATTTCTTAATAATAATAAAACCAAATACATTACCTTCACAAAATAAGACCGTCTTCAACCAAAGGATTCAATATTAAAGCACATACCTGTTCTCGTGCAAACTCGGTGTCTTGCTCGTGCATTACTTTTGAACGTGTTAAGGAAATAAAATATCTTGGAGTCTATATTGATGCAATACTTTCCTGGAAAAAACACACAGAAGTACTCACCTCAAGAATCAGAAAGCTTGCTTATATATTTAAACGCCTCAGAAGCGCCGTTGACCCCAAACTATTAAAAGCAATCTACCTTGCCCTATGCCAATCAGTCATCACGTATTGTATAATAATCTGGGGAGGCACGTTCAAGAATGTTATTCTAAAAGTAGAAAGAGCTCAAAGAGCTCAAAGTTTTATTAAAATTGATGCTACTCGTACACAAATCATTTAGGTACCCAACACAAAAACTGTATTACGACATTAAAGTACTTACAGTCTGTCAGTTATTCATCTTGTGATCTATACTACACTGTCACATAAAAACTCCATATAACCCCAACAATCTCCCTAATCAAAGAAGAACTGATATAGTTTACAGAAAGCTAGTGCCGTCGTCTCCTTTTGCAAAAAGACATTATGTGTACTTGGAACCAACATTATATAACAGAATAAATCTGAGGTTTAACGTATATCGGAACCTCTATATAAATGTAAACAGAAAGTCACTACTTACTTACTACGAGTACTTAAAACATATGAAGAAACTGAAGCCCTATTAACTACAATACAATAAATAAATAAAAAATAAACACACGATATACATCTATCTACATCCGCGCATCAACATAATTGTTTGTAGATACTCATATTTACACCCTCTACACACATATAACACATAACCAACTCGTATACATATGTAATTATATTCATATACACATACATCTACAATATACAACTTCTCACACACAACACATTTTATTTAACTGATCGAAAACGCATAGTTGCATTACATACTGCTGTTATTTTATATTAAGTTAGTACTTTGGTCTGAATATTATAACCGAAGACTAAAACATTTGTGTTCGATAAAGTCATGGAATTAACAAGTACTACGTGTGCTTATTAATTCCATGAATAAAGTAAACAAATAAAAATAAACATTAAAATTAGGAAGTATAACGTAGCACCGGGTGTGGGGCCGGAATGCTATAACACAGGGTAACCTAGTACAGATTCCGCCCTCACGGTGGTAATAAAATTGTAAACTACCCACAGTTTGTATCCATAATCCAGCTAACGTTGTCATTGTGAAGAATAAATAATAAATAAAATAAATAAATAAATATTGCCGGACAAATTACACAGCGCCACCTAGCCCCAAAGTAAGCGAAGCTTGTGTTATGGGTACTAGACAACTGATAAACATACGTAAATACTTTTTTTTTTTGTAAATACATACTTATTATACATAGAAAATACCCAGACCAATACAAACAGACATGTTCATGCACACAAATGTTTGTACTGTGTGGGAATCGAACCCACGAGCGTTGATGTCAAAGTAGCGTAACAGCGCGTTTCACCACTGAGCCACCGAGCCCGTCAAAATTGTGGTTATTAAAGAAATAAACGATTTATTTATTTAATAACCACGTTCTCAGGAATTTTATCGTGTTTTCATTAAAAGAGTTTAATAATTTGTATATTCTATAATTTAATATCAATTACTTTTCACTTTGATCTCCCTAAAAAAAATCTTGTCCTGGGTGGTGAGTATTTGGACCCTAACTACTGAAAAACCTACTACTTCCCGTAAAATTGCCATAATAGCCCAACCCTCCGTATATTGCATTAGGTTTCCTTTGCAAAAAAAAAGAAATGCACCCTCGTTACGTTCGTACGTATACGTACGTTTCACGCGGGAGGTCGCATTATTAACCTACTTTAATCACTTTGGTAATCTGGAGTGATATCCCTGTAGACGAAGAACCGGCCTATTGATCAACTGGTACCCGGTTAGAATCCTGACGTACCCACTAAATTCGTGTTTTCGCATTTATGTACATATTTGTCATTGTCACTTGCTCGGCGGTGAAGGAAAACATCGGGATAACGGTAGTAAGAAGACCTAAAGAGCGACCAATGAAGGCATAATACCTGAACAAGAGTTTTTAAGAAGCTATTTGCCTTAAATGTGAAATACCAATAAAGCATTGTGTCCGATATGTAAAATTGACTAAGAAGCTGTTTCCATTTATTAAGTTTTCAATTTGAGGAAAGTTACTGTTTGTACAACAAAATTAATAACAACAAACTTATAGGATCACTTTGTTGTCCGTCTGTAAGTCTTTTTCTCAGGAAGTTTTTCTCAGGAGCTGTCAAGCTGAAATTAATATCCAATACTCAGGTTTGTAATCCCTTCGAGCAGTAAAAATCAAACTTCTAAGTCAATGCAATCAAAAGATACGGGTGTTTATGCCTCGTTTATCACTCGCAAGGGAATCAAAACCTATAGGGTGCTTCCCGTTGACCTAAAATGAAATTTGATAAGAAGCAATGTCATGTAGCACAGGTAAAGGAAAAAATCGTAAAACTGTAGTTCCATCACAAAAAAAAACTTTATTTGCGACAATAATTTGCGAAGATATTTTATTACGGAATCCTCAGAGCGCGAGTGGGAATCGCACTTGACGGTTTTTTTTATATGACTTTAAATTTGCTTCCAAAGTGTGAGGCAATTCAGAAAAGTGATGATGACAAAATCTGAGAATACTGTGTGCGTGGGTGTGGTGGTGCGTGTGCGTGGGTGTGATGGATAGGTGAACAAGTTTGCAAGCATTTTTCTGCTGAATCGTTAAAGCTGTTTTTTACAGTAGGTGTATTTTAACGTAACTTAGCTCGGTCTAAATGTTCAACTTAGTTAGATCCCTAGTTTTATTATTTTAATGTGTATTTTTTCACACTATGACACATAAGTGGTAAACAAGCGTACTGCATGCGTAAGCAGTTACCTTGCGTAGCTTATGGATACGGAACCTTAGTATTAGAACCAAAATCTTTGGTACATGTATATTGAAAAGAACTGAGCGCATTATCCAACGAGTACAAAATGCATGTGCTCGCTTTTGCTATTCTATTCCCCCACGAACACATGTAACCACCATTTCTTATCAAGGACAATAGACTGAAAATGACCAGTCGTATGCGTTTCCACCTTGCCTGCCTTCTCTTTGATTTTATAAAAGCAAAATATCCAGACTATTTGTATGAAAAATTGATATGGGCACGGGATAAAACAGCTATCATACCAAAGCATCTTCCTATCTTCTGTTAACGCTCCGACACAGACTTGTGACTTTTCGAGGTAGTTTTAGGTATGCTGCAACGCGCTGTTAGAATGATTTGCCTCCTCCATTGCGTGCTCTGCAAAGTAAAAACACATTTCGCTCATTTATTAAACCAGGAAAAAAACAGTGACATATATATTTTTTTTATTCTTTAATATATTTATCAAGTAAAAAATGTATACATATACAAATGAATCAACAATTTATTACTCTAGGTATCTAATCGAAATTCCCAAAAATACAATGTTTATACTATGTGGAAGCAGATGAAACTAGATTTTTTAAATTAAATATATCTACTTACCACTATTATACGCACTACATATTGAGGGGGTGGTCGTTCCATCACGTTATGTTCCGTCCGTAGTAGCCAAATAAAGTTCCCAACATCAAAATTTGTCGCGTTTGGTATTATAACCAGTGTTTATTTATGATTATATTGCAGAATTCAATAGTAAAAGTACGTGTAATATATAGTTGCAGTATATTACTATAAATACGAACTGTAAGATGCTCAAATATCGTAACGACAATGACGCACTTAGTCAGTCATACAAATTATCTCTCTGGTTATTTTAGCTCTGTGGCTAATAGTGTCGCCCGACAAACTGTACTACTTGCTTATACAATATTTATACTTAATATACGTATACAAAATTTTTTTTTTTTTTTGTCTCTTTGTTCTTATCGTATTGTATTTAAAAACGTATTGTAAAATAGTGTCCTTTTTAGGGTTCCGTACCCAAAGGGTAAAACGGAACCCTATTACTGAGGCTCCGCTGTCCGTCCGTCCGTCCGTCCGTCTGTCACCAGGCTGTATCTCATGAACCGTGATAGTTAGACAGTTGAAATTTTCACAGATGATGTATTTCTGTTGCCGCTATAACAACAAATACTAAAAAATAGAATAAAATAAATATTTAAGGGGGCTCCCATACAACAAACGTGATTTTTTTGCTGTTTTTATAGATAATGGTACGGAACCCTTCGTGCGCGAGTCCGACTCGCACTTGGCCGATTTTTAGGGTTCCGTACCCAAAGGGTAAAACGGAACCCTATTACGGAGGCTCCGCTGTCCGTCCGTCCGTCCGTCCGTCTGTCACCAGGCTGTATCTCATGAAACGTGATAGTTACACAGTTGAAATTTTCACAGATGATGTATTTCTGTTGCCGCTATAATAACAAATACTAAAAAGTGGAATAAAATAAATATTTAAGGGGGCTCCCACACAACAAACGTGATTTTTTTGCTCATTTTTGCTCGATATTGATAACGGCAACAGGTAGACGCTTGAAACATTCACAGAATATTTAGTTATATATTCACTTTAAGAACAAATAATTAAAATAAAACAAATATTTAAGGGGGGCACCCATACAACAAACGTGATTTTTTTGCTGTTTTTATAGATAATGGTACGGAACCCTTCGTGCGCGAGTCCGACTCGCACTTGGCCGATTTTTTAGGGTTCCGTACCTAAAGGGTAAAACGGAACCCTATTACTGAGGCTCCGCTGTCCGTCCGTCCGTCCGTCTGTCACCAGGCTGTATCTCACGAACCGTGATAGTTAGACAGTTGAAATTTTCACAGATGATGTATTTCTGTTGCCGCTATAACAAACGTGATTTCTTTGCTCGTTTTTGATAACGGCAACAGGTAGACGCTTGAAATATTCACAGAATATTTAGTTATATATTAACTTTAAGAATAAGTAATTAAATTAAAATGAAACAAATATTTAAGGGGGGCTCCCATAAACGTGATTTTTTTGCCGTTTTTATAGATAATGGAACTGAATGAAAAAAATGGAGTACGGAACCCTTCGTGCGCGAGTCCGACTCGCACATGGCTGATTTTTTCTTCTGTGATATCTGTGCTGTCACTCTTGGCCACACTGAAAGCCAGGGCTGGGATCATTGAGATCCTGGCATTAGACCCTGAGTGTAAGCCAAGTTCTGACTTCACTATACCTATTCACTAGACTACACTAATGTAATTATTATGTTAAAAATGTTTTTTTTTTTTTCTTTTTATTTTGTTTTCTTGTTTTAGTGCATGTTTTCTGTGAAATGTGTGAAGTTGGAATAAAATATTTTCTGTTTCTATTTTCTAAATTAATTTAAAAAAGAGTACTTCATTTAAGAGTTACGGTTTCATAACATCAGTTATTCATTACAAATTAATATATTATTTTTTGTAATAAAATAACATGGGTGTTTTATAACCTGGTAAATCTCAAGTCACGTAAGAAACGAAAACATTTTCTCTTAGATCAAAAATTGGTATTACATTTCTCTGTCTTTTACAGTTCCATAATTTCCACACTATATTGAATCTCTGCGTAGATGACATAATATAAGATTACTAATTATTCGATAATCATTGCATGCCTATTGTAACACATGATTGACCTATGTAAAGTGTAGGCAATCCTATGGACTCGACTCTGAAGGTCTTAAGGTACTTAAGTCGCTGGCTTAGTATTCTTACTTCAAAGGACACAATAAGCCGTTATCAGTACCAGCTATTATCAATATATGGCAAATGTTACGTCAGGTAAGTGGCCTTCAGTAGTCACGCCAGTTCACCACAAAGCGGCATGTGTATAGGAAGGTATTAAGTGTGGTCACCAGATTGGTAATCGAAGTTGCCACGCTGCCAGAAGGTGTGCCAATAATGAAACTTATTCTCTTTGTTTAACAAGTATCTATACATAGGTGCTGTGATAACGGCTTTACATTAAGCTGACAATGCTATAGTTATATATAAAAAGTACGAGTATGATTCAAGCTGTATCTAGCTCAGTAAATCACTTCGAGTTAAGTTGTTTTGGGATTAGCAGAGAATACGCAATATAACACGGCATACCATGCAATGTGGCATGACAGAGTAAATGCCAACTCTCCAAAGGTGCTGAATTAAAAATATATATTCCAGTTGTTGAAGGCCGTCATCTGCTAACTTTAAAATAGATTAAATTGTTCATAATCTAAGATTACAGATAGATATCAGCATAATATTGTATTGTTGTGCTATTAAAAAGTTATGCTCGATAAAGCAATAAGTATTAATGTAACATTTAATTATTCATAAGAAGAATTTATATTACAAAATGTGTTCAAAATTGTCTGGTTATTAAAACACACTTTGTTCATGTGAAGGTTAATGGAAGTTGAAAGAAACTGTTACGTACATAAAAATGTTTTGTGTCATCCCAACATTTAAATTAACGACAAAAACTTCCGACCCGCCCGAACTTTGCCAATATGGCCGACACAATATGGCGAACAATTTTAATAATTCGCGAATGACGCTTAGGACGAGCACGTCTGCAATTTTTTTCATAGCTTTGATGGTTCGCGCTTTGAAGTTTGGTGACTCGCTTTGTGTAACAATATATTTTTCTTTGAGCGAAGGGTGTTTCACACTAGTTAAATATTAGGGTCTATGTTCATTGCATATTTTCTAAGTAGGTATAACGTGAATAATATAAACTATACACGTGACATATGCTATACATTATATGATAATTCACCCATGTATTTGTATCGATACAAACACGTGGATGACCTCCTAACTTTGACTTCACAAATTATGTAAATGCGTTTGATTGGTCATCAGTATGAAATATATTATGAGCTTGCTGGTGACAACAACCCTCTAGGGAATTGTTATTTGGCTGCGGTTTTCTGTAAGGTGGAGGTACTTCCCCAGACGGGCTGCTTTGAGGCACCCTACCTCTCTTAAAACATCCAAACCAAGACAAAAAAGTTCATGCAGATAAATGTTTGCCTTGTGTGAGAATCGAACCCACGAGCGTTGGTGTCAAAGTCGCGTCATTCTCGACTGAGCCACCGAGCTCGCCAAAAAAAAAGAAAAACAAGCAACTTGCCCTCGATCATATTGCAATTGCGTGGCTGAATATAGTCTTAACTGGATAATTATCGATTTCCGCTATAATATATTTCATACTGATGAGCAATCAAACGCACCTACATAATTTGTCAAGTCAAAGTTAGAAGGTCATCCACGTGTTTGTATCGACACAAATGCGTGACTGAATTTTTATTTAACAATAAATTAAATAATTTAAAAATCAATTTCGATATTTCGTAAATGTAATGTAATTGACAGAATTGTCTTTTTTATTTTCTTCCCATTGAATCTTTGCGAAAAATATATAGAAGTCAATAAAAACAACATTGTTTGGCGTGTAAACCATCGTTTATGCCGCATAGTGACTTGTACAGGCAACAAAAGCCCGTAAATTTTGTCTGTACATTTAATATAAAGTGTTGAACAATACTAAAATATGCATTTTTGGTGTTAACTATTATTTCTGAAGGGTTATTAATGAAAATTTCAAGAGTAATTCCAATTGAATTAATATTACATTAATCCTACAAAAATTGTAATATGTACTCGTATTGAGATACATATTGTATTTACATAGTCCGGCCATACGGTCTGTTACAAATGAATATGCATTTATTTTTTTATGAAGTAATGTAATCTTAATAAAACTTATATGTATACGTGGAACACTCAGAAAGTTTTGTGAATATAAAAAAAGTGTTCTATTTTTACTCAATATTTTTAAAGTACTCTCCACCAGCCTCTATACAAAGTTTCACACGTCTGGACCAGTTTTGGAAACACTTTTTCCAGTCCGCCGCAGACACCTCATTTACAGCCTGCTCGAACGCTGACAGCGCATCTTCTGGCAAAGAAAATTGTGTCCGTTGGAGCTGATTTTTTATTTTCGGGAATTAAAAAGAAGTCACACGGTTCTAGGTCAGAGCTGTAAGGAGGGAGACTCAGGAGATCCAGGACTTTGACCGGCGTGCTGTCCAGGAAGTCCCTCGTTTCGAGCCCGGTGTGCGCGGGCGCGTCGTGGTGGAGTAGTAGCCCGTGGAGCCCTGATCCAAACCGTCGACTGGCGCGTCTTTTCTGGATCGTATCGATAAATCTAGAACTTATCACCTGTAATGATGTCGTAAATACGCCGAAACGAGTCTGCTTCAAATTTGTTTATCACGACACCATTCCACCCGGGCTTGCTTCTGAGCAACGGTGAGGTTGTGCGGCACCCAGCGTGAAACTGTCCTCCTCACGTGAAGATGCTAGTGTAGAATCTCGTGAAGGCTTCGTGATCTAATCGCAGTATGTGCTGAATCTCCTGATACGTAACTCGCCTATTGTCGTGAATTAAATTTTTCACTTGCACAGCATGTTTGCTTCTGTAACAGCGGTCAAACGGGCGACCACTTCTTTCTTCATCCCCCAAAGTTAGTCGACCATGCTTGAATTCGTTATACAAACGATACACGGTTACCTTGGAAGGGCCGTCATTAATGAATGCCATTTGAAGTCTGTCGTACGATTCGTCCGGTTTCAGGTGACACTTGAAATCTTAAAAAATCATAGCGCAAAAATGATCCCGGCGCAGATCTATTTTTCAATGAGACACGATAATTTAAATTAGCTCGCAAAAATGTGGAGAGAAATTTTGAAATTGGAATGTACCTATTTTTACTTACCTATATAAATCATATTTTCATAATAGATTAAAACTGGCCAGTCTCTCATACACTAAAACTTCTTTTCGCGATACTTTCTGAGTGGCCTGGTATATGGAAATCTCAGCAAGAAAATTAAAAATGATTCTATTCGAAATCGCCGCCGGGCCGGCCGTGGGTTTAATACAGGCCTCTAATATGTCTGGCCACGAAACTATAGATTTACGCACTGTTTTTATGGGAAATTGAGACACTTTTCTTTAGCATTCTTTTACATTAATCAGTAGTAGGGGTTTTCTTTTAAGCGTAAAAATATCTTGGCTAGACGAGGGCCATTCTTTAGGTCTTATAAAGTCAGGTGCAGAGTCCTGCTGGAAAGTTCACGGTACATTTTTAAAAAGTGTATTGTTGAGAGGTTTCACAACACGATCCAGTAAGTCTCTTGATACACTTTGGCTTCAGCCTTGACTTTTACACAAAAATGAAGCAATGTGACTCCTTGAAAAGACACCCCTCCACCAAACCCATTACAGACGCAGTATGATGAGCACGTTGTACCTTTCCGAACAATCGCATTATTTACAACTGTGTTTTTTTTATAGTACGTCGGGAGGCATACAAGCATACGGACCACCTGATGTAAAGCGGATACCATAGCCTATTAACGCTTGCGATATATTAAGTATCACTCGCGCGATGCCTCCTCTGCTGCTTACATAGCAACTCCTTGGGAGCTTACTGGCGTCCCCACTCACACGCAGGAACACCAGAACCCTCTAAGGAGGTGTTATTTGGCTGCGGTTTTCTGTGAGGTGGAAGTACTTCCCCAGACCTTTGATGCGCCCTACCTCTCTTAAAACACGAATGTTTCCTTGTGTGGGAATCGAACCAACGAGCGTTGGTGTCAAAGTCGCGTCATTTATTACTGAGCCACCGAGCTCGTCAATAGTACGTGTGTACGTACAATCTTGAAAAATATTTCATCAATAAAGAAATTGTTACTGTGCCTTTCACTTGAGTATTGGAACATTGGGAAGGCGTTATGATCGATCCTGTATTGTCAACTGTAGGAATTGATTTAGGACATATCCTGTATATAGACGATAAGCGCCGAGCTTTAGGTCTTGTTTTATTATACACGACAGAGTCCTAGCGGGAACCTTCATTTCTCGCGATAAGATTTATTGTTTCCCGTTAGGGTTACGGCGAATTCTGGCTTTAATAACATTAAGTTGTAACCTAAGTTGAATTGTAGTTACCTAACAGCAAGCCGACCGCGTGCTCCCCTTATCCCGATCTTTTATGGTCTTCAGACACACAGAACAGAGGAAGTGTTGGTATATCAGCCTAATCTAGATATGGTTCATCATCATTAGCCTGTATCTACCCATTGTTGGATATAAGCCGTCCCCAATGCCTTCCACCATCATCCGATTGCCGCATCCAGCCGTTTATATATGTCTAGATATGATTATTTTATGTTTAATACATGAAATAACCATATCTAGATAAGGCTGACCTATAAATAGAACTACCTATTAACTGTGTTATATCGTAATTATGTTATGTAATACTTACCTACTGAAGCTGCATCGACAAAAACATTTCGTTACTCATTTGTTTTTCTATAAAAACAGCTAGGCAATTCATCTTCTACCTCATTTAATCACCAAGCCAGGTTCGGTATTAATAAAAAAAATCATTTACATATTCCTCGTATCGAGACGGAATCTCTTTTTCATGCCCCTATTTGGCTCGACTGCGATCGTAAAACGCCCAATGACTGTACTTTATACAAATAAGCTTCTACGGTTACATGTGTGAGTGATGTCAATACAAATATAAGTGTAGTTACTGGAAGGCTTACATTAGGATGTAGAATTTTTGGAAATACTATATCATTATTAATAACTAACGCTGACTGGTATATTGCTACATGTATGTTTGAATTGTTTTAAGAATACGACTTATCTATTTCACAAAATGTATTGGACATTTATGAGAGAGAGTAACCTATTAAAGACTAAGTACTAGATATAAATAAAAAACTATAAGCAGGGTGATGTTAGACTAAATTTCTCTGTATTCTACATCTTAATATGAACCGGTGGTAATATCCCAGCGATAAACTGGTAGACAATGCTTTAACTTAACGTATACATATAACAATGGGTAAAGTATACATTGCCCTTTTATAGCAATAGATAACTTGAATTAACATTAAACCTTCATGCTGTGAGACTTTCGAGTGAGTTTTTTTTTCACATGATACCTATGAGGTTTTTACTTTAAAACATGTGCAACATTTGATTTTCGAATTTCAATTTTTTTTATTCGGCTTAGCCGGAAAAGATCGATACATCAAAAATCCGAGTATTTATTGCTATGTTTGGTGAGGAGAATGCTAATGAACGCACCGTACATTTTTGGTTTAAACGCTTTCATAATGGAAACTTCGACTTGAAGAACGAACCATATGGAAGACCGCCCACGCAGGTGAATAACGAGTTTTATTTTGTCTGTAAAAATCGTCAATTTCATACTTTAACCCCTAATTGTCATTATTTATTTAAGACCATTGGATCACTACTGCGATTATGTGTTGGTTCCAACGTAACACGCCTATACAATAGATTTACATGTAACAACTTTTCATTCATAAATCTACATTAATATCGGTGAAATCTGTGTGTCTCAAAGCCTCCATGCAAAATGCGTCGAGGTACACAGATGTCCCTAATTAGGCACATATCGTGTAGGTGTCAAGTCGACTCACTGCGATTATACTACTTAATCGACTCATGCGCACTTGAATGCATTCGTAGTCTAGGAGATAAACACAAAATTCTCGAAAACTTTTCTCAAACAATTTGTATAATAACAAAGCCCCGTATGAATTTGGTCACAAATATATATTTCGTAAAACTCGGGTATCATAATGCCGAAAATTCATAATACCTAGAACTAAAATACCGACGTTAAAAACATCGTAAATCAAAATACCGATACCCAATATACCGAAGCTCTATATGTCTATTTTCAAATGACTTAAACTTGAAATCTCGATAATTTGATTACCGAAACTTACTTTAGAGGATTTGTTATTATGTCGTATATTACACATCCCTATAATACTCGTATTATTTTACGATAACATTGAATTATGATCAAACGCATTCTGTTAATAGTCACGAGTCTAACCTAACCCAGCAATGTCGGACTGCGTGTTATGTGCTCTTATATAAATATAAAATTATATAATTTAAGTGTTATTGCAAGTGAAATTATATTATCTGTCGTATATTGCACTACTATATAACTCTTAGATATTTTCATTTTCGGGATTTTCAACTTTCGGTTGTTTAAGCTTTCGGTTAAATAAACATTCAGCGGTATAATATTCGGCCTTCCGTTCATAGGCCTTATGAAATTCAGTATTCTGAACTTCGACATTATAATACGTACCCGTAAAACTCCGATATATGTAACGTTCATTTTTAAAGTTGATATTGATGTCTGTCTTTCTGATTTATTTTAACAGATTCCATTAGCAAGTGAATGTCATACTTGATTACATTACATACTATGTATATGGATAGATTTACTTATCTGATTCCTACATGATCGGAAGGCAAGCTAAACATAAATTCCAGCTGTTAATTAGTTGACAGTCAAGTTGGTGATTTGAGGAGGTTTGACAATATCAGCTTCTGCCAAATAACAGCGCAATAGCTATTGCGGTGTACTGCCTACGCTATTAAACTCTTCAGTTAAAGGGGGACCGGTAGGTTTCAAGTGGAATAAGTATCGATTGATACCAAAATATTGAACAATCAGCAATAATTGATTGACAAAGATTATTTTATTGCATCGGTTAACTGGATTATAACAGATATGGTATCTATAGCGCCCTCTCATTTATTAATCACTAAGATTATTTAAAACCTATTCACTGAGAAGATACTCCAATCTGCTCCAAAATATTAGGGTTCTTCCAGATATTTCGTTTGCAATGTTCTCTAAAGGGCCTCAGTTTGATCTCCGAATACAAAAGTTATCGTTACAATGGCACTGTTTAATTACTTCCAATGAAACAGGTGGGATGCCCTCGATAAGTGGCCTACCAAAAACTATTCTTAAGTTGGCAACGGCATGATAAAGCGTTAAGGCGTACAATCAGCTCCTTTATCTAAACTGGCCTAATACTCTACCAAAACTTACTTTAAATTAGTCTATAGACAAAATGTTATCTTAGCAGGTCTTCTATAGGCGCTACTAAGATGACATTTTATCTATATTGCATGAGCTTGTTCTGGTATAAATCCTGAGGTGGGCATATACCACTAAATTCATGTTTTGGAACTTATGTACATATTAATAATGATCACGCGCTCGACGATGGAAGAAAACATCGTAAGAAAATCCGCATAACAAAGAAATTACATTTCGAAAGACGCGTGATCTAAGAAAGGTATGATTTTCAGTCTGGATTGTGCAGGTCTGATTGCAGTCGCTCTATCCCAAAATTAGTGTCTTTGCCAAATCTTTAGGTTTAGGTAGTGGATCCATCCCAAAGGATTAGAAAACAGGATAACATTTAAGGAAGAAATGGTTGTAAAATCTTTAATGCAAATTTATGAGGACATACCACCAATGAGAGAGGTACAAGTATAAAAAGAAAGAAAAGTTAAAATGAGTTCTTGCCTATAAAATACGTAAATGTCGTAGACTAGTGCAGTCTATGACACCAATACCTCTCGGACAAGAGAGTATTCTTCATTTCCAAGTGGCTCAATATCACATTTAGAGTCAAAGCTTGTGATGCATCACGCTAAATAACAGATAAGGTTCTGGTACAAGAGAGGTAGGACGCATTGAGATATTGACTGGGGAAATAGCTGCCTCAAGTTACAAAGCACCTTAGTCAAATAGCAACTCCTTAAATGGTTGTTATGTTCTTGTGAGTGAATGAGATTCCCAGTATATCTCTGAAAAGTTGCTTTATTAAGAGCGAGGGTAGTAACAACAGACGACTCGTATGCTTGTTTATTTCCCGACTGTTGTATACAGTTACGACCCGTTGTATAAAAAAACATTTAATTAGGGACCACTAAACTTGGTCCAATACTGGTACAATCTGTTCTTTATAAAATGACTCATTGGCTGTAACTATAATAGCAGTAGCTGCGTCGACATGGATCTACTAGCAGTAATGGGTGGATGTTGACCGCCGTCTAGAATGAATCAGGTACATCTCATATGAAGTAACTGATAGGAAAAGTACCTAAAGTATAATAATATAAATCAAATTATAAAAAATGTGGTCCAATGTTCACTAATTTTTAATTAAGTCAATCCATCTATAACTTCAGCCCAAATCCCTTGCGGAGTAGGCAGAGAGAACCGAGCGCCACATGACTCGTTTTTATACACCTCACGTTCTTCTTTAATTGAATGATAAACAAATTGAGAGTGACTATTATCAAAATTAAGCCAAATTCTCATTTTAGAACATTATGGCTGCACGTATGTAAATAAACAAAATGTTGCTCAAACGAGTTACAGATATGGCGTGTCCAAATAAACTTATACGTTTATATAAATCTCGCCACAAGGTAAACTTTAGTTCCTTTGTGGTGAGGGCTCCAACTCATCATCTGCCGACCTTCATGAATGAAGAATTCTGGCCAAAGGGAATCGTGTTTCGGAAGTTCCGAGGACGATTGCCTATCGACTCGAGCTACACGTCGCCGACTCTACGTGGAATTAGTAATTAGTTTATATTTTCGTATATATTTTAATTTAAGGTTATCTATGGACCCGTGTTGTACGATAACCATAAACAAAAAATGCAATGGCTGACCCCAGGTCAAACGTCGCAATAGTACCCTGAAGCAAAGCTTACCACTAAAAAGGTAATGGTAACTGTTTGTTAATTTTTTCTTGGCGTTATTCACTATAGCTTTCTCAGGCCTGGTCAAGCAATAACAGCAGATGTTTACTGTGCCGAACTTCGAACAATGATAGCGAAAGTGGCAGTAAAACAGCTCTGACTCGTGAATCGATCTTCACCATTATTACTCCACGATAACGCAAGACCGCACACTGTCCTTGGTAGCTCTACAGGAGCTGCAGTTAGAAACCATACATCATCCTCCGTCCTCGCCAGACCTTGCTCCAACTGACTACCATTATTTTCATGATTTGGAAAATTTTCTACGTGATAAAAAATTTTCTTCCCAGGGGACAGTACAAAATGCTTTCACACAGATATTCGAATCTAGATCCCCAGATTTCTATCGCAAACCCATAAATAAACATCCGATTAGATGGCAGCAATGTATAGATAATGAGGGTAAATATTTTGATTAAATAGTTATGTTACATCTTAGAAAAAAACGAGTTTTAATTTTTCAGTGCAAATTGGCAAATTCATACTTTAACCGCTAATATATACAATAGAATTTATTGCACTAAATAAAACAACATACGTACGTACCATATATCGACGACCAAATATTTTAGTTCCTTTGCAATGCGAGCAAACACTCCCCGCTTTAAAATAAAAAGCATTGAAGCGGCTATCTAGTCGAACAAGGGCTCCAAAATGTTCTCGAGTAATCTGCTTGTTGGGCGAAACCAGTTGAATCAACTGAAGACTTGAGTCTTGAAAGTTTCTACGAACTGTTATACTTTTAATTAACCTGCTTTCAGCATCAGCCCTAGGAGCCAAATTAGTACTTTATTTTGGTAATGTATTATTTCATGATACAAATTTTCCTTACAATGCTGACATATAGTTTACATATTGCTGTGGGAGCTAAAAAGCGACCGTGGTTTAATCGTAATTGTAGAGAAACCAAACTTCTCAAACAGGCTGCTTTTGAGGCTTGGACCACGGCGCGTACTAATGGGAATCCGGGTGTATCTTTTTTGAAACGCAAACTGAATGTTGCCTCGAGATCTAGTAAGGGGAAATTGCCTGAGCAAAATTTGTTTTCATCGGTATTATTGGCGAGTACCTTGCAAGCCTTCTGTTTGAGAGCCGTGCTTTCTGGTCGCTCGCTGGAGCTGCTTAACTAAACTTTTGTCAGTCGTCCATGCCACCATTTCAAAAACCAGCGCAGTTCGAATTTTCTACCCAGTGATCTCCGGTCGGCTGGGCTCGCATTGTACACGAAGAGACGTTGCTTCTCTTTGTGTACTGTACAAATTGTATCATGGGGAGTGTTCGGAGGAGCTGTTCAACTTAATACCAGCCGCTGAGTTCCACTATTGTACTCTCGCCGCAAACTTAAATTTCACCGTCACCATCTTGATGAGAGGCAATCCACTACAGTACGCTTTTTGAAGTATGTTCTACCACGTACGGTGAAATTGTGGAATAAATTATCATATAGAACAAATACGATATGGGTGCCTTCAAGAAAAGAGCCTATGTTTCCCTAAAAAGGCTGGCAACGGATCAGTGACCCTTTGGTGTTGCTAATGTTTATGGGCGGTGCCGACAACTTACCATCAGATGACCCACAAGCTCGTTTGCCCCCCTCTAATATAAAAAAAAACAAATGGCAGTATGGCTTATAGTGCTAAAGAGAAAGCCGATTTGCTGGGTAATCTTTTTGCTTCTAACTCGCCTTTCAATGACGGGGGAACGGTAACTTAACGGTAAAATAATTGACGTCACCTGGAGGAGGTCAAGCTGGCACCCAAGAAACTCGGTGTGTTCAACAGAGCCAAACAGTACTTCAGCTCAGGGCAAAATCTTATGTTATATAAGTCCCAAGTCAGACCGCATGTGGAGTACTGTAGCCACCTTTGGGTAGCTGGATACCAGTAGAGACGGGCTGTGATGATCATCGATGATCCTGAACTCGCACACGGTATTGAGTCTTTGAGTTTGAGAATAGATATTGCCTCCCATTGCGGATTCTACCGATTGTATAATGGGTTGAGTTCTGAGTAGTTGTTCGACATTATGCCAACAGCCTTGTTTTACAATCGCACAGCTCGCCGACGGCTGGAAGTTCATCTTCATATACTGGAACCGCAATGGTTGCGTTCCGTACGGTTCCAGAGAAATTTTCTACCAAGAACTATTAATTTGTAGAATGAGCTCCCTTCCGAAGTTTTCCGAAGGGACTACAGTAGGGTATTCTTATACCCCTGGTGTTGCAAATGTCCATTGGCTACGGTAACTGCTTACCATCTGCCGAGCTGTACGTTTGTTTAGGAACTTAGTAGTATAAAAAAACATATGCCAAACTACGAAATAGTGTAGGGGCAATTTTTTATACAATGTCGTGAGGCATACGGCCACACGGCATACCTGATGTAAAGCGGCTACCATAGCCTATCAACGCTTGTAATACATTAAGTATCACTCGAGCGATGCCACCTCTGCTCCTCTCTAACACAACTCCTTAGCTACTCCCGGTGGGCTCACTCACTAGCAGGAATACAACAACTCTCCAGAGAGTTGTTATTTGGCTGCGGTTTTCTGTAAGGTGGAGGTACTTCACCATACTTTTCTACATGCTTTGATGCGCGAAAAGAGAGGTAGGCTCTTAAAAACACCTAGACCATGATAAACAGACATGCTCATGCACACAAATGTTTGTGCTGTGTGGGAATCGAACCCACAGGCATCGGTGACCAAGTCGCATTATTAACCGCTGCCCACCGAACTCGTCAAGAGTCGAGTTAGTCTCGTATTTTACAGTTACGGGTACCTACATTTGAACACCCACGCGCCCGCAAACGAATGGAGCATTCGAAACATAATGGCGCTTTTGCAAATGCTTGCATTGCAAATTATATTTCAAAGTTCGTTACATTTTTAAAACAGGCGAGATGTACAATTTTACACAAAATACACTAACTTACACAAAATACAGTAACATCAAAAACGGACGCATGCGATCTATGTTATGTTACTAACCTAACGGCCGTAATAATATACTTTTCATATCAATCACACTCTATGGTATAAAGGCGTTTTGATACACGTAACAAACATAACAGTTTATTGTGCTGCATACATCGTGTATTGGTATTAATCACATTTAGTTTTGTCAGCTGCGCTTCGGTAACAGTTGCACATTTTACGAATGCAAACTCAACATTTTTCTTGGAAGTTCCGGTTGCGGAGCTTTGTACTTTATTTGCTTCATAGTTACTGTTACTACACTACTACTACACCAACCTTAACTTTTCCCACTGCAAATATATATATATATATTAGAGACTACGCTAATAGTATAGAGTCATCAGTTTGATCAGCTTATCAACTAAAATGTACGGAAAAATTCTTGAGAGGAGAATGAGGGCGAAATTCGATGGAATAGCATGGAAAATGAACGCTGGATTTCGAAACGGTAAAGGATGTACTGGTCAGGTTTTTTCACTTCGCTATTTCGTCAAAAAGCATTTGGCTATGAACCAAAGGTTTTTCTGCGGTTTTATGGATCTTAAAAAAGCTAGGGCTGTGACAAATGCTATTGATATTTAAGTTACACTAGAAACGTTGCGCACTGTGCGGCTCCAAAGAAGATTTCTTCCGAAAATTCTAAGAGAGAATTATTTCACATAGAATAAACTTTCTGCTGAGGTTTTCACAAAGATCAGCTGTATAAGTCTGATAATAAATGCATGAGGAGATTTATATAGGATCTGGAATAATACGACTAACCCCGCTGATGATACAAGTGTCCATAAGCTTAATATTCATACGTCTGTCTAAAGGTAGAGACTTACCTCCTTACGTAAATTTATTTGCCGCCTTGATGGTATAAAAAAAAATATTCCTAACTTTCTTATTACCTAAAATAAAACATAATCTGTTTACTTAACATGTGTTTTGTCGCACTTTTATGAAAACAAAAGAAGTGTTAAGCAACATGTATTTTTTCAATAGAGACGAAGAAATCTTTATGTCTTTTGAGTAGTACTCTTTAAAGATCATACGAATTAAAATGTTTCAAGACCATGGCATTGGCAATCAGTTAGAAACTTTAGCTTATGGTTTAGTTAAAACTTTGAGGATCGGAAAGGTAGACTAGACTATGCACAACTTTGAAGATGGGCGTCTTTCTTGGATCCAGCGTAAAAACTTTTGTACGCTCAACCTCAGGACATTATGCAGTTAAAGATCGAAGACTCTTAATAGTATAGAGTAAAACGAAGTCAGTATACTCTCTTCAGATACAATACTGTAAGGTTTTACTTGCAAATCAATTACAAAGTTAGCTGGATAGGACACCCCAGTGTGGAAGTTCAGTTTTAAGTCTCTCATAATGTTAACGGATTTAATGTAATGTACTTTTTCCAATTTCGGACATATAGCTATATATTTGAAGGTTCTAAGAATGTACTTTAATGAACACAGAGAACAATTTTTAAAATGGGAAGTAAACTGCTCGATCCAGACTTGCTCAACACATGATTACCCCTTAACTCGCTGATATGTCGGAATCAGTTTTTCTAATTCATTTTGTGCTTCCGATACACATTATTGTATCAGCAAGCTGATCTTATATCACTTTCGTTTCTGTATTGACATGAACGTACACATGATTAGGGTAATTTTAAAGTTTCATATCAAATAAGAGGATTAGTACCTGAGATAGACTTAAGTACATATAGTCATGACATCGTAATAGTTCCTTTCTTACCCTTTTAGTACGACTGCCTAAAAATAAAAACGGTTTCCTAAAAGTAGTGTTCCCATGCATTTACCTTAAAATTTGGGCATGGTCCTTTTAGAATTTAGCCACTAGCGCTACACCTAGCCTGACGTTGTATTTCATTCGTTTTACGCGTCACTGTCCGTGTTAGCAATCATAAATACTTAACGGAAAAACTGACGTCTGTGCTTAATTCTAGGATTGAGAATCTATGTGTTATGTGTGTTATACAACAATGTTCACAACGTAGGTACTTATGTTACGATTCCCGTGTTTTCTCTCTCTTGTGGACTCAACAATAACTGTTTATAATAGTTGTTGATGACGGGTTGATGACTACTAGTATCTGCAAAAAAAATGTTAATACGTGTAAAGAATAATGTGCTTTTATTGTTGGTATACAATGAAAAAATAGCGGTACAGTAGCGTGCGCCGTGCGTGATTCACGCTGTGAGATTAGCATTAGTTTTCGATTACATGAAGGTGGTAATAAAAATACCCTCCAACATTCTCTCAACATACCGCATGCTCTCTTAACAGTTTACATATAAAAGTGACATGTTACACACATCGTTAACAGTCGTGACAAGGAATGATTTTGCAGCGTAGAGTCTTGATTGTTACCTTGAGAGGCTCTGGCTCGGCAATTGGATCAAAAACTAGATTCAAAAATAGTTATTTTGGACAAGATCCGCTTTGTGAGGAGTTTATACACTATGTGTAATAGTTCTGCTCTGTGTAATCTCTGAAACAACTTTCGCCTTTCGTGTAATAATTACATACATTTTTATCATCAGTAATAATTGCACATTTTCAATTTACAAATTTCAGGTGTAATGGCGATAATTTTTTTATTGTTTATAATCACATGAAAATTATGAAGCAAAAAAAAGAAAACTGGCTATACAAGTGGAAGCCCTTCATATGATACCAGACTTGAAGTAGTAGCAGCACATTAAAATTTCGACTCTCCATTTCAGCTCCTTTTCAAAAATAATGTATATTTTTTTTATTTGCAATATAATTGGATAAGAAAAAAAAAGCACTGGGCTCCGGAGCGAAAGCGTGGGACGCGTTCGGAATTAACGCTCGGGTGATGGCGGTCTTAGTCAGTTATATATTCACCAATTCTAAAAGAGGCCTTTTTGTAATGCGTATTTTTAATGTGACTTTCGAACGTATTGTCAGGAACGGACTGAACTGTTTCGAGCAATTTATTATAGAATCGAATAAAAATAATAAGAAAAGTCTTACCAGTTCTAGCAAGCCTATGTATATGAGGGGCATGCGCAACATATTTCAGCTTCTTAGATTTTCAACGAAGTTGAAGACTTCAAATTCTTGAAGGCATTTATTTATATAATGTTAATATAGATAAACGTTCATAAATATACTAAGAAGTAACAGGGAGGATGATTATTCCTTTGAACAGATCCGTGGATGATTCTCTGTTACCCATGTTATAAATATGCGAGTACGAATGGCTCTGAAACATTTTTATCTTTTAAAAAATAAAAGATAAATATGTTTCATTATCGGCTCTACCCCACAAAGCGCATACGACATAATGCTGTGAAAATAGCTTAAATAGACTAAGCGCGCAATAGACAAATCGATAGTATTAGTTGCTGAATATGCCACTCAGGCAGTACTTGTAACTTTTTTGACAATTTGGCATAGGACCTTAATAAAAAATTGGTTGTCTGTAAAGTCGGTTTACAGACGATAATTTTACGTGATAACGTCATAAGAAAACATTCAATAGTCGACAAAACAGTTCACGTGTAGGTTGTGTGCTGCCGCTGTTTCTCTTCTCCTCGGACGCATCGGCCGATGGAGTGGAAGAGAAATAGATGCGTCAAAAGCCGAACGCTTAGGCCGATCGTGCCTCTATCGCTTGTTCCGCGCTCTCGCTTGCACGCTCGGCTCAGGCGGAATGTAACACTTTTTCGTGCATGCAGTCGGTGTTCACCGATTTATAAGACGTTATCACGTCAAAAATATACATTAAAAACATACGCTGTAGATCTAGTTAAAAACTCGTCTCAAAATAATACCGTAATAACGCTTTGATCGAGTTGCCGTGTATTTCTGCTCCCGTCCTCCGTGACAGTTTCATTAGATTGTGCAAACTTGATCCGCAGTCGAGATCGATGTGCCTTTTACCTATCAAACTATTTTCTAAAACTCATCTGCATGTGAATTGAGCGCAGATAACTTTGTCTAAAGCGGTCCATTTATGCAACTCAATGTTGGAAACTTTTGTGGGAATGACATCTAGCCAGTGAGCGAGCGGTGAACTGACAGTATGGAATAGAAATGTTCTTTTCTTATAGAGCGTCTGCAGGTAAATAGGTATACAGCCAACTTGTACTAAACGGTTCCCACAACCGTTGCCTATGAACGCATCGAATATTGCTCACGCGTTGATAGATAGATAGATAGATAATCGTTTATTAGCTGCTACGGTCACACACATACAAACATAATATAACAGTACCTACAAGAAGGAGTAAACAGGCATTGCTCAAAACATATCCAGTAATAGGTGCATGTGTGTGCTGCAGCAAGCGAATAGGCCATAGCTCAGTGTGACTTTTGCACAATGCGCAAAAAACACCGATTTTCAGCTACTGCCTGAGGGGCGCCGGGCGGGCGCGCACATAGTCATTATATAGACATAAATGTGTGTTTGTGGTGTGAGTCAGGGGTATTATACTAAGTGGAAAACTCAGGTATCAACATAGCAACAATGATACTCATGTAATTAGATAAGTAGTGTAAGTGAAATTAAATTTGCAAATGTATTGAGATAATAAATTAAGATAAATTAACATTAAATACAACAGGTATTTTGATATAAAATAATAAAAATAATAACCCTAGGAAAAACGGGTTAAACATAACTGTTTATACGCCAGTACTAATTTTTTTTTGACGACAACCATCGCTATCGTTATATATAGCGATAGCGTTGCTGTCTCCGCTACTAACATAATCGCTTTGATGTGCCCTACCTCTCCTCAAGAACTTACATGTACTCCCTGAAGGGTTGTTGTGTTCCTGCGTGTGAGTGAGGGCACCAGTGAGCTTCTAAGGACTTACTGTATAAGCAGCAGAGGTGGTATTGCGCGAGTGAGGCTTAATGTGTTGCAAGCGTAGTACCTTACGGCTACAGTAACCGCTTTACATCAGGTGGGCAGTATATCTCCCGACGATATATAAAAAAATGTAACCTCTTTCTCAATCGCACTAACACAATAAACCCACCCTCAAGGCCTTCATCAGTTTACTACTTTGATGCAACCAACCCCCTTTTACCAGACCCTCGTTTGTTAATTAGCAGAGTGCACCACTTGTAGATGAGGTTAGTCTTGTCTCTTAACATGATTGTGAGCCACTTATACCTCGAAAATATTTGCATACTCATCATCATCATCATCAGCTCAGCAGGTATTCAGAGCCACCTTTTATATGGCTGCTAATTTACATGATTTTATTTAATTTACCTACTTATTCATAGCTGTGGAATGTTATGAACAAGCAGGTAAACAAAATAAAATAAAATTATAAGTTATTAACGTGAAAGTTGGCTATCGCAGTGAGAGCATAAAAGTAGTATAAAAGCGGTCGAGATGCCAGCATTACGCAAAATTGTGGAGTACCGCTTACTGTCCGCGTTCGTAAGATAATGTAAGACAGTATCTAAGTATTCCTGCCCAAAGATATCTCCAGTACTCCATGTTCGATCTGATTTGAGACTTATAAAACATAAGTCTCTGCCCCGCACTGAAGTACTGTTTTTACTGAAGTAAAGTTTCTTGGATGCCAGCTTGACCTTCTGCTCCAGGTGATGTCGATACTGAACATCATTAGAGATCACGACGCTGAGAATCCTAATTACTATTTTACTATTTACTATTTACTATTAGGGCACCTATGCGTAATTCTACATTCGTAGACCTTATTCAGACACATACAAATCAGATTTTTTTTTATACCACTAAGGTGGCAATCAAGCATACGGCCTGCCTGATGTTAAACAGTCGCCGTAGCCTATGGACATTTGCAACACCAGAGGCGTCACTCATGCGTTGCCGACCCTCTAAAAACCTCTTCACGCATTTCTTGAAGAACTCCATGCTGTAGTCCCTTGGAAAGACCTCGGCTGGGAGCTCATTCCACAGCTTGAGTGTTCTCGGAAGAAAACTTCTCTGGAACCGCACCGTACGCGACCATTGCGGTTCAAGCGTGTGAGGGTGAACTCCCCGCCGTCGGCGAGCGGTGCGGTTATAAAAAGTAGCTGTCGGCATCATTTCGAACAACTCTTCAGAACACAACCCGTTGTACAATCGGTAGAACACACAAAAGGAGGCAAAGTCTCTCCTTAACCTTGCCACCAATTTGACTTCAAACCAGTGTGACATGCATTTATCCGCACACCTGCGGAGCAACCCTTATACTTGGAACGCACAGCACGAAGTAGTGCACCATCAATCCCACATCTCGGCAATTTGTCCCATAGTTCCATTCGCAGAATCCCATCAAACGCTTTCTCAAGATCCAGAAAACCGCTGAAAATCTTCTGGTCTATGACCAGGTGCTTTTTCACGATATTGTAAAGTGAGAAAACTTGATCCGTACTTCCTGTGTGAGACACAGGGGGTACGGATAAAGTTTTCTGCTTTGTTGTTATAAAAAAAGACGATTCCCAAAATACTTCACTTCCCATAAATTGTTTCATATAAGACTGTATGTGTGATAGCTGATAAAATACCGAAAAACATGAGGGTCTTCAAATGTGAATTGTAAGAAATCATATTTTTTGCGAATGACCCAAACAAAAACTAGGTTTCTGTTATATTATTTTTATTTATGCCAACAGATTTACTGCCATTGTAGTTTGTAGATTTTTTTCTAAAGGCCTTGATATACAAACAGACGTGTTTATTCAGCGGTGCAACCGACGGTCTTTTTACATGATTAACCAAAAGGAGAGCTTTTTTGAGCTTATAAAGATATGTCCCTTCCGTTGTAGTGTCCTGTGGCTTTGGCCGATTTTAGAATGCGAGATATTCATAGTATTTATTCCGGATGTCACATTCGCACAAAATTTATATGGCGGACGAACACTGTCAAAAATCGGTCAGTGCGACATTTTCTTTTCTCTACGTGTATTTTTTAATTAGTGCATACGTGCATTAGGAATAAATTCTTCTCAATTGACATCGTGTCAATTTAGAAGAAGAAAACGATGGTCCCTTCTTCTTCGTTCTATCTTGTTTCCTAATCCATTAGTATTGGCGGAGTCCGCTACCAAAGCCTAAGGATTTGGCGAAGATACTGATTTTTACATGGAGCAACTACTGCCCGACCCAGAGAAAAAACAAGATCCATCTTAGGTTAGGTCACACGACTTTCGAAATATGATTTCTTGAACGCGTGGGTTTTCTCACGATGTTTTCCTTCAGCGCCGGACAAGTAAACATAAATCCGAAAACACGAATGTAGTGGTACATGCCTCCGCTAGGATACGAACTGGGGACCAGTTGGTCAACACGCCGGTTCCTTATCTTTTTTCTGTAATCTGTTTCGTTACCTTAAGGTTGCCTTGAAAAGATTGCTTTTAGCAATAAGGCCGCCTTGTTGCATAGTTCATTTCTAAAATTGTAAAAATCCTTTTGAATGTATTTCCAAATATCTGTATTATGCAAATAAAGCGTATTCTATCTATTCTATCTATCTATGTGCTATCTCTGATCTCATGGGAATTATAGTCTATTAGTACTCAAAATATAGGATCCGAGGAAGGTCCTACCATGACCAGATTGGTCGTGTTTTATCAGAAGGAGATGTCTGGAGCCCTAAGATAACGTGTAAATAAGAGATGCTAAAGAAGTCAGGTATGTAACGGCCGAGGCATGGTTCTCACTTCCTATACCACAAGAAACTCATGAAGATATAATTAGATATATAAACGGGCTCTATTGACTCAGTAATCTTGTAACATTATAATACACAGCTAGAAAAACTGATTTATTTATGTAGTTTTTATTACAGGTCAGTGAAAATAATGCACAACGTTCGTTACATTTTACGAATGTGTCAGGCAATATCATCGCATTTGAAATAGATCGCAGAGTTTGAAGCTCAATCTATGAAACTGTCATGTTAAAAAGACAAATGTGAGAATAAAAGCGAAACATACGTGCTCGCCCAATATCATGATATATCACGTATCATGTGCATATATCTCTCGGCATAGACATTTTAGGGTCACGAGTATATTAGGTATAGGATAAAAGGATAGAAACAAAAATAGTTTTCGCACATCTATTCGTATTGTTCTTAACATTTGTGATGTAAGTGAGTCGCCATCATCTTTGTAGACAAAGCAAAACTTACCAGCAACGCGCATCCTACCGGGTCGCAAAGAAGGAAGAGAGTTAGAATTTAGCTCTATATAGGTATATTTAGTAGTGTACACTGAAACCGTAGGGTTGTTAATTTAATTTTGTTAATTTTTTAGGGTTGCGTACTGTGCGGTTCCAGAGATGTTTTCTTCCTAGAACTCTCAAATTGTGGAATGAACTCCCAGACGAGGTTTTCCTAAGCGTCCCAAGGGTACTACAGCATGAGGTTCTTCAAGAAAGAAGTGAAGAGATTTTAAAGGGTCGGCAACGCAGGAGTGCACCCTTGGTATTGCAAATGTCCATAGGCAACGGTAATTGTTTAACATAAGGCAGGGTTGTTTGCCACTTTACTGGTTAAAGTGTGTAAGTATCTCAGACTTACAACTATCATCCGATGATTAATGTAGCGATTGAGTGAGGTTAACAGAAATCTCCTGAGGAATTGCGACTGCTTAGAGGGTGACAAAGCGTATGTATTGTTTCACAGGCATCCTACGCTATATACGCAACTGCTTCAGATCAGTCAAGTCATGTTAACATACCAATACACAGATAGTAGTGCATCTGTCAGTAGTCCTGGTTGTATATTCTCCTTTAATAACTCCGCAGCAACATGAGGAGATGAATTGAGGGAGTCAGTGGTAATATAAGGGATATTAGTGAAGTAGTCATCAAATAGATTTGCTACTTGTTTAGCAGCTATTACAGTTTGATTATTATGTGTGATAGAATACTCATTATCCCGTGGTTTATCTTTACCTGTTTCCTTTTTAACAATATCCCATACATCGTTTATTTTATTTGACGACTGCTTAATATTGTTTTTAATATACATTTATTTTACAACTTTGCAAACAATTTTAAACATTTTGGAATAATTTTTAACATATTTAACAAAGCCTGGGTCAAATTTATATGCCTTTTCTCCATATAATTCAAACATTTTGTTTCTACATATTAATGTACCTGCCAATCATTAAACTTAAATTTATTTATGGTATTAATCTTTTTATATTTGAATATGTTCTGGTACTCACTGGAGATAACATGAAACAAATTGGTATAGAGCAAATCAGGATTGTCTACAGAGTAATCGAATAATGGCAACCTTTTCCCCAGTACATTGTTGTATTTAATAAGTTTATTAGTGGTCAGTGGTCTACACAATAGAACACTTTTTAAATCTACATTATTTGAACATTGGTATACTACCAACTGACCGTAATGATCTGAATGCAAGTCGCCAATTATTGATTTATTGATATGCTCACAATTACAAAAGATATTATCTAGACAAGTCGCAGATGTGGCTGTTACACGTGTTGGCTCCAGGAAGACATTATTTATATTAAATGATTTAAATGAATTTAATAGTCAGTTCAATAGTCAGTCTGTGCATACACACGTGCAGTGGAAGTATAACGTCGCACTTACATATATGTATCGAGAACAACTTTTTTCCGAACAAGCTTTTGTTCAAAAGTTCAGTTGTGTTAAAACGAAAATAATAATATTATGCAAGGGTTGTGCTGATGAATGAAATTTCTTTAGTCTATTTCATAGTTGCAAGTAATAAAATAAATCAAATAAATATGCCTGTATATTTATTTGATTATGAATAAATTTTACACGTTTCTATCGCGAAAGGAATACATTGAGTTTAATTTTATCTGTTTTCTATTTGCGCTACAAGCTGTTGACTCCAATCCAATGTCAGGAACAGGTTCAAATTTAGCTTCCAAGTTTCATGTTAGTATGGGTGGATCAAATCCACACATACTAACAGGACAACTTAAATAATAGCTTATAATAGTATTGTAAGTGAAGTTTGCAAACAACTCAGCTGTGTTAGGCGCCTCAAAGCCGGCAGTTATTTTTTAGGATTCCGTACCTCAAAAGGGAAAAAGGTACCCTTATAGGGTCACTTTATTGTCCGTCTGCTAAGACGCTTTATCTCAGCGATGGGTAGAGCTTTCGAGCTAAAATTAATATCAAATACACAGGTCTGCAATCCCTTCGAGAAATAAAAAAATCTAACTTCTAAGTCAACGCAATCAAAAGATACGGCTGTTTACGCCTCGTTTATGCCGCATATTTTGACACTCATAAGGGAATCAAAACCATTAACTTACAAAGCGTACTTCCCTTTGACGTAGGATCACGAAATTTGGTGAGAAGCAATGTCATGTAGCACAAGTAAAGGAAAAAGTCTGAAAACCGTAAATTTGTATAAATCAGAAAAAAAAATTGAAAATAATTTACGAAAGTATTTTATTTCTTGACGGCTTTTTACGATCGCAATTCCGGTTATAGTTCGCAATCTTGAATAGTGACAACCCTAATGTTGCCTTAATAATGCCTTTTTTAATATCATTATACACGCTCATGTCATTATGGCATAAATACCTAAGCGCACTTGTTGATATATTATGACATTTACTGTGCAATATAATAACTTGTAATTCAAAGTATAAAAATTTTAAATCCAACCATGTTTCAATTTGTAAGCTTTCAGTAGCTGACGTCTAAATTCTAACGCGTTTTAATGGTTTTCAAAAACTTCACGACAACATTTCAGGATTTCAGCTGTCAAAACAGGGAGCCATAGGATATTTTTTAGTTCAAAGATACATTTGTCGTGATACGAACTGCGGTAGACAGGTTTTCTCAGAAAACAATGTTAGATGATAATAAAATGAAAGCCTGTTTTCATTTAAGTGCTGAACTAGAGGTCGACAATAATATCTACTGTTATTTTATCTTTCTCGAGGTCTTGTCTGGCCCTTTATTTGTACAGACCTTGTTTTTTAACCTCTTTTTGTCTTATTGAGTCTTGTCTGCGATTACGTTTGTAAAGACGATGCCTTTCAAATTGATACTACAATTAAAATGGTTTGTTGGTAAGTTTTATTATAAGCCGACGAATAGTAAACAAATACTTTAAAATGCTTTGGTTACAATAGTCTAAAAACGCTTGCAATACACGAACTATGGCTCGTGTGTTGCTAGGCTTCCTGCTAAGACAGCAACTCGTCAGACACTATAACCTCATTCACTCGCAGCTACTCAATCCCCTGGGGATTTAGCTGCGGTTTTTTGTGGGGATTTTCTGTGAGGTGCAGTTACTTTCATAGTAGAGTTACTTTGATATACCCTTAATTCAAATCTTACTACTACTATTACCATCTTCACGCCAAGTTCTATTCAGGGTAGGCAGAAAGAACCGACCGCCACGTGCCGAGTGCCGAGCGCCAAGCTCACTCGCTTCTTTAACATTCGTCGCTCTTTTCCTACTCTTACCTTACGTATGTATAGTGAGTATGCATACATATTATTACCAATTACGAGGAAACTATATTATTATCCTCGTTGGTATGTAAAGAATGTAAAGTAATCCTTCATATACACTTATTTCGTAACTCTTAGGTCATTAATTTTTTCTAAATGTCCAAACCATATCGTAGTCTTAGTAAGTAAATTTTGATATAGACATAATAGCTGCTATTCTGCGTAAAACAGGTATGTAGCACATATAGCCATATAGTATGAGAACGTTCAAATAAAACTAAGAAGTATTTACTGTGAATTAACGATATAAATATAAATGAAAATAAACGAATGGAGTTCCTAAGATAGGCATACATGGATTTGCATGATTACAGCATCTTGCTACAGCTGTTTAACAGATTACAGTACAATAATATAGTTTATATTTGCCTGCAAACTAATATAAAAAATAAGTATCATATACAATAACAATAACTATGTTTATGAAAGAAAAGTGCGTAAACTAGGCAGAAGCCTTCATTTTAGGTCACCAAGTCTCCATCTTATATCTGCCATTCTAAATTGGTTCACATGTAATAATCTTTTATTAAACTCAACTAAAACTAAATGCTTAAAATTTACTCTACCAAATGTAACTTCTGTCAATGCAAAAGTTCTCATTGAAATAATGTACTAGAATTTATTAATGATACTCTATTTCTTGGGATTACAATGGACTCCAAATTACACGGAGCCCCCATTTAAATAAAGTGAGAGAGAAGAATTAGGCAGGGGAGAATTAGGCTATTGACAAATGTGGCTACGCTTAGTCTACTTTCACAGCATTATATCGTATGGTATACTGTTGTGGGGAAAAGCGGCTGATATTGAAACTATTTTTGTATTTTCAAAAGAAAACCATCCATTCTATTTGTAACATATAAGTGAATCACTTAGAGATCTATTTAAAGAGATAAATATCATCATCCTCATGGTTAAGTATATTTATGAGAACATAATGTAGGCTCGTAAAAATATAGAATCGTTTTCAAAATTTAGTGATAACGTAGCAGGAATTGCGAATTCCAGTACTTACATCGGCTTGCTAAGACTAATAGACTTTTTGTTGAAAATTGTATTCGATTCTATAATAAATTATCTGAAACTGTTCTGTCCTTGCCTGACAATATGTTCAAAAGTCACATCAAAAATACTCTATGTAAGAATGGTTATTACAGAATCGATGAATATCTGACTGACAGATATGTTTGAAAATGATTAAGCACATGTATTAATGTATCTTTAATTGTACCCCTTGATATCACTATGTGTACACTCACATATATTTATTGTAATATAAATTGATGATTTGAAAAAGTACTTTATATTGGCAAGATTCTTTTGGCGTTTCTTCTTCGCCAATGGTCATTTTCGAAATGCTAGTAAATTAAAAAAGAGAGATTATAGCTATGAAAAATTAATAAGATATAATATTATTTGATTTAAAGAATGTAAGACATGTCAAATGTCCGTGAGGGCCTAATGGCAAATAAATGATTATTATCTTTTATCTTTATGGAAGTCTCGACAAAAAATTTAAATAAATATTTTATTCGAAATGGGAATTCGAAATGGTCACCTTTGGGTTTGACAGACCTTTCTGTATGGCCACGAATCTATGGATTGCGCACTGTTTCGACTTATATTTTAAAAAAGCAGTCTCTTGATACACTTTGACTGAAGTCTTCACTTCTTTTTCACATAAGACACTCCCCACCAAAGCATTACACACGCAGAATGATGACCACGTTTGCACACACCTTTCTGCGCGGCTTCTTTAGAACTGTATGTGTACACCTTGTCATTTGCTTATTGTAGTGGTTTTCAATTACGAATTTTTTTTTATCAGTAAAGAGGATATTTCTGTGTCTATCCTGCGTATCGGAACAGAAGGCGTTTTGATCGATCCACTCTTTTCAACCGTAGAGATTGATTTAGGGTATGTCCTATACATCCACGATAAGTGCCGAGCTTCAGGTCTTGTTTACGCGACAGTGTCCTAGCGGGAATTTTCATTTCTCGAGATAAGATTTTTTATTTCCTAATGGGGTTTCGGCGAATTTTGGCTTGAACAGCATTAACAGCCTTTGTAGTTCTAATAGCACGCGATCGCCCCGATATTTTATAGTCTTCAACAGAGGAAGTGTGGGTATATCTGTCGATAGCACGATACATACACGTCAATCTTTTGACGTGTCCTGAATATGATCGACGGCTCCACCATACTTTGTACAAGGCAATAACTGCAATGCTATTTTCTTTAACACTCCAATGTTGCAATTTGTAATAAACTCGAAAAAAATATGTATAAAACCGGCCAAGTGCGATTCAGACTCGCCCACTAAGGGTTCCGTACTATTTATATATTATCTTTATAAACGGCAAAAAATTCACGTTTGTTGTATGGGAGCCCCCTTAAATATATATTTATTCTGTTTTTTTGTATTTGTTGTTATAGCGGCAACAGAAATACATCATCAGTGAAAATTTCAACTGTCTAACTATCACGGTTCATGAGATACAGCCTGGTGACAGACGGACGGACGGACGGACTGCGGAGTCTCAGTAATAGGGTCCGTTTTACCCTCGTTTTACCCTAAAAAATGAAAAAATATGAAAATTTTAATTATATGAATTATAAAATTTTATAATATATATAAATTAACTAAATACCATGTTCAGCTTGGTACACCCTGTACTCAGATTACCATGTCATAATAGGATCCTGGTACATTATTTAACCGTTACATTATTCGTTCCTGTACAAGACGTCGGCAGATTTATAGAGAGAACGTGCCCGAAATGTTTGGGTCGCAGCCAACGTCATTCACACTGCCTAAAACAGGTCTGGGTAAAAAACAGGGACTTCGAACAACACCCAGCCATTTGCAATCTATGTTAAGTTTATCAAAATATTGTAGTACATAATAATTAATAATATAGATAATCCTTAAGATAACTGATGAATTATCCACACTAATACATAAATTCAAAAGTTTCCTTTAGAATTTATGTTAGGTATGTATTTCGCGAAATGTCTGAATAGGATAGCCTAATTATAAAATTAATTTAGTACCGATACCTTAGTCCTTCATGCCATTCCATAGATTACTGCTTTTATTTCACGATTTATATTAATATATAATAGGCAGAGATTGTCTGTTTGTTTGATCATGCTAATCTCTAACTCTGCTAGTCAGATTTGAAAAATCTTTTTGCATTTGATAGCCCTGAAGGGTCGTTCAGCTAATCGAATTATTTGATAACAATAAATGTTTTTTTTATACTAGTTTTGTGGCAACAAACGTGCGGCCTGCCTGATAGTTAGCAGTTGCCTCAAACAATGGCCCTTGCACACAAGGGGCGCTCCTCGTTCCGTACTTATTAAAATCTTGATGCTTTTATGAAAAACCTAATGCTGTTGACCCTTTCAAAAACCTCGGAACCTCCACAACTTAAGAGTTCTTGAAAGAAAGTTCCTCTAGAATCGCACAGTATGCGAGCATTACTGTTCCAGTCTGTTCATTGATTTCGAATTTCCTAATAAATATTTATAAGTTAAATCGTGTTTCAAATGTACTGACTTTCAATAAATCAATTCCATAACCATTGTAAAGAAGCCAAGAAAGTATTATAAGAGGTATCTTATAATACTTTCTTGTGATATAAACTTATCATACACAATGTTATTAAAAACATCAACTTTCTTCTTTTAAAAACGTAGAGAACAATTTAATGTACAAAACGAACTGCATGACGCTTTTCAACTATGGCTCATTGTCCCTAACGTTTATTGAAAAATAAAAGGATTAATTTTTCATTTTGAACCTGAAGTTAAAATAAAAGAGCACCGTATTTTTCTGACAATGTGCAATGTTCGTTTCCTTTTTGCGGAAAAAAGGAAACTTCGACGTTAGACTTTATAGTTCTGAAATCGAAGGGCAAAATGAAAACCCTATTGCTGTCATTTTGCTGTGTGTTCGCGCACTCACGGGTTTCTAGTTAAACGAAATGACACACGCGCTATAAAACGTGACCAGTCGTTTAAGCCGGTTCCAACTGATTCCAATGAAAAAAATATACTTAGGAATTGTTAACGATACGCATCCATGCGGGTATGATAACTTCGAAGATTTCTTTGCATGAGAAAAGCAATGAATCTTAAAGAAGCGAGTGAGATATGTAAGGATCGAGTCACGTGGCGCACGGCCCTCTCTGCCTACCCCGCAAGGGATTTGGCGTGAAGTTATAGATAGATAGAAGATTTCTTTTTTTTTTTTTGAAGTTCACATACACAATTATTTGATACGAACCTTCCTTATACAGTTAAGAGCACACCAAGCTTCACACTTCGTTCTTAAAATATTTTGTTTCATATCACATATTCATCTGTGATACGTATGTCGTCTATATCGCATGCTCAGTGGAAAAAAAGTCATAAGCCGGAAATATTGATTTTTCGGTATGGCGAAAAACCTGAATTTATGGAAATATTTACTTTATTTCTAGTCGTAGAAGAATTATTCATATATCCTGAAAGGAGAGAAAGATTATTACAATGCATATTGTTTTTAAATAAGTGCTAATATTTAGTTTTTAGAATTATAAAAATAAATTATCATGCTATTTTTCATAAAATACTAAAATATAGAATTTTGAGTATCAAAATGAATGCCAGATTTTCCCACAAAACTGTATATAGTCTAAAAAGTATATTCAATTAAAGTAATAATAAACTTGTAATACTCGTACCTAACATTTTTGCTAGTATAAGTAAATTTACTGCATTTTTCCTTTATTAAATTTGTTGTTTAAAATGTATGTCCAATACTTACCCCTTTTTTAATTTAAAGGCTTATTGAGAGAACTTAGTAAACAATAATAATTATCTATTCCATTAAATGATACAGAAATGTAGCGCATATTAACAGATATTACCTAAGGGTTCATATTTATGCCCAAAGGGAAAAAAAGAAATGCATTTTTTGTATTCATTATTTTTTATTTTACCCAGAATAATCACCGTAGCTTTGGTTACAATTAAAGTTTGTAATATAAATACGAGTATCAGAACTGAACAATAACCGCCAAGAAATATGTAGTTTTGATGAAGATTACCGGTACTGATAATTTTTGGAATGAATTTCTAAATATTCCACAATAGCTTGGTAAAACTTATTAAAATAACAAAATGAGCAATTTTCTCGTGTCCGTCCGTCGTCTCGTATAATATAATATTATAATTTCCGAGTCATAATCTAAGGCAACAAGCATAATTTTTTAACAAAACAAGTCCTTTGCGAATCATAGGTTATGGTAGCCGCTTTCCATTAGGTGGATCATATGCTAGTACGCCTCGCGATTTTGTATAAAAAAAAAATTGTATATTAGGATGTAAGTGGGTTGTTATAGCCTTCATAGACAAAGTAAACCTGCACGCGGTGCACGCTGCCGAGGTATTGCCTAAACGTCATAGAAGATCGCAGGTAAATCCCAATTTGTAGTGTTGCGTTCCTACGAGTAAAAAGGAAGCTCGAAGTTAGTTGCTGCGTTAACAAGGGGGTGGCAAGGTGCGAAACTCCTCGTGCCGTAATCATTCATAGCTTATGGTAACTACTTCAGATCAGTCTGCTCGTATGCATTTTTGCTATCCAATGTGGTATTAAAAAAGCCATACTTTTATATAAATGTGAACGTGTGTTTGTTTGTCCTTTTTTCACGTCTGAACGCAGCATTGCAGCGAGTTTATACTTCCTCTTAGATGTATGGGCTCGTTATTCTAATATTAACACAACACGCGTCACTTAGCAAAACAAATCATTTTAACCAGAGGTGCCACTTTCATAGTGCCTCTGCCATATTGTAGTTATTATTATTTTCTAATACACAGCCTAACATAACATATCGAGTTTTATGTACCAGTGGTCATTAATTACCCTTTAGCGGCAAGTATCTGAAACAATTAATAATGGGAAGGGTTGAGCCCTGAGGCTGATTTCCATTCATGTCGGGAGGGTCACAGGACCAAAGTCCATTGTGATCCTACTGGCTATGTTTGGGACAAATCCGTTAAATGACGATTAACTAAATGTTTTATCACGGCTTTATCTTGACGGTGTTTTGAATAGCCTTTATTGTACAGCTATGAAAAGGTATTACAAACGTTGGGAGAATTTATAATAATTTACTTTGATATTCAAATTGTGCGGTGTTTAACCATACTGGGTTTAGAGAATAATAGTATTATAAAAATTATACGATTTTTGCAACTCTACGATGATTGAAAATGAACTTGATGTTTATTTATTTTCATATCCGTTGAATGTTGGGAGAGAGATATTGGTAGGGTGTGTGGAGCCCTACTAACATCTATGGGCAACAATATTGGGAAGTCGGACGGCAGTCGCTCCCGTTAAAGCAAAAAGTTAAATTAAAAATGGGGGAATAAAAATAATTTGTTCCACGAGTAGGGCGCCGTCGTCAATCGGCGCGCAGAATCCTCGTCCGACACCTGTGACAAGTGGATAAGGGCTACCAGGACGAACTCGGCTAAAGATGCAGAAAACTGGGGCATACATGCACACAGCCTGTGCGATGGTCACAGTAGTCTACGGATATTTTCAACACAAGGGTCAGCCATTCATTGCCAAACCTCTAAAAACCTCTTCACGCCTTTTTTGAAGAACCCCATACTGCAGTCCATTGAGAAATTCTCGGCTGGGAGTTCATTCGACAACTTCTCGGACGAAAACTTCTCTGGAACCGCACAGTACGTGATCATAGCTGTTCCAGCGTGTGAGGGCGAATTCCCTGCCGTGCGGTGTGGTTATATTCGTAAAAAGGAGCTGTCGGCATCATGTTCAGAATCTTTAGAATAGAACCCGTTGTACATTAGGTAGTATCTCTACTTAAACTTAAGGGCTTAATGCCGTGTGTGTAAGCTTAGGATCGTGGACAATTGTTGGAGCTCGTCTGTGAACCGAATCACATGGTCTATATATAGCTGGTATCCAGGTGCTCCCACCCAAAGGTAGCTCCATGTGCGGTCTTACTTGTATAACATAGGTCTTTGCCCCGCGCTGAAGTACTACAGGGTCCGTCACTCGAAGTGTTACCAATTTTAAATGATGTTATTTAGTTATTCAAAGTAAGATTTATTAAAAATTGAAAGAAAATTGTAAAAAAAACATTAAATTTTATGAAAATCATCATTATTGTTCGATATGACCTCCTTTGGCACGGATTACGGCCTCGAGTCTTCCAACGAATGCATCGCAGGCCGCACGAAGATGGGTTGGCGGTATTCTTTTCCATTCCCGGCGACGAGCGCTGCCTTGAGGGTGTCCACACTTTCATACCTTTTTGTTGACACAGCAGCCTCCAAAATAGACCACACCGAGAAGTCCATTGGATTCAAGTCTGGCGAGTAAGGAGGCCACTGTTGTGAGGAAATGAACCGAGGAACGTGGTTCTCTAAAAAAATTTGTGTCATGCGAGCTTTGTGGGACGGTGCTGAGTCTTGTTGAAATGTCCAGCTGTTTGTACCGAATTGCTTACGTGTCCACGGTATGAGAGCATCATTTAGCACTTTTTGCTGGTACACTTGCTGGTTGACTTTGACGCCCTTCTCGATAAACACGAGTGGCGACCGACCATTTGAGGTCACTGCGGCCCAGACCATAACCGAAGCAGGCGCTTGCTTACGAACGGCAATTCTGTCATCCAAATTATCGTTTGACTTGCCCTGTAGCCAAACACGATCATTTTGCTTGTTGACGTACTGCTGGACGGTGAAAATTTTTTCATCAGAAAAAACAATGTTTTCCAGCTCGCCACGTTCGTGTAAGGCTTTCAGTGCTCGAGCTCTTTGTAGCCGGACTATCTTCTGAGTTGAAGTAAGATGTTGTACTTTTTGGATCTTGTAGGGCTTCAGTTGGAGTTCTTTTTTTAGTATACGGCGAATGCTTGAGTCGGATACTTTCAGACTTTTCGCCAATTCACCTGCACTCTGACGAGGATTTCTTTGAATTCGAGCCTTCACCTTTCGAATCATATTACGTGATGTTGCGGTTTTCGGATGACCACCTCCATGTCGTTTAGCAATGCTCCCAGTTTCGTTATAACGCTTAATGGTCCGATACACAAACATTTTGTTCACACGTAGTTGTCGGAGCTCTCTAACAATAGCTGGTTGTGATTTTCCAGCCAAGTGCAAAGCGATCACATAGCTACGTTTAATATCCATTGCGAAAAATTATTTTAAAATTCAACTTAGTTCCCGCTATTTTTGCCCACTTTAAAACAATGAAACAAACTGACGTTTCACCAATATTGGGCGCGCTGTCATTATTATTTTGAAAATAGAAGCAGCATGAAGTTGGTAACACTTCGAGTGACGGACCCTGTACTTTGCTCTACAGAGCACACCAGGTTTTATGGATGCGAGCTCGACTTCTCCTCCATGTGACTTCGGTAATGAACATAAATGCAAATCTTAACACCGAGCATCTTAATGCTCTTTTCCATGGTAAGCGGTGTATTCTCGAATTGAGAAACCACAGCAGATGGTATTTTCTTAGCGTTCAATACGCGAACTTGCATCTTCATGGGTTGAATTCGAACAAATTAAGCCGTCCCGGTCAGATAGTTTAATTAAAGTAATCTTAATTTCAGACACAAGTTTGCTCCACAACGAAACAAGAGATGTTAGCAAGGCCTGCATAATAAGTTTCCCCGGTGCTGTCACTCGCATAACAATTCCATCAATTGACAATATATCATTGACTTGCAGCAGAATCAATCGTGATGGAAGCGATATTGATGATCGCTGATCTAATCGTGATCCTCTAGGTATGCCAGGAGCCGTCTATTTATCACACGTTCCATCACCTTGGAGAGGGTTATAGCAACAGGCATTGCTATAACCATTTTGACGAGCTCGGTGGCTCAGTCGTGAAAGACGCGACTTTGACACCAACGCTCGTGGGTTCGATTCCCACACAAGACAAACATTTGTGTCATAAACATGTCTGTTTGTCTTGGTCTAGATGTTTTAAGAGAGGTAGGGCGTATCAAAGCAGCCCGTCTGGGGAAATACCACACAGAAAACCGCAGCCAAATAACAACTCCCTAGAGGATTGTTGTGTGAGTGAGGTCACCAGTAAGCTCCTAAGGAGTTGCTGTATAAGCAGCAGAGGAGACATCGCGCGAGTAATATATGTTACAAGCGTTAATAGTCTACGGTAACTGCTTTACATCCGGTGGACCGTATGCTTATATGCCTTGCGATGTTGTATAAAAAAAAGGCATATAGTTCGATGGATCTGACCTATCGCCCTTTTTGGATCTTCCAACCTAAAAGATGCGTTAAAACAGAACATAACTCAGGAGTATACAGCTTTAGCAGCACTGCCGGTGTACTACGAGTATCTGGACCAATCGACTTATGAATGTCAATAGAGAGTAATGCCCGTCGAATATCTCGCTGGGTAATTAAAATTTCAGACATTGAGCTACCGCACAATGGTATGGTGGCGTCATGTATATTTCAGTTAGAAGCAAAGAGACTATCGAGTGAATGGGCTTTTTCCTTATCACTATAGGCCAAACTGCCATCTATTTTTTGCAATGGTGGCATGGACTACTGACAAAAGCATCCCTCAGCAGCTCTAGCGTGTGACCAGAAACGCACCGCTCCCAGAGGGAATGCTTACAAACCGCTCGCCAACTTTGCCAACGAAATCCAATTTTGCTCTGGATCTAGAGGCAGCATTCATTTTGCATTTTAAAACAGAGACCTTAGCACGTGCGGTGGTCTAAATCTCGTAAGCTTTGAAGATTTGCTTCTCTGCAATATCGACATAACCACGGTCGCTTTTCAGCTACCGTAGCAGCCACTAGACTGCTGTCCTGATGAGACAGTGGTCCGACGAGCCAAGCGGCGTATTTTTTTTTCATGCAATGTCCGGAGGTATATAAGCATGCAGTCCACTTAATGTAAAGTGGTTACCGTAGCCTATGAACGCTTGCAGTACCTGACATACCTGACTGACTGATATACCTGAGGTTAATTTCAATGGACTACCTGTTAAAATAGTGGAGAAGTTCAAGTACCTTGGTCATATCGTAGTCTAGTCTTAAGGACGACGCAGATGTCGAAAGACAGCGCAGGGCGTTATGTGTTAAAGGTAATATGATCGCCAGAAAATTTACAAAGTCGGCCCCTGACGTGAAGATAACACTCTTTAAGTCTTTCTGCCAGACCTTTTACACTTGTCAACTCTGGACTAACTATACATAGAAGACACATAATGGTATACGAGTCGCATACAACATTGATGAAAATTATTGAGAAAATTGATGGGTTTAAGACGATTTTGTAGCGCCTCGGAAATGTTTACAGAGACACGAGTTGATACATTTAATGCCATTCAAAGAAAAAGGATAGCATTTATGTTCAGAATTGGCAAGTGTAAGAATGCTATTATTAGCAGTCTGGCGAAAAGGCTTGTGACGACCTCAACATATAAAAGTTAGGTGCGAACAGCTGCCTGACTGACTGACAAAAGTTTTTGTGAATCGGAACATATATAATTAATCCATCCATGTCGGTAGATGTAATAATTGCATAACTAATGTAAGACAAATATCACCTTAGTCTTCCTGCGACCACGGACGCTGCAAAGCGTTCGAAACGTCAGGTTCAACAAAATAAATAAAACACGAGATACTTCCGTTAAATATTGTTTAATTTCAAAGCAAGGTTACCATATTACGGGAAAAAAGTGCAATTGAGGAAGAGATTGCTAATTTAGTAAAGATACATACATACATAATATCGGAACATATATAATTAATCCACCCATGTCGGTAGATGTAATAATTGAAAAACTAATGTAAGACAAATATCACCTTAGTCTTCCTGCGTCCACGGACGCTGCAAAGCGTCCGAAATATCAGGTTCAACAAAATAAATAAAACACGTGATACTTCCGTTAAAAATTGTTTAATTTCAATGTGTAACAATCGCGAAAACCTAAGATAACCTTGTTTTCTTTCACAAATTCGAAAAAGATTGGACGACACCAGTATGATGAATTTGGTGAATCATTTTGCCAGATAACTTGTTCGCCGTAAACCAATTTGATTGGCACTAAACTTCCAATGAATACGCTTGAATCATCAAGTTGACTTTCTAAAGATTCGTCGTCGGTTTGGAATTTTTGCTTGTAATTGGCTTGATTAGAAACACCATCGAATCCCCACTTACTGATGAGTGTTAATTCTTTACAATCACTATCGATGTCGAGTAACGTCATTATTCTTATTATCATTATATCCAGTAGAGCTTGTAACTTTAATTTCACAGAGGTTTCTGTCACTGTAATAACGTCTTTTGGTGGATAGCATTCCTGTTTCGCGTGTTGCACTTGATAATAAGATGGAAATATATTGCTAGCTTTTTCTATAACACTTTTTCTTAAAGTATTGTATTGCCACTTGGTCAGCTTAAGTGATATGAATAACCCCAAAGCCTCATCCGGAGAGTACGCAGGTGTTTTTTCTTCAACAGATATGCACTTTGAAATTAAACTATTTTTAACGGAAGTATCGCGTGTTTTATTTATTTTGTTGAAACCTGACGTTTCGAACGCTTTGCAGCGTCCGTGGTCGCAGGAAAGACAGACAGATATGCACTCTTTTACTTTTTTTACATCTTGTGGATTCTAAAGTAAATGTTCCAGTATTTCAGCAATTTCTTCATTGCCATCTGCTTTTAACTGCGCACAATAAGCATATTTTATTTCATCCGCAGACAAATGAAAGTTTTCAGCACGTCTTTTTTTCTGTTTAGGTGCTAATTCACAAAATGGCTTTCTCGGGCTTTGTTCGGTAGAGATACCGATAGAAACTTTTTCAGGTGTCACAAACTGTGTTGATGTACTGGGTACTGAGTGATCTTCATTATTACCTAATAAACATGTGATAAAGTCTGGCCATATGATATTTGCTTGTAACCATCCACTATTTTTAGTTTTGAACACATCCTCTTTACTATGAGCGTTTTGCCTTCTTCTATTTAAATTATAACAATATTTTGGGCAAAACCATTGTAGGGTCTTTTGTGTTCATCACTTAACTCGACTAAAAGTCTGGACCTTATTTCGCTGTATAAGTTATTATAATTTTTAATACTACCACTGGTTTTCAGAATAACGAAGAGATCAAGGTTTGTCACTAAATCATATAACATTTTCACAAACGTAGTACTAACTAATAAATAATGAACTAATAACACAACAATAGTAGAACAATAACAAACAATAGTAATAATGAACAATAGTAGATTAGTAGGAGTAGTGCGTCTATTATGGTGGTTAATAGAACACTGAAGTGGGTTGTAAATTGGAATGCAACGGTACACTGTCGATGCACCAATCACGTTACGACAAGTCATGACTTGTTGTTGCCGGGCGCGCTTGTCACTTGTTTTCCGTACATAAGTGTCAAAACAAATGACGTCATAGGGTTGTAGAAACATCGAACACTAATTTTAATTTTTTAAGGAAATATTTAAAAGGTGATTTTGCTGAGTACATGTTAAGTACAGTTATATTTCCTCAAAATCTGTCAAATATATATATTTTTGTTATTTAAATGCTTCAGTCACAGTTTTGTATAAATTATTTTCCGCTTCAGTTCATTTATATACTCTGTTATCCTTTTTTATGGTTTATTAAACAAAAAAAAATATTTTTTCATACAAAATTGAAATGGCTATATCTCCGAAACTATGAATTTAATTTAAAAAAGGCAAAGAATAAAAACGTTTTAAATATATGCCTAGATACCAAAAATCAAATTTCAGCCCTTTAAGTCCCAACTTTGCAATCTCAGCTCACTGTGCGCCGTCGCCGCCGCATTGAGTATGAATTGCGTAAATTACTCTACCGACAGAGTACTAGGAAATTTACACAATTCATAGTAATAGCGACCGCGCTATTTACAGAGTTAAACCTTTTTTATGTTTGATTATGATTTCAATGGAAATGCCATCTTTATAGCCTGGACTCTCGAAAGCGAAGGCCCGAGGAGAGGCAATGTGTTTCATACATTTGGTAGTCTATTTTACATCGCATAATACGTTATTATATATATTACTAAACCTTAGTCATTCACAGAGTAATTTCATTCGATATTTACTCGTTTAGTCTGAATGGAGCCGTTCAATATAGCTTTATTGAAAATTTGTAATCAAAATAATTATTATTTTCTGCATAACTATACGTTATTACAATAACAGTTGGCAACAATGATTATCATTCACATTACATTACATTTCATTTGCAACAATTAGTATATAGCTACGGCCAGATATTTACATAATTTGTGCCATATTAACACCATATTTGGTATATATTTCTTTGAAGTTAGAGTTACTCACTGAAATAATTTATCATCACGTGATTTGAATGATACAGATATTATTGGTAACAACAAAAAAAGGCTACAAAAATCATCTAACTTTAATAAGCAAATAAAACCTCGATTTCAATATGAGAGGGTATTCGAACGTTTTGATCAAGATAGCGAAGCGATTACACAGCGTTTAAAGAAAAGTGATAATAGGGACGTAAATGGCCTCACTGGGGTCGGTAGCGGACATTTCCTATTCATAAATTCATGGCCCACGCTGCTATAATGGACAATTTTTCTTCAGTATTCTCAGAGTTGTTCCTGTAATGGCCAAAATTGAAATGCAAATGCTAATGTTTGCAATTTTAATGACTATTCGCTGGTAGTCTGAAGAATCTGGAGCTAACAAAGAGGATAGGGCAGTATTAAATGTGTAAGGTTTAGGTATTGTTTATCTATGAGGAAGCAAAATACATTATTGGTATTAGACGGGAATATTGTAACAATTCTTGCTACCCAATTCTGTTTTATGTAATGAGAGAGATAGCAATATATTGACTACGAAGCTCTTTTAAAATCGTATACTGGCAAGCATTTATGCGAACATTGCATTATATTTATATCAGTACTATAGCTACTCTAAAGTCAAATATGAATTCAGTTAGCACCTCATTACGTCTTTATAATTAGCATATGTCAATACTATTTAACGTATATTCTATTAGTGCTTTTTGCAAGAGGAAACGACTTGTCATTAAGAGTTTATCAGGCAGATTTTCTTAGACGCCGCTGTCTTTACTTGTCTCCTCTAGAGTTCTGGAAGGCCTAAACCAGTTACTGTACTTAAGATGCTTGGAATACGAAGAGAACAGCTGACGTCAAAAGGGCTTATGTAACAACTTCACAGGACCATTCTGGTAAACCTACTCATACAACGGTCGATTTGGCACTCCTCATATCTTAATTTTAAAGCTTACCTTGTATAAAACTACTCTCCAGAAAATATATCTTCGCTGAATATCATGACACCTGCTCCAGGGATACGAGTGTATCTTTAATCGAAGTAGTATAGAAAGTTATCCACCATATTACTTTATTTTATACAACGTCTGGAGGCATGCAAGCATATCATCATCAGTAATTACTCGTAACGTCTGTAAAAACAAGAAATGTGTAATTTGCTTTTATATCTAAGAAAATCATTTAACACGGCCTCTGTTCCAAACCTTGTTTCCAGGCCTGAGAATATAAGTATAACAGGCACTTCTCTGAAATTATTCAGGGATTATCTTAATGCCTATAAGCAACTTGAGAAAATTAGTGGAAACGATAAACGACATATCTGACATTTCCTTCGGGATTCCTCAAGGTAGTGTGCTTGGACTGACACTATTCTTAGTTTACATTGATTATATATGAAAGAAATATCTGTGGTGGTCAAGTTTTCTCCTACGCTAACGATACTGCTATAGTTTTAACTGGTTGAGCAGGACCGTGTCTGAATGACTAGTTGTTTAAATGTACAAAGTATAACAGTACTCAATATTGTAAGAGTCGCATCTGGAGAGAACACAGATATCTTTACTAAAGTTTATGTATTTTAAGCATCACAGATTCTCCACTGACTGTTCATGATGTCGCGGTTAGAAAACTTGATATATGTATATGATAACTAACATTAAACTTAATAAGAATATACCCTATGACTACAGTACTCAAAGTAAACGAAGAAATCACAATTATATCCCTAATAATTACCTAAAACTCAGTATGATACTCGAACATAATTACAGTTGAAATTAAACTATTTTTAACGGAAGTATCGCGTGTTTTATTTATTTTGTTGAAACCTGACGTTTCGAACGCTTTGCAGCGTCCGTGGTCGCAGGAAAGACTGATTACAGTTAATAGATTCGTGAGTTATTTTGCGATTATAATATCTAGTGACAATAAAATCAATAATACGTTATGTTCTTGCTGTCCGAAACTGGTGTACGCAAAGTAGCGTAGATCAAATTACTTCACTAGGATAGTATCCATGCAGGGGTTTACCCTTAGAAAAGTAACAACACACAGAGTTAGTTATACCTTAATATTATCCGTATGAAAAGCGGGGATGTGAATATTTTTTACTCTGAAAATCTGTTAGTAACATGACAAAAAGATTTTTTTTCTTGACACAATACTCCAACCGTCGCTTTCAAACTAAATTACTCGGACTGAATGAGACGGGTATTCGTGAATTCAAATCTCGACAAATGACCTTCAAACGCGAATCGGATTACGTTTCGAGCCAACATTATTAAATTGTCGAAATTAACGAGGCGTCCTGCTTATACAAACAAACTTTCATTCATCAAGAAATTCTGTTTCTCGTGATTGAGTTTTCTTATAAACAAGCTTTGGGTAAATACAATTTCAGTAACTTTTTTATGAACATACAATTTACATATTCTTCTTCTTCTTAGCATTATCCCATTTTTCTAATCCTAGAGGAAAAACCAGACATTCTTAGGTAAGATCACACGTCCGAGCAAGTGATAGTTACAAATACGTACATAAATCGGAAAACACGAATTTAGTGGTAGGTTGCCAGGAATGTCAGAAATCGAACCGGAAACCTGTTAGTTACCAGGCCGGTTCTTGATCCACTGGGCACTAGGCTTAACACTGCTCTACATACATATACACATTGTAATGTATATTTCTTATGGTCATTAAGAATTTGGTTTTGTTGTAGTAAATATAAAGCAAACTGTGGTGTAATTGAATTCGCAGCAAGCTGTCTGCGACTTATAATATTGGCTTCAGCCAATCTGTAATTGAGCAGCGTCATGGAAATGCTCTAATTTTCCTTAATTTGCTTAAGCAGTGTGTTACTGCTAGAATATGGATTTTCTCCTTTCTTCCCTTAAAAGTGCCTACAGTTGAAGTAAACTTTTTATTTAAAATTTGTGAAATCAACATAAGATCTACTTATACTGAATTGAAATTTGAACTACAAATGAATCAAAATGAAATTTTTGGATAGAGTATTGTTGGATCTTAATTAAATCAATATTTCCCATTCCGAAGCTTCCTCGGAATCGGAATTCCTCGGTTTATGCTAAGTAACGTGTAACACAGTATCTCATCCCTTCTTGCTGGCAGGCAGCCAGTCAGCTAAATATCTGAATATAAAAGAAGAAACCATAATTTTAATTCTAACTGATATTTTTCATATTTATATGTACCGATTCAACAAGGTAACTCAAGTTTCAACACTCGTTACGATCAGTCGAATCATGACGCACCCATTTTTCGTATTTTTTTATATTATTGACTAGCTGTACCCGCGACCTTGTGCGCGCGGAATAGTCATTTTTTTATTATTTATTTATATTAATAAATATAAATAAAATTTCAAAAACAAAAGTAGCCTAAGTTACTCCTTATTACATCAGCTATCTGCCAGCGAAAGTCCCGTCAAAATCGGTCCAGCCGTTTCAGAGATTAGCCGGAACAAACAGACAGACAGACAAAAATGGTAAAAATATTCATTTTGGTATATGTACCGTGTATCCATATGCATAAATAAAAAGCGGTTATTTTAATGTTAGAAACAGACACTCCAATTTTATTTATATGTGTAGAGATTTGATGCAAATGAGTCAGTATTGTATGTAAGGTAACATTAAATCATGCCGCAAATTCCTGGGTAGTTTGACTCGGATCGGCTTCCATCATCTTCAATTCAGCGTTATTCACCTGCGTGGGCGGTCTTCCACGTAGTTCGTTCTTCAAGTTGAAGTTTCCATTACGAAAGCGTTTAAACCAACAACGCACGGTGCGTTTATTAGCAGTCTCTTTTCCAAACGCAGCATTAATATTGTGAGCCGTTTCTGCCGCGCTACTTCCTCGTCGAAACTCGTATTTAAAAATTACTCGGATTTTCGAAGTATCCATCGTTCCCGTCTTTTTTTTTTATTATACTACGTCGGGGGGCATACAAGCATACGGCCCACCTGATGTAAAGCGGGTACTGTAGCCTATTAACGCTTGAGATATATTAATTATCACTCGCGCGATGCCTCCTCTGCTGCTTACACACCAACTCCTTGGGAGCTTACTGGTGACCTCACTCACACACAGGAACACAGCAACCCTCTAGGGAGTTGTTATTTGGCTGCGGTTTTCTGTGAGGTGGAGGTACTTCCCCAGACGGGCTGCTTTGATGCGCCCTACCTCTCCTAAGTCTAACTTACGTCCAAACAAAAATTGAAGTTTAAAAATCAAAAGTTGCAGATTTCTTAAAAGAAAACCTTATAGATATCCTGTGAAAAAAGTTTCACTTAAAAATCTCACACAATGAAGGTTTAATGTCAATTTAAAATATCTATTACTACGAGTATAAAACGATAATTTCATACTTTATCCCCTATTATTATTATACACTTCAACATTTCATACTTAGACCACTATTAATATGGTGTATATCACTATTCACAAAAAATATTTGAGCACTAGAAGGTGATTGTTGATTTAAGTATTTTTTTTATTAACATATTCGAAACCAGACGACATGTAAAAAAAACTGATACTGATTTAAGTAATTTTTCTTCCGTAACTTTCGGCTTAATGGCTTGTGAAGTGCGTAATACTTTTGAAACAATAATCCTTATTAACATTAACATTCGACACGAAAATACCAATAAAGTGTAAAATGGCATACGTCGATTTAACATAAATAACACTATAAAAATAAAACTCATCATATATTTACTGTAGGAATAGATATTGATACACAAACCCATCATCTTTATAAAAAAACTGCATCCTTATGTCTTTACCTATTCGAAAATAATTAAAAAATATAGTTCTTTAACCAGACTACGACAAATAGTGCCCAAATAGGTAGAAACCGGACTTCAATGTATGTATACATTTTATTTTAATTGACGTGATGATCGTGACAAGTGAAACACTACAATTTAGTAGTTCCACGCCTTGACCGAGGTAGTCGGCTGACTGCCCGCTGCACGCTTCGCGCGCCGCCTGGCCCCCTCTCACGTCCTGATACACACTCTTAACCGTGGGAGGTTGTACGAGCACGCATGCATAAGTGTCATTGTTCTCCGCGGTAGAGTATATCTTCTTTGCTACCGGTAACCAAACAGTGTATTAATAAAAGACAGGAATTGCATATTTAAACAAGAAGAGTCCAACCGCCAAATTTCTCGTATTGCACAAGTTTTTTGGCCACGCTAACCGCTTTATATCAAGCAGAACAGTATTATATTCCAGCAGACATGCGATAAACAGACAGAGACATCTCTAGCCAAACTACAACCAACGTTACTTATGTTTGACTCCAATTGATCTATATTTCGATATGATTAAATTAAATCTCACATTGACGGGGCGCTGTCACCTGCTCTCCACATCCACGTGACGCAAAGAGCGAGCCTCCCCAACCCCAATGTCTCCGCGAAGTAATATATTGGAACGAAATTCTGCATTAACATACTGTATTCTGTAGTCATGGATTTTATTTACGATTTTGTATGATATCAGTTTTTATTGGGTTCGGTACCCAATATGAACTCCTATTTCTGCAAAAAAATGTGGAATTAATATAGAAAAATAATTATAATGTTTCTAACTCTAATTTTTGTGAATTGTTTTAAATTCTGACAACAAACTAATTATTCGATTGAAGGAAATTAACGAAGGAAATACGTAAACTTAGAGCATTCGGTGTATGACATGTATGCGTAAGTCGATCCGCAGTTGACATCTAGTTTAGATTTCAGTCATATTTCGGGCAGGTTTGAGTGAGCTTTGTGTAAGCTTTAGGTAAGGTTTGAGTCAAGTTTAGGTTTGGTTTTTGGTTGAAAATCAATATTTGATAAAAAAATTGGTAAATTAATTCCGGCCAACCTTTTATGAAGAAAGTGTAAATTCGAAATTTAAACAGTTATTATAGCAGACAGGAACACAGCAGAACGCCTTACTAAAATAACTAAAATTTTACTTACATTATATTTGGTATTTAATACAATGGCAGCAATAATTAAAATATGATGTTAAGGTTGTCCTCTCTCGATAAGGCCAGTAAAGCAAACCCCTTTTTTATTTTAACTTTTGCTTTACGAATGCACTGTTTGCAGGAGTTACATACTGAATTTACTTATTATACGTGAATAATGTTTTGAAAATACTAAAGCATTGGCCAAGATGAAGAGGAAGAATTTGACGTTATGTCAACTAACAAACAACCCAATGATTCTCGAAAGAAAACTGCTGTGAAAACGCATAGTAAGCGGCCATTGTGCTTCATTCCTTCCTTTGACAAGAAACTGCTAATCGAAGCTAGTGGAAGCTTGAAACATAACGAGAAATCGTGTAACACTCTCTGTTGGCTTTAAAAGCTTCCAGGGAGGTGCATTGACTGCTGGTGTAACCACACAGTGTTACTTCAAGAGTTTGAGTCACGAAGCTGTATTCTTTTGGTATAATAAAAACGCAATACATTCATAACTGTAGGTTGCAAGTTCGTAGCACTATAACAAAATACTGGGTTATTCTCGCTGTATATTTCTATGTTACGTGTATAAAGCATAACTTTGTACTTAGTCTCTCTGTTTTAAGCCCAGAACGAGACAGTTTTAAGCAGTGACGCGACTATGTTCTTCTTCTTAGCGTTATCCCGTTTCATAATCTATTAGGATAGGCAGGGTCCGCTACCTAAGCCTAAGGATTTGGGGAAGATACTGATTTTGATACGGAGACACTGCCGTCTAGGTTTTTACACTACCAACATTGCAGAAGAATCGTTGCCCTTAGTTTATAGGTTTACATTTTGTATGCTATTAACAGTGATGTGCGGTTCCCAGGTACGTTCCTAAATCTCCAGGAACGTTCCTGTTTACGCCGTATGCAACAAGCATATACATATAGGTGACATTTTTATAATCCGGAAGGGGTCGCTTCAAGACAGTTGCCAATGAGACACGGTGCCGTATGCGCATGTTTTATGCAACTCAAATAATTGTTGGTTGCAACCGCGCCGCACGAGACATAAGTACTCATATATATATATATATATATATTTATTATATATATATATATATATATATATATATATATTAAACCTGCTTCTTATTTAACCACCCATCCATCCATCCATTTCAACAAAGGTGACGGAAGACACCTCAAGGAGAAAGAACCTCGTCAAGGAGTCAGTCGGCCGACTAGGAGGAATATATCTCAAGAAGAGGTTAGTCCGTCCTTATATTATACCATATTTTAAACCATAGGGTTATTGGTGAAGAATTTCATAATTTTAGAATATTCCCAGACCCGCCCGCGTGGCAACGCCACAGCAGCTCCATTATTATGTATTTTTATTATATATGTTATCAGTTACATACTGACGCGAACGCACACACCATCTGATATGGTCATTGTACAATTATGTTCTTTTTTTGTGAAAATTGTCCATCCACTCAGGAATATTCCCAAGGAAATTCCCCTAATTTCATTGGGAACGTTCCCAATGCTGCCGGGAATTATGATGAATTTCCGAGAATGGTTTCTAAAATACATGATTGAATCTATTTGTGAGAGAAGTGACAGCCTAGTGGAAGCAGCCTTGTGGCCAACTGACCCCGGTTCGAATCCTGGCAAGTTCCACTAAATTCGTTGGAAGATTTATCTACGAGTCTCCTTGTTCTTCTTAGCGTTATCCCGTTTCCTAATCTATTAGCATTGGCTGGGTCCTCTACCTAAGCCTAAGGATTTGGCCTAGATACTGTTTTTTTTACAGGGAGTGAATGCCATCAGACTTCCGCAATACAGAGGGAAAACCAGATCATTCTTAGGTAAGGTCACACGTCTTACGAAATATAATTTCTTGGACGTGCGGGTTAAATACGAAAACACGAATTTAGTGGTACATGCCAGGATTAGAACCGTGGACCTGTTGGTCACTAAGGCGGTTCTTTATAGCTATCTACCACCACTAGGCTATCACTGCTCTTTTTATTTACGAGTATGTATTTGAAATTATCACTTGGTCGCCAGTGAAGGAAAAACATAGTGAGGGAACCTGCATGTTCAAGAAATTATATTTCGCATAACATTTGTGACCTTACCTAAGAATGTTCTGATTTTCAGTCGCTGCAGTCGCTCCAAGTAAAAATCAGGATTCGAGTTCTAGTTTAAATCTGCAAAGATTCGAATCAGAGACCAATTGGTTATTAAGTCGGTTATTTATCCACTGCTGCCTAATCCGTCCGTAACCTACGGTAACTGCTTACCATCAGACAGGCCATACGCTTGTTTTGTACCTTAGCGGTATAAAACAACTGAATTATACTATAATGATAATGACAATCATGTTTTAAAAAAAATCCTATTGATTGAGAACGTTCCCGGGAATTTTGAAATATTCCCGTTCCGTACCCACTGGAAATATTCTCGGGAATGGAACTTTGGTAACGGCATATCACTAGGTATAAATAACCTACATTATTTATTTTTGATTACAACTTTCAATAATATACCAATTTTAATACAACATGTTTTTAATATTAGTACGCATAAGCTTCAATTTCATGCAATATTTTACTGTAACTCGACGTCTTTCCTCCAGGGGTTTACACATGAATCCATCACTGGAAAGCTGCGACATAGGAAATGATAAAATGACGCACAATATGAGAAACTGCGGAATTTTAATTTTTTGGTCCAGAAAATGCATATTACAAGAAATTGGAGCTTCGTATAAAAAAAGGTCATAGCCTACCTGTTTTGCGTTCGGAAACGGTAATTTAAGTTAGGCAATGCAAGCTGTAGCATGTAATCGTGATCGGTGTCTACTATTAGCACTACCAGAAATAAGTCCAGTATGATAATGACAATCTACGGAATAAAGGACTAAAGGAATTTCTTTACCGTTTGAAGAAATACATATAAATCGAACATATGTTAAAGAGGCTCACAAAGCTCTTCGTAACAAGTTTATTATAGAATTAATGAACTGGCAAAGATGTTTAGAATTAATTCAGCACTGACAACCATTATTTACCTCTTCACTTATTTGTTGCCATATGCTGAGATTTACCTGTACGTAATAAAGGTATAACGGTTCTAATCAAATGACGATTCCAAAAAAATCTGTTCTCCATTCCACGATCGCTAGAGGACGGTCCAAAATGTTATGCTGAAATAAAAAATATTAATATAATCTATTAAAAAAAAATTGTTAATTTAATAAGAAAAAAATGAAAAAAAAAATATGACTGATTTTCCAAAAGAAATGCAAATAAAGATTTATATACTAGTATTTTTAAACCAACCAAAAAAAAGTTCTATGTTGGTATCTCTCCATAAAGTCATACTCAATATATATCATAAATTGAATAAATTAATATCGATATCACACCACATAGCAATAAACAGATTTAACTGTTGTGACTTAGCTTAAGTTTCCATCGAAGTAGGTGCTAACTGCTAATCGAAACTTCTACGAACACTATTCATTGTATAACCGGTAGAACACGCAATAGGGGAACAAAGTCTCCCCTCAATACCGTGAATTACACAGCGCCAGAGTATAACTAATATACTAACTATAGCTCTGTACAAAATGGACCGCTATCACTAGTATCCATAGTAAAGTTTTGCTTTGTTTGGGATCAGTGATAACTTTCAGGCATCCGTCGCTCTTCGATAACTACACATTTTATATGTTACGATGAAACTGATATATTATTCTATTTTGTAAGTAACAAGGCTGACTTAAGTTTTCCGTTGAAGAACGTAGTAATCAACAAAGAAATTTCAGGTTTTCGTTCACATTTATGTGCTTGAAAATACACACTTTACAAAATAAAAGCTAGGTTGGTATAAACCTTGACGATTTTTATATCACTATTGTAGGTATAAGATTTCACGTTTTGTTTTTCTATTTTCCCGTCATTTCGGTGACGCTCCAGACGCCGTGGTTATATGTTGACGCCCGTGAGCGTGTGACATAGGATATCAACTACTCACCATGGTACTGTATTCAAGAACGATATATATAATTACCGCTTCAGTGCTTCTTGTCGGTGAAAGTCACAAAATTCGGGATCTATGACTGCCTAAAATACTATGTATATCTTCACGCCAAGTCCCTTGCGGGGTAGGCAGAGAAAACCGAGCGCCATAAGACGCGGTCCTTGCATACTTCACTCGCTTCTGTGACATTCATAGCTCTTTTCATGCACGTTCGCCGGTTCCTGGGGCTTCTGACACCTTCTGATAAAACACGACCAATTTGGTCATGGTAGGTTAGTCTCGGCCTTCCTCGGCTCCTACATCCTTCCACTTTTGCATTGTATATCTGTTTCGTCATTCTTTCGTCCCGCATTCTTTCTACATGTCCGAACCAACGGAGCATGCCCTTTCTTATCTTAACACCGACACTCTCTTTTAGACCAACTCTTTCTCTCACGTCTTCATTACGAACGCGGTCAGCAAGCGTTATGCCACAAATTTTGCGCAATGCTCGCATCTCGACCGCATTTATTCTACTTTCATGCTCTCTCTGCCATACCCAGCTCTCACTCCCATAAGTTAGCGTTGGAATTAGCACCGCGTTGTGTACAGCGAGCTGTGCCTTCTGGCTTAGATATCGGCTGCCTAGAAGTTTACCCAACGCTCCATTCACCCTATTCCCGGCACTCACTCGTCTCTCCACATCAGCGGTGTACCTTCCATTGCTGCTAAAAACACTTCCAAGATATACAATCTCATTCACTTGCTCCAACACTACATCATCAACCATAATCCTAGTGTTCGTTCTAAAATACTATTTGCTACTAATTATTATTAACAAATCTAAATCTTTTACACTTTTAATATTGATGATGTACGCCGTAAACAATACATTAAAATTTACGCTGAAACGTATATAAGTACAAAATTAGGACGTTAATAACTAGAATTATCGTTATAAATAAAACTTTCTCTTTTGGTCTACTATTCAATATACCAACGAATCTGGATCATATTGAAAAAAATAACGATTTTAAATGTAACATTTATATTACATACTATAATTTAACATTATAAATATCTTCACTTTATATAAATTCCTTTTTAGTTGTAATATTTATGTTTTAATAACCCCATTTGCTGTGGTTCCTAAATTCCAGAACACGCCCCTTACCATCACCAAAAGTATTATGATGCTTAGGAGGACAAGGTCAGGCTAACGTCCAAAAAACTTGGTGTGCTCAACAGAGTTAAAGCAGTACTTTAGCGCGGGGTAAAAACTTATATTACATAAGTGTCAAGTCAGACCGCACTTGGAGTACTGCAGTCACATTTGGGCGGTAGCATCTGGATACCAGCTTGTATCATGTGATTCGATTCAGAGACGAGCTGTGAGAATTGTTGACGATCCTAAGCTTACATACGGTATTGAATCCTTAAGTTTAATGAGCGATTTTACCTCCCTTTGTGTGTTCTACCGATAGTACAACGAGTTGTATTCTGAAGAATTGTTCGATATGATGCCGACAGCTACTTTTTATAACCGCACCGCTCGGGGGTTCACCCTCAAACGCTAGATGCGCAATGGTCGCGTACTGTGCGGTTCCAAAGAAGTCTACTTCCGAGAACTCTCATGTTGTAGAATGAACTCCCAGCCGAGGGTGAGGATGAGTGACACCCCTGAAGTTGCAAATGTCCATAGGTTACGGTGACTGTTTACCATCAGGCAGGCTGTATTCTTGTTTGCCACCTCAGTTACATAAAAAATTATCTTGTGTGCTAGGTTACACTAATCAAAAATTCTATTGCTAAGTTATTGAAGTATCTATTGTACATTAATGACTGTTGTCATTTGATGGCATTAATTGTTATGCGGACGACAGCAATGGGGACACATATTAGACAAGCCGTGTTAACATGCCTCGTTCCCTTGAGGTGGAAAACCGCGATAAACTTGCGTCTGAAATTGTGGGTAGGTACTTTGACTAAAGTATCTCACTAAGGGTTGATCTTGGTCCAATTCAAATAAAATTATAAGTCTGTGCGTTTACCGCTAAGTAAAGCATTTTTGTTAATTTCCGAACACACCTCTTCCTCAATTATCCATATATTTATACGTGAATAAAAAACATTGTACCCCTTTTTAAGCACATTGCCACCATGAAGAAGCTTAAGATTTGTCAAAGTCAATATGGAGAAGGAGTGAAAAAAGGTCACATTTATGTATAATCTATCAATAGCTTACGCCAAATCCCTTGCGGGGTACGCAGAGCACACATGTCTCGAACCTTCAACAAAATCAAACGTTACTATTTTTATGCATAATATGTGAAATTATTTATAAAACTATTATGAGTTCAACGAATCATGATTGAACTTCAAACACTGCTTGACTAGTCTTAACTAATTTTCGCCCCAATACTCGAAAATCGACCACCCTCATAATAAAATTAAAAGAAATATTGACGAAAATATTTCTTACATCATCATTGCGAACGCAGTTAGCTAGTGCTCGAACTTGCAGCTGCAATAACATTGTATTGTTGAAAGAGGACGCACTGATATTTTATTGTCCTCTGTACTCAGGCACACTCATCTAATCTATGTTTTAGGCTGTCGGTGGGTCATTGTTATCTTTAGGGTTCAAGTCAATCTCAACTATAGCGCAACAGAGATAGGGCGCATCAAAGCAGCCCAGCTGTCTGGGGAAGTATCTCCACTTCACAAAAAACCGTAGCCAAATAACAACTCCCTAGAGGGTTATTGTGTTGTGTAAGCAGCAGGGGAGGCATAGCGCGAATGATATTTTATATATTACAAGTGTTAATAGGCAACGGTAATTGCTTTATATCAGGTGGGCCGTATGCTTGTTGCCTACGTTGTATATAAAAAAAGAGAGCGGTTATAGGTCATATACCTAACCAAGCATTCTTATGTAACGTGTACATGACACAGTGGATGGTATCACACATATCTTCATACAAAGCGAGTAGCATTATTGTATCATGAAAAGGTTACGTACCTGATTTAAAAGTTTAGTTTGGCCGATTATCGTAAATTCTTGCAATATTTTTCTTCGTTCTTTTGATTGCTTCACTCAACTTTCGAAGCCAAATAATTTTAATGTTACATACATCCAAATCTACTTAAAACAATTTTACTGTTGATCCTACCACGTCTTTTTTTTATTGTTAATATCTTCATAATTTTAAATCATAGAAGCGTTATTGTTACCCTATATAAAATATGCTAGCTAAAAGAGCGGGATAGACCGCTGAAGTAATTTGTGTTTGCAATAACATCGCTTTGCTCGAAGCGAAGTACCGGATTTAGGGTTTTGCATCCAATGACACAGATAAGAATAGTCATCTAATCTGTGTCACTGATATCATACTCTTGTTCAGTACACACAAAAGTTTTGTACTGTCTAAGTCTACCAAAGCTCGCGATGAATCTGCAAATCACTGGTGACCACCGCTTCATACTTCGCAAGCGTAAGAGCCGTGTTCTAATCTTGTGGTAGACCAACACGAACCGGTGCTTGAGTCCAGAAGACGACACCACGCGTGTGTTTTCATTTTCTATTGCCTAATTTCGTTTTGTATTAAAGGTCTAATAAAAGTTATAATTGTTTTTAAATGACATCTCTTTCTTGCAACTTTACAGAATGTTGATTGTAACTTTGTATTATGATTTTTATTCGTGGAAAAAGCTCCGTATTAGTTGAGTTGCAAACGCAAAGATATATCGGTTCAATCCTATTGAATATACTAGACATAGTACTTTTAATTTCAATCATAATTATTTCGTAAGCGAAAAATGCAATGGCCGCAGCAGTACCATAAAGCAAAGGTTAATAAAAAGGTAATGGTAACTGTTTGGTGGTCTCTTCATGCGTTATTCACTATAGATTTCTCAGGTCTGGTCAAGCAATAATAGCAGATGTTTACTGTGCCTAACTTCGAACAATGATCGCGAAACTGGCAGTGAAACAGCCCCGACTCGTGACTCGATCTTCACCATTATTGCTCCATGATAATGCAAGACTTCACACTGCACGAGAAACTGTTGTAACTCTACAGGAGCTGCAGTTAGAAACCATACGTCATCCTCCGTACTTGCCAGACCATGCTACAACTGACTATAATTTTTTCGTGATATGGAAAATTTTCTACGTGGTACAAAATTTCTTCCCAGGAGGCAGCATTTAGTATGCTTTCACACAGTTTGTCGAATCTGGATCCCCAGAGTTCTAACGCAAAGGCATAAATAAACTTCCGATTAGATGGCAGCAATGTATAGATATTGAGGGTAAATATTTTGATTAAATAAATATGTTATATCTAACTATCTAAAAACGAATTTTAATTTTCCAGTACAAATCGGCAATTTCATACTTTAACCCCTAATATTACGATTATCACCAGTGGTCAAAGTCTGTTTGTAAATATGGTCAAAGTCTATTTGTTTGTTAAAATAGAGGTATTGCTTATGATCACGTTTTTAAATAACGTAATAAGCTGAAAAGTTAAAGGCAATTACCCTATAAATGTTATGTGTTTGCATAAAGTAGCATTATTTATTCCGTTAATCCAAGTATAGTATTTTAATATATGTATGGACACGTACCTTTATAAATAGGTTTAAATTTGTATGTAATATAATAAGCCACTTTCAATGAATTATAGTAATAAATATCAGTTGTAATGTTGATATTTTAACAGGACGTACACATATATGTATGAAACACTAAAATAAACAAAACTTTACGAAATGTAGCAATCCAAACAGAAGCTTGCATAAAACAGATTTTAATATTTTCACACGTATCTAACCAGATTCGTGCAAAAACACTCACTGGAAATGTCACACAATGAACAATATGTTTTTGTATGCTTTGACATTACAAATTAAATACTAGATAGAAAACAATAAAAAATATCCAATTTCGTTTAAAAAATCCCACATAGGACAAATATTTTTGTGCTTGAGCATGTCTGTTTGTCTTGGTCTGGGTGTTTTTAAGAGAGGTAGGCCCCTGAAAGCAGCCCGTCTGACGAACTACCTCCACCTAACAGAAAATCACAGCCAAATGACAACTCCCTGGAGAGCTGTTTTGTTTCTGTGTGTGAGTGAGGTCACCAGTAAGCTTCTAAGGAGTTGCTGTGTTAATAGCAGAGGTGGCATCGTACAAGTAATACTTAATGTACTGTAAGCTTTCATAGGTAATGGTTGACGTTTGGACGTTGTATAAAAAAAAACTTCTTAACTTAAATAACTGTAATTATAATACACAGTTTTTGGATCAGGAGTTAAGACAAGGTCAGGAGTTAAGACAAAATTATCAAAGAAAACTCATTGCTTTGAATTGTTCCTTTGAACGACATGCTAATATTTCATTCTTTTTATGGTAACTAAATCATTTTTCATTCTGTATTTATGAGACCTTAAAATTTCCATTATATTGGAGCCGGTTTCGGTCAGCGACCCCTGGGTGACGGCGCGTATGCGTAAACAATTAATAATTAAAAATGGAGCGACAAACAGGCACAAACTATGGGTAAACACATAGTTCCAGTAACTAACAAAAAAATGTTGATTTGTTTTATGATCATCATTATTTTGGTTTATATTCGTCCACTGCTGGGCATAGGCCTCCCCTATAGAGAGCGATCCTCTCGATCCTGAAACATCTGCATCCATCAACCACCTACAAATCTTTTTAGGTCGTCGCTTCAGCCAGTGGAGGTTGTCACACACTACGTGTACCAGCACGGATATACTATTCGAAAACCTATTTTCCCCAACGGTTGTTGTTGCTTTCTTCTGATTCTATCACGCAGTGAAACCAGAGCATACCCTTCCAAGCCATCTATTTATTATTTACATTTCTACATATTATGTTAGAAATTAGTTACCACCAGTTTTTTTTATATTGGTGTCAAGGAGAACAGCGTGCTGTCAACTCAGCTTTTTTTAACATTTCTTGTGTATCTGGATAATTATCTAGAAACAATAAGAAATACGAATGCAGTATTGCAAATTTGTGACATAGTTGTGAATTGTCTGTTCTATATAGATGATGCCGTGCTATATACGCCACGTGACTACAAACACTGGTCCCAATAGCGAGTGTATCGAAAAAGGCTTACAGATACAAACGAAGTTAATTATACCACTGTATTTGATATCAGGTACATAGAACGCTGCATAATGTTGTTGAAACATTACAGTTGATGATGTAGTTCTAGGATATTGTATATATCTCAACCTCTCTGAGAAATATTCACTAGCTGATACTACTTTATAAACTCTGTAATCCGTATGCAAATCACAACTTCTTGGAAAATTCTTATATTCCTGCGAGTGAGTGAGGTTATTAGTGTAGAACTAGATGGGGTGGCAACACTTAAGCTCTTTGTACTATATAAACTATAAGTAATGTAAACCAGGACACTCAGAAAGTATTGCGAATAAAGTTTTTATGCATGGTAGACTGGCCAGTTATAATCTATTTTGAAAATATGATATTTATAAGAAAAAATAGGTACGTTCCAATTTAAAAATTTGTCTGCACATTTTATGTGAGCTTATTTAAATTATAGTGTCTCATTGAAAAATGGATCTGCGCCAGGAACATTGTCGCGCTATGATTTTTACGATATCAGGTGTCACTTGAAACTGGATGAATCATACGTTAGACTTCAAATGGCGAATTCAATCGCGGTCAACTAACTATGGGGGATGAATAAAGAAGTGGACGCCCTTTGACGGCTGTTACGTAAGAAAACGTGCTAGTAGAAATTTAATCCATGACAATAGGCAAGTTCCATATCAGGAAAATCAGCACATACTGGAGATTGGATAGGGAAGCCTTCACGAGATTCTATACTTGCATCTTCGCGTGAGGAGGATAGTTTCACGCTGGGTACTGCACAAACTTAACGTTACACAGAAGCAGGTCCGGGTGGAATCGTGCCGAGATATGACAAACAAAATTGAAGCAGGCTCGTTTCGGCGTGTTTACGACATCATTACAGGTGATGAGACCTGGATTTATCGATACGATCCAGAAAGGAACCGCCAGTCGACGGTTTGAGTGTTTCAAAACGAATCAAGGCCTACCAAAGTGAAGCGATCAAGAATCTAGATCTAGTAGGAAGATTTTGATCGCAAGCTGTTCAAATTATACTACCTGGCTACATCAGGTAGCCAGGTAACCACGCTCGTAACAAGGGACTTCTTGGACAGCACGCCGGTCAAACTCCTGGGTCGCCCTCCTTATAGCCTAACACGTGTGACTTTTGTTTTCCGAAAATAAAAAATCAGCTCAATTTTCACCGCCGGAAGATGCGCTGTTAGCGTTCGAGCAGGCTGTAAACGAGGCATCTGCGGCGGACTGGAGAAAGTATTTCGAAAACTGGTTCAGAATCATGAAACTTTATATAGCTGGTGGAGAGTACTTTGAGAAGATTAAAAATAAAAAACTATTTATATAGAACACTTTTTTTATTTTCGCAAAACTTTCTGAGTGTCCCACGTATATAAGTAATATAAGCTATTATCGACTAATCGTATCATATCTTATGTGCGCTTATTTGTTACTGGAGCAAGTATAAAAATATTTCATGTATATAAAAGTGAACATTAGTTTATATATTTGCGAAGGCGGGTCAACCTTGCCTGAGGCTCGGTTGAGTCAAACAAAACTCTTAAAGTGAAACATGGAAAAGTGAAATTATATAAGTTCGTATTGTAGGTATCTCTTTACATTGAATTAAAATTTTGTAAAATGTAAAGAAAATACATCTTTTTCAAATGTACTTCGGTACGAGTATATATTTACTCTAGTGGAAAACTGCCTAGCTTTGCGAAATTGCCAACAATTACATGTTTTTACTTTCAACTTCGAGATATTAATGTATACAGAATCGTTAATAATTTTATAGTAGTTGAAACTGATTCTATGTATTTCTCCATTGTCAAGTAATTCAGTTAAACCAATGATCAAATCATCATAAAATATGATCTGCTCTTAGCAGTATTATCTGAGAGAAACATGTTCAAGCATTGAACAATTCCATAATTGATAATATTAAGAGTTAACTTAGGTTTATTCGAAACATCATATTCTGAACGGTTTTTCGATCCGTACTGACAACCCCATTGATTATCAATAAGAAATAATAATGAATTTACTAAGGAGTAAACTTTTGGTTACATAAATTTTTGGTTACATAGCGGCTTCTCTAGTAAACAATTAAAAAAAAAACAATTTATCGATATATTCACGCCAGGCTCCTTGCGAAGTAGGTTACCGAGTTTGGCGCCTCAATACTCCTTACTTTTATATCTTTAATCATCATAGCTCTTTTCCTGCGTGTTTCTATCGTGATAAACATGTTCAAGTTGGGCTTCGTAGGTGAGCCTGGTATTAGTAGGCTTCTACAACATTCCACTTTCCTCGTCCAAAACAATAAGATACTAGAAGAGATAAGACAGAAGCTAATAAAACAAGAGAAGGCGATCGAGGGGGCGACATACGCAAGTGTCGTGGCGGCGGGCCAGACCGCGAAACGGGACGTGGAGCCGGCCGCACTTCACTCCGTAGTCGTCTCCTCGACCGTCGAAACAGAGACTGGGGACGAGGTGCTCCAGAAAATTAGGGAAGCTGTCGATGCCAAGGAGGGATGGGTTAAGGTCGAGCGGGTGCGGAAGGTGAAGGACCGCAGGGTTATAGTGGGATGTAGGGATGAAGGGGAGAGAAGAAAGATTAGGGAGAGATTGGCAGCGACGGGGAGCGGCCTGGTCGTCGAGGACGCGAAGAACAAGGACCCGCTTCTGGTGGTGAGGGACGTGTTGAGCATCCACAGCGATGCAGAGCTCATACGCGCCCTTCACAACCAGAACCGGGACGTCTTTCGGGGCCTCGACGGCGGGGAGGACCGCGTCGCTGTCAAATATAGTAGGAAGGCGCGAAACCCGCACAACCGCCACGGCGTGCTGAGCGTCTCCCCCGTGATCTGGAAGAGGTCGATAGCGGAGCAAAAGCTGCATATCGACCTCCAGAGGTGCGTCGTGGAGGACCAGACGCCCCTCGTCCAGTGCACACGCTGCTTGGGGTTCGGACATGGTCGGCGGTTCTGCAAAGAACCCGCCGACCTGTGTAGCCACTGCGGTGGCCCGCACCTCAAGGCGGAGTGCGCGGACGCCAGGGCGGGGGGGACGCCAGCATGCAAGAATTGCACCCGGGCAAAGCTGCTGAACGCGAAACACAACGCGTTCAGCGGCGATTGCCCGGTAAGAAAGAAGTGGGACGGGTTGGCGCGGGCCTCTGTCGCCTATTGCTGAGATTGCCTCGGGGACCACCCGCCAGTATCGAATGGCTCAGGCCAATCTACAGAGAAGCCAGCTAGCAACGCACGAATTGCTGCTGGCGGCAAAGGAGCGCAAAATATCTGTCGCACTGCTACAGGAGCCCTATGTGGGTCGGGTTGGAAGCGTAAGAGACTATCGTGGAGTGAGAGTCTTCCAGGCACTGGGGAACGGAGAGGGTACTGTGAAGGCGGCAATAGCCGTCTTCGATCACGAACTTGATGTCGTACAGTACCCACAACTCACCACAAACAACATCGTTGTGGTGGGGATCCGGACTAGTGCCTGGAAGATTACACTGGTCTCCTACTACTTCGAACCTGACAAACCCATGGAGCCATACCTGGAGCAGCTTAGACAGGTTGAGCGGGAAACCGGACCTGGAAGGTTGGTCATAGGCGGGGACGCCAACGCGAAGAGTTTCTGGTGGGGCAGCTCCCAAGAGGACTCCAGGGGGGAGATGATGACTGGAGCCTTAGGGGAGCTGGGCCTCCAGATACTTAATTCGGGGGACGTCCCGACATTCGATACCGTCCGAAGCGGGAAGAGGTACAGCAGCCATGTCGACGTGACGGCCTGCTCTGAGGATATGCTGAGCCTGGTGGATGGCTGGCGCGTCTCCGAGGCCCTAACGTCCTCTGACCACAACGGTATTCTATTTGAAATCAACTTGGCACGGGCGAAAGGGGTATCCGTGGCGAGGACCACCAGGATCTTCAACACCAGGAAAGCGGATTGGTGTCAGTTTCGTGAGAAACTGGCAGCAATCATGCGGAGGGACCGCCTGAACGTGGAGAGCGTTGAGGCGGTCCAGGTGTGGGAGGACCTGGAGGTAATCGTGGACGGGTATACCCGAGCCATAGCCGAGGCCTGCCAGGCAGCGATGCCCAAACTCAAAGGCGGGGATTCATTTAGATTGCCGTGGTGGTCGGAGGAACTCGAGGAGCTGAAGAGGCAAACCAACACCAAGCGACGCAGAATCCGAAACGCAGCGCCGGGCCGGAGACAAATGGTGGTCAGTTCGTACCTCGAACAGAAGGGCAAATACGAGGCCGCAGTGCGGGATGCCCAGACAGACAGCTGGAGGAAATTTTGCGGGAGGCAAGACAGAGAAGGCGTCTGGGAAGGTATATATAGGGTCATTGGGAGGGCAACCGAGCGCAAGGAGGATGTACTCCTCCAGGAGGGCGGGAGGCCGTTGGATCACAGGGAGTCCCTCGAGCTGTTGGCGGATACGTTCTATCCTGCCGACAGCGAGTTGGACGACGATACAGATCACCGCGAAATGAGAAAGAAGGCCCGCGAGGTAAACGAGCGGGTCGATGATGATCATGACCCACCGTTTACCATGAGGGAGCTCATGGCGGCTGTATCGTCGTTCAACCCGAAGAAGGCTCCCGGTGCCGACGGCCTCACGCCTGACATTTGCGCTCGGGCCATCAACGGTGACCCTGAGTTCTTCCTGGCCCTTCTCAATAAATGTCGAGCCCTCCGCTACTTTCCTCGGCTGTGGAAGGGGGCCCTCGTAATTGTCCTTCGGAAACCAGGCAAAGACTCGTACACCTTGCCCAAATCGTACAGGCCGATTGGGCTTTTGCCTGTCTTGGGCAAGGTATACGAGAAAATGCTGATCGCTCGCCTCAAGCACCACATTCTACCACGGATTAGTACTCGCCAGTACGGGTTTATGCCACAAAGGGGCACCGAAGACTCCCTCTATAACCTGGTGCAGCACATCCGCGCCAAGCTTGACGAGAGGAGAATGCTCACTCTCGTCTCGCTGGATATAGAGGGAGCCTTCGACAACGCCTGGTGGCCGGCAATAAAACTACGACTGGCTGAGGAAAATTGTCCTCTGGGCTTGAGGAGAGTGATCGACAGCTATCTCAGCGATAGGACGGTCAAAGTTAGGTACGCCGGGGGGGAAACCTTGCGGTCCACCACAAAAGGGTGCGTCCAAGGGTCCATAGGAGGACCGATTTTGTGGAACCTCCTATTGGATCCTCTTCTGCAGCAACTCGACCTTGCGGGGGTGCACTGTCAGGCCTTCGCCGATGACGTCGTGCTGATGTTCGACGGCAACACTGCGCTGGATATAGAGAGACAGGCCAATGCCGCTCTCGAGCATGTGAGGGCGTGGGGTGTCAAAAACCGGTTGAAGTTTGCGCCGCATAAGACCAGCGCTATGCTGGTCACGCGCAAACTTAGGTATGACACTCCGCGGCTTACCATGGGCGGGATAGACATTGGCATGTCTCGGCAGATCAAACTGCTGGGGTTGACGATTGACGCGGGTCTGACGTTCAACGCGCACGTGGCTACTGTCTGTAAAAGGGCAGTGGCCATATACGGGCGCCTTGCGCGTACGGCCCGCGTCAGTTGGGGTCTCAACCCTGAAGTAGTGAAGATCATATATTCAGCCGTAGTGGAACCTACGATATTGTACGCTGCCGCCGCATGGGCTCCAGCGGTCAATAAGCTGGGTATCCAGAAACAGCTCAACAGCGTACAGCGGGGCTTCGCGCAGAAGATCTGCAGAGCCTACCGCACGGTCTCCCTGAACTCCGCACTGCTGCTGGCCGGGGTGCTGCCTCTTGACCTCAGAGTGCGCGAGGTCGCCTCTTTGTACGAGGCCAAGAGGGGGCTACCCCATCCGCTGCTCGGGGACAGGGAGATCGAGCGGATGGCCTCGAAGATCGAGGCCCCGCATCCCGCGGAGCTAGATAGCTTGGAGTTCGGCAGCCTGGTGGACGAGGAACAATGCAGGGCACACTCCAACTTTGCCCTGCGAATGTTTACGGACGGCAGCAAGATTGAGGGCCGGGTTGGCGCCGCTGTATCCATATGGAACGGCGACGCCGAAACCAAGGCCCTCAGGCTTGCTTTGTCGTCCTACTGTACCGTCTACCAGGCGGAACTCCTGGCTATCTGCACGGCGGCCGAGTACGCTTTGAGCTGCGATGGACCCAGTATTGGCATCTTCAGCGACTCCATGGCGGCGCTCCAGGCGGTGGCGAACGTCGAGTCCCCCCATTCCCTGGCGGTGCAAACACGGGACGCTCTTAAACTGTGCAAAAGCCAGGGTAAGAGCGTCTCGCTGTTCTGGATCAAAGCACACGCGGGGTTGGAGGGGAACGAACGTGCCGATGAACTCGCCAGGAGCGCCGCACTGGGGTTGCGGAGGCGGCCAGACTATGACCGCTGCCCTGTCTCATTCGTCAAAGGTATGATCCGTAAGGGGACCATTGACGAATGGGACAGGAGATACAAATCGGGAACAACAGCTTCGACGACGAAGCTGTTCTTCCCGAGTGCGGCGGAGGCGTACGGTATCGTGGGCAAAATGGTGCCGTCGAGCATCACCACGCAGGTCCTCTCGGGGCATGGTGGGTTCTCCGCGTACTTGCACAGGTTCAAGTGCGCGGATGACCCATCCTGCTTCTGCGAGCCCGGCGTGGACCAGACAGTGCAGCACATATTGTTTCGGTGTCCCGCATTCTCCAAACAGAGGTATGATTTGGAGCAGGAGTTGGGATTGCGGGTCACCGAAACAACGGTCTCCGAAATAGTGGTGGGGAAACGTAGAACAAAATTTTTAAAATACTGCGTCAGTCTAGCCACGGCTACTATAGATCGTAACAAGCAGAACAGCTCCGCCTAGGACTAATGTTGTATACCTCGGCTATATTTTGTATAGCCGATGGGATCGCGGTGGCTAGGTGGAGCTGTGAAGCTCGCTGTCGCCCGTGTCTGGACTGATGCAGTATAGGGAGGGCAACTGGAAATATGTAGTTATGATAGCTTCACCGGCGTTCTAAAATGGGCCAAAAAGTATTTATGTATTAAAAGTATTTATGAAAATAAAACTGTAAGATGATGAATGGAAGTTGAATCGCGGGATGAAAGAGAGTGTGATGTATGAATGTGTTTCTTTATACGTGTAAAAATTTTTCTTTTTGTTGTAATAAAAAACGATAATGTTATAAAAAGAGCCTTGCCCATGGCAGGGGTGCTTAGAAAAAAAAAGAAAAAAAAAAAAAAAAAAAAAACATTCCACTTTAGCGGTGTACCTGAATCGTATGTTGGATGTAAACGTCGAGGAAAGCCGGAAAGACACAACTTTTTAGGGAGTAGTTATTTTCCTGCAGTAGTACTTGTGCAGATAGATAGAACTTGTACGCCCTACCTCTCTTAAAAATCATTGGGAGACCACGCAGACGAAGTTACGATAATTTACTAGTCAAAAATTAATTCACCGTTTTAATAATATGCTTTTCAGCACTCGTCATGACGGCAGTGTGATGTATGTATGCTGCACTTACCGCACACAAGTGATTTATGAGCCTCTGAAAAAAATAATGGTACTCCATTCAAAATCCTCGGTTTTATTTTACATAACAAAAGCTTTTCGGCATAGGTAGACAGTTACGTGATTAAATGTTTGACATATTTTACCTGGTTCAACTTAGCCTCTAATAAAATTATGCTAGTAATGTGTTGGTGCTTTTTTTATACAACGGCAAAAGGCATACAACCCCCCCCCCCCCCCCTGATTTAAAATGAACTCGCAGCTTCAATTATACCAATTGATACTCGTATCATTATTATACCAATATGCTGATGTGAATTCATTGTAATATCTAATTGAAAATTTTAAAAGAGACCTTATATTGGCAAGTTTCTTTCGACATTTCTTCTTCGTCATTGGTCATTTTTGAAATGCGAGCAGATTAAAAATGTAAAATATACATAAATGAATTGAAGAAGATACATTAAGATTATATTTAGAAAATGTAAGACGTGTCTAAGTGCACGCGAGGGCCTAATGGCATATAAAGAATTTTTATCTTTACACAAATATTTTTCCTGTGTGGAAATCAAACCCACGAGAGTTGGTGTCAAAGTAGATAGCTAATAATATATGCATGGAGGCATTTTCTCCACTCGGATATGCTCTTTCGCCAGAATTTTGTTGTAAAGATCATAAAAGTCAATCAGCTACTTCTATTTGTACTGGTAATTACCAATATTTGGTAAATGGAAGAGTTAGAGCTATACGAGTTTGGGTTTAGCTCAAACAATGATGGTAATACAAAGTAATACGAATAAAATATAATACGAGTGAGGATTGATTGTTCGTGGCCTAGCCAAGAAACGAAATACAAAATCAAAATACATATATCGGAATTGGATCAGTTAACGTCAGATCAGACACTTGAGGGGTAGTGCGACCCAAATGTAGAATAGATTACAAATATTTGCGATTTTGAAGATCTTCTTATCCTTGGAGGTTATAGGAAGATAGCAGATTAGCATATTATAGGAATCATCATTCTTGAGTGGTTTCGAGTCGTCTGGTGTACGAGTCGAAGGTGAACTTCTTGTCCTTTAATGGTCTCAAGAATACCGAGGTCACCGAGTACGCCACGCTCGAGCTGAGCGTAAGTGAAGAATTCACAACTCTAATTCACAACCTCATACAACCTAAGTGGCTACTGGAGCAATTACGTAAGCAGCGGGTTCAACTATGAATTCATAGCGGATATAGGACGGAGGGCCACCCAAGGGGTCAACTCACTCAAATAAATCAAGGAGCTACTCTGAACAATCAAGGGGTAACTCAGATGGTGTATCAATTTTCTCCAAATCGGGATAGACCAAAGGGGTGTGTACCTAATTGATGTGTACTACGATGTGGTCCAGTACCAATCTTAATTACTAGGGTTGGCGAAGGTAGCTTCTAAGGCCAGCGGTTTTAGTTACAGCCGAGTACGCTGCCGTTTCTAGGAGAAAGGCTAACGACCGGGTTTACTTGCGCCCTACGAGTTGCTTCGTTAGTACGCACTGTTCGATGTATCCACAAGCCGACCATGACTAAAAGTACGAACTATTAATTGCGCCAATTGAGAAGCAATCCTTGCCGGGATAATGAGAATAAGGAAAATTTGTACAAGCTAATTCCGTTAAACCGGAGCTGAGCCGCCACGACGTCACATGCACAAATATTCTTATTGTTTTTACATAACACTTTCTAGCTCTATGCTCTCTATCTCTTTCGTCTGTGTACCAAATTGTTTACACTAGTTTTGAAACAATTGTTCAGGATCTCCATCATATTGATTTATTGCAGCTTCAACCACTCCATTCCATAAATTCTTGCATAACTAATGGCCTTAAAAACACTTCCGTGATGAAACAACACTTTCTTTCTGAGTTTTCCCGGAATTTTCTCCATAGTATCTTCACATAATCGACGCAAAAAAATTCAATAGCATGCTGAGTGTATGATTTTAGTTTTCGCTAGATCTCATGTGTCCCATGATGAAGTCCTTAGCATGCTTTTATTTATATATATATACTACGTCGGGAGGCATACAATCTTACGGCCCACCAGATGTAAAGCGGGTACTTGTAGCCTATTAACGCTTGAGATATATTAAATATCACTCGCGCGATGCCTCCTCTGCTGCTTACAACTCCTCGGGAGCTTACTGGTGACCTCACTCACTCGCAGAAACACAACAACCCTGTAGGGAGTTGTTATTTGGCTGCGGTTTTCTGTGAGGTGGAGGTACTTCCCCAGACGGGCTGCTTTGATGTACCCTACCTCTCTTAAAACATCCATACCAAGACAAACAGACATGTTCATGCACACAAATGTTTGCCTTGTGTGGGAATCGAACCCACGAGCGTTGGTGTCAAAGTCGCGTCATTCACGACTGAGCCACCGAGCTCGTCAAAAACCTTGCAAGCCCACTAAACTGCTTTCGCTTTCTTTTTGGGGTTTTTATCAATTTTTTTCCTACTGCTTGGATCGTTGTTAAGATTCTAGCGTGTAATGGTGAACCCAAGTTTCGTACATGTCACAAATCTGATAAAAAATCTTGCAAATTGGCGCCAAATGACACCGAAGAAATTGCATGTCAAATTTGTTTTTGCCCAACTAAAAGCATTCTGAGCACATATCTAGCAGAAATTTTAGAAAATCGGATATAGGTAGTTCAATGATAGTTATTTACCTAATTGGGTAATAATAGTTAGTATAGGTAATAGTTAGTATAATAAAAATGGTCTAAAAGTGTAGTAGTGCGAATTCCAGCGCGTGTCAATACTTACAGTATATATATCTTCACGCCAAGTCCCTTGCGGGGTAGACAGAGAGAACCGAGCGCCATAAGATTGATCGCGGTCCTTGCATACTTCACTCGCTTCTGTGACATTCATAGCTCTTTTCATGCACGCGCGTCAATACTTACAGTATAAGAGAAAATGGATATTTTTTTAAAGAAAATAATTTATTAGTCGAAAATGTGTAATTGATCTTTAATATATAAATCTGTATAATATTATATTAACATAAGATTTACAATACTATGTGTAAATTGAAATACATCCGAAAATATAAAAAAAAACCCCTTGATTTTGTTGTGCCTTACCACCAGGTAGTAGTCCGTTTCAACAGTGGGACCTGTAAAGGCTCTTGTATCCATTATAGTATTTCGGAGACGTCTATCTACTACTCTCTACTCTATCTATATAATCTACGATGCTTCCGGTACATGGTGATGTCCGTGTAGCGTGACTCCGAGCTACTAAACAATAAAAATCTAGAAAATTGCTTGACAAATAGAAGACAAGTACTGACTCGTTTTATCTTTGTCTATTTATATGTAGATATTTGTAATTTATGTAACATAATACAAGACTTACAGTTTGACCAAAGCGATCAAGTTTTGTGAAACATGGGGAATATTATGCACGATTCACATATTGCGTGATTTACGGTTACTGTAGATATCGATTGCTATGTTCATCTTCAGAAACTTAAAATTTAAATATTTAATTTAGTTCTAACAGTTGCTAAAGTGATATATAGTGACTTTTCAAGTTTTGAACGGTAATACTGTAAGTATTTTCACTACAAAAAGCTAGTATAATGTTGATTATTACCGTGAAATATTTCATCTAAATTTGATCAGTAGTATACATATATGATAATAATAATAAATAATAATTTATTTCATTCATAATAACAGCACATTATAACTATATAAATTATTCACATACAGTACTATAATAGTACGAGTAATAATACAGCACAGCTAAGCGCACGTCAAGCATAACACTTTGACCCTTATGCTATTCTTATGCAGCATACAATAAGAGTTCCAAACACACCTCGAGTATAAAGCATAACCTGCTCCCAACCGTACTACAAGGAGTTATAGTTATTTAATTCGATGTGTGCCACCTGAACTAGTATTATGAAAATACTGTATCTCAAATGGCACCGATGATGCGTGCACAATACAACAGACAGACAACTTTTTTACAATGACTTATAAAAGAATATTAGTCTAAGAATATTAAAGAGTTATAACAAAACACGTCATTGTTATTAAATAAGTTTGAGGGTTCCGTAAAGTTAATTCTCTTAGTTCTTACATTGCAATAGACCACGAAAGGACGAGAATGTTTATTTCTTTTTGTCAAAGGAAGTTGATAATACGAGTATCAAGAGTTTTATAAACCAACATGAGAAGATCAATGAATATTGATTATTATGAATTGATTAAAAGATGCGAGTGAGGTGAAAACCCATTCATGTGGCGATCAATTCTCTGCCTATACCGAAAAAAACTTGGCGCGGCGTAATCGAAAGATATGTAGATATGAATGTATACAGCTTTATTATTTTACTGCTAACACAGTAACTCTCCAATAGCTACTAAACAAACCAATAAGAAAGGCAATCTATTGATGAACAGAGACGAATAATTTCTGATTTCTTTTGTCAGATACGTACATACCTGTAAATACATAAATTTATTATATAGATAAATGACTAATCTATTTACGGAGAATGTCACCGTATCGTATACCGTATCTGGACAGTGCACGATGTTTTAATACGTACTAATACCTTCATCACGCCTCCCCCTTTGACTTCCACAGCAATTAGTCCTATGACGCTTGCATCTTATGGCTCACTGCGATCTTCACAAGTGCTTCGGTCCATCGTGTGGAAGGCCGTTTTATATTGCGTTTTCAAGTTCGTGGACACCTTTCTGCCCCAACAGTCATCGGTTCTCCAAGCTACGTGGCCAGCCCATTGCGACTTCAGCTTGCTGATCCTTAGAGCCACGGCGCGGCAACTCCAGTTCTGCTGCGGATGTGCTCACTTCTTACGCAGAGAAACTCCAAACATGGCTCTCTCCATCGCACGCTGTACAACCTTGAGATTCCGTACAAGATCCACAGTAAGGACCACTAATGCCTATGTATTTAGTAAACTAACATTGGACAAACTATTGTCATCCTTTCTGGAACTTCAGTCCGAGCTATTAGGTGTGAATCCGAAGCTTGGTCTCATTCGCATTTCTGTATTCTACCCAATGTAAATCCTTTAATATTTAACCTTTTGTTATGCCGACTTGAGATTCGTTTCGTAACAATTTAGGTTATGGTTTAGTAAAATTTGCATATTTTGATTTCGATTATACATATTCATGGATATTTGCATGACAGCCGTTAGTGAGATCATTTTCGCTAGAGTGTTGGAGCTACGAGTGTAATAACACGATTTAATTAGAACTGCGGTTAAATACGAACTATAACAAGATATAATTGAATCTGAAATTTTGGATAAGTAATAGATGGTAGTAGTTAACAATTGTATTTAGGTACATAGCAATATTTATTTGCTCCCCTTAATGACAGCCCAGTGGAAAAGCCAACTGATCCCCGGTTTTAATCATGGCATGTCTTTCTTTATAATTTAATGAACGCGCGGGTTTCTTTACGATGATTTCTTTCACCAACGAATAATAGGTTGGTTCTTTATCGTAATTCGTAGAAAAATATAACCATTTATTTTTTGACTATTAAAGTAATTCGTGATAATTACATATGACACAATCAATTAATACTACAATCGTTTACGATTCTGTCACATAAAATTATCTAACATTCATTGCTCTTTTTATGCAAGCTCGCCAGTTAATATCACGATAATACGACACGGATATTATAATACCTAGTTGTGGTCTGTATCTAACAATATCGTAATTAATACAAAAAGAAAGACAATCTATCTATACTTTACGCTAAATCCCTTGCGGGGCTTGCGGGGTAGGCAGAGTGAACCGAGCGCCACACGACTCGATCTTTACACACCTCACTCGCTTCTTTAACGTTCATTGCTCTTGTCATGCACGCTCACCGGTTTCTAAGGCTCATGATATCACCTTCTCATAAAACATCATCAGTTTCGTCGTGGTATGTGAATCTTGAATTTCCTCAGCTCTTACATCCTTCTACTTTTGTGTTGTATATCTGTTTCGTAATTCTTTTTTTCTGCATTCTTTCCATACACGAGCCAACGCAGCATGCAAAGAAGATAATAACTAACAGAATTGAATAAGATATAATAAAATAATATAAATAAAAATATAAGACATGTCTTAGTAGCCGCAAGGGCCCAATAACTTGTAAAAAATGATATTTATGTTTTATTTTTTGCGAAATATTACACTCATGAAAAATATATAATATGATAGAGCCAAAATTAATAATATATACGACGTTATATTCCATAAGTCGTGATTCCTTTTCCTGTACATATATAGTGTATATGTGTCATCAAAACCTCACTATGGAGTTACTTGTATTACCCACTCAATAAAAGCAATATATTTTTTACCTTGCAGTAACATAGACCGGATCAGATTTTCAACTTAAACGGATCGGAAGGTTTGATAGAAAATGACTAAATAAATGACTAAATAATATAACTTTTTTCACTCCTTAAAATGGGCAGTCGTTACCACTTACAAAGTGCCACCTAGCCTAGTTTGTACTCAGTTCTGTGGCAAATACCGTTTGGCTCGGCTGATTGTTGAACGGAATTACCATAGCGTATTCAGACCTTTACAAAGCGTACCTAAATATCAAACTGCAACCACTAACATAGAAACTCCTTAGGGAGCTCCTATTTGTCAGTTGTCATTAGTACGGCGGAAATAATTTAGTTAGATTATTAGGAGGCGATTAAATACCACGGTATCCTTTGTCAGAACCACGGTCGTCAATCGACAGGGTACGATTGAGTTGAGATTCCAACATCTCAAGTCACAATAACCACAACGTGGTAATTTAAATTTGAAACATCGGTAACATCAAGAAATTCTGTCAATTTATATAATATAGATGTCGAATGCATACATATGCTTTTGAACGTTCCGATTATCTAGAGTGTTCCATACAGAAAATCAAAGGAAATGGATGGCATTTTCAGAGAGCAGCGGTGGTTTCGAGAAATTGCATAATGTTAAGCCAATACGTTCAAAAGGAATAAGTACTTTAGGTTATTATATATACGCAAAATAAGTTTTTAAATAAAACCAATAAAGGACGACTCGATCACGTGGGTTCTGTACCGCCCTTTGAAATTATTTAACAGAATAAATGAAAATTGAGAATAATTAATCTCTGGAACACATACACACATAGAAAAATATTTTTTCGTCTCAATAACAATAATTGTGCATAAATGTTCTCAATATATAAGAATGCTGGAAGAAAGAATTAAGTAACATATGCACAACGCGAAAGGAATCGAAGGATGTAGGAGCCGAGGAAAGCCTTACCATGACCACATTGATTGTGCTTTATCAGAAGGTTGATATCAGGAGACCTGGCATGCATGACAAAAGCTATGAATATTAAAGAAGTGAGTGAGGTATGTAAGGACCGAGTCATAGGGGGCTCGGTTCTATCTACCTATCCCGTAAGGAATTTAGCGTGAAGTTATGGATAGATAGAATATTTTCAACAAAATGACTGCAGTTTAATTGCCATTGAGAGACAATTTTTAGAACTACGTAGAGCAATAGTTTATTATAAATTATTTGTATATATGAGCGAATTACATCTATGTTAAGCATTAGTATATTATTAGGGGTTAAAGCATGAAATTGCCGATTTGTATTTATTACTGCCTCCTGGGAAGAATTTTTTTTACCACGTAGAAAATTGTCCAAATTACGAAAACAATGGCAGTCAGTTGGAGCAAGGCCTGGTGAGTACGGAGGATGACGCATGGTTTTTAACTGCGGCTCCTGTAGAGTTACAGCGGTTTTTCGTGCAGTGTGAGATCTTGCGTCATGGAGCAATAATGGTGAAGATTGATTCAAGAGTCGGGGCTGTTTCACTGCCAGTTCCGGCATCATTGTTCGAAGGTCGGCACAGTAAACATCTGCTGTTATTGCTTGACCAGACCTAAGAAAGCTATAGTGAATAACGCCATGAAGTGACCACCAAACAGTTACCATTACATTTTTATTGGTAAGCTTTGCTTTAAGGCACTGTTGCGGCGTTTGACCTGGGGTCAGCTATTGCATTTATCACTTACGGTTATCGTAAAGAATCAACTTTTCGTTACATGTCACAATTCGATCCAATATTTCTACATATCTGTACCCATTCAACAAGGCAACACAAGGTTCAAAACGCGTTTCTTTCTCCAGATCAGTCAAATCACGAGGCACCCATTTTTCATATTTTTTTATCTTATTGAATTGATGTAAATAAGTCAATATTGTAGGTAAGGTAACTTAAACCATGCCGCTAATTCCTGGGTAGTTTATCTCGGATCGGCTCCCGCCATCTCCTTCAATTCAGCGGTATTTACCTGCGTGGGCAGTTTTCCCCGAAGTTCGTTCTTCAAGTCGAAGTTTCTAATACGAAAGCGTTTAAACTATAAACGCATGGTGCGTTCATTAGCAGTCTCCTCTCCAAACGCAGCATTGATATTGCGAGCCGTTTCCGCCGCGTTAGTTCCACGTCGGAACTCGTATTAAAAAATTACTCGGATTTTCGAATTATCCATATTTCCCGTCTAAGCTGAATAAAAAAAAAAATTAAATTCTAAAATTGTTGCATATTTTTTAAAAGAAACACCTCATATGTAAAATGTGAAAAAAGATTCACTCGAAAATCTCACACCATGAAGATTTAATGTCAATTCAAAGTATCTATTACTATTAAACGGCAATTTCATACTGTAACCCTATTTATGCAGAATAGAAAAGAACAAAAAAAAAACGGAGTCGTGGACACGACCGTGAATTCTAGGTGATTACGTCGACATAACGGGTAAACGTATGGAAGTTTTACTACAAGGAAATTGTATGACGCAGCAAAATGGCGGGCGCTTTCCCGTCGCCGCGCGTGATGCGTCACAGTCCTCACTCAACGTAACGAACTGTTTAATTGTTTAGCTATTGTCTTGTTGTGTTGTATAGTCAAATGTTGTGTTGTATAGTCAAATGGTGTAATAAAATTTTTGATGTAAACCATATGTTATCATCTGATTTCTGAATAGCCTCTCACATACACACATGGAAATAAACTTAAAGACTTATTCGCATCGAAACACCTGGCTTTACAGTTTTCAAGAAATCGCAAATTAAAATATGTGCAATTATATTTTAAATACAACATACATTGAGTATCACTAGCTCTGTTCCCTAACACAGCAACTCCTTAGGAGCTGATTGGTAATCTTACTCATCTGCAGGAACACAACAACCCTTCAGAAAGTTGTTACTGCCCCAGGAGGGGCTGCTTTGATGCGCCCTAACTCTTATAAAAACACCTAGATCGAAACAAACAGGCGTGTTTGTTTGTTTCATTCACATAAATATTTGTCCCGTGTGGGAATCGAATCCACGAACATTGATGTTAAGACAGTAATGACAAACCGCTTTACGACAGGACTCATCATAAACTAAGAACAGATAAATAGATAATTTGGTTGATTAGAGATAGAATGGTTTACCAAATCACAATTTTTATCGCTGGCGCTAATTTCACGTGAGTAATCCCATTAAATAGAACTCCTTAATGCGGCCGACCAACTTTCGATGAGCTGTTGTTCTTGAGAGCGAACGAAATGAAAGAGATTTAGTAGGAAAGCTCTCAGCTTAGCGTTCGTTTGTACAAACTGTATCGACAAATCACTACTAACTTTGCGGACAATTAAAACGATATTTCATTTTAAAGACAATCAAATGGTATACAGGTACATTGTTATATATGTATATGATGAACAAAACTTCATATACATATAAAAAATATGTGTGCTGTTCACACGCTATAGAAGATGTAGAAATTCGGTAGTAGGATAGTTATGCGGTTTATTTATGCTGATATTGATCGTACTTGAAAAGTGTTTTTATTAAAATAACGATAGTTGAGAATTTTAGAAGTCTGCGAAGGTTGCAATGCGAAGGTTGCAAAAAAAGAATTAATTTTACTAAATTTCAAATTACAGTTGCTGTACTAAATTTAAGACAAGTCAATTGGTCGATGTGAGAACCAAAAGTGTCTCGATAATTGGCATGACGTCGGGCGCTGGCTCGCTGAGTCAACCGCATGTGTGCACGGCGGGTGTCGCAATCTTGCAACACGGTGATTCGGAACGATGCTGCATACTTGACGCTTTTCGTGTATTGTGATTCCATAACGCCTCTCCCCATAGATCGGCAACTATTCGGAAGTTATACTGAGAGAGTTGCCGGGATGCTCCAAGTATCGATTTTTATATCTCTGGGTTCAATGTTTCAGGGTCGTAATACTTACTTTCCGTGTATCGTGCTTCTGTAACGCACATATATAACACCACGGTGGTTTTGACGCCTTATATCAAGCTTCGTAATACGCTGGCGCGCACACACACGTACTATCACACTTACAACGCTCGGACCGTGTAATAAAATCATGCAGATGTATGTAGTTGTCTTTCTTTTTACTGACGCTTTTTCGTTTCATCGAGTTTCAAATCACAGTGATACAAAAGAAGTTCTCACTCCAAAAAACCTTAAAAAGATACCTTAGAACTCAGATAACGGCTTGTGCTGCGACAAAGTCAGCAGAAATACTGAAGCGAACGAAATGTAAAAGACAATTAAGACAATCCAAAAGATATTTTATATTAAAGACAATATTTGTCTTTTAAAATAAGAGAGTCTTTTGTCAAAACACTGTATGGGTAGAGCCGGAAGTCCACAAAATGTTAAAATATTTAACTGGGCGTCCGTCGCAGCATCTTGTAACCGAAATGCTGATACTTGGCGCGACAGTTAAACATTGCCATCCAATGAGGCAATATCGCCAGCAATTTGGGCGCGATGCCGTAGAGGCATCGCCTTGTTAGACTAATTTAGTTCATTTATTCACCATAAGTCCTATTTCAATTTTATTATTTGTATTTATTTCTTTACTAGAGAAAAGCAGTGTTATTTATACAGTATATAGTAAAACTAATATTTACTTGTATACATAAATTTACAAAGCTTTTCTGTATACTGCACGATCATCGATAGTTCCTAACAATTTGTAATCATTATTGTAAATTTGAGGAAAATTTTCTATTATTGACAAGACTAGAGCTATCAATAAGTGAACGATAAAAGTAAAAAAGAAAATCGGATCATAGTTATATGCACGTAGTAACGCTATAATTGTATATAATAAGGTTATAATGTAATATATACAGTAATAGTGCACTTCACAAAGAAATATTTGAGTGGTAGGAGATTGTGCCAAATAGTATTTGGCACAATCTCCTAGCAAACACATACTGGCGTAAAGAAACTTTTAAACCTACTGCTTACTATTACACCCAACTTAACTTATCCTACTGCAGGCTAGGAATTTAGAGTACATTCCATCGTGCTTCCGCAGATTGGCGGAAGCCAGTATTATCAAACCGCCCGATGGCCACTAACTTAGCTTAACGACTGACATCTATCGACAACAGCCAGGACCGACGGCCTAACGTGCCCTCCGATGCACGGAGCCCAAGATAAATAAACCTATAAGTAGACAGGTTGCGGTAGACGTTGCTTAACCTGCGTGTTCGGTTACAATAACTGGCACAACAATGCCATGGAGCTTTGTTATACAATTTTGAGCAATTGCTTTAAAAGTTATTCGAAAAACACTAAATTACAATAAACACGTAGTACGTTAGTATTATTATTATTTATTTATTTATCATAAACATAACATTGATATTTATACAGCATTAACATAAATTTACAAAGATTTTCCCTATAGTCAGATTCGTCAGTAGAAATAAGTGCTAGTGAATATTGAAATCAAGTAAAATTAGTATAAAAAACTGAGATGCGAATATGTAAATATCATGCTATGAACGCGATACTCTGTTGATGAATATAGCGACCGAACCTCTTTAGTGTGCTTCTCGCCCACGAACATTAGGCTACATTTAATTAATCTTATTTAGTAAAGCTCTTTAGTAAAGCTAAAAAACAAGTTGAGGAGAAATAAGGAAACAAGGTAGGGCGGCGCAGAGCATAACTTAAGGAAAATAAAAGTAATTATATAAATACACATAAATAAATACATAAAATATATACATACACATAATTATGCTAAATGATATATACATTTTATTAATGTATATGTATGAAACTGAGGGGAAAATTAAGCTGATTACGTAATGTTAAGAGAAAAATAGTGAAGATTTACAAGATGTTTGAATGAAGTGGTTGAGCATTCCTTATATCAAATGGCAAAGCATCCCATATGCGCACTGCCTCGACCGAGAATGAGTTAGTATAGAAATAAGTGGAGTGGTGTCGTGTTTTAAGACGAAGTAAAAGAGCACTACGCAAGGTACGAATCCCCTGCGAATCGCTGTGAAAGGCGAGATGTTCCTTTACATATGTTGGGGTATCAGGGTCAAAAAGGATAGAGTAAAGAAGGGAAAGGCTATGCCAGTTACGACAAAGTCTTAGTCGGGAGTCACTTGAGCTGAAAACGAAACTCAGAAACATGATCATATTTGCGAAGTCCAAATATAAATCGTATGGAAAAGTTTTGAAGGCGCTCAAGCTTAAATAAGCTATGCTATTTAGTGGTATCTAGGTAGCAGGAATCAACGTAGTCGAAGATAGGAAGGAGCAAGAATCCTGGTAGCGCAATTTTCGTGTCTACTGACGAAAAATTTAGTAACCTTCTAAGCGAACCAGACGCAGCAAATAATTTCCTATATACTCCCGCAATCTGTGCTGACCAAGATAAAGAATCATCAAAAATTATTCCTAGATTTTTCACTTTGTCGCTGAAATTATCGTATCGTGAAATATAACGCAAAGGATATTATTCCAGACAATTTTTGATATGCGACTTGCGTATTGCTAGATCTCACTAGCGCACTGCCGTCGAAAAATCTAAAGGTAATTTGCTTAAACGAATAGTACAAATATTAAATTGTGAGGAACCGTTGTTTCCTCTGTATTACGAATTTAGCGAATAGGCAAATAGGTGAATTGATCAGATCAACATAGACTTTAATTTTGAATTAGATTGGGCATATGAAATTCAATTGTGAACACAGAATAGGGTAATGCCAGTTTTCCATACAGTCTACCTCATAACGGTCGGAATATTGACTAAATAAAGCTTCATTTTTACAATAAATTAAACTAGGAGCTATATAGAGGTAGAGCGCATCAAAGCAGGCTATTTGGACAGAAAATCGGAGCCAAATAACAACTCCTTAGATAATTCAGTTGCTACGAGTGAGTGCTGCTACTCAGTAAGACTCTAAGGAATTTCAGCGTTAGCAGCAGGGGTGGCAATACTTTTGCGAGGGTTCATAGGCTACAGTATCCACCTTAACATCAGGTGGGCCGTATACGATGCCTCTCAACTTACAAAACTGACGAATTGCGGTAACGTTAAAAACCGAGTTATTGTTTAATAAAATTTCAGTTTATTAGAAATTTTGTCAATGGATTCATCCGGTGGATTAAAACTTTATTCCTCGATTACTTTGTTAATCTCAATCAATCTCAAGTAATCTCAATATCTAAAAATAAATTGATCACGTGTAAGACTTCTTACACGTGGTACATTTATTTTTAGATATAAATACAAAGAATCTTTTCACCGGATGTATCCATTGAGATATTTTCCAATGAACTGAATTACCTTAATTAAATAACAGGTCATTTTAATTCTTTTTTAAAAAGGACTAGTTTCAGTAAGTCTCTTAAAAACTTGTCGGCCGCAATTTGGCGTGGTCTATTTGTTAAGTCATTTTTAATTACGCATAGTATCTTTGAGTAAGGAAACTTTTTTTAAATTCCACATTATGATAAATACGCTTATCTACCTGACAGTAAGTTTAGGGTGTGGCTCAATGCCATCTTTAGGGCCAAAGCCAAACTCACCTGCACGTGATGCACCCTGCTTATCAACAGACGAGGCTTTGGCGAAAAAAGATAGGGCACGACGTTAGACCGACGGGGGAAGAACTCCCACCTTACAGAAGCCGGCAGCCAAATAATAACTCCCTGGAGGGCTGTTGTGTTCCTGCGAGTGAGTGAGGTCTCCAGAGATGAGGAGTTGCTGTGTTGACAGTGGGGGTGGCAACGAGCTAGTGACATTTTGTTGTCAGCGTTCATAAGCTACGGTAACCGCTTTGCATCAGGTGGACCGTACGCTTGTTTGCTATTCGTTGTAGTTTAAAAAAGTAGGTGCCGATAAGTTATAACGTTCGGAAACTTTTAATATCCGAACTAGGTTTTACTGATACTCAATCCTGATGCAACTCATGTTACTGTTCAACTCAGTTGCGATGGAGTCGTCTTCTTTTTTAATACAACGTCGGGAGGCATACAAGCATATGCCCCACCTGATGTAAAACGGTTACCGTAGCCTATGAGCGCTTGCAATATATTATGTATCACTCGGGCGATGCCTTCTCTGCTGCTAACACAGCTACTCCTTAGGAGCTTACTGGTAACCTCACTCACTCACAGGTACATAAAAAACCATCCAGAGAGTTGTTATTTAGCTGCAGTTTTCTGTGAGGTGGAGGTATTTCCCCAGACAAGCTTCTTTGATGCGCTCTACCTGTCTTAACCCGTTAAGGCCCGCGTGGCTGAATTCCGCCATGCGCGTTATGGCGTCAAGTATATAACGGGCCTCAAGGCGTCAAGAACCCTTTTACACCTCGTTGTTTACTGACAGAACCTCGGCACTAAACAGACAAGTAAATGATGTGCTTGATGTTAAGCAGTTAACGGGTCGATATCTTTAATATGGTAAAAGTCAAATCGTCTTTTGCACACTGTGCACCCGTCGATTAACAACGAGTCTTTAGCTAAAGGTATACGTGGGTTCAAGAGTAACTCGAAGAGGGAATTATTTCCTCCACATATCTATTATTTCTATAGTTGCTATATTCCACCTGTAAGTGAGTCGCCAGAAGTTTCCTGAGGAAGCATTATATTGGCGGAGGAGGCACTATCCCAATTTGTTGTATAATTCCGTAGTCTATTACGAAATATTGTATTCAATATGCTACTGAACCGCTCAACGTTAGGTAGATCGTATGGTTGTTGTATAACTTTATAATTTCATAGCTATAAAGTAAATAAAGTCTATAAAAGGCGCTTACCATACCCAATCTCAATACATAACATTCTAAACAAACATGTAAGCACGTAGAATATGTAAGTACATATAAGCATAATATATGTTCATAGGGTGTGAAGAGGGTACGCTAATCTGCGGAAATATACGCGTGGCAGTGTTTATAATTAAGGCAATAAGTCAGCCGAGACACATTCGAGAAGAAAATATATGTTCGGTACTATCAGTTCTGAACACCATTCTACTGGGAAACTTTATTTTATCTCCACGAAATGGAGACCGGCTCTGAAATTTGCGTAGTATACGATTTTCTCAGAAATAAGACTTAGTCAAATTGATTTCATGTTGACAAAATACCATATTACATCATAATTCATACTTAAAAGTTTATTTGTATTTAAAAAGCACAATAAGCTCCTGAGTATTTTTTTTATTAAGAACCGGAGGAGCCAACGCGTGTAAGATTGTGGAAATAGCAGTCTATTTTTTAACTTTGGCTTGTAAAATAGGAAAATAGGCTATTACTATCTTGACATTTATAATTGTTCATTATGAAACTCAATTTGTTTTTTACAACGTTATAGAGAAATATATATTCTCTAACTTGTAGCTGGGTAAGGGTCTGTATAGTAGCCATTGTACAACATGCATCTTCATAAAAGCTAGCTTTAGACAGTTTGAAGCCTCTATCGTAATGGTGCAGGTTTAATAAAGGAAATAAGTATAAATTGTCCCATAAAGCAAAATGGCAAAATGTAGATCAATGTTATCAGAGCCCGCATTGAATTTCTATAAAGTAATCAAAACTAGCGACAACCTAATAACATTTACTTAGGTATACGACATATATATGGTGTTATGTATATCTAGCAAGCGAAAGTTTTACGAATGCAAGCCTTTCCGACTTAGACGTAGACGATTGCCGGAAAGTACTGAAAGTAGGTATGGTGGTTAATGTAACAGACATGCTTCTGTTACACTATCACTAAGAGGCTTAAAATGTTGAAAAGAGACACCTTGTGGGACGCGGAGATTGAATCTTTCGTAGCAAGAAGAGGAGAGCGTGGCTGGATTATATGATTCTAGATATTATCTCGGCCCCTAATTGAAAACATGAGTAGGAAGAACAAAGCAATATACCATCGATGTAAGAATAAAACCAAAGTTTTAATGAAAGAAAATATTGAAAGGCTAACTACAAATGGGGAAGAGAGGCTGAAAACTTTGAGGTGAATACCAAACTCTTCTGCAAAAAGAAAATGTAGTTACGGGGTGGGGTTGTCGGCATTCAGAATTGATGAGATAAAGTATAAAGTTGGTGTCATTCTCACTAATACGCAGGTAGTGTTCAAACAGTGGAGTGAGTATTTTGAGGAAATGTCTTTGAGGTTGACATGAGATTGAATATTAGACTAATTTCACGTTGTCGGCGTCCAATGAAAGCATAACGAGAGGCATGATGAGATCGAATGATTGGTATGAAGCTTAAAAAATAGAACATCAGCGGGAATTAAAATGATTACAGCAGTAACATACTAGGTAGCACTTACGTCCGGGACGCCTACTACTCGTACAATCTATGCTGGGTGTCAAAATGGCAGGGTTATATGCTGTCTGCACTGTTGTTCTTTCTATATCTTGACAATTGTCTGCAGAGAATGAGATCTACGAGGCTACAGGCTACAGCCTGTCTGCCTTATGTAAATGACGCTGTTTAATTAACGGAAACACCAGCTGAACTGCAAACACCGGTTGTAGTAATGAAATATTATTGTATGGGGAAGAACTTACTACTGAATGCGGATAAAACAAATACAATGCTATTTGAAAGAGAAGAAAACAGAACAAGTTGGTGTTATTGCATTTGAATGTACTTATGGTAGGTACGGTATAGTGTGAATTGAGCACTGGGAAAACTTATTGGCAGTAAAAGCTTAAGTCAGAAGGTACCACTCGCTATACACCACGCAATGTTGGTCTTAACTTATAGAAGCGAGAGGATATGCCAGAGAGAGCATGAAAGTAGGATAAACGTGGTTTATTTGCGAGCGTTGCGAAAAATTTGAATGAAGACAGTACAAATTTGTATTACATTTACGTTTACTTTCATAAAGAATTTCATTATGGAACAATTTAATCATGGGATAAAACCCATAGGAAACAGATAGGAAACGTGCCTTGTGACCAGGTGCAGAGTGTTGCTGGAAAGTCCACGGTACATTTTTAAAAAGTGTATTGCTGAGCAGTTTCACAACACGATCCAAGAATCTCTTGATACACTTTAGCTGAAGTCTTCACTCCTTTTGCACAAAAATGAAGTTATGTGACTACTTGCTAAGACCCCCCCCCCCCCCCCTAACTATTACAGACCCTGGAGGATAGGATGATAACCACGTTGTACCTTTCCGACCACTTAGGCGGCTTCTTTAGAACTGTGTGTGTATACTTTGTCATTTTGCTTGTAGTGTTCTTCAATCATGAATTTTTTTTCATCAGTAAAGAGGATATTTCTGTGCCTTTCACCTGCGTATTGGGACAGAAGGCGGTTTTGATCAATCCACTCTCTTCAACAATAGGGATTGATTTAGGACATGTCCAATTCGACATCTAAATAATCCAATTTTATTCACATGCAAAATTTAAAGGATGCTCTGTGTTTTTCTGCAAGAAAGTAACAAATTTTGCACGTAACAAGCGACTAGTTGCAGATAATCTAAATATTTTTGAAAATAAACAATGTTATTGTGTGTAGCTAATAGTTTAGTAATAATTATTACTTTGCCTTTTTCCTTTTAGATATAGTCTTGAAATCGCATAAATATTTCAGAACATTCAAATCATTCATCGTGACATACATTCACAGTAACTTTCCAGTGTTTAAAGTCTCTTAATTATAATATACTACGAACTTTACTAAATCTTCTAATCATAGCCGTCACCCATATATATTTTATTTATTAACTTTAATTGAGAATTGTCACTCGAAAAGTACACGAGCTCGCAGCTTTGATGTCAATAAAATTCAATTCATTAATTCGTTTAAACTTGTTCAAAAAGAAGTACCGCCATCACTCTATATGTCGCCATTCTAAAGTTAAAAAGAAACTCCAAACTACATAAATTTGTACCTAAATTGTATCCGTCGCTGTTGCACTAAGAAATAAACCAATAGCAAAAAAAATATAAAAAGCAGCTAAATGTGTTACTTGGATATGCTACGATAACAACTTCACTTAAGGTGGTTCGTGTGCCTATTCCCCTACGTTATATATAACAAAGACTATAGAAATATTTTCAATGAAGGTATTTTTATGGAATTGTTTGAAATTAATTTCTATTTATTATGTTGCATGCATTATCTCCAATTAACTTAAAATTGAAGTCCATTTCCATGTGGATTAAGATAACAAAAAATATTTTTCTATATATACTTAACTAAACAGCTAAACTAAAAATAAGATTGATAAAAATATTACATTCGAGCAATTATCGCCATTGTTATAAATAAATGGATTGAGTGTAAATCATTACAGACGAACATACAAAATGATTTAGATAGATAGATAATCGTTTCTTAGCTGCTACGGTCACACACATACAAACATAATATAACAGTACAAGAAGGAGTAAACAGGAGTTGCTCAAAACATTTCCAGTAATAGGTGCATGTGTGTGCTGCAGCAAGCGAATAGGCCATAGCTCAGTGTGACTTTTGCACAATACGCAAAAAAACACCGATTTTCATCTACTGCCTGAGGGGCGGGCGCGCTCAAAGCCATTATATAGACATAAATGTGTGGGTGTGGTGTGAATCAGGGGTATTATACTAAGTGGATTTATACTTAAGACATAAGTCTTATAAAAGGATTCCACTAAGGAGCATTAAAATGTCCAAGAAATTTTTATTACGCTAATCCAATAATTTGACATAACGTTAACTAACAACATTAAGTTGTCCGATTCTCTTACTTCTACACGAGTAAGTGACAAATTTTTGTTCAATTATTTTGCGATTTAATATTAAATTTAACACAAGTATTGTGTAATATTGCAATTCAAGTTAATGCGGCTTTCTTTCGATTATTATATGGAGCTGAGATTTTATATATGAGTTCCTTTGTATTCTGATAATAGTACATTTCTATAACACACGTGTCTTGATGCCAGAATCGTGTATTAACGAATGATCTTTGTAATTGTTAATCAAACAGATAGGAAACTTAGCATATATATTTAATTTTGATATCGACACATGACTTGTATCATACTCAGCCAAGAACATAACATTCCGAGAAAAAGTCTCTTTGACGTTAATAGCATGGCTACGAAATTTTATATGTAGGTACATTTAATTTTGATAGCTTTAATTACATAATTTTCACTATGAACTAATGCTGCAAACAAAATTGTTTCTCGAGAGGATTCTCATGATTGTTTGTACTTACAAAGCTTTGTATGTTCGTTTCATTTTGATGACTAAACGTAACCTTAATGAATAAGAATGAACTGTTGCCTGTTGTTAATTGCACTGACACGTCACTTTCAGTATGCGTAAAATTTTGATCATGAGGGACTGAGGGGATATTGTCATGTACCAAAATACTGCTCATCGTGACCTCAGCAATTCTGTGAAGTACAATTCTCTCATGACTTCACCAGAGTGTGAAATAGGGCATCCCACAAAAGTGATGGGCGTTGACCCGCTCCGTCAGGGCAAAACATAGCGCATGTGGTATATGATCCCATTACACTTTACGCAGCGCCAATTCCGGTATGCAGAGGACAGCTGACTGCTGCATAGACACCAGGAATGTAATACAGTTTAAGGCGGAAATTGATAAAAAAGAGTTTATAAGGAAAATAAAAGAGTTTCATTAAAAAAGGTTCTATAATCTGGAAGAGTTTTTTGGAAAACATTTGACTTATTAATGCTTTAATTTTAATTATTATTTTTGTTCTTGAATTAGTTTGTTTTTTTTATTTTGTTGGGCCCCAACAGAGTTCCATGTGGAACCACTAGTTTTTAAGAAAACTATTAAGATGTAACATCTAATTTACCATGGAAACAACAAATAATTTGAATCGAATACTGACCTCGAAAAATGGAAGGTCAACAGGAATGGATATAATTTCTTCCAAGATAATCTAATATCCGGGACACTGTCTAGATGTAGTCTATCTTGGGTACAGGAACAATTTAAAAGGGCTTGAGACACGCCTCGTTTCTTGTATAAAGGCAAGAATTCATGCAAGGAATTTCGTAGATATTTAGAAAAGATTTGAAATGGTTGTGCAAAGAGAACACTGGATTAAATTGCCGAGATATAGTATCGACAGTGACCTGATCGTTAGTGTGTAGTCCACGTAAGAGGATTTTACATGGCAAATAAATGGTGGCTTATCGTCAATAAAAGTAAATAATTAAATCTCCAGATTCCGAAAGCTTTTCTTGTCATTCAATATAGTTCCGGAAATTACTTCCTATACACAAAATTTCAAAGAAATTCCTATTTAAAATGTTAATGTATTATCTACGCCAAAGAATAAAAGTAGCGGCATGAATGGGAGTATAGTTTGCAGAAATGTCTCGCGGCGAACCACGATACATCGAGGTGCGGCGATTGTGCAGCATGCCGCACGAGACAGTGCGGGATTTGTGTATTCGTTTTTAAAAGTAATAAATACCTTATGCGTGTATGAATACAGTTCAATGTTGTATCAACAAATATTACTAATCTTACTTCGCCCATTCGCATCACAGGTCTGTAAGTACCTCGAAATAGCATTAAACCTAGTAAGGCACGAGCGTTAATGTTCAGGCTATGACCAGCTTGAAGCAGATCATTAACTTTACTCAATTTGTCTATCAAACGTGCATACTTAAAACGTCACTTTTATGATTTGTAACTAACTTATTTATATTCCATTAAATATAATATAATTTAATGGAAATATAATAATAAATATAAAAATAATAAAATAAAAAATAAAATAATAAAATAATAAATATAAATAATATAATATAATTTAATAAATAAGTTAGTAATAATTAATATATTATATTACCCGTTAACTCTCCCTTCATTTTATTATTTTAGTGCTTTTTAATAAAATTAATATTTTATTTAAAATATTTATTAACTTCTATTGTGTCTCAGCGAAATACATAGGCTGCGGCCGGAGAATGCAAAAAAAATCATTTTTTTAAATATATTTAATTAATAAAAATTATAATCTACTTTACACGTTACAATTACACAATACGACATCTCGCGGTTTCCATGGAGCGCAGCATTAACGTAAACTCTAACCGGCGATACTCGTGCAGCCCCGATACGTAACAAGCGTAGCTTTTTTCTTACAAGTTACCCTCGCTTTTAACACAGCAAAACTTCCAAAGCTTGCTGCAAACCTCCATCTTTGATTTTCTGTAAAATTAAGGTACTTTCCCGATTAGGCAGTTTATTAAATAACAGTATGCTCTATCTCTCGTTAAAACATCTATTTGTGTGGGAGAGACATAAACAAGTATACTCATTCAAGAGTAAACAACTTGTACTTATCTGATGGCTTTAATGAAATCGTGACGAGGCTTACGTCCCGGATATGGTACCAGGAAAACCAAGCAGCACAGTCAACGAGTGAAATAACTGTACGGGAATATAGTGAGATTTATTTTATCCTTCATGTAACATGCTTTTAGAGAATCTCATTTGTTCGAATATTATATGGTTATTATATTTTTAGGGTTGCCAATCTAAAAATGAACAGAGTATCTGAAAAAATGCTTAATCCATTATTCCCGAAGTTTGCAAAGCGAAACCTCTGAAATACCTAGTTAACGTTAATAGAAGTTTATGTACGAGTAAATAATAAATGGTATATAATATGGTATTTCTTACTAGTATATTCTTTTAAGAAATCTTTCATATACAATTTCATATACGATCCAAGGAACGTATGGTCCATCAAAAGTCCAAGTCGCGCTTTATTGAGTTTTATTATAAAACGTCGGATAACAAACAAGTGTATAGCCTGCGATATGTATAGCGGTTACCGCAGTATAAAGACATCTGGCGGCTATAATTAAGCGATACCCTGATGCTTATTAATTTAAATTCATTTGTAGCTTCATTAATTATTAAAACACAATTCAGCGTGCGTATTTATAAGTCATGGGGTTCGATTATCTCTGCCTATCCCGCAATGGACTTAGTGCGAAGGCGTTGTAGATAGATAGGTATTTTGCAAAATTAAAATTATGTATCCTTTGACTACTTTCGAAATTATGTTCGAAATTATCTCTGTCTATCTAAAACTTAGAACCGAGCGCCACGTGACTCGATCCTTACATACCTCACTCGCTTCTTTAACATTTATTGCTCTTTTCATGTACGCTCGCCGGTTTCTAGGGCTCCCGACATCACCTTCTGATAGAACATGACCAATTCAATCATGGCAGGTAAGTCTTGGCCTTTCTCGGCTCCCACATCCTTCCACTTTTGCATTATGTATCTGCTTCGTCATTCTTTCATCCTGAATTCTTTCGACATGTCCGAACCAACGGAGCATGCCTCTTCTTATTTTAATATCGACGCTCTATTTCAGACCAACTCTGCTTCTAACCTCATTATTGCAAATATAATACAAGCTTTACGCCCTAAATTTTGCGCAACGCTCGTATTTCAACCGCATTTATCTTACTTTCATGCTCTCGCTTCCATAAGTAAGCGTTGGGACCAGCACTGCATTGTGTATAGCCAGTTATGCCTTCTGGTTCAGGTTATTACTGCCAAGAAGTTTTCCCAACGCTCCATTCACATCATTCCCAGGACTCACTCGCCTTTTCACATCTGCGGTATAACTTCCATCCCTGCTGAAAGCGCATCCAAGATATGCAATCTCATCCACTTGATGATTACGGTAGATGATGAAGTGCTGGAACTTCATCATCTACCGTAATCCTTACATTAGTTCTGGTTTCTTCTCTTTCAAATACCATTATCTTTATTTTCTTCATATTCAATAGTAAGCCTTCCTTCATACATAGGTATTTCATCATTGTGACTAGTACACACATCAAAAGTGTCTAGGGATCAACATATATTTTTGCAATAACTTTTCTCCTGATTGATATTAATTAAAATTTTCTTTAAGGATTCATCAAATAAAGTGTTTTCGTTTGTCTACAGTAACGATAAACCAAGTCACCTTTGCATTAATAAAAAAATTTGCCATTTTCATAATAAAGGGATTTTTGACATTTGAACCACTAACATTAAAGTTCGAAAAAAAGACTGAAATAACAGTTTTCTTTAAAATTTTATTGGGTAACTTAAACAATTAATAATCCGTGTTTCTACCGCGAACACTAACAACACAAGAACATCGGTTTGGCATACTCAAAATGAGTTCATCCAAATCACGCTGTGGAATGGCCGCCCATGTTCGTTGCAACAACAAAAAAAGGTCTTCTTGCGACTGGATACCCTCCATATTCGGCAGAGCTCTTCTCTGTAGCATATCCCATGCATGCTCAATCGGGTTCAAGTCTGGCGACTGAGCAGGCCAGGGCATGACATTGATGTTAGCTGCGGCGAGAGTCTGTCTTACAACTCTTGTGGTGTGCGGTCGTGCATTATCATGCATTAACTGAAATAAGGGACCGATTTGCACTTGTAGAGGAACGATGACGTCTGATACAATCGTCTCAGCATAAATTTGAGCGTTGAGGTTGCCTCTGATCCAAATCAACTCAGTTCTTCCGCCGATCCAAATACCCGCCCATACCATGATGGTTCCACCACTATAAGGATGGACTTCCTGGCAGGATTTTAATCGCTGTTGGCGTCCAGGGGTTCTCCAGTGTCGTATACGTCTTGTATCCGGTCTCATACCAAAACGAGACTCATCAGAAAAGCACACGAAACGCCATTGTTCTTCTGCCCAATTTCTGTGTTCAAGAGCCCATTGATATCGAATCCTACGATTGTGCATTGCTATAGGTGGTACCCTTAGCGGTCTTCGGGAATGAAGGTTCACTTCATGCAAGCGGTTTCTGACTGTTTGGTCGCTAATTAAGTTCCCTGAAGAGTGATGAAGCGTCACGGCTAACATCATGGCGGTTATTGTTGGAGCTCTTCGAGTTGTGATTTGAATGTATCGGTCTTGTCTCCATGTGGTGCAGCGATACCGTCCTCCATGGCGCTCAGTCACGGTACCAGTGCTTCGGTAACGTGTCCAAAGACCTTTTTTTGTTGTTGCAACGAACATGGGCGGCCATTCCACAGCGTGATTTGGATGAACTCATTTTGAGTATGCCAAACCGATGTTCTTGTGTTGTTAGTGTTCGCGGTAGAAACACGGATTATTAATTGTTTAAGTTACCCAATAAAATTTTAAAGAAAACTGTTATTTCAGTCTTTTTTTCGAACTTTAATGTTAGTGGTTCAAATGTCAAAAATCCCTTTATTATGAAAATGGCAAATTTCTTTATTAATGCAAAGGTGACTTGGTTTATCGTTACTATAGACAAACGAAAACACTTTATTTGATGAATCCTTAAAGAAAATTTTAATTAATATCAATCAGGAGAAAAGTTATTGCAAAAATATATGTTGATCCCTAGACACTTTTGATGTGTGTATTTGCAGTTCAGATGGTGTTTCTGCTAATAGGACAGCATCATCTGCATACAGCAGACAGTTCACCACTAGGTCACCCATGCGTAATCCTACATTCTCTGTAGATAACTATCGAATACAGAATAAACAGCCTAGCAGACGACATGCAACCCTGTTTAACACCAATTTTGTCATCTAAAGTGTATATAAAAATTATTGAAAGGAGAATGAGGGTGAAATCCGATGAATTGCTTTGAGAATCACAACATTTTGCCCAGATATGAAGTTGACAGTGACCTGCTCCGTGCTGTGCAATCCGCTTATGATATATACAGCATGACAGCAGCTTGTCGCCCTGGTTTGATATCAACATTGATGTCAGACAGGGATTCAAGTTGTCGGTTCGGTAATTCATCCAGTATCTGGACGTGGAGTTGTCTTCAGAGAATAAGAAATATGAACGTGTTAATGTAAATTGGTTACTCAGTGGTCAACTGCCTGCTTTATACAGACGATGCGGTATTAATATCAGAATCACCATTCGAACTGCAAACACTAGTTACAATAATGAAAGATTGTACGGAGAAAGGCTTGCAATTGAATGCAAAGAAAACCAAGAGTATGGTATTTGAAAGAGAGACAACCAGGATTCTAACAGGAACACTAGGATTACGGTTGATGACGTAGTGTTGGAGCAAGTGGATGAGATTATATATCTTGAGAGCGCTTTTAGCAACAAAGGAAGGTGTACACCGTTAATGTGGAGAGACGGGTGAGTGCAGGGAATAGCGTGAATGGAGCATTGGGTAAACTTCTAGGCAGCCGAAATCTAAGCTAGAAAGCACAGCTTGCTGTACAAAACGCGGTGCTAATCCCAACGCTAACTTATGAAAGTGAGAGCTGGGAATGGAGCATGAAAGTAGAATAAATGCGGTCGAGATGAGAGCATTGCGCAAAATTTGAGGCATAAGGCTTGCTGACCGCGTTCGTAATGCCGACATAAGAGACTATTTATCTATTGTTGGTCTTAAAGAGAGTGTCGGTGTTATGTAAAGAGAAGTCATACTCCGTTGGTTCGGACATGTAGAAATAATGCAGGATGAAAGAATGACGAAACAGATATACAATGCGAAAGTGGAAGGAAGTAAGATCCACGGAACACCGAGATTAACCTGCCATAACCTTATTGGTCGTGTTTTATCAGAAGGTGATATCAGGAGCCCCAGAAACCTGCGAGCATGCATGAAAAGAGCTACGAATGTTAGAGAAGCGAGTGAAATGTGTAAGAACTGCGTATTATGGCGCTTGGTTCTCTCTGCCTACCCCGCAAGGGACCTGACGTGAATATATACATACATACTAATACGAATTAAGTGGTACATGCTGCGATTCAAACCAGGGACCAGATGATGAATATGTCGGTTCTTTAGCCATGCTATCACTACTCTTAAATATATACACCATACCTACATAAAATACAGACGTGAAAAATACAAACTTACACATTATGAGTGATACTTAAGTAATTGATATTAATAAAGTAGCAAGATAACTTTAAAAAGTCTCTTCTCAATCAAACAGGAAGATATATGTCCTATTTGTTTTTTTTAATCTGAGATTAAGTGTATTTTAGTATTTCATGTTGGCAACAAATCGCTTTATTATATTACAAAATTTAAAACAATACAGAAATGCTCCCGTAATAAGAATTAAACTCTTGATATATAATGAAAATCATACGTAACTTCTAATGTTCTTTTTAGTTGTATTTACTTTAATTTGAAAAGTAATACGATATCATGTGCTCTTTGATTTCTCCACCATAACAATACAATACTGTTTACACAACCTTTGCTTTGTACCAGGTATGGGCAACCTTTGACATGTTGTGGGCCAAACTTTAGCACGCAAATACGTTCTCGGGCCGCGTTTAAAAGTAGTGCATACATAAGTAGATTTCGTGAGTATATATTAGTAGTGTACTTAATTTTTTTTTAATTGGGTTTTTTCAAAATATCTCGCGGGCCGGATCAAACTTACAGCGGGCCGGGTGTTGCCCACATGTGCTTTGTAGTATTGTGAATGGAGTACTGATGGTTGGCGGAGAGGACTTTGAAAAGAACTTACGTTCTGATTAAGCGTTGAGAGTCGAAATGCTATCTGGTGTGGAAAGCGCCTAGTTTTGCTTAAGACTTACAAGGCCTACTAACGCCTTTAAGTCTTTGTAAAACTTGAAACTCCGACGTAGGCATTTGTATGAGAAATTTACTTCGCCTCTTACGGGTCTTTTCTGTAGCTCAGGACTTCATAAGTTTGTCGACGTTAATGCGAACTCAGTATTTACGTAAATGTAAATATTTTGTAGTACCGAGACTAGCGCTTTCACATTTAAACATGGTTAAAGTTATATCCATAAACATATACTTTCGGTGTCAGTCTTATATATAGACTGACACCGAAAGTATATATCTTTTTAGATATATGCTATAAAGTTTATTACGGAGGATTTAAAAAGATCATGTATTGTCAATGTAAAATTACCGAAAGAAATAAAAAAGGGCACTTGGAGCAGAATATGTCGGAATACAGTTCCTATCATGAGTATTATTTAATGCAACCAACCAGCAATCAACAATATCTAACGCTATATAAAATTTCAGTATCTTTAAATTATGAAAAAGATTGATATCGTTTTGTGTATACAAATGATCGCTTTTACATCTTCCGGAAGATTATTATAAATTTTGACAACCACATACTAAATATTCCACGAACCAACTACGATAGTTGGTTCGTGGATTGACAGAAGATTCTTTGCGTTTCTCATTGTTCGAGTTTGATTTGTGCTATTTTTTATAAGTAATTTGAAAATACATCGTGATATCTTCTTCTTATTTATGTTATCCGGTTTCCTACATTAGGATTGGCGGGGTACACTATATAAGCCTAAGGATTTGGCGTAGACACTGATTTTTACACGAATTTACGGCAGTCGCCGTCAGACCTTTGCAGCTCAGAAGGAAAATCGGATCATTCTTAGGTCAGCTCACGTTATTTTCCTTCATCGCCGAGCACGTGATAATTACAAATATGTACATAAAACCGAAAACACGAATTTAGTGGTACACGACAGGATTCGACCCGGAGACCTCTCGGTCACTAGGTCGGTGCTTTATCTACTAGGCTATCACTGCTCAATCATACATCGTAATATATTTGTTCATCAACCCCTTCAGAAAATCTTTCAAAACGAATCTGTAAGAACGACAAAGTAAACAGTGCTTGTTATTCCATTTTGATAAAAGATTTACTCGACGAAAGTAGATGAGAAGGCAGTATTACTTTAAGAAATAGGCGGAGATACCTCCCCGCCCCCTTATTTCTGAGAGGAAACAATAAAACAAAGACAAAATGTTACTCGCCTCGACGTTTTGGTTGTGATCAACTCGTCTTTTTATTGTAACTACTTTAAGTTACTTTCAAAGGCTAAAATTACTTATTAACGATGAAAGGAAAATGGAGAGAAATTGAAATCTGATCTGTGCCGGCTGTGATTAGATTTTCCCTTACTACTAGTAGCATACATTTTGGGGTTATTAAAAACATATCTAAATTTAACATTGATATAATTTTACCTTATGGCTACGCAATGGAAGGGTAATGAATTTAGCGATCTACAAGTATGTATGTGTAAGTACCCGGGTATGGATATTTGACGTAAACCCAATCATTTTTAACAAATGAGATTTCGATTATTTTTGGGTTATCTCATAATGCTCAAAGGAACTGTATAGCGTTTATTGTACGTCAGTATGTCTGTCGATCTGTCTGCCTCTCAGTCTGTCTATCTATCCACGGTCTTTCAATTTGTCTGTTTATCTGTCTTTCTGTTTGTCTGTATATCTGCTTTTTCTATCTGTCTGCCTGTATATCTATCTATGTATCTTTCTGTCTATCTCTCTTTTTTGTCTATATGTATGTCTACGTCTTCTCTATATGAATGTCAAATAGCACAATCTAAAATGTTTTTAAACTGAGTTCATCTTTGTGACTGTATAAGATACATAATGCAAATTTCAATGTCGGTATTACTTTTTAACACATCTGTAGTTTTTTATATTTTTCATTTTATATAAAATCGCGTATTTATTTAGAAAAACAAATTTATACAACATTTAATATAACTAAATCGTCAGAGCCTTTTTTGAGATACACTACGTATATTTATTTTGAAAGAATTGCTCGTTTAAAGAGATAAAATACAACTAACTACAAATGTAGCTATTTTCATTAACATAAACGTATTATTTGAAGTAGCTGATGAACTTATCACTTGTGTTGTTGAATAATTAGAGTAAAGCTTACTACACAAAATAGCATTATATTGGTTTACTAAGTATACATCAAATACATCAAATAGAGTAGTTAATGCGTTTATAACTAATTAACAAGAGACAAATATAATAGAGATTGCTAGTGATAAGTATCTTTTCTAAATTATATAGTATACTACGAGTATATATTCACATTGGGTTAATTTTATTTGTATTCTTGATATTTTTCTCTTTGTTTTGTTGCCTTTATCATGTGTAATTCCGGAGATCTTTTACTTTTACCGTAAGATGTATGTATGTATGTATATCTTCACGCCAAGTCCCTTGCGGGGTAGGCAGAGAGAACCGAGCGCCATAAGACCCGGTCCTTGCATACTTCACTCGCTTCTGTGACATTCATAGCTCTTTTCATGCACGCTCGCCGGTTCCTGGGGCTAAGATATTAATATAAATAAAATAAGCAAATACTAATAAAAAATATTAGGTGATACAATTATTTAACTTATTATTTTGTTACACTCGAAATGAACAGTAGATCATTTAAAGCAAGAAAATGTAATTAATTGCACCCTCCAACATAAGTGCCTAAAAATATACCGGAGACAGTTACGTTCTATCTCCTCTTAATTAAAGTAGGTTTCTAATAGGAGACCGCATTAAAACCATATGATTTTGCTGTTATCCAGTTACCTGCTTACTTATAATAAAGTTTAATAGCCAACCAGGAATATTACCTCAAGTTCGTTGGCGTAGACCCGGCGATATGCTTTTTTTGCGTACCTACCTAGTAGAAAACGACGAACAAAAGATCCATCCCGGATAACTGTACGAAGAACTCCTAGTCAACAGTAATATTTCTTTATTCAATATTGTTAGTCACTGCTATCTACTTCTCAATTAATTTGTTTAATTTATTTTGTTATTAATAAGATAAAAACAATATTTTTATAATTTGGTATAACATAGTAGCGAAATGCTTACGTAATGGTTATATGATATCAAATCGATTGCAATGAAGGGTTTTACTTTTAATTCATGTTTTTTTATAGTTTTATGTAAAAAAATGAAGATTGTTTCTACGGTTTTGTTTTTTTAAGAAAAAAATAACAAAATCTTGAATATTTTAAAGTATGGAATAGAAGTGTCATGGCTACACTGTATTAGCTAGATAAACAGATATTGTACCGTTACCGATAACGGTATCGGTACCGTTACCGGTACCGATACCGTTATCTATACACAGCATTGGTGCACTCGTTACTTGCTGTGCAAAAAGGTTTTCCTGAAACTAATGGTTTCATGGCAATATGCATTTGTTATAATAGCTTATTTATTTATACAACGTCGAGAGGCATAAAAGCTTACGGCTCTATTGATGCAAAGTGGTTGTCGTAGCCTATGAACGTTTATAATACAATAAGTATCACTTTTGCCATCTTTGCTGCCAACACAGCAACTTCTTATAATCTTACTGGTACTCACGGAAACATATCATGTCTCCTAAGAGTTATAATTTGGCTGAGGTTTTCTGTGAGGTAGAGATATTGCCCTAGTCAGGTTGTTTTGAGCAGTCAGAACCTGTTATATACGTTTTCCCATACATTTCGCGGTCGTATACGACCACCCGGGTTTCGAAGGGTTAATGTGCTCTACCTCTTTTAAAAACATCCATACAAACATATTCATGCACACAAATGTATGTTTTTATAAATTTTGTCAAAGGCTAAAGTTGGAACTACTAGTGTTTTATTTACAAATGCTTAGTCAAGGTTATACGACGCTTTCACTGTTAATGCTAGTAGGATTTACAAAGTTATGATTGTGAAAGCATTACCCTCTGACACGTCCCCATATTTACTGACTAACCAACGCAACCACGTCTGCGATCGATGGTAAGTTCGAGCTTTCTATGTACTTTACGTTTTAATTGGAATTCCTCCACTTTTTATATGAACCTGCAATTTTTACGTAATTTAGATATAATTGTAGCAACAACGTTTTCTATTTTTGTTATTATACTGATCAACAATTTATAGTAAAAAATCACGTAAAATATGCCGGCCGACGCGCCATAGTGCACGCGTCACATATTTGCATCCAAGTTTGCACAAAATTGAGAGGAAACGCGTGAAATTTGTATAAAATGAGTAGAAAATCGTATTTACTTACATTTTAATCCACACATGTTTTTCGGTAAAATACACTGAATAAAGCCCGAGAAGAAAGCCCGACAATCTCCATTGTCCACAAACTGCGTTTTATTAGTACTTGTAGTATATGCTTTTTAATCCAAATGGTTCATGGTGCTGGCGTACGAATCTGAGAAGAGCTATGAATATTAAAGAAGTAAGTGAGGTGCATAACGACCGATGTGCCTACCCCGCAAGGAATTTGGCGTGAATTTAAAGAAGAGCAATCAAGCATACGGCCTGCCTGATGGTAAATAGTCACTTTTTTGTACAAAATCCCTTTTCTTCAAGAGCGACACTGCGATTCTTTCTATAAACTTAAATAACAATACTCAAAAGTCAAAACTTTATGTAAATACTTAATTGGATTCAAGTCGTTAGAGCCGTTTCGCAACTGGGACCTTTGTGACTGTATATATATACAGTGCACAAGATGAGATCAATAAGGTAAAAATTATAATGTAGAATATCAGTATTACTTATTACGCATTTATATATTTTATTTTATGAAAAGCGTGTTATCAAAAAATACACCTTTATAGACTTTACTAGCTTAATAAGCAAAATGTTGCGGGAAGTTGTGTGTGTTGATTCAATATTTTATTGGGACTCGTACTAAAGCTATTCCGACAATAATTTACATACTAATTAACAGTGTATTTATATCAATGTGAAAACAAAGAACTATGGTTATAGTACACTAGGATGTAATTATGTTACACGTAATTTATGTACGTAAGCAGCTGACCTGTAGAACTGTATACAGGACCTGCTGACTTACAGTTACTCGTAATAACTTGATTTACGGAAACTCTTCTTCATTATGGGCACGTATTATGTCAAGCTATGTTGGCATCTCTACGCCATATCTATTTACAAAATTTGATCTAAATCGTTAAAGCCTTTTTCGAAATAAACGATATCTATTACATACAAAATTGTTTGTTTAAAAATATTACTTTATATTTACACTAAAATAATATACGATATTACGACAGTCGACGAGCTCGGTGGCACAGCGTCTAATAACGCGACTTTGACACCAACGCTCTTAGATTCGAGTCCCAAACACGACAAACATATGTGTGCATGAACATGTCTGTTTGTTTTGGTCTGGGTGTTTCAAAAGAGATAATCGAGAAAGAGAAAAAGAGACTCCGTGCTTCGGAGGGCACGTTAAGCCATTGGTCCCGGCTGTTGTCGATAGATGACAGTCGTTAAACTACGTCAGTGGCCCTCGGGCGGCTTGGAAACACTGGCCTCTGCCAATCCACATTTGAGCAGCGTGGTGGATTATGCTCTAAAACCCCTTCGGTTGAAGGGAGACCCGTATCCCTGTAGTGGACTGAGTAAGGGTTGATGTGGTTTTAAAAGAAATAGGGCGCATCAAAGCAGCTCCTCTGGAGAAGTACCTCCAACTCACAGAAAACACAGCCAAATAACAACTTTCTGAATGATTGTTATGTTTCTGCGTGTGAGTGAGGTTACCAGTAAGCTCCTAAGGAGTTGCTGTGTTAGTGGCAGAGGCATCGCGTGAATGACACTCAATGTATTACAAGCTTTACATCAAGTGGGCTGTATGCTTGTATACCTTCCGACGTTGTACAAAAAGAAGTGCTATCAGAATGATAATATTGATAATGAACTCTTCTGTTGACGCAGAAACAAACACATTTTCATTGTTATTTTCTTTTTCTATCTATCTGCTATTCATGCATAACGTATAAATTATTGAACGGATTTTGATGGCACAAACTGTTATAGCTTAATTCCCTCCCTCACAGTCAAACCTCATCGTTGACTGTGAACTATACAACGATTAATTATCTCAGCATTACAGTATATCCTATAATCCTCGTCTTATTACCTCACTGTAATTGTTACCTCGTTGATGTAGGTATATATCTATGTACCTAATTACATACTACCCTGTTGACGTCTCAGATATGATTTTTCATTAACATGTAAACATATAGGTATTCAGATGACGCAGTTAGCGTTGAAATAGTAATGTAATTAAATGAAATTTAAGGACACAGTAATAACAATTTTAATATAGTTCGCAGTTTGTGGCGGCTGTTGGTGTATAGCGAAATCCAGACCTCCGAAATCGGCATATGACAACACAATCTAACTTTTACTTGTACCACTAAGGTGGCAATCGAGCATATAGTCTGCCTCGTGGCAAGCAGTTAGTAGCCTATGAACATTTGCAACCAGGGGTGTCACTCATGCGTTGCCGAGCCTGTAAAATACTTCTTCACGCATTTCTTGAAGGACCCTATCCCTTAGGAAAACCTCGGCTGGGAGTTCATTCCACAACTTGAGAGTTCTTGGAAGAAAACTTCCCTGGAACCGCACAGTACGCAACTCAGCTTCAGCACCACTGCCTTGTATATCGTCTGGCCGACTCCACTTATGAATATCGAGGGAGATAATGCCCGTCGGACATCTCGCTCGGTAACGGAGATTTCCGGCATTGAGCTACCGCACCACGGGATGGCCGGAGGCACAGCTCCCCCATCATTCATATTCGAGTTAGAGGCAAAGAGTTTATCGGCTTTCTCGTTGGCGCTACGGGTCATCAGCTTTTCGCAGTGGTGGCATGGACGATTGACAGAAATTTCTCTCGGCAGCTTTAACAAGCGACCAGAAAGCATAGCACCCAGGGGGAAGACTCGCAAGCCGCTCGCCAGCTCTGTCGACGAAATCGAATCGAATCTAGCAATCACCCTTTTACTGGACAGCGAGGCAGCATTAAGTTTGCGCTTCAAGACAAGAGACATCGGTATCCCCATTAACACGCACCGTAATCCATTCCTTGTAAGCAGCCTGCTTAAGAAGATTGGCTTCTCTACAACGCCGATTAAACTACAGTCGCTTTCTGACTCCTACAGTTAGTAGCTACTAGACGATTGGGGACGTAGCAACTGCCTAATTGCAAAAAAAAGGCAATGCAATTATTCCTTTGTGCTATATGGACAGAAGTGTTGCTGGGCAGAATACCGCGAGCAACTTTGGAAAAGTGTAGCGTTCCTCTCGACTCCCCAGAGTCACTTATACCGTTATTGCTGCTGGCCGACTTTTTCGGCATTTCAATTTAATGAGTAAGCCAGCCAACCAGCCGGAACTAGAAATAACATCTGAATTAACAGGAAATCGGCTATCTTCTTGGCGCTATGGGTCACCAGGTTTTCGCAGTGGTGGCATGGACAATTGACAGAAATTTCTCTGATATAAAGAAAACAGGTAAAATGCGTAAAACTAGTAGAACAGGAGTTCTACTCTACGGCCTTGTTACGGGGCCTGTTCGGTACAATGAGCATTCGTCCGTATTGACGGGCCCGATACAAATAATACCAGATGCTATATCAATTGCCATTTCATTTCTGACGTAATTACGTTAGTTCCATTTCTTGAAAAGACGTCTTACAGGGTATATAATATGGTGATTCCAGTTCTTGAAAAGACGTGTTACAAAGTATATTATAATGGTGATATATACGAGTATTTTCCTAGTAGTAAGTGGCGAGCTACTTTACACCGATGTTCTACATGGGCCCCTCTTTTGACTATTGGATCCTATCGCAAATTTTATTGACTTTAATGGAATCGAATATGATTTCATAAGTATTTATTGTTATGGATGATCAAAGTGAATTAAAAAGTTGAGTGTGGTAGTATTGGTCAATATAACGAAAGTAACTTTGGATAGCGCTCTGTACGTACAACGCGCACTACGAGTATGTGCTATACATCTGATCTAATTATACGTAGCGTGATTATAAGTATAAAGAAAACAGAACAGTAGAGAGTCGAAACTTCTCTATTATAATTATACCTATTCGACGTCATGGATAAACTTACGCTATATTTCATTTAATCGTTTCTTAAATATCGATCATCGAATATCGCGGTCACTAAGAATTTTCATTTCAACGTTTACGTTTGATAAAATACAAAAAAAAATAGGTTCGTCGCGACCCTGCGAATTCAGCAACCAATGTATTGCAATTTTGGACCAAAGTCACAAAGGTGAACGTATTAAAACATAATAATGCTGTAGTTGTGTTTGTATGCCTTCCGACATTGTACAAAAAAAGGATAAAAAAGATTACGCGAATTTTTTTTGTTGCAGCATATGCTTCCGTTAGCTCAATCAATCCCAAGAGCTCGAGATATTTTGGAAAAAGGGGGACCTATATGGAGATAAGAGAATGAACGATGCAGGTAAGCTACTTTTAGACGTAATTACGGAACGAAACCTCCTAGTGGCGAATACGTTATTCCATCACAAAGATATTCACACATATACATGGAGTTGGAATGATCAGAAAAGTTTGATTTGATTCGAATTTATTTTGAAGGACCTGTCCGAAATTTAATAGAAGTGCCTTCAGACGTCCCACTCTTGAAACTGATCGCTACTAGTGGTAAGCTAGTTAGGCACTGGCAAGTAGCTTTCAGAGATCATGAAAGAATAAGAAGTTAAAAGTCTGAAGAAATGAAAGATGAAACTAAGGAAGTATGTATGTACGTCTAGGCTATAAAATACTTGCGAAGTCAGAGACAAAGAGCCATGGTTTACAGAGAGGTGATGCTTAGAATGCGGTGGTTGAACCTTCCCACATAAAAACAAGAAAAGCATGTCTGAATGACGTATCATATTTGCAAGAGAAGAAGAAAGAAATATACCATCGATGCAAGAATGTAATCAAAGTTTTAGTAAAAATAAAACGTGAAAATATTGCTTTAATGACCAGAAAAAGACAGAAAGAATTACGAGAGAGAGTTAAGGATCAGAGACTCACGAAGAATTTCATAACAAACTCTTCTAGGGAGAGAAGTAAAGTAGCCTGGGGATGGTTCGTCAGCATCCAGAATGGAGAAGATAAAATCTAAAACTTGCCTTAGAACGGTTAGAAAATGTTAGAACGGTGGAACGAATATTTTACGGAATGGTCGATATATTTTAAAAATGCAAACTCTGCGGGAAGCTATATAGTTACAGCTGAGATAGTCTAATTATTGAGTATCATAGTACAGTTTATTTTAACATCCACGACTATGGTCAGCTAGATAATGATAGAATCTAATATATAGGTGGATGCTTATGTATATGCGGTGACACTCGATGTTCTATAACACAAGTTAATTGAAAACCTCTACAGGATAGTATCCCGCCTGATATGAAAATGGTACCGTAAGAAATGAATGCTTAACGCAATTCAGAAGCTTGCATGATATGACACTCACTCATAGCAATAACCATTATATAGGGAATTTCTTATTTATTATCAATTAGACCTCTCCATATTCAGTGCTTTTAACTTATTCACTTTAAATCTCTTGGCTTGGTGAACACTTTTAATGGTACTCGACCATTATTCTTTCTGGCTACCCCAGCTATAAAGGATCTGGCGTGAAGATATACATACATTTTGTTTTTAATTGTCAAAAATATTCAAAATTAACCCCGTCTCGTAACTTGCAAATTATAAAATCTGATATTTTATACACACATCAAAAGTGTCTAGGGATCAACATATATTTTTGCAATAACTTTTCTCCTGATTGATATTAATTAAAATTTTCTTTAAGGATTCATCAAATAAAGTGTTTTCGTTTGTCTACAGTAACGATAAACCAAGTCACCTTTGCATTAATAAAGAACTTTGCCATTTTCATAATAAAGGGATTTTTGACATTTGAACCACTAACATTAAAGTTCGAAAAAAAGACTGAAATAACAGTTTTCTTTAAAATTTTATTGGGTAACTTAAACAATTAATAATCCGTGTTTCTACCGCGAACACTAACAACACAAGAACATCGGTTTGGCATACTCAAAATGAGTTCATCCAAATCACGCTGTGGAATGGCCGCCCATGTTCGTTGCAACAACAAAAAAAGGTCTTTGGACACGTTACCGAAGCACTGGTACCGTGGCTGAGCGCCATGGAGGACGGTATCGCTGCACCACACGGAGACAAGACCGATACATTCAAATCACAACTCGAAGAGCTCCAACAATAACCGCCATGATGTTAGCCGTGACGCTTCATCACTCTTCAGGGAACTTAATTAGCGACCAAACAGTCAGAAACCGCTTGCATGAAGTGAACCTTCATTCCCGAAGACCGCTAAGGGTACCACCTATAGCAATGCACAATCGTAGGATTCGATATCAATGGGCTCTTGAACACAGAAATTGGGCAGAAGAACAATGGCGTTTCGTGTGCTTTTCTGATGAGTCTCGTTTTGGTATGAGACCGGATACAAGACGTATACGACACTGGAGAACCCCTGGACGCCAACAGCGATTAAAATCCTGCCAGGAAGTCCATCCTTATAGTGGTGGAACCATCATGGTATGGGCGGGTATTTGGATCGGCGGAAGAACTGAGTTGATTTGGATCAGAGGCAACCTCAACGCTCAAATTTATGCTGAGACGATTGTATCAGACGTCATCGTTCCTCTACAAGTGCAAATCGGTCCTTTATTTCAGTTAATGCATGATAATGCACGACCGCACACCACAAGAGTTGTAAGACAGACTCTCGCCGCAGCTAACATCAATGTCATGCCCTGGCCTGCTCAGTCGCCAGACTTGAACCCGATTGAGCATGCATGGGATATGCTACAGAGAAGAGCTCTGCCGAATATGGAGGGTATCCAGTCGCAAGAAGACCTTTTTTTGTTGTTGCAACGAACATGGGCGGCCATTCCACAGCGTGATTTGGATGAACTCATTTTGAGTATGCCAAACCGATGTTCTTGTGTTGTTAGTGTTCGCGGTAGAAACACGGATTATTAATTGTTTAAGTTACCCAATAAAATTTTAAAGAAAACTGTTATTTCAGTCTTTTTTTCGAACTTTAATGTTAGTGGTTCAAATGTCAAAAATCCCTTTATTATGAAAATGGCAAATTTCTTTATTAATGCAAAGGTGACTTGGTTTATCGTTACTGTAGACAAACGAAAACACTTTATTTGATGAATCCTTAAAGAAAATTTTAATTAATATCAATCAGGAGAAAGGTTATTGCAAAAATATATGTTGATCCCTAGACACTTTTGATGTGTGTATTATATATATTCACACGTATACATGGAGAAGGAATGACCAAAAACGTGTGATTGATTTGATTTTAATAGATAGACGTCTCCGAAATGTTCTAATGGATACAAGAGCCTTTAGAGGCCCCACTCTTGAGACGGACCACTACCTGGTGGTAAGCCGGTTTGTGGGCCTTTTTAGGAAGTGGAGGCACTGGCGAGTGCGTATCCCTTTCGGAGATCATGAAAGGATAATGAGCGAAAAATTGCAAGATGAAAGTGTAAGGAGAATGTATGTGCATCTGGTAAGTGAGAGACTTGCAAATGCAAGCCTCTCCGACTTAGATGTGGATGATTGTTGGAAAGTTTTGAAAGAAAGTATGGTGGATAGTGCAAAAGAAGCTTGTGGATGCGCAAAGAGACGTAAAACCGCGAAAGGAGATGCCTGGTGGGATGCGGAGGTTGAATCCCTCCGTAGCAAGAAAGAGGAAAGCGTGGCTGGATTACGTATCACCTTTGCCTTTAAATGAAAATATGAGAGAAAAGAAGAAAGAAATGTACCGTCTATGCAAGAATGAAACCAAGGCTTTAGTGAAAGAGAAGCGTGAAAGACAAATTATGAATGAGGAAGAGAGGCTGACGAAAAACTTCGAGGCAAATACCAAACTCTTTTGGAGAGAGGTAAAGAAGTCTCGGAGTGGTTCGTCGGCATCCAGAATGGATAAGATAAAGTCTAAAGCTGGTGTCATTCTTGCGAACACTCAAGAAGTGTTAGAACGGTGGAGTGAATATTTTGAGGAAATGTATGAGTACGCCTCGGACGCTGGCAATGAGAGTGAGTCGGATGCTTACTCCACGTTGACGGCGTCCGACGAAGGCATAACTATGGATGAGATCGAATGGTCGATACGAAGCTTGAAAAATGGAAAATCAGCGGGAATTGATCTGATCACAGCTGAGATGATCAAATTAGGTGGCACTTACGTCCGGGACGCCTTCTGGTACCTATGCAACCTATGCTGGAGAACTGGAAGGGTCCCAATGGACTGGAGACGCGCAGTCATCGTGCCCTTGTATAAAGGCAAGGGCTCACGCATGGACTGCGCCAACTATAGGGCCATCAGTTTGATCAGCTTAGCAGCAAAAGTATATGGAAAGGTGATTGAAAGGAGAATGAGGGTGAAATCCGATGAAATGCTGTGGGACGCACAAGGAGGTTTCCGAAATGGAAGGGGATGTACGGATCAAGTTTTCTCGCTCCGCAATATCGTAGAGAAGCATCTGGCCATAGACCGGAAGGTTTTCTGCGGTTTTGTGGATCTTGAGAAAGCCTTTGATAGGGTTGTGTGAAAGGAACTGTGGGACATATTGCCGAGATATGGGATTGACGGTTCACTGCTCCGTGCTGTGCAGTCCACTTACAAGGATTGCTCAGCATGTGTGCGGATAGACGGTGGCATGTCACCCTGGTTTGATGTCAAAATTGGTGTCAAACAGGGTTGCATGCTATCTAGTTGGAGGCGGAGGTGCTCGCCGAGGTATACGGGTTTGTCTCGGAAAGGAGGAGCCTCGGCGAGCGCCCCACATCGGTGGAGGTGGGGCGGTATCCCCAGCGAGGGCATGTGGAGATGATGCGGAGGTGGGGGGAGGACCTGGCGCAGCCGCGGTACGGAGTCCGCGTTGCGGATGCGCTGCGCCCGGTCCTGGAGGCGTGGATGCGTCGTAGACGTAAACCCCTCACCTTCCGCATGGTGCAGGTGCTCACCGGGCATGGGTGCTTCGGTGAGTACTTGCACCGGATCGCGAGGCGGGAGGAGCGGCCAGGCTGCCACGATTGTGGCGCGGCCGAGGACACTGCCCAGCACACTCTGGAGCAGTGTCCCAGGTGGTCTCGGCAGCGCCGCGATCTGGTGTCCGCGCTAGGAAGCGCGGACCTCTCGCTCCCGAGCGTGGTCCGCTACATGCTCGGGAGCGACAGTGCCTGGCAGGCGATGGCCTCCTTCTGTGAGACCGTCATGTACCAGAAGGAGGCCGCGGAGCGGGACAGGGAAGACGATCCTCAGGCTGTCCCGCTCCGGAGACAGCAGACGGGAGTGCGGCGTAGGCGCTACGCGCACCTACTGCCGCCTCCCTAACCTGTGGGACTAGGGGTCAGGATGGGAACCTGGCCCCATAATGGTCCCGCCGCCGGAGGGGCTGTCCCAATTTGCCGGGACGGCCCCTAGATAGAAGAAGTCCGGCCCCTTCTGAGGGGCTGGCCAGTCGCAGTGGTGCCCTGTTGCTGACAGATCCGGGGCACCACACTAACGTGGCCGACGGCATTTCGCGGGGTTGTTTAGTGGGTATACCGTCGGACAGCCGACGGGGAGTCCCACACTACCACCGGAGGCCACCCAGGCACCGGTGGTGTGCGTAACGCATTTTTCCCCGCGTCACAAAAAAAAAAAAAAAAAAGGGTTGCATGCTATCTGCTAGGCTGTTTATCCTGTATCTCGATAGTTGTCTGCAGAGAATAAGGTCAACGAATGTGGGATTGCGCATGGGTGACCTAGTGGTGAACTGTCTGCTGTATGCAGACGATGCCGTGCTATTAGCAGATACACCATCTAAACTGCAAACACTGGTCACAACGATGAAAGACGAATGTATGGAGAAAGGCTTACTACTGAATGCGAAGAAAACAAAGATAATGGTATTTGAAAGAGAAGAATCCAGAACTAATGTAAGGATTACGATTGACGATGAAGTGTTGGAACAAGTGGATGAGTTTGTATATCTTGGATGTGCTTTCAGCAGGAATGGAAGGTACACCGCAGATGTGGAAAGTGTTATGTGGGTATTATTTAGTAATAAGAGTAGGGTAGATATTATAAGTTACGGGTACTGTGTTCAGTCGAGAATAAATCGTTGAGACGTACGCACGCAATCTTCTTACTGCTCTCCCGTTCCCTACCCACGTACATTACAGTGGCTAACGAGGATTTGATGGACGAAGGATCACGCGAGTATTATTAAAAGTGTAAAGGTCGAAGTATGTCGGTCGGAAAAGTGAACGAATTTGATGTGAAGGCGGGAGTGTGGTCATCATACACGGAGCGCCTCGAAATGTACTTCACGGCAAATGGCGTTAAACCAGAGTTGAAGCTACCTACGCTCATATCAGTGATGGGGGACGAGGCATACGAGCTGCTTGTCAATCTGGCGAGTCCGAAGAAACCGTCCGAGTTGACCTATAAGGCGGCGGTCGACACGCTACGCAGCCATTTAGAACCAGCACCGTCGGCGTTAGCTGAGAGATACCGGTTCCGGCAAAGGCGGCAAGCCCCAAATGAAAGTGTGGCGGAGTACGTCGCGGAACTAAAAAAGTTGACACGTCACTGTAAGTTGGCTGACAACTTAGCAGAATATCTGCGCGATCAATTCGTGTGCGGTTTAAGAAGCGATGTAATACGCCAAAGATTATTTGCGGAAGACGACTCACTCAGTTTTGCTAATGCTGTACGATTAGCAACGTCACTGGAAGCCGCGGAGCGGGATGCTGCGGCGGTAGACGCGAATGCAGGTTATACGGATGCACCAAGTGCTGGGAGCGGTGCGGACCTACACGCGCTAGGCGCGAGCGGCGGTTGGCGGCGGCAGCGGCCGGCGGTGCCGGCGGCGCGGGCGCCCGGGACAGGGCGTGGCCGTAACGGTCGCGGCGGCAGTTACGGCGGTCGCGGGACAATACGCCGGGAAATAAATGAGGCCAGTATACAGGCCTACAACTGCAGGGGTTGCGGCGGCATCGACCACGACTATGAGTCGTGCCGGTTTCGTAACTACACATGTAGCCGGTGCAAGTGCACGGGGCACTTACGTCGCGTGTGTACGGCGCGGCGGGTGACGGAGGGTCAGCGGGGCCGAGGTGCCTCGCTTAATTTTGGAGACGCGGATGACCAAGGTGATACTGGAACACAGGAGCAGCTGAGCGAATTTCACCAACTGTGCTTAAACGACTATAAGGCGGTGAGTTTAACAGTGATAATAGAAAATGTACCTATAACAATGGAAGTAGATACCGGCACCGCAGTATCGTGTATTAGTGATAGAACATACGATAAATTTTTTAGTCATATTTGTGTGGGAACTACAAATGTAAAATTAAATTTTTATAATGGATCAAAAATTAAACCATTAGGTATAATCAAACCCACCGTTTGTTATGGTAACATAAAAAAAGAATTAGAACTTTTTGTTATCAAGGGGGGAACCACCTCGTTATTAGGAAGACAATGGTTAACAGAATTAAATATACAAATACCATCATTTAGCAACTGTTATAATATTGTTACAGAGAATATACCAATAGATGACGAATTGAAAAATATGATTAACAGGTATAAAGATATCTTCAGTGGTGGATTGGGACGGTACACGGGCGGCAAAGCAACGTTGAGGCTGCGGGACGGAGCGGTACCCGTGTTCCATCGCGCGCGGCCCCTGCCGTATGCCTTGCGGGACCGCGTCGACGCGCAGCTCGACAGCATGCTGCGCGACGGCGTCATCGAGCCCGTCGACTGCTCCGACTGGGCGTCTCCGATTGTACCGGTAAATAAAACGGACGGTACCCTGAGAATCTGCGCTGATTACAAGGCCACGCTTAATCCTGTTTTATTAGTAGATCGTTATCCTTTACCAAAAATTGAAGATTTATTAGTTCGTTTAAGCGGGTCGCGGTACTTTTCAAAGATAGATTTATCTCAGGCCTACAATCAAATAGAATTAGACGATTCTAAGAAGTATACTGTCATCAATACACACAGGGGTATGTTCCAATATAATCGCTTAGTGTATGGGCTAGCGTCCAGCGGTGGAATTTTTCAGCGTATAATGTGTAATTTATTCCATAATATTCCTAATGTGGAAGTCTTTTTGGACGACGTAGTGATTGGCGGGAAAACCAAACGGGAGCATTTACAAGCGGTCGAAGCGGTTTTAAACCGCCTGCGGGATTTCGGTTTAAAGCTGAAGAGCAATAAATGCGTATTTTCAGTTGATGAAGTCCGTTATCTAGGCTACGTATTAAGCAAAGATGGTATTAAAACTGACCCGGAGAAAATTAGAGCCATTACTAAAATACCTAGACCGAGTAACGTAAAAGAGCTACGATCATTTTTAGGATTAATTAACTTTTACGCCAAATTCGTTAGAAACATGAGTTCTAAACTAGTACCGCTGTATGAGTTGCTTAAGAAGGATCGTAACTGGCATTGGTCGAAGGAGTGTGAGCAGGCGTTCATCGAGGTAAAAAAATTATTAACTAGTGCGGAGGTATTAATGCATTACGATCCAAATCTGGAGCTCATACTAACATGTGACGCCAGCGCACGGGGAGTAGGGGGGGTGCTCTCTCAGCGAGACCGGAACGGCGTCGAGCGGCCGGTAGCCTATGTTTCCCGCACGCTTAACGTCGCGGAAAGGAACTACTCACAAATACATCGTGAAGCGCTGGCGATTATCTTTTCGGTAAACAAATTCCATCAATATTTGTACGGTCGTCATTTCAATCTACGTACCGATCACAAACCACTAGTATCTATTTTCGGTCCGCATACAGGCATACCTACGATGGTCGCTAGCCGAATGCAGCGGTGGGCAATAATACTATCCGCGTATTCGTTCACTATCGAGTACGTACGCACCGATGCGAACGGGGCGGACGGCTTGTCGCGGCTGCCGGTGTCGGGCGCAGGGATGACTCACGCGACGCCACCGCCTCCGGAGCAAACATATTTACATTTTATTCAACAGGCTTTATTATTAGATTATAACGAAATAAAATGTCAGACTGATCGCGATCCGTTGCTATGTAGAATTAGATATTATTTGCGAGATGGTTGGCCTAAGGAATGTAGTATTGATAATTTAAAACCCTATTTTAATCGGAAAGATGAACTTTACGAGGAATTAGGATGCGTTATGTGGGGGCATAGGTTAGTAGTCCCGGAGCTATGTAAGGAAAGGGTGTTACGTATGATTCATGAACCTCACATGGGTATCGTAAAATCCAAGTCTTTGGCGAGAAGCTACGTATGGTGGCCTGGGGTAGATGAAGCAATAGAGCGGTTATGTAAGCAATGTGAAATATGTGCGGCTCACGCGGACGCACCGCCGAAGCAAGCTCCTCATATGTGGTCTTGGCCTAACAGACCGTGGTCAAGACTTCATATGGATTTCATGGGTCCTATTCTGGGTAGGACGTATTTAGTGGTAGTCGATGCGATGTCCAAGTGGCTAGAAGTATTTCCCGTATCGAGTACAGCAGCCACGGGGGTTTTAGATAAGATAAGCGAGTTATTCAGCAGGTGGGGCCTCCCCAAACAAATCGTCACGGACAACGGCCCCCCGTTTACAAGTACTGAATTTGCTAATTTTACCCGCGATCACGGTATTGAACACACGTTTACAGCACCGTACCACCCAGCCTCCAACGGTTTAGCGGAAAACGCAGTAAAAACGGTAAAACGAGTAATTAAAAAAGCTAATTTCGAAAAACAAAACATAAACAGAGCACTCTGGACATTTCTACTTCATTATAGAAACACAGAGCACTCCACCACCGGCGAAACACCAGCGGTATTATTGTTAGGGAGGAGGCTGCGTACCAAGTTGGATATTTTAAAGCCTGATAGGGAAGGTAAAGTCTGCAAGGCTCAGCAACGTCAGCGGGAATCGGCTGGGGGAGTTGATAGGACGTTAACGCCTGACGAAGGTGTATGGTATAGGCAATATTTAAAGGGGGAGAAATGGTCCCCGGGACACATAATAGATCGTTTAGGTCCAAGTAACTATAGAATTAAAAATAAGGATGGAGATACAATACATAGGCATATAGACCAATTAAAAAGGAGGCATTCGAGATTGTCACTTGCATGCTCCATTGCTCAGTCAAACCAAAAGTAAAACTCGAACGCAGATTCTCAGGCATACGTAAGAGAACGTAGCCCATTGATAAACAACGAGGTGCAGTCGGAGCAGGCGATGGAGGAGACGACGGCGGCAGTCGAAGTCGAGAACGACGACGCTCAGAAAGGGGACGATGTTGTTCCTGTTTCTGTAACCCCGGTATCGCCGGCAATCCACGATGCTTTGTCGCCGTTACGTAGTCGCCCTATTAGGACGTGTAGAATAAGGAAACTTACCTAGTAAAAATTTGGATAGTGTAATCTTAATATATTTAGAATTAAGTGTTTATTTAATGTGGGGGAGTGTTATGTGGGTATTATTTAGTAATAAGAGTAGGGTAGATATTATAAGTTACGGTACTGTGGTCAGTCGAGAATAAATCGTTGAGACGTACGCACGCAATCTTCTTACTGCTCTCCCGTTCCCTACCCACGTACATTACAGAAAGACGAGTGGGTGCTGGGAATAGTGTGAACGGAGCGTTGGGAAAACTTCTTGGCAGTAAAAACCTGAGCCAGAAGGCACAACTCGCTATACACAATGCAGTGTTGATCCCAACGCTAACTTATGGAAGCGAGAGCTGGGTATGGCAGAAAGAGCATGAAAGTAGAATAAACGCGGTTGAAATGCGAGCGCTGCGCGAGAAATAGAGTTGGTCTGAAAGAGAGCGTCGGTGTTAAAATAAGAAGAGGCATGCTCCGATGGTTCGGGCATGTAGAAAGAATGCAAGATGAAAGAATGACGAAGCAGATATACAATGCAAAAGTGGACGGATGTAGGAGCCGGGGAAGGCCAAGACTTACCTACCATGACCAAATTGGTCGTGTTCTATCAGAAGGTGATGTCAGGAGCCCTAGAAACCGGCGAGCGTGCATGAGAAGAGCAATGAATGTTAAAGAAGCGAGTGAGATATGTAAGGATCGAGTCACGTGGCGCTCGGTTCACTCTGCCTACCCCGCAAGGGATTTGGCGTGAAGTTATAGATAGATAGATAGATGATATTATATAAAATCCAAAAATGTACTTCAATTCACACCTCCCTTATAGTAAAAATATGTTGAATAAAGGTACTATATCTTAAGAAATATTAGAAATATGTCTTTCCTTTTTATTGTATCCTTATATACTACCGGTTTATTTAAAAAAATATAGTAGTAAATAAGCATATATTAAGAAACTTTAACCGTCAGTACTAGACTCGAACGTAACTGATTTATTCCGCTTATATTCATTTAGTAATAAAAAAAAATTGATTACTAAAACCGACACAAATAACTATTCAACAACGAATATCATATGAATTAAACAACAAGTCCAAAATAACATGGACAAAGGGATGAATTCCCTTGTTCCCCAGTTTTTAACCAACCAACGAAACAAACAAACATTAATTTTTCATACTTTCATTATGACTGGAAAACACAGGTACAAATTTTTGTATACAGCACCTACACCATTCTGTTCAGTTTTTAGTTGAACATTTTTTTGCTATGTTGCCAAAAGTTATATATTTTTATTTTATGTGGCTTTTGTATATAATAAAAGTGACATTCATTTGAGTTTATTATTGTAATGATATAAAACACGTCTGCTGTTCACACTCGAAAAATCGCATCTGAGTTATTGAACCAAGAATAAAGCATGTTTGTTCATCTCTTTTCTAATAGCCTAAAATCCCACTGCAAAAAGTGTAGGTATATTTTTTTAATAAAACGTCATTCAGAGGAATGATTTTTGGTAATTTTAAATAAAAATATTTAATTAAAAATCATTGCTGTTATTTTGTATAGTCACCACGGAATTAATGAATTTGTATGAATTTGAACTATATGTTTATTAAGTGAATGAAATGACATTTTCAAGGAAATGATATGGAGAATGTAAAAAATGTGGTTGCCACTTTCCAGTTAGCCGCAACCTTTAGAGCGCCCGCAGACGACCGATTTTTTTCACCGATGTCGGTCGCTGATTTTCTTATTTTTTAAGCTGACAACAAAGTTTCTGAATCGGTGGAAAATATCGGTCGTTTGTCATTTTTTTACATTCATTAATTACATCGTTTCCTTTAAAATGGCGTTTCATTCTCTTAAAAAACATACACCTCAAAATCATAGAAATTAATTAATTATAAAATATTTAATTCAAAATCGTTGCGGCATTTTTTTTTATAGACAACCCGGAATTAACACAATATGTTACCAATAAACATTCCTCTGAAAGATATTTTATTCAAAAAATAGATTCCTACACAATTTTCCAACGGGATCTCGATTTGTAAAAAATCCTATGTGCCAAACGACTGGTATTAATATAGTGACCAAAGTAATACGCACACATAAACTGTTTTTTTTTTAATGATGAAGTTGACTAAACAGTATTTGCAAAGCAACTAATGAATATTACAATATTTTTAAGAAATATTAGTGATCAAATAGAACTTAAGACGGACTTAATGCTACTTGAAAAACGATTGTGATTTTTATTAATTGACTCTACATAATGCAACTAACATTATATACAAATAAATATAATGGTACATACATTATATATATAAATAACTGTTATGTAATGTATATTAATGTAGGATAATTACAACTTGGACAGACTCTTTAGAAGATAGGCACGCAACTTCTTTTTAAATGCAAATTGCTAAGGGAGTTTCTAGTTCAGTCAACGGATTCCAAAGTCTGGAAGGTCGTAAAGGAATTAGACATGAATAACAAAAAAGTGAGATAATGAATGGACATTGCTTGGTCGAAGTCGACGGTTATAAGGATCGCAGAGGAACTGAAAGTTACATTTTGATATCATCGACTCAGGGGAGTTGGTATTAAAAAGATTTGAATATGTGGGCAAAATTCGAAGATTCAAATGTCGATGCTCATCGAAACTTTGCCCAGTAGAATAGCATAGTGGATGAGTCGGTACAATTAATTAAAAAGGTAATGTGGATTTTACTTTTATGACTTCAGTCACTTGTGTGCTCCATGTCAAAATAGAATGGAGAGATATGCCAAGATCTTTGGCACTCTTGTTTAAAGTAACAGCAGAATTATTAGAAGTGATCAACGGCATGAAATTAATGTCAATGTTGTCACTTCGCCTTGAACTAAAGGAAAATAGCGCTAGTTCTTCGGCAATCAAAATTTGTTAGGCCAGGACTTTATTTGGCACAGGCTAGCATTCAGCCGATACATCTCAGAGTTCAGCGTAATTAAAGCCATCTGCACACAAATTTGTAAATCATCCCTATAGGAATGTTTCAAGCAGATGAAGGAAAAGGAAAGAAAGTTTATGAAAATGGAATGCAATATAGGGGACAAAATATCGCTTTGGAGAACACTAGCCATCAAATCATTCCAATCCAAAACTTTGAACTACCTGTTATTAACCCAGAAAGTAGACTGAAATCTGTTTCAATGCTGAAGAAATTCATGTACTTTAGGATAGATAGCAAAATAAATAAATAATAAAATTAAAATAATGTCAGACAAATTACACAGCGCCATCTTGTCCTAAAGTAAGAGAAGCTTGTGTTATGGGTACTAGACAATCGATAAAAATACATATTTTTTTTGTAAATACATACTTATGATACATAGAAATCACCCAGAACAAGACAAACAGTCATGTTTATGCACACAAATATCATGTGTGAGAATCGAACCCACGAACCTTGATGTCAAAGTAGCGTTACTAACCATCGAGTTTGTCACTGATGTCATGATATTGAGAGCATTGCAAAAATCTACAAAAACAGTAATAGTGATCAGTCCATCCTCCATACCTATATGAATCTATTTAGAGATTTTAAGAAAGACAGTAGGAGTATAATTTTCAGAGTGAAACCTAGACTGCAATGGGCAAAGTAGGTTGTTAGAATATAAAAGTGGAAACCTACTTATGTGCAATAACTTCAAAAACTTTGGAGAAGAAGGGTAGAACATAAATAGACCTATAGTGTATTAATAACAGAGGATTTTAAGTTATCGGAGAGACATTTACGGAGTACTTTACGTCAGATGAAAGGAGAAGTGCCTGTAAAAAAGGGGTTTTCCCCTTTTTTACACAATTGTCTTTCCCGCCCTAGTTACTTTAAATATTAGGGAACAATTAGAAATTAATAAACATAAAAATTCTAAAATTACTCTCATGAACAAACAGACTGACGTAAACCATTCCCCACTATTAAATATCTTTTCGCTCACACCATCCACCCCCACCCTCAATTCAATATAAGGGACGGCACTGCGATAGATTTGTCACTTGTAGCATGTTATTCTTACGATGGGGGCATGCGGATTCTGTTCCAGATGACGGACGACCGCAGCAGCCGAGGCAGAGACTACCGGAGCAGCCATGGCAGCGTCGGCATGTTGCACGCACTAACAGTAGTGGGTGGGTGCCGGCCGGCGCTAGGCCGCATGAACTAATTGGTGGCGGAAGCACACAAAGCAGGTTGGATCAAATTGCAAAATGAGCATAGCAATTTTTGCTGCTTTTAGTATCGGCGATTAACGATTCAGTGATTGAAATAGGATCCCAATAACGCGACTTTTTTCGTTTGGACGTAGAACCGTAAGGCAAGATGCGTGGTGGTTAATTATTTAATAATACTTTCGTTTTATCACTATACTTTGACCGTAATTTCAATTGTTGTAAGGGACAAAATGCGAATATCGGTTTTTTTCTATACTTGAGTTTAAATTTCTCTACCAAATGCTATAAGTGGAATTTTGTTATCTTGCAGAATTTGTCCGTTAAGATCCGGTATTTTTTGAACTTTAAACATGTTATTGTGTACAAAAGATTTTAACGGTCTCGTCACCCTGACGTTAAAGCTGCAGGTAACAATATGTTAACAAATAAAAGGACTTAACTAACATACTATATTTTCAAATAGAATATAATCCTTTATTAAAAAATAGGTCGTACATGTCCTTTGTTTGGAAACATATAAGTATACATATGAGTAAGGACCGCGTCTTATGGCGCTCGGTTCTCTCTGCCTACCCCGCAAGGGACCTGACATGAAGATATACGTACATACATACACGAATTAGTATTGATGTCGACTTAAAATTTATTTAAATTTGATATTTATTTCATATCCTAAAGTCAATGAACCTACAAGAAACCATTACGTAAAAGCTTTGTAGCACTAATAGTGAAAATATACTTAAAAGGTCCTCGCGCGCGGATAAGTTACGTAATTTTTTTTTTATTATATTTTTATTGAATATTTTTTCTTAACTTTATTGCCAACAAAGTTGATGACGTAATCGTATCGTACCAACGGTAATACAAAAATTCAATTCATACATTTTATAATAATGATGACAGTGCAAGTTTATCGACCATTGTGTTGTATACGGTATGGAATGCGGTCACACGGGACATGAAAACAGTACGTGGCGAAATAATCCGCCGTCCAAAATACCCGGTTTCGATATTAAAAATGTACGGGAAAAAGCATTTGGGACCCGCTCGACGGTAGACGATGAAATGTGAATTTTAGCTTGGAAGCCTGTGGTCGCGTTCATTGACTGAACACAGAAGTCACTATAAAATCTTTTAAAAGATGGACACTGGGTTCATTGAAGTTGCCGTAAAAATAAAAACAACGATATATAGGCATCTATTTCAATGAAGTAATGGCTTCTTGATCTAAAATTCTTGATGTGTTATAAAACTATATAATAATTAAATATAATTATGTACGTAGGTTATTGAGTTTCTTTTTGAATTCTATATAGTATATTACCTACAGACACTTATAACTCCAGGGGCGTCACACATAACAACTTTATTGTAAAATGATGATTTTTACAATACCTTTACCATAGTGTATATACAATGTAGAATTTGTAAACAATTTAACAAAAGTGTATACAATTTAAATATGTATAATAAGCAAAATGACAAATCGTATGTTCTCTAAGGAAACCTCATAAGTTATTGTAGAAGTTCAAGGTGGTCCCCAGAATGATCGGCATCAGTCTAAGAACTAACAAGCTCACGGCCAACCTGGTATGAAACGGTAATCTTAACCTATGAACGTTTGCAATATAAAGACTAACACTCGGGTATTGCCGCCATTGTCGGCCAACAAAAATATTCCTCTGAAGCTTACTTTTAAAATTTATTTTTGTGAATACATTGCCGATGTCTATCAAGAGACAAAGAATCTTCTGTCTATGGACATTCTCGTAAGACTCTACATCAGGTAACAATGCACGAACAACTCGAGCCTTGCTCGAAACCAATGTTTCGGTCTATATGTAGGTACATTGCAATTAATTCAGAAAATCCAGAGCTTATCTGACACTACCATATAATATACATGTCATATACCAATATAAGCACCGGGATGTACCTCTATTATCCGTTGGAGAATCCGAGGAGAAATCCTACTGTAGTTTATAAGCGTATAAATTTATTAAGGTGGCTCTCAGACCGAAACGCTCCTTTGACTAAATACATTACTAACAATTGTAGTCAGACCAGATATCTACTACTATTTGTATAGTTTCAAGTAGTGACAACGCAACTGATTATCTATACTAATATATAAAATGGAAGAGAATGTTTACTCATTTGAACGAGCTATAATCTATAGAACTGCCAGTCAGATATGAAAAAATATTTTGCATTTGATAGTTCAATTCTCGAGGAAGGGGAAGGAACCACTGGGACAAACATCTATATAATTATATTATAATATTTAAATATAATTAATTTGTGTTACTGTTATCGCATTGTTTAGGTCCATTACTAAAAGCACCACATGGGATGAAAAGTCAATCCTAGATTATATTTTAAGATAGAATAATAAAAAAAAATAAGATTAGATATAATTATTTTAAGATTATCCTTCTAATCTTTGTTGTTCCTGAATTTGACACAATTCCAACGTAATTATGAAATTGTTCAGTAACTAATTTGTGCTCATTTGATATGCCTTGAACAAGACACTAAGTCGGCTTTTGAGTGCGCCGGTCGAATAGTAAGCGATGCTTCTTCTAATAAAGTTTAATTTTTTATGAAGCTCCGGCTGTGACTCCGAGGATTTAGATTTTTCAAGCTTCTAATCAAACTCCTTCCCGTAGCTTTTGTGTAATAACGACATGTGACAACGGATAGTCGTCAAACTAAAAGTACTGTTTTTTATGTATTATGTGGTATGAGTACCGCCATATTCATACAGTTCTAGAGCATTCAAGTACAGCACGCGAGCATATTGAAAGCCTTTGATGAACAAGCTTATTAGCGGCAAGGCTCATTCGTCAGTGCAAGCACCGTCGAGATCAAAACAACGACGAAAACAGGTCTCACTTTCTATGAAATTAGCTTCACTTACGAAATTATTAATTGTTGTTTGTTTGTTTTATAACTTTATTGCATTATTTACAATTATAATTACAAGTATAAGAATTACATGATTGGCAAAGGCGGACTTATTCTTTCGAGGAATCTCTTCCAGCCAACTAATACTTTAGAATTCCTGAATATTGCAATGAACTGCGGTGAGAAAAAGATATCAAAACGAGAATACAAATAACCAATTTCTTGGACATTAAAAATAAATAACAAATACACTCATTATATAGATACTAGTACATATATATTAAATAAACAATAACTACATACCTACGTAACCTCAATTCGATGCAGGATACGATTGAGCTTGTTTAGTCGTCCTTGTCACAGACAGTGAGCTCCTTTAGAGCTCACTGTCTGTAAAAGCCTAATTTCCAAAGGAAGCGCATTCGACATGCGAGCAGCTTGTTTGTATGAGTGCGAAAATATGTAATAATTTATTTAATAAATATTTGTTGTAATACCAAATCTTTGTCAAAACACGAGACTATCTCGGAATGTAGCTTAACAGTTCAAACAATTTAAATTGCTTAAGCCATTTAAAATAAACTATAAATACACGGCTCTAATATAAAATATACATAGACTATCAACGCTTGTAATGGGTACTTAAATTTAAAATATATATTTGCACAAAATATTTTTGAGTGTTCTATTATCACTTCAGCCAAAGGACTTTCACTGCCGAACATAAGCCTCTCCTATTTTATATCTATTTTCGCAGCTATATGTTCATATAATATACTATATAAGGACATATCTCTTCTTGACAGAAGATGATAGAAGTGTGTCTTTATTACACAAGGCTCTTAACTGTGGCAATGACAAGTTACAAGAAACACAAATCTACAAACATACATAGCAGATATATACATATATAGGTACTCCGGCTCAGTACAAAACTACAATAACAATCTCGTAAAACTTACAGTACTAATAATAAACAGCTTTTTACAAGAAAACTCAAATAAATAACTATCTTAACAAGGACCTCATTGATGTTCGTAAATATAAAAAAAAATCATTTTTAACATTTGATCAAATTATTCAAAGTAACTATTGTAGTCAAACGATGTCAGTCACACTTTAAATTACATTAAATAAAGGTGTAGAACTTCAATATTGCAATCCTTTTTGTTAAAATATTTGAATAAAAAAGGCCGATTTCAAATCATGTAATAACGCAAGGGCCTATGTTAAAATGTCTGTGAGAATCAATTATTCTTAAATTTGAATTTCAAAGTATTGCACTGTTTTGGTACATGCGATTTAATCAAACTGTTTTGTATGCTTCGCCGCCCGACATACCACTCATTACCGTTAGTAGACGCATGACGTTGCCGCCATGGATACTCTGGTCGTCTCTACGTCGTCTGCTGCGGTCATCTCCCCGATAGTCCGTCACCTGGAACAGAGGCCGCATGCACCCGCCACAGTTATTTTCCTGGCTGTCCTGGACGCCTTTGCATTACGTGTTACACCTATTTAGGAGACATCCTCAAGCGCTGTAGATGTTAGAGCATACTACAAATGATATTTGCAGCTACAAACCAGATTAAGTCCATCGGATAAGACTGCCCTACGCTAGTTTTCTGTTTTATAGTCGCTATTCGAGACTCTCTATCAATCCCTCAACAGCCATTGTTTGTTCGAACTATTTGGCTTCCCTTAAACTTATAACTCCTGAATTTATCACGGTTTTGTATTTACCTGATTTAAACTGAAAATACGGAAAGTATCGCTCGCACATTGCCTCCTAAACTTACTGCTAACGTCAATCAGTCGCTAAAATTTGACAATTACCCAAGGAGTAGCTTCTTAGCTGCAGTTTTCTGTAATGTGGAGTCATTTTCAATACACTCGACCTCTCTTAAAAACGCCCAGACCAGGGGAAACGGACATGTTCATGCTCACAAATGGTTGTCTTATGTTGGAAACTAACCTATGACCCTTGGTGTGAAAGAAGCTAACCGTACTACCACCGGGCTCTTCGTAACGAGACACGTAGAGAACGAAACACTTATACACAACAAATTAAACAAACATCATTTATACAAATTATTTCCTCACGTCAACAATCGCTACTGTAAACTTAACATCGCCTCGTCATCATAAAACTTAACAGACAAAGGGATGATCAAACAAACTCAATAGACGGTTAAGTTGTTTGTCAAATCAAATAACTATCAAGAATAAGTTTTCCTTTATGAATATGACAATTTATACCCCCACGGAAACAATGAGTGTGGCCCAAACAGGGGTGGAAATACGAAATAAAGTAAATGGATTAAGGAAGGACTCGCTAACTTTCTCCAAGATTAAGTAAGACGGAAAAATATAAATGGTCCGCGTTTGAAGAATTTGTTTGTAAAAAACTCTGACAAACACGAATTGAATTGCACATAAATTAATCATTAAATCTGTGGAAATGAACGTCGATATCTATATTTGAGACAATGTTCTCTTAGAAATAGAGTTCATAAAATCATTCATTATACGAGTACTTAAAGCATTATTATGTAAAGTTTAGTTGTATTATGTGTGTGTAGTATAGTGTAGTTGTACTTGTATAACTAAGAAATAATAATTGTTTATCAAATTTAGTAGCATTAAGTTTATTTTTGTGTTAAGTCAGGTGACAAATAATATATACTGTTTGCTATCTGACAGCAACTATGCAACAAATTAAAACCTTTTTTCACTAGTAGGCTGAGACCCAGCGATCGGCAGACTTACGGTATATTAGCAAACTGCATATTGATGCTAGTTATATTATTAGACCTGCCGTAGGTGAAATGGGGATTCACTATCCCCGGCGTTGGTCCAAGAACATCAAAATTGACTTTTAAACCGGGATCACAGGTTATCTGCTATTTAATATCTTAAAATGGTGCCAGTGATTTTTTAAATAAGCAAAATTATATTTTGATTATTTAAAAAAACACTGGCAGACTGGCAGGCGGTTTCAAATGTATTTTATAAAATTCTAAAATATCAAAAATTTGCGTTATTTCAGCAAAACTTAAGAGAGGTAGGGAGCATCAAAGCAGCCTGTCTGGGGTAGTACCTCCACCTCACAGAAAACCGCAGCCAAATAACAACTAGAATGTTGTTGTGTAAGCAGCAGAGGAGCCATCGCGCGAGTGATACTTAATATATCGCAAGCGTTAATGGGCTACTGAACCCGCTTTACCATCAGGTTGCCCGTATGCTAGGACGTAGTATAATAAAAAGCTAAAATGAATATAAGTAATATGTTATTTACATCTTATATCACAGGTTATAATCTCGGTCATTTTATAAGCGGGCGCGGAGATATGGGTCCAACGCGTAGAGTCCTCTTTGAGAAGATTGATGTAATGTTATACATCTGCCGTGACCTGCTCTAGGGGATATCAATGAGACAATATACCCATGAACAGGTCACGGCCGGTATTGGAACTATTATGAATATGTCGAAAAAAATTGGGCTATTGAAATGTCATCTGGAGGGATTATTAGAATTAGGACATTACAGAAGAGGAACGAACGCCTGTCATAACTATCATAATGTGATGTTACTTTCGGCAGGCTGTGGCTCGCCACTCATTAGATGGACCCTCGAAATGCTAGAGAAAGTCGGCCGGAATCAACACCGGTGGTAGTGACTCAGGGTGTCGAAAGGCGTACTGCGCTTTTTCCGAAGTTAATTTTAAGTTATGCCCTTAAACACTTAACCTGATAAGGCAATATGCTTTATCGACTCCTCTCTGGACAACGAAGGCAACCCAGAGCTGAGTGCTCTGCGGGTCTTTTTGACCTCCCACTCCGACCAACGAAGACACGCCGGAGACGAAGAACATGGTCGTCTCTCTGGAGCACTCGGGTACCCGTGCTGCCATTACTCACCAACAACTCTCCATAAGCTGCCCTGCGGAGTTTATTTACATTGTTATTATATGTATATATTTGAAGAAACACACATAGGTCAGTTCTGACAATCAGGCAGACGACATAATGCTCTCTCTCCTTTTTAGAAATAACAAAACCCGTCCACGAAACTATTTGGCCTTAAATAAGGTTCGTTAAGCCGTCCGTTCTCCTTATCAAAGAATGAAGAATACCTACTTCTCCTTTGCTAAAACCACATTTGTTAGACATCGGACTACGCGTGTGAGTGAGTTCACCAGTAAGCTACCAAGGAGTTGCTGTGCTGCTGTGTAAGCAGCAGAGGAGGCATCGCGCGAGTGATACTTAATATATTGCAAGCGTTAATAGGCTACGGTACCTGCTTTACATCAGGTGGGATGTATGCTTGTATACCTACCGACGTAGAATAAATAAATAAAAAACCAGTTAAGAATGCGCAAGCTTGCATTGCCAGAGGAACACCTGGCTCGTCAATTATAAACATATATAACAATTATTATTTTATTTTTTTTAGTTTTTCGGCCATTTTGACCATGTTCTTTAAGAGATAGGAACGGTGTCCCTGAACATTCCTATTCTACTTTTTATGCTGAATCTGAATCTGGAGTCAAAATTCGAATATTCGAAAAAAAGCAACAGACAAACACACATACAAACGCACAGACAAACATATAGATTTCACATAGGAACGGTGTTCCTGAAAATATGCCACATGCAACAATGTTAGCCAGCTTTTCTATCCGACTTCAAAAAGTTTACAAGAGGCCTTTACATTCGTAACAAAGATATGTGTTATGATTTAAATTCAAAGTAGAACGATCAGCTCTTATTGGCTAATTCGCAGATCAACATCGCCGCACTAATCGGCTTATTGGTTAAAATATTCTCCAATTGGTCCGCAGGCCCCGATCGCTGAAATATTTAGGAGCTAAACAAAACGGTTTTGTGAGCGCCTTCATACATAGTCAAGTGCTTTATTGGTTTCTAGACACTCTTTACAAGCCTCAATATCGCTTCAAATCAGGCAGGGTGTATACATGTTTATCTTCAGAGCTTCAACTTACCGACAAAGGGCATAAGTTTTCATGTTACATATGTCACCTGAGTGCCAGTTTTATATATATTTACGGTACTACTGCTTTCGCGCTGACAGTGATAAATTCGTGAGGAAAATTGATATTCCAAAACATGGTTCGAAGACGCCCGTAGATGTGTAGCAAAAATTTCTATACCCATTTTATACATGAACGTAAACGCATAACGTAAATCTTTGTAAAACACACACCTGGCCACATCTTTTACATATATAATTATTTTGTACGAGGGTACATACAGATCAAGCTATACAAAATCCTGCAAATTTCACTTTTACTGCTACGATGATGCATTAGTGTATATACCTTGATCTGTCCACCACCACTAAACTTTTTTGGTGCAATAAAGTGTATTCTATTCTATTCTAAACTCCTATGCAGCTGAACCGATTTTTATAAAACTTTGTGTCGTGTTCGATTGGATCAGAGCATGGTGTAGATTCATAGTTAAGCCCGGTAGATGGCGATGCGATTGGCTTCTCGATTTTTTTATTTTATTTTCGCCCATTACAACGTCCGTCGTGTCCCCTAGTACATAGCATAAAACGCATGTGCTGCAAACTCTTGTTTTGTCTATGACTTTGACAATTTAAGAGACTAATATGATTCATATTAGTCGGATAATACCACAAACCAACAAAACACTGACTGTGCATAAAGGCACCCTTCACTCACCAATACGTAGTATTTTAGCACCTAAATATTTCAACGATACGAGCCTACGGTTCAATGGGATGAAATTTTTTGTAACCAATAAAACGATAAGTGATGCGATGTTGACCGTGAACTAACCAATAAGAGCAGCGCGTTTTATACCTCATTGATTATTTCCTTCATGGGTAATATGAATCAAATTGTTATCCTTAGTTAGTCACTTTATATGATATATACTAAACTAAAACCACATACCCTTAGTAGGGCCCTGTTAACTTTATCTCGACATAACAGCTCCATTCGGATGCTGATGCACCTGTGCTAAATGATAACAAACCTCATATCGACCGTTATTCAGTATTAAACTACTCAGGTATTCTATTTTACAGGTTCCCGTTAGACTATAAGCAGCGCGCTACTGCCTTTCATGTCAAAGGTACGGGGCGTGTTCCAGAAGTGCAGGACTACATCAAATGAGACTGTTGAGGATAGCTTTAATATAACCTTTTTATACTTTTGTAAACTCTATGTTTTTACACTTTGGTATTATTCTTTCTTTGGTTTCTGCTGTGATTTGTCATCGTTCGTCTTTTGGTAAGCATTATAATTGTAACTCACATCTTCTAAATAAATAGAAAATACTCTGATATCCGGTATTTTACCTACCTATTACATACAGTCCACCTTTCTTTAAAACCCATTCTTTACAGAGACATTTATATTGAGCAACAGCTATTTATTATATTGTTAAATATTTAAATATCATAGTAGAGCAATGATAGTTGATAAGGCTATTCGTGCTTATAGATTTATGTACAAATTTATCACTTGCTCCGGTAACGAAAACATCGTGAGGAAACCCACTCGTCCAATAAATTATATTTCGAAACACTTGTAACCTAACCTAAGAAAGATCAGGTTTCCCTCTGGGTTGTCGAGGTCTGACGGCAGTCGCTCCATGTCAAAATCAGTGTCTTCGCTAAATCTTTAGGTTTAGGCAGCGGATACCGCCAATCCTAATGGATTAGGAAACGGGATACAATTACACTTGTACACTTCTGTTTTAAATTACGGAGATAAAGGATAACGGATATATATATAAACATACAAAAATAAATAAAGGATAGACAGATCTATAATACGCAACCATAAATCCGGCAGAATTGATTTGTTGGCGACTCTTTAATTTCTTTCAAAAAGTCAGTGTAAGCTTTTAAATCCTTGTCGTAGCACGTAAGCACTTTCAAATTATTGCAGTCTTTGAAAATTAAACCTTTTACAATTTATTATTCAAATCGGTGTTAAAATACATGCCTGCATTCACTACAGATCTTACTCTGCATTCACTATGTTGCGTTTGCCTATTAATGTTTTTACATTGTACTTTTAGTTTAATTATGTGATATTCCTAGACATAAGTGATTGGTGTAAAAATGTTGGTAGACCTAATAAATAAATAAATAGATAAAAAAATTACATAAGTTTAAACATAAGTAGGGACGACTCGCATAATCACGTTGCCCGATATTATGGCAGGAAACGAAAACAGCAAACAAAAATTAAATTAAACTAATTTAAAAAATCCCAAAAGTTGTGAAGGTACCTGTCATTCTCGCCTGTAGCTGTCGTGTTCGGTTTCCAGTTTCATCTAACACTCCAGAATAATAGAATTTCGATTAAAAACTTATTATTTAATTTTTTATTCTAATATTTTCATAAAAGATCATGATGTTTTTAAATTAGATTTTGTTCGAGGCTGTTTAATGTAATGGCTTACCATCATAGTCAGGGCTTCAGTCTACATTACCAGCACGTGGTCTATCCTGCCGATTAGCAAACGAGGCTCTTGCTTAGTAGCAAATTGACTGGGGAAATATATAGGCCTAAGAGAAAACCGCATCTGAATAATGATTTTTTAAAGCGTTATGTTTCTAAGTGAGATCTCACACTTAGAAAGCGGTGGTGGCGAAATTGATTCAATATCTTAACACATATAATTTTATGATGTACATAATTATAGAGTCCTTTAATAAAATACTGCTTAGATATAATTCTAAATCAATGAATATCAAGTATGTAATTAATGAAAATCGTAGTTATTGCATCAAATTTGTAATTATCGTGTAGTAAATGTATTTGCTCTTTGACTGATATTATCAAACGAGCTCTGAACGTAATCATATTTCTATGCGATTAAGTTATCAATCTTCTTCTCTTTATTTAAAAAAGAAATTATTATTTATTATCATAATACATGTACCATACAATGTATCATACAATATCCAGGAGAATTATTGTATTCCTACAAGTGAGCGAGTACCAGTATAGCTGCTGTATTAGTAGCAGGGGTGGCAATTCTTTTATTTGTCAATGTTCAAAGACAACAGTAAATACTTTACATTAGGTGGGCCATGTGATTGTTTTTATCTCGACGTTGATAAAAAAAAATATTTCCTATTAACGGTAGTAATAGCCCTATATATCTATACGAATATATACAAGTAAAGCGAAAGAGTTCGTTTGTTTGACCGTTTGCTTGTTTGAACGCGCTAATCTCTGGAACTACCTGTCAGATTTGAAAAATGTTTCTGTAGTTGATAGCCAAATACTTAAGGAAGGACAGGCTTTTCAACATCACGATACGACCCTCAGAAGTCGAAGAAAAAGAAAGTAAGTAAGACGAAGCTGTTCCCACGGCATATCGGGATACGCGTGGTTAGTGATAGTCGCGGGTTGAATCTCGTAAAGTATAATGAAACAAATAGTATAATACATTGACAGATAAGGCATATAATAATTAGACTCACAGTTTTGCGAGCCATATCGGTTTAAAAGATGGTTAAACAGCCGTTTCTATTTGTTATCTTTACTTGTTAGTAGAAAATTTAGTTACTGATTCTTTACGGTTTTAAAATTTACTGGTAATTTCTACTGTTATATAGTAAGTATATTGTGTCAGTGTGTTTAAAATTACCTCAGGACCGAATTGGCCGACGCCGACACGTTGTTTTGTTTCTCGATAAAACATAAAACTGGAGCCGCGATAAAAGAGCTGCCCCCGTCCGCAGTAACGTAAAACGTAGGCGCCATTTGTGCCATAGCGGTGTGGCGGCCGCTGCTGGATGAAAAACAGAGGGCCTTTGTTATGCAAAGGCTGGAGGGCCGCCATTCCCGCAGCGTGGAGACATGCAGGCTTGGACGTTTGTAAACTGGCACGTTCGAACTTTATTTTGTGCATTGGGTACCTATTTTTCGCAAAACACTTTTTTCTTAAAGGATTATTCTACAAAAACAAAAGGTCGAAGTTTAATTCTATTTCAAAATTTTGTAGAACGTTACGTTAGAACGTAACGTTAGGTTACGACTTATTTAGCAACAATTGTTTTAAGTACCCAGACTTGGTAGTGCGGCGTTCACTGCATTTTTTTTTTTTGTGAATAATGTCATTTTTTCGGGACAGATGATTTTATATATAAGTCAGAAGTAATAAGATAGGACAACAATGTGTTAAATGATTTTCATTTTGAGTTAAAATGGGGTCTATATTTTGGTGGTGATTTAGTATTTTGAATGAACAATGATTAATTTTAGAGTCTTTCCATAGAATATACGAGTAGCTTGGATAACATTCTAAATCAAAATATGGATTAAATTTTGGTAATCGGTTACCATTTTATGCAAAATAAAATATTATTTGTACGTTACCTTTCAATACATATATCAGTTATTGAGACACCAACCGGAGTTTTTACACTGCAATGCCGAAAGCACAAAAGCAAGTGTCATGATGCTGTTATCATATGAAGTAAACACTCAGCTTTTGTGTAAATACCTAATATTATTATTTTTATTTATAACTTTACGCCAAATCCCTTGCGGGGTAGGCAGAGCGATCCAAACACCACATACTCGATCCTTACACACGTCACTCGCTTCTTTAACATTCATTGCTCTTCTCATGCACGCTCGCCGGTTTCTAAGGCTTCATCATCTTCTGATAGAACATGATCAATTTGGTCATGGTAGGTAAGTCTTGGCCGTCCTCGGCTTCTACATCCTTCCACTTTTACTTTGTATATCTGTTTCGTAATTCTTTCTTGCTGCATTCTTTCCACATATCCGAACCAACGGGGCATGCCTCTTCTTATTTTAACACCGACGCTCTCTTTCAGACCAACCCTGTGATCATCATTGTGAATACGGTCTACAAACATTACGCCACAAATTTTGCGCAACGCTCGCATTTCGACCGCGTTTATCCTACTTTTATGCTCTCTCTGCCATATCCAGCTCTCGCTTCCATAAATAAGCGTTGGGAACATCACTGCATTGTGTATAGCGAACTGTATCTTCTACAGAACAGTTTTCCGTTGGTAATCTTTAATTGAACTCAAAATTACATAGAAGAAATTACACACGTTATGCTTCACATTGGTGATGTAATTTTGAGTTCAATAAAAGATTACCAACGGAAAACTGTTCTGTAATGTAAAAAATACACATAAAAGTTCTCACTCACTCTCACACATGCATAGAAAAATATATTTCACAAATGAAACTTGCGACTATTCGTTAGACAAACCTTTAAGGCCTGTAATCTAAGACAACTTTGACCACTAGGTAGGGAAATAAGCTTGCGGTCTGCCTGATGGTAAGTAGTTACGGGTACCTGTTTACATTTGCAACACCAGAAGTATCACTCGTGCTGTCGACCCCTAAAATCCTCTTTGCGTCTATTTTGAAATACCCTTGGGAAAACCCCGACTCGGTGTTCATTCGACATCTGATTAGTTCTTGGAAGAAACCTTCTCTGGAACCGTACAGTTGCAACCGTTGTGGTTTCAGTATTAGGATGAATTCCCCGTCTGTTGATGTGACTAACGAATTCTTACAAAATAACTATAAATTTGCAAATGTTATCTATATAATCTTCCAAGTTACATTTTGTAATCAAGCCTTATATTTTTCATAAGATAAATAAATATAAGATGCACATTTAAACTAGATTCGCGTCCGCCTTACTTCAGAAAGAATTTATTATATTCTGCAACAAGAGACGCCTGAAAAAAATTAAGCGCTCAAGCTCCTAGATTAATCTAATTTGAGACATTCCCTGGCTGTAAGCGTCGGAGGATATTTTATGAGGCGCATAACAAACCATTTTGTAAAGTAATAACTTCATTACAATATTGTTTTTATGGTTTTATACGAAGTTATGGTATGATGTAATTGAGATTTAATTTGTTTTTAACTAATTTGTAGAGCTCGGTGGTGGAATGGCTAGCGATGGCTACTTTAGCACCAAGGCTCGTGGGTTTGATTCCTTCACAAGGCAAATACTTGTGTGTATGTCTGTTTGTCAATAACATGTCATTTATACAAAAATAAAAATATTTACGTATGTTTATCAGTTGTCAAGTAACCATAGTACAAGCTTTGCTTAGTTTGGAGCTGGATGGATAATTTATTAGTCATTTATTTAATTTCTGCCCGTGAGTTCCCCTTCGCAGGGATCTTGATCGTGTTGTAATAAATTTCTGAAATCCTCCTGATTCCTGATTCTGTCATAAGAAAAGTAGGGGTCTCAAAGCAGCGAGACTGAGGAAATACCTTTACCTCACTGAATACTATGGGCATGTAAAATCTCCTTGGATGGTTGTTTATTATACTGCGAGTGAGCGACGTTCCGGTTACCAATAAGTTCGTGAGGGTTAGCACGTGCGAAGAGTACTGCTTGTTTTGAAAACGTTTATAATCTGCGGTCGCTTTACATCTGGTGTGCTTGTTTGCCTCCCGATGTCTATAAAAACATTTTTTTTTATACCACTAAGGTGGCAAACCGTATCATCGTATCACCGGTCACCGTAGCCTACGGACATTTGCAATACCAGGGGTGTCACTCATGTGTTGCCCTCTAAAAAGCCTTTCTTGAAGAACCTTTGCAGTAATCTCTTTGGAAAACCTCGGCTGGGAGCGTCGGCAAGCGGTGCGGTCATAAAATAATATTGTCGGCATCATATCGAACAATTCTTCAGAACAAAGACCGTTGTACAATTGGTAGATCACACAAAGGGAGAAAAAATTCTCCTTAAACTTAAGGGTTCAATACCATGTGCAAGCTTAGCATCGTCGACAATTTTCACAGTTCGTCTCTGAATAGAATCATACGATCCAAGCTGGTATCCAGGTGCTCCCGCCCAAAGGTGACTGCAGTACTCCAAGTGCGGTCTGACTTGAGACTTATATAACATAAGTCTTTGCCCAGCGCTAAAGTGCTTTGCTCTGTTGAGCACACTAAGTTTTTTAGACGCCAGCTTGACTTTTCCCCCAGGTGACTCCGATATTGAACATCACTGGAGATCTCGATATCAAGCATCTTAATGCTGTTGGTGATGGTAAGAGGTGTGTTCTGGAATTTAGGTACCACAGCAAATGGGGTTTTCTTAGCGGTGCACGCGCAAACTTATGTCTTTATGGGATTGAATTCAACCGAGTTAAGCCACCCCCTAGTCAGATGCTTTAGCGAAAGTACCCTCCCTTTCATACAGTTCACTGCGGCTTTCCTCCACATGGAAATAAGGGATATTATCACGGCCTGTATAATAAGTGTCCCCAATGCTGTCATCCGCATAACAATGAATGCCATCAATTGATAATATATCATTGATATGCAGCGAAAACAGCGTCGGGGACAGTACAGAGCGATGCTGTGCTGTGGGATGCCAGCATTAATATCCATGCAACTGCCGTCTACCACGACCGCTATGCATCTGCTGGATAAGAAGCTGGCAAAACCATTTGCACAAATCCTCGGGCGGCCCGTATGGTAGTAACTGCGATAGAAGACCCCGATGCCAGATCCGATCGAACGCCTTTGCCATATCTAAACTGACAGCCAATACCTTACCTTGACTTTCAATCGCCGAAGCCCAGCGGTGTGTGACGGAAGCCGTATTGACGGTCGCTGACCAAATCATGATCCCCTAGGTATGCCAGGAGTCGTGTGTTTATCACACGCTCCATCACCTTGTACAGAAGGGAGATTGTGGCAATAGCCTTGTACTACACCTCTAAAAATATACACCCTGACTTTCTAAAACACCGCGATATTGACAAAATACTTATATTGTTCAAACCAATTGACGAGGTATTTGAAACTTTACTGTCAGAATGGCAAGAAAGATGGGAAACTTCTACTAAAGGACGCCACTTGTACTGTTCTTTCAATCATTGCGAGATGGATTAAGTGAAGAGTGTTAAAAATTGCGCAACGGGATGCCGTTGCGCAATTTTTAACTGGACATAGAAACTTTAGAGCTAAGCTCTTTTCGTTTAGACTTGTGTCATCGCCTTTATGTGAGTGTTCTATGACAAATCATGAATTCGAGCGAACAGCACATTATGTTCCCTGAGAGTGTGATCTCTGGCGTGGTAAGCGGGACAATATGTTAAATTCCTTGTATGTCACATCCGGGGTAGTATACTAATCTGATTTGGTGGCAACAAGGAAGAATTACCAGGCGTTTAGGCGGTTCTGCAATCTATATTATTGAAATCGTTGTGTTAGGTAACAACTCACAATTTAGGTCCCAATAGTGTTAGATATCTGATAAACCGTGGTACACGGCAGTTGAGCTTCTCTTGACTGGCCGTCTATTTGAGGTTGTTAAGGCAACGTGGCGCCACCCGGCGGCAAACATCTCAACATACCAGTGTGAAGCTAGCATCGATAAATGTTGTATTAACCGTCACCTCACTTCAACGACTTGTTTTTTCTTATGTAAAATTTGATTCGCAATAAACGTTATTCAAAGATAAATCAAAGGATTCATTTCCTCGCAACATATTCTGGTCCTTCGAGCCGGATTAGATACGAAGAAAGAAGAAATCAGCGACCACATCATACGAAAAAGTCACACGAAAAAACAAGTACCGGCAACTATCAACGGTTTGACCATCGTATTCGTTCCTTTCAAATTCCCTTCCTATCGACCTTTGTGTTAATAGTGTGTATAATTTAAAAATCGTATTTACAGTTTAGTGCTGCAATTTGGAATCCGGTGGCATCATTGTTCAGCATAATACCTACCTAAACGTGTGTGGTGTGTGTGCTACCTACCTAAACGACTGTAAGTACTTCTGTCTCTCACATACCCCAAAATGACTGATGAGGAGTTCAGGTTAGCCCTTGAATCGAATACAGGGAGTAAGAGTAGAGATAGATCAAAATCCCCTTATTCTAAAACCGAAATGAGTCGCTTGGCTGACCTCAAAAGGCAGCGGGGTGTATTCAAAGGCAGGTTAACTTTATTTGATAAATATGTTAGTCAATTAGATCAATCTTGTTTAGATTCTAATCTTAAAACTGAGTTAAATATGCGAATTCAGTCTACATCCGCCATTTATCAAAGTTTCAATGATATTCAGTGTGAGATTGAGAATATAGTCGATGAACAAGATCTGTTAAGTAATTTCGAATACAGGGAACAGTTTGAAAATCAATATTATTCTCTTTTATCTACTGCAAAAGGCATATTAAATGTAGATGAACAAACTCGGTTACACTCAGTAGTTCATCCTGAATTGGTTAAACTCCCAAAGGTCAAATTGCCAGAATTTAACGGTTCTCAGGATTGGCTAGAATTTAGAAACTCTTACGTTGCGATGATACACAAACGCCAGGATTTAGATTCTATACAAAAGTTTCATTATTTGAAATCGGCTTTAAGCGGCTCTGCATTAGAAGTCATCGGCGCATTAGATTTTACCGCCACCAACTACATTCATGCCTGGGAATTACTCGAAAACAGGTTCCATAATCATCGCTTACTGGTGCAAAATCATGTCAGGTCCTTGTTTTGTGCACAGTCAATTGACAAAGCATGTCCCGCGCAGATAAGAAAATTAATCGATACGGTGTTACGTAACCTACGGGCATTAAAGTCTTTAGACGAACCCACAGACTCGTGGGATACTTTAATTATATATTTAGTAATTTCCAAGCTCGATTCGGCCACAGAAGAGAAGTGGGAAGAATATAAAGGTGCTTTCATTTCCGACCCGCAAAATAAGTCAAAAACATTAAAGTTAAATGATTTAATAACTGTTCTTAAAAATAGGGCTGACATGTTGGAAATGAGAAATTCTAGTGGTAGTAAAAGTAGTTTGTGCTCTAAATCTAATAATCGTGCGAAACAGCCTAACCCTTCTTCATTTAAGAAAGAATTTAATTCAAACACACATAATACACATACATTCATTTCCACTAATAATAAAAATATGTCATCGCATAATAGTAAAAATAAAGTTATTCGTACATGTCTGTTATGCAGTGACAAACACCCTCTTTATGCATGTTCTAAGTTTATTAATTCGTCGGTGCAAGAACGATGGAAGTTGATCACAAATAATAAACTTTGCCCAAATTGCATGCGTTCGAACACTCATGCATTAAACGATTGTGTTTTTGGTTCTTGCAAGTTATGTCACAAGAAACATAATACACTATTACACACCGACACAAACAGCAATCCAAGTTGTAATAATTCGTCTAAGAATTACATACAACCACAGTCGTCGTTGGCTGCGTTGCATAGTGTCAACAATACATCAGCTGATACGCACATTCGTGAACTCGAGCGCAATGCAAGGAATGCGCTCGCGTTAAATACCCCTATGTTACAACACGTTTTGTTATCTACTGCGCTCATCGAAGTAATCGATTCACAGAATACATATCAAACAGTACGTGCACTTCTTGACAACGGAAGTCAGAATTGCTTTATTACGGAAAATCTGTGTAAACGCCTCAATATACGTCCTTTACAGTCCACTATACGAATTTCAGGTGTAGGCCAAATCGTTTCACAGTCTACACATCAATGCAAAATACATATACGGTCAAAAATAAACGATTTTAATACGGATTTACAATGTTTGGTTTTACCTATGATCACTTCAAAGTTACCTTCGACAGGCGTTACTGTCGATTCATTACATATACCTAGCCATATTCAACTCGCTGATCCTACGTTTAATATTCCTTCAGAAATAGATATATTATTGGGTGCGGAGATTTTCTGGGACTTATTAAACGAAGAAAAAATTAGGCTTAGGTCCGGTCCATATCTACATAATTCGAAGGTAGGTTGGATTATATCCGGTTCTATCCTTAATAATCGTATCCATGCGAATGAACAAGTACAGTGTAACTTCGTTCAACTTGATTCTCAATTACGAAAATTTTGGGAGTTAGAACAGATATCGGAGCCACCTTATGCGATGTCAAGTGAGGAACGAATCTGTGAAACTTTATTCTCAGAGACTACTGAGCGCGATGACAATGGTAGATTTTCTGTTCGGATTCCTCTTAAAGAATCACCTACTGATTGTTTAGGCGACTCATACACTATGGCTAGGAATCGCTTCTTATCATTAGAGCGTAAATTTAAACGTTTACCACAATATAAAAAACTTTATTGTGATTTTATGCGGGAATACGAAGATTTAGGGCACATGACACCTGTATTAGACGACATACGTAATATTAATCAACCATATTATATTTTACCACATCACGGAGTTCATCGCGAGGGAGCACCACAACCAAACTGAGAGTGGTGTTCGATGCTAGTGCGACTACTACCTCTAACAAATCGTTAAACGACATTCAACATGTAGGCCCTTCGCTTCAAAACGACATTTTCTCAATTTTGCTTCGATTCAGACAATATAAATACGTAGCGTGCGCAGACATTGAGAAAATGTATAGACAGATTTTGATACAGTTTGATCAACGAAATCTGCAACTCATTCTGTGGAGATCAAATTGCGATAAGCCGATACAGTTATATCGTCTAAATACTGTGACATACGGCACATCGTCTGCGCCGTATCTTAGCATGCGCTGCTTACGACAATTGGCGCAAGAGTGCAACAATAACGTCATCTCGCGAGTGATCAATGAAGATTTTTATGTAGACGATTTAATCACAGGTCATGATCGCTTAGACTCTTTGTTAGACATTTGTAGTAAAACGTCACAGATTTTACATAGCGGCTGTTTTCCGTTGCGTAAATGGACATTTAATTTTAATGTCACCACAGATTCAACTAAAGATCTGAGCATAGGTGAATATTGTCAGTCAAAAACATTGGGGATAGGTTGGTCTAATAAAAGTGATGAATTACATTTCACTACAACTTTACAAAACGGAGAAAGTGCCATCACTAAACGTTTGATGATGTCAGTTATTTCGCAAATTTATGACCCCTAGGTCTTTTAGCGCCAGTTGTAATCACGGCTAAAATCTTATTGCAAAAACTGTGGTTAATAAAAATAGATTGGGATGACGAGGTACCCGCTGAAGTCGTATCACTGTGGTATAGTTTTATTCGTGATTTACAATGTTTACACGAAATTCGTATTCCTCGTTGTATTGTTGTGAACGATGCCCGATACAAAGAGCTGCATATATTCACTGACACATCTCAATTCGCGTTCGGTGCCTGCGCATATGTTCGTTCATATGATAGTGTTGACACTCCTCCAATCCTTTGTCGATTATTATGTGCTAAAAGTAAATTAGCCCCCATTAAAACGATAAGTATACCGAGACTTGAATTATGCGGTGCATTAATGGGCGCTAAGTTATATAATAAAATAAAAAATACGTTACGTCTAGAATTCGACAGAGTTTACTTTTGGACAGACTCGACTATTGTTCAGGGTTGGCTACGCATGTCGCCGCACTTACTTAAAACTTTTGTACAAAATCGTGTCACACAAATTAACGATTTAACCGGTGATACTATTTGGCGTCACGTAAGGGGCAAGGAGAACCCTGCCGATTTATTATCAAGAGGTGTCAACCTTGATTCGCTTAAATACGACAGTCATAGTTTATGGTGGGGCATAATGGTCCTGCATTTTTGCGTGAATCAAATGTAGCATGGCAAAGCGATCATGATGAGTCGAGTCAGACCTGCGTCGAACTACCCGAAGTAAAAACGGTTAGTTTGTTGATTACGAATACAAACGAATTATTTAATTTCGACCGATTTTCGTCATTCAATCGTCTGCAAAGATCCGGTGCCTATTTGTTGCGATTCATTCATAATACGCGCAACCCTAACGATCGCAGAACCGGTTCCTTATCAGTAGACGAGCTTCACTTGTCCGTACTTTTGTTGTCGCGTATTGCACAACAAGAATCATTTCCTAATGAATATCATAATCTGAAATCGAATTTACCCGTGAAAATTAAGGGCAATACTCGTATAAATAAAATATGGGGCTTAAATATTTTTATGGATGAATTTAATGTTATTCGAGTAGGTGGCAGATTACGAAATGCTACTGAGTTTAATTACGATAAAAAACATCCAGTGTTGTTATCGAGTAAACATCGGCTTGCATTACTTTTATGTAAACATGAACATATTCGTCTTCTCCACGCCGGACCTCAACTTCTTGTATCTACCATGCGTGACATGTGGTGGGTACTGGGAGCTAGGAATTTAGCCAAGCATGTAGTTCATAAATGCGTTATCTGTACACGTATGAAGGGTCAAACGTTGACACCTCTCATGGGCGAATGGCCTTCTGAGCGCCTGGAACCTGGTTTTCCATATAGGCGTTGTGGTGTCGACTACACGGGTCCCATGTTTGTGTTGAATCGCAGCGGCAGAGGTTCTAAATTAATTAAATGTTACATTTGCCTGTTCGTTTGTTTTACTACAAGAGCTGTACATTTGGAGTTGGTTGGTAGTTTAGATACGCGGGATTACTTACTAGCCCTAAAACGTTTCATATCGCGGCGCGGCAAGCCTGTTGAAATATTTTCAGATAATGGAAAAAATTTTGTAGGGGCAGAAAAAGAAATGTCGACTATATTTTCAAACTCACAGGATGTTTTGAACTTTTCTGCTAGTAACGGCATTCGTTTTAAATTCATTCCACCATACGCTCCGAATTTTGGTGGTTTGTGGGAGGCAGGAGTAAAATCGTGTAAGCATCACTTGAGACGCGTATTACAAAATGCAAAATTAACGTATGAGGAATTTTACACGGTTTTAACTCAAATAGAGGCCGTTTTGAACTCCCGTCCACTTTCCCCTCTCTCCACAGACCCCAACGATTTCCTACCTCTCACACCAGCTCATTTCCTTATTGGTCGCCCGTTGACTGCGCCAGCCTGCAAAAACCTGACTGAAGCATCACCTGCGCGTCTAGGGCGCTATGACCGCGTGGAGCAGTTGCGGCAGCATTTTTGGGAACGTTGGTCGAAGGAGTATGTTTCAGAACTCCAACGAAGAACTAAGTGGCAAGCTGACAAAGATGATCTAGTTGAGAACAGCCTGGTCTTAATCAAAGAAGACAATTTGCCACCCCTCAAGTGGAGAATGGGTAGAATAATACGCATAATCCCAGGGAAAGATGGAGTCTCCAGAGTTGCAGACATCCGAACGGCTACGAGAATTATTCGACGAGCCTGTTCAAAGATATGTCCACTTCCAGTGCAAACAGACAACACATCTACGGCAGATTCACTCTAATGCGCCAAAGGCCTAAAAGGGCGCTTCGAACATGCGCTTCACCTTTTCACCTTACTATCGAAAGATTTCACGCTGCACGTGGACAGCGGTGGTCGTCATCCTCGTGTCATCGGTTGGAAGACAGTGCTTCCAAGGCGGCCGGCATGTTAAGGCAACGTGGCGCCACCCGGCGGCAAACATCTCAACATACCAGTGTGAAGCTAGCATCGATAAATGTTGTATTAACCGTCACCTCACTTCAACGACTTGTTTTTTCTTATGTAAAATTTGATTCGCAATAAACGTTATTCAAAGATAAATCAAAGGATTCATTTCCTCGCAACAGAGGTTTTTTAATACCTTATTTGTCATATTGCTGTCTCTCACTTTGCCAAGAGGGGAAGTCAATTCGAAAACTTCCTACTATTACAAATTTCTTCTGATTAAATTCGTTGTGAGTTCCAAGGCGGCGTAGTTTAAGCCCAGGGATAGCAATGTACTTCACTGTTCATTGCCTTTTTGGTGGTCGCCGCTGTTAATTCTGGCTACACAGGAGACACAGTGGCGGGAACGAGTGGTGGGCCTTTTCGCCAATGCGCTACTGCACTGGGTAATCTCTTTGCCTCTAACTCCAATTTGAATGACCGGGGAGCTGTGCCAACTACCATCCCAAAGTGCAGTAGCGCACTGGTCATGTGGCATGGAGTGGCATGGACGATTGACAAGAGTTTCCCTCAGCCAGCGACCAGAAAGCGGCTTCCAGAAAGAAGGCTTGCTAGCCGCTCGTCAACTCTGCCGACGAAATCGAATTTTGCTATAGCAATCGCCCTCTTACTGGATCTCGAGGCAGCATTCAGTTTGCGTTTCAAAACAACAACATCTGGATCTCCCTTAGCATGCGCCGTGGCCAAGCCTTGTAAGCAGCCTGCTTATGAAAGTTGTCTTCGTTACAAAACCGATGCCATCCAGCAGGCCGAGATGGATCGCGTCTGATGCAGGGCACTTGGGTTTGGATGAGACAGTGGTCCGACGAGCCAAGCAGCGCATCTGATACTCATATGTTATATTCATCTGGACGTGTAGTCAGCAGAAATTCCAGCAGAGAGCTTGTATGGTCCTCTATATCTGGTAATTTCGTGGGAGAATGAACCAGCTGAGAGAAACTATGGGCCAGAGCAAATTCTTGAGCAGATCTCCCCGCATTGTCAGTGCACCAAGAGCCAAACCACTTGGCATCGTTGCCCATGATGCCTTCTTAAAGTCTCCTAAAATTACGAACTCCGCGGAGGGATACTGTTCAGTTACTCTGTTAATCGTCATTTGCAGGTGCTCGAATTCTGCTCAAGTTGTGCCTGTATCATCGCTATGGGACCTGTAATGGCACGCATAGATCCGGGTGTGGTCGCCATGATCCACACGTAACCATATACGTAAAATCGACAAATCCCTTTCTTCAAGACTGTGTAGTCGACGGCAACAAATATCCTCTCGAACAAACATATATACCCCGGCACGATGCCCAAATAAGTGCTCTAGTCTGTACCCGGAGTAATGTAAGTAAGATGAGTAGTTTTTTATATGAAGTATAAATAACTGGTTTTTGAGGGCAGCTGTGGTAAAGTCAAGAGTGAATTTGTAGCTGCTCTCATATTTAAATTGTTTAAAATCAATAGCTTTGATTTGTTCATTATTTCTATGTACTAATAATACACATACAGTTATCTATCTGAATGCAGAGTTAAGCAGGTTGAGCTGATTGCCCGGCAACAGGACCAGCTTAAAATGCAGAGCTGTCGAGGATCCTTTTACTATACGGTGTTATTGAGGACAAGAAGGAAGATACTGCAGCAGAGATTGTGAAGATTGTCAGAGAGAAACTTCAAATCACACATTTCTCCACATCCGACATCATTCGCTGCCAAAGTATGGACGGTCGTGTTTCAAATGATAAACCTAGGCCTATACTCTTTGAGGTACAAGATGATGCTGCGTAGATAGCAATCTGGTTTGCCAAGACCTGTCTCAAGGACACGGGTATCACAATGTCGGAATTCGTGACTAAGGTACGACAGTCGCTTTTATTGTGGCGCGTCAACGGTTTGGTATTATTAAATGCTCCGCACGCGAAGGCTGCGTAATAATCTACAAGTCTGATGGAACAAGGCACAGAGTCTACAGTGTTGCTGAGGTGAATGGGCTCGTAATCTTGCCGTCGGCGACTGATGTTGCAGCTGCTGAGCCGTCGTTAGTATTTGGTACGGTGGAAACATTAAATGTCTCGCCAACAAAAATAGGTAATTATTTATCATCACTATCTATTTGACTCTTAGGTCATTATTTTGTTGGTGCCAAACAAATTGTTATGATAAATTGTTATAACGCCAAATTCTTTATCATGTTTGACTGTACACATGTCTTCATTTTCATGGTGCACAATAGAAATATATTTTCTTGACACTACACAATACTTTTATAATTGTGCGTTTTTGTTTTTACTTGTAAGGTAAGTCGGTCACGAGTAACCCCCTGAGAAGTTACTGTGTTAACAGTAGATGTGGCATCGCGCAAGTGATAGCGTTCATAGGCTTAATATAAGGCATAAGGTGGGCCGTATACTTGTATGCCTCTCGAAGTTGTATAGTTACAGTTCTGCTTTCTCTCTCTCTCTTATTATTTTCAAATTCTATCTATGTATATCTTCACGCCAAATACAGACAGGACCGCAATACACACCTCACTTGCATGTTTACCATATAGCTTTTTTCATGCACGCTCGATATTTCCTAGGGATTGTGACATCATCTTCCGACAATACACGACCAATTTGGACGTGGAAGGTGAATAATAATGAAATGAGAAGAGAGCTTGTTATTTTCAGATTACTAAGAAGATTAAATGCAGCTTTTTTTAAATTGTTTTCACTAGAGCATGTTTGAGAACGACAAACCGACAGTATATTAAATTAGTGCATCCGGAAACCGGAAATGTAGATTCCTTTCCGCCATGTAAAGAGTGGAACCGTAAATGCGGCAAACATGATTTATTCTTCTTTCCATAATATATCCGAGTGTGCTTTCCTTACATTTCTGCGAAATATCTACGGAAGCAATTCAGCGATTGTATTTTTTTAATAAATGTCGGGAGGCATTCAAGCATAAGGCTCATTTGAAATAAAGCGGCTACCGTTACTTTGCAAGTAACAGGAAGGATTCCTTTAAGACATAATAACCCTCTAGGGAATTGTTTCTTGCTGCTGCGACTTTATTGCGCCAGAACTCGAATACGATTATCTATTTTTGTACTATAAATATATTACTGACACACATAAACAAACAAATACGTAGTACGCCTAAATGGACACATAAACATGAATGGGTATATTTACTCCATTATAAAATAGGTAATCACAGAAACTGGGATGACGTTTGACGAGCTCGGTAGCTCAGTCGTAAATAACGCGACTTTGACACCAATGGGTTCGATTCCCACACAAGACAAACATTTCTGTGCCATGTTGGTCTGGACGTTTTAAGAGAGGTAAGGCGCATCAAAGCAGCCCGTCTCGGGAAGTACCTCCACCTCACAGAAAACCGCAGCCAAATAACAACTCCCTAGAGAATTGTAGTGTTCGTAAGTGTGAGTGAGGTCACCAATAAGCTCCTAAGGAGTTGCTGTGTGAGCAGCAGAGGAAGCATCGCGCAAGTGATACTTAATATAATTACAAGCGTTAATAGGCCAACGGTAACTGCTTTACATAAGGTAGGCCGTATGCTAGTATGCCTCCCGACGATGAATAAAAAAAATGTTGACTATTGCCTGTGTCAATCGTTCAGCAGATGAGCATCAACACCCATTTGATTAGTTTTTAGTAGAGCAGTTTTCAGGTAAGTATGTATAAAATGAATACACAGTAAATTAATATATTTTATTCTGTAAAAAATGGTTTTTATGTAAATGTGTGCTTAATTAATTGTGTGTGTCTGTTGAACTGTGTTGTGTATCGTAGTTTATGTTTGATTATATGCTCAATATTTTTATAGTTAACAAAGTTAAAACAGTGTATGCTAACCCTAGAACGAGGTATAAACAGTAATTTAAAACTTTTCATGTCCTCTACACTGCACACAAACAATGTTTTTAAACCTTCCTCCTTGCGTAGATACACATAGCTATGTACTGTCAAGCAGAACTTATAGTTGTTTTCACTTGCGAATATTCTGAACTACGCGTTTTTTTTTTTAGTTTAGTTGAGAGGCTTTCAGATATGTAAAGTGGTTCTACTAATCCAGCGATATTCACATGTCTTATGGCATGGTTGAATTTTTTTCTCCTGTTTATATTTTTTCAGTGATTAACACAGATTGTTTTTTCAGCACAGAGGTGAACTCGACGATGATTGGCATTTTCGATAGCGACTTGGTGTTGTACCGAAAGACATCTTCGATGTCATTGTCCACAATATCCATGCCCAGCGCGGTTCCAATGTCTTTAATCAAACTCACTAGATCTTTTTTATTTTCTTGATATTTTTGCGGAACGCTTCGTATTTCAATGCTACTGTTTCGCGCCGTGTTCTCCAAGTATTCTACTGCGTTCTCAAGTATTCGAATGTATTCTAACTGATTTTTTATTTTCTTGCTCACAGTATTCTAATTTAGTTCTGGCTTCTTCGTTACAAGTTTCACGACTTTGAAACTCCTCCGAGTTTGATATAAACCCAGAACATTTACATTAAAAAATAAACCTATAAATATTTTATATAAATAATAGGTATATGAAAATGAATGAATAAATAATAATCTATATTGTTTTCATATCTGTACAAGCAAATAACTTTCATTTATTAGCTCCAAGGCACATGTTTTTTATTCATAAGTAAGCGGTGTTCATGATCCAAAAGGTCACGTTATTTAATATTCATATCAGTAGACAAAGAGAAGGATAGATATGTGTGTTAGTGGTGAAAAACTCCCGCTTATCTTTACGCCAATGATCATGGCAGTGTCCATCGACCGGTCCATGGCTTTTGTAAATTCAAGGCAAATTTGTCGCATTTCCAGCCTATCTCTAGAATACCCACCCCCAGATTACTGTAGGTAGGTAGGAATCTTGTATGGCACAGAAACATCAACACAAATGCAAACAAAGTATACCGCAATCGAGATTATGCACCGTAAGTATCTAAACACGCCAACCCAGTTGTTCCCAGTCTTACGGCATGTGAACCACCAGAACTCAGGAACTTGTATCAAAGCAGTCAAGATAATAAATAAATAAATAAATATTGTCGGACAAATTACACTGCGGCACCTAGCCCCAAAGTAAGCGAAGCTTGGGTTATGGGTACTAGACAACTGATAAACATACGTAATTTTTTTTTTTTTGTAAATACATACTTATTATACTTAGAAAATACCCAGACCAAAACAAACAGAACACGTTCATGCACACAAATATTTGTTCTATGTGGGAATCGAACCTACGAGTGTTGGTGTCAAAGTAGCGTAACCGCGCGTTTCGCCACTGTGCCACCGAGCTCGTCAAAAGATGTTTTGCTACAAACATTTTTAATTTCGTTAACTACGAAGATCAAAATGATTCAGATCGATTTTTTTGATTCCTAATATCAGATTTTGGTTTATATAACTGGTAATATTCTTCAGTCATGATCGAGTATTATACAAGCCATGCCACCACTTTTGCTCTGTTATCTTTTTACATTTACTACCATGGGTCGAGAGCATTCTCCTAAGTATTTAACGTGAATTTCGCGATACTAAGTGTTGTTAACAGTCATAAAATATTCGAAAGTCTGATAAATCTATATGTTACCCAGTACCAAAAAGATAATAGTTTTCAGGTTATGAGGCAAGGAAAAAAAAAAAAAACTCCAGGATTGTTAATGTATAATAAAATATTAATAAATTATAGCAAAAAGGACCAAGATGTAAATATACACCTCTAACCTAATAAATGGAAAATCATAAAGGAATACGTGAAAATATTTACTTTTCTTTTTATTTCTTACTTTGTGTTCAAATAAACGAATGTATAAGTAAATAAAATGCCATTCAACAGTTCTACGTTACAATAAAATCCATCATTTTGTTAAAAGCTGTCTCGCTGTCGACTCGTTAATGATGATAATCAATTTAACTCATTTTAACGTGATTCATCTTAAGGTGTTTAATGCTTGGAACCCCATCAAAGCATTATACTTAGTTGAAGTAAAGATGCAAATAAAAAAGTGATAGATAGGATATGAATGTATGCGATGTTCACGTTTATTAATATAGGTCTAGCATTTAAATGTCCCACTGCACAGCACACTCTCGACAAGCTTTTGACGAGCTCAGTAGCGCAGTCGTGAATGACACGACTTTGACACCAACGCTCGTGGGTGCGATTCCCACACAAGACAAACATTTGTGTGCATGAACATGCCTGTTTGTATTGGACTAGATGTTTTAAGTGAGGTAGGGCGCATCTAAGCAGTCTGGAGAAGTACCGCCACCTCACAGAAAACAGTAAGCTCCTAAGAAGTTGCTGTATTAGCAGCAGAGCAGGCACAGACAGACACACAGATAGAAATGTTAAATACCCCTCTTTTTAGACGAGGGGTTAAAAATATTTCATTATTGATATTATATTGTCGTTGAACGTCAATGTCAAAACATCTGTTAGCGGTGTAAAATATTTATATTTACTCTTTTTACCTCGTAATATACTATAAAACATATTAATTAATAGCTATAGCATTCATATAGCTACGTTGTCTATTTTACTATCGTTGTCACTTGGTACCGGATACCAATAACAAATTATTCTCTCACCGGTAATGACAATGCTCAGCATGTCAGCAACACATAAAGAGGGAAGAAAGCTTCATCGTGTGCTCCGATACCACATGTAAACAAACATTTCACGTACTTTGTACAATATCGGATCACCTGCGACCAGAAGAAACGGACTCATGGACCTGTCCGGACTGCACTGCAAAAAAGAGGAAGAGGGGAGACAACACACATACTCCGGTACTCGGTTTAGCTTCTGATAATGTTACCTTTCGCAACAAAAGTCGAGTGCCACCAATATTAAATAGCTGCCCTGCTACCGGACAAGCTGATGTAATTAACTCCATTTCTTCAGATATTAGTATGCTGCGGCAAAATATTGGCGAAATGTGGGACTATATTAGATATAGTTTTGATAACCTGAGTTCAAAAATAATGAACTTCGACTCACGAATGAAGGCGCTTGAGGACCAAGCCTCCGAGAACGTTGCACTTAAGGCCAAGATTGTTAGTCTACAAATTCAAATTAACAACCAGGCACAATACTCTATGAGAAAGGAAGTAGAAATTTCTGGTTTATTTGAATCGCCAAATGAAAATCCCTATCATCTAGCGCTTACCACAGCACTGAAAATTGGAGTGGACTTAAAAGAAACTGACTTAGATTGCGTCTCTAGGGCTGGCCCTAAGCTGTTAAATAAGGAGAAGGGTTCCAGTAGCGATCAGGCATCTAGATCTCGTCCATTAGTGGTAGCTTTCACGCGGCAGGCCAAACGAGAAGAGTTTCTGAGGAAAGCAAAGGCACGACGTTTCCTGAAAAGTAAAGACATCGTCGAAAATGGAACTGATACGACGATATATGTAAATGAGCGACTCTCTAATGACAACCGTCGTTTATTTCGAACTACTAGACAATTTGCCAAGAATTATAACTACAAACACTGCTGGGTTCGCAACGGTAACCTATTTCTTAGAAAAAAGGACTATAAAGAAGGGAGTCCTGCAATCCGAATTCAATCCGAAGATGATCTCGATCGACTTCTTGATGGATTCGTCCCCACATCAGGGCCACCTCTCTCAATGCGACATATACCAGCTTTTCCTTCGTGCCTGTCCGTCAAAAGTAGCAATGGCATTTACTACTATATTGTTTAAAATAACATATTTATTTACTGTTTTCCCATGGTTTCCGTAAACTTGTTGGATGAAATTGACAATTCTTTTAAGATAAAATGCCATAGTTTATCTACTCTGGAAATCTGTACTAAGATTTTGTCTAACTATAACTTAAAAGTTCTTAATTTAAATATCAGAAGTATCCAAAAGAACTTCGATAACTTCCTTGTCATGCAGACTAGATTGAGATTAGATTTTGATGTGATTGTTTTCACGGAATGTTGGCTTAGCGATGGTTGTACAATCAGACAGATAGACGGTTATTCATCCTTTTGTTCCAAAAAGTATTTAATAAATCCGGTGGGGTCACAATTTATGTTAAAGATAAATGGCACGTGATCTTTTCTGAATTAGAAGTAGTTGAGGCAAATTGCATTCTTGCAGAGGTTCCTGGTAAGTTCTCTGTAATTAGTGTATATTTAGATCACCCAGTTTTCAAAATCCTGATAAATTTATTCACTCCATAGAATCAATCTTGAATTCGACCGCTCGTACTCCTTGTCTGATTTTCACGGGTGATATAAATATTGATATTTTGGGACAGGCAGCGGACAACCACTCCACCTCTGAATATCTAAATGTTTTGGCAGAACACGATCTTATTTCCACTTTCTACACACCCACGCATGGTAAGAACTGTATAGACCATATTTTCGCATCTGCAAAAAGCGAGGCTGAATCAATTGTCTGTTCCGCTACCTTGACTGATCACGACATAACTATGGTTGGGATTATGTTAAAGTCTCCAAATCAATCTAATCCAGAGCGGTTCAGAACTACATTAGATTATGATTCAATTAGGACTGACCTTGAGATGGTGGACTGGTCGCCGATTGTCAATAGCACCGACCTCGAATATGCAGTGGACTCTTTCACTTCAATTGTGTCAAGCGCAGTGTCAAAACACACAAAAACCGTACGAATTAACCGATCAAAATTAATTAAAAACCCTTGGATGACCCCCGGTCTGATCAGATGTTCGAAGCACCTCGACAGACTACACAATGATGTTGGTAGAGATCCCGAGAACGTTATCAAAAATTTAACCTATACCCGTTACAGAAATTTCTATAGAAATATACTTAGGAAACTTAAACGTGATTACTATAATGCTGAATTAAGTCAGAACAATGGAGATCCTAGAAAGTTGTGGAATGCAATCAGGAGGATTACCCATAAAAGGTCAACTACTTCTTCTTCCGAAGATCTAACAAAAATAAAATCTTTAGTTAAAGAGTCACTTAATCACTGCAACTCCTTTTTTGCATCAATAGGATATGAATTGGCAAGTTCTACTTTATCGAGATTAAAAGAAACTCAAGATTCGCTTGCCTCACAAATTACTCTTAACAATACCGTCCCTCTGAACTCCTTTTTCATGGAACCCACAGATGCACAAGAAGTTTTAAGTCTCATAAACTCACTAGATTCTAGCAGCTCCTCTGGAGCGGATGGTGTTGACAATAGACTGTTGCAAAATATCTCTCACATTATAGCAGATCCCCTCGCAGCAATATTTAACCTCAGCATTTCCTCGGGTTCCTTTCCGCAAACTTGGAAAACAGCTATAGTAATTACCATATACAAAGAGGGTACAAAGGATAATCCTACTAATTACCGTCCTATATCGCTTCTAGTGACATACTCCAAACTTTTAGAGCGTATTGTTAATAAACGTTTTGTCAAATTTCTTGAAAGTAACAATATGCTTTCCGAACGGCAATTTGGGTTTCGCCGGGGTAGGTCAACCGAGGATGCGGTAATGCTTCTTACCGGAACTGTAGTTGATCATCTTGATAAGGGCCGAAACTGTGTCGGCGTCTTTCTAGATTTAAAGAAGGCGTTCGATACGGTTTCAATTCCCATATTGCTAAAAAATCTAGAGGCTTTTGGGATCAGAGGTACGCCATTGAGCTGGTTCAGTAGTTATTTGATGAACCGTTTACAATGTGTCAGGATAGGTAGACAGGTCAGTGACTCGGAGCATGTAGGCTTCGGGGTTCCTCAGGGAAGCATTCTAGGTCCCTCTCTTTTCATCGTCTATCTCAATAATATACTATCAACCTCCAAAGATTGTGAGATGATCTGTTATGCCGATGACACAGCAGTTATATTCCACGGGCGTTCCTGGCTAGAAGCTCAACAAAAGGCGGAGTCTGGGATGCGTATAATTTATAAGTGGTTAAATAAGAATCATCTGACTTTGAATGCTTCAAAAACTAAATTTTTGTGTTTTCACAAAACATCACTCTCTGACCCTCCCACCATGTTATCAAATATTAAAGTTCATGGTTGTGACTGTGCTCTTTCTTCTAATGGTTCAGATTGTGAATGCAACACTATTGCTCGGGTGCATACGTTGCGGTATGTGGGAGTGGAAATCGACGAAAAACTGAATTTCAAGAGGCACATTTCAATAACCGCGTCAAGAACTCGTAAACTTATTCATACTTTGAAGTTGCTGAGGGAAGTCACCGAAGGCCCTCTGTTGAAAAAAGTGTACTTAGCTTTGTGTCAGTCTATCTTAAATTACTGTATTCTAGCCTGGGGTGGAATAGCAAAGTCGACCCTAATAGTACTGGAGAGAGCTCAGCGCGCTGTTCTAAAGGTGTCACTCAGGAAGCCTCGTAGATTTTCTACATTTGACTTGTACAGGGAAGCAGATGTTCTAAGTGTTCGGAAGTTATTTCTGATGCGCGCCACACTATACATGCATAAATGTGTCACAAGTTCATCTACATATAATGCAATGCTAGAAAAAAGAGTCTTTAAGATTCCTGTTACTGATACAAATACCACCTTTGCTCAACGATTTAAAGCATTTCTCTTTCCTCTAGTATACAACAGATTAGTGAATAAATGTGAAATAAAATGTTGTTGTAATTTCGAAGCAAGAAATCGTTTAAAATTATTTTTAATACAATTGGACTATGAGGAATCAGAAAATATAATTAGGATTATTTCTTAAAATTATAATAAATCGAACTTATAATACCAAATCTTCAGTAACTTGTAATTGAAATATGTTAGTTTTACTTTCCACAACATCACTCTATACAATATATATATATATATCTCACACACCCACACACACAAACTCATTTCATAAATGCACGTGCGCTTCAAATACTATTGGATAAAGATTACTTTATTTGAATTCATGTTACATTAATGCACTCTTGTGGATTGTAGCTTCTATATCTATATTTTTTCTTTGTATAACTTTAATGAATTAAATTCCCCTCTACTTTATTTATTTTATCATATATCGAATTTATATAATGTAACATTTTTCTCGCCGCAACGCAACATATTTTTTTAAGGTACTTTTTAAGAACTATAACTATGTCTTCTACTGTACTCATTTGACGCCCACGACACAGGCCTAGCCTAGTGTGGGGTCAGTGCAACTCGGATCTGTTTTAAACCGATTTTTCGAAATAAAGTTATTATTATATTTTTTTTTTCACGGGTTATTATCCCGGTCATTTGATAGGCATGCGCGGGGATATGGATCCAACGCGTAGAGGCCCTTTTGAGAAGATTCATGTTATGTTGTACACCCACCGAGACCCGCTCCTAAAAATATCGTTAGATCCATATATCTATGAGCAGGTCACGGCAGGTATTGGGACTATTGCGAATGTGTAGAAAATTATTAGCCTATTGTAATGATGTCTGGAGGGATTATTGGTACTGGGTTATTGCAGAAGAGGGACGGACACCTGCCATAACTATCATATCTGACTGTTACTTTTGGCAGGCGGTGGCTCGCCACTCACTAGATGGGCCCCCGAAATGCCAGTTATTATTATTATTTTATTTTTATTCACGGGTATTATCCCGGTCATTTGATAGGCGTGCGCGGGGATATGGATCCAACGCGTAGAGGCCCTTTTAAGAAGATTCATGTTATGTTGTACACCCACCGAGACCCGCTCCTAAAAATATCGATAGAACCATATATCTATGAGCCGGTCACGGCAGGTATTGGGACTATTGCGAATGTAGGTATAGGAAATTATTAGTCTATTGTAATGAGGTCTGGAGGGATTATTGGTACTGGGTTATTGCAGAAGAGGGACGGACACCTGCCATAACTATCATATCTGACTGTTATTTTTGGCAGGCGGTGGCTCGCCACTCACTAGATGGACCCCCGAAATGCCAGAGAAAGTCGGCCGGGGGCAACACCGGTGTGAGTGACTCAGGGGTGTCGAGAGGTGTGCTGCGCTTTCTCCGAAGTTACTCGCGGCGTTATGCCCTTTAACACTTCCACCCCTGGAGCATATCACCTGATAAAGCAATATGCTCTATCGACTCCTCTCTGGACGGCCAATGAAGGCAAGCCAGAGCTGAGAGTCCTGCGGGCCTTCTTGACTTTCCACTCCGACCGACGAAGACACGCCGGAGACGAAGGCCCTGATCGACTCTCTGGAGCACTCGGGTACCCGTGGTGTCGTTACGCACCAACAGCTCGCCACAAGCTGCCCTGCGGGCTTTATTATTATTATATTCTATTATTCTCACGGGCATTATCCCGGTCATTTGATAGGCGTGCGCGGGGATAAGGATCCAACGCGTAGAGGCCCCTTTGAAAAGACTATGTAATGTTGTACACCCGCCGTGACCCACTCCAGGGGATATCAGTGGGACAATATACCAATGAACAGGTCACGGCAGGTATTGGGACTATTGGCAATATGTCGGAAAAAAGTGGGCTATTAAAACGAGATTAGGAGGTATTATTAGAACCGGGCTATTGCAAAAGAGGAGCGGACGCCTGCCATAACTATCATATCTGATGTTACTTCCGGCAGGCGGTGGCTCGCCACTCACTAGATGGACCCCCGAAATGCCAGAGAAAGTCGGCCGGGGGCAACACCGGTGTGAGTGACTCAGGGGTGTTGAGAGGTGTGCTGCGCTTTCTCCGAAGTTACTCGCGGCGTTATGCCCTTTAACACTTCCACCCCTGGAGCATATCACCTGCTAGAGCGATATACTCTATCGACTCCTCTCTGGACGGCCAATGAAGGCAAGCCAGAGCTGAGAGTCCTGCGGGCCTTCTTAGTTTTCCACTCCGACCGACGAAGACACGCCGGAGACGAAGGCCCTGATCGACTCTCTGGAGCACTCGGGTACCCGTGGTGTCGTTACGCACCAACAGCTCGCCACAAGCTGCCCTGCGGGGTTTATTATTATTATTATTATATATATTGGAGTATTGAGACTGTTACGTATTTTTATAGTGATTGCTGAGATGGTAGATTGTATTTGAAAATTGATATTAACGTCGATTATAATAATTATATTAAATCGTAATATTTATGGCAATTATTTATAATTAATTTAATTGTAATGCTACTGTAATCATGTACAGTACATGATTACAATAATATTACAACTTCAATGAAATAAAACGTTTACTTTAGTTTTAACGTACTCATAGACTCGAGCTGCCACAGCTGTTGTAGACTCTCATAGTATACTCTATGTGTGTATGTAAACATGTACTTAAGAACCTTTGTTCACAAAAAAGGTCAGTGCTACTGAATTTAAAACAAAGGCAATTATGAACGAAAATAAAAATTACCATTAGCAATCAAAGCATCTAATACAAATAACAAAGTAAACTATGCCATGTCTTCAATATTTGATACTAATTTTGTAGCATGTTGAGTGGCGAATAAGTTTATAACTAGCCTTATGTGAAGCGGTTACCGTAGGCACACCTAAAAGCTTTCTGGTATCCTCACTTATTTGAGAACACAACAACCTATCTTTTGGCTGCAGCTCCCAGTGAAATGGAGATACTTTCTTAATCCGGTTACTTATCAATAATCACTGTGCCCTACTTTTCTTTCGCCAATCTCACTTTTTGTAAAATGAGAACTTGTAATATTTCTCTCTCGATCTAAAACTCTATATCTTATAGTTAGTCATTCATACACACTGGATTTGCTGTTTTATTAAACTCTTGTATGTTAAATGGCGAAAATACTGAAGCCTATCTACCTCTGTTATCTATACACTCGTATCATCGACGAGAGGTTATAAAAGCGGGCATCGTTAGTTACTTCCATAATTTTATGAAGTTTCAAAACAAGTCTGGAGTGCACGCTATCTTTGTTCCGGTGCTTTGGAGCGAAAATGAGTTTATCAATTAATTATATCTTATTAATATGATACTATATTTGGTAAAAGTATTTTACATATTTTTTTACAAGTATACAGAGTACCTGAAGCAAATAAATAATGCAAGAGCTCTAAAAACCAGCGTGCGTGCGAAAAATTAACATATAATATTAATAACAACAATGGATTGAGACATGACACGCTCTGTTCTCTTTATCTAGAGAGATACCCCGCTTGAAGATATAATAATATAGTAATAATAATAATAACGTGTATTTACTTCTCACGAAAGTTGTACAAGTTACTTAAGTAACAAATACATAAAATCCATTACGCAGATCTTGTGAGAGTCTGGGATCCGTTACAAGGGCATTGGCCTGTATTACAATTCTCCAGGCTCTCTCCCGGTTGAAGTATTAAAGTAAGGTGTATGATTTCTTCTTGGGATGAAGGTAAATACCAAAAACATTAAAATTAAAAGTATACATAGATGTTGGTATAGAAATGTACGTAGATATGTGGAAAAATTTAGCTTCAATCGGATTTGTTAAAATTCGAGATGTATAACAACTATAACTGTTAACAGGCTTGATCTCAATGTTGTGTTAATGTCATACACGCAGAGACATACGGTCAACGACTATAAATATAAATAATATTTCCATTGCGAAACGTATGGAAATGACAGACCTTGGTGGTCTATGACAGTAACCTTCTTTCGACAAGCACGTAAATCACATTGTAAAAAGTCATCTAAAGCTTTTAGGTTTTATCATCAAAACTTCGTCAGACTATTAAACATATATTATTAAAATATTATATCGTATTTTTATGCGTAGTGATCCTGAATATCCTCTTAGGTATGGAATTCTCAACACCAGGTATGCAAGTCTGGAATTGAGGCCAAAGAAGGTTTCTACGGATCCTGGACTTTTAAGCGCACCAAAGGTCTATCGATTATGACCAACGATGTAAACAATAGCACTTCCTCCCGCTCGAGTTTTGGCAGCAGGTAAGCGATATTTGCTATTACTTAAATTTAGCTGACGGCTCCAAAGAGAGTCCCGAGCTGTTATCAAGGTTTGGCATAGGTTGCATGTCGCCGGAGATAACATGTGTCAGCTTTCGTACCGCTAGAGCATATAAATTATGGATTATTAGTCGTTTATACCTCGAAAATCTACTGCGATCAACAACTCGGCTCTATACATTGACTCATTTTGTAGTTTCTCTACCTTTTATATGTGTAGGTACTAGTTGCACCCCGCGACTACTTACGCGCGTATCATTTTTTTTTCTTTTTCCTCGACTTAATAGGGTCACATCGTGATGTTGAATAGCTCATAAACTTTTCAAGAATTGAGCTATCAAATGCAAAAGATTTTTTTTCAAATCCGACGGGTAGTTCTAGAGATTACCGTATTCAAACAAAGTTTTCCACTTAATATATTAGTAAGTAGCTAAACTCATCGATTTCGTTCGCGCGTATCCCGGTATCCTTTACAATTTATACTTTACAATTTTTCTTCGACTTCTAAGGGTCATATCATTATGTCGAATAGCCTATAACGAATATAATCCTTAAGATTTGAACTATGAAATACAATTTTTTTTCTAAAAGTTTAAACAAACAAAGTCTTCTGCTTTATTCTTGACTTCAATATTATCACTATTCTTCAGACAGGCCTTACGCTACTTGCCACATTATTGATATAAAAAATATGTTCCAAGATAAATATAAATAAATAAATAAATATTGTCGGACAAATTACACAGCGCCACCTAGCCCCAAAGTAAGCGAAGCTTGTGTTATGGGTACTAGACAACTGATAAACATACGTAAATACATTTTTTTTTTTTTTGTAAATACATACTTATTATACAATACATAGAAATACCCAGACCAATACAAACAGACATGTTCATGCACACAAATGTTTGTACTATGTGGGAATCGAACCCACGAGCGTTGGTGTCAAAGTAGCGTAACAGCGCGTTTCACCACTGCGCCACCGAGCTCGTCAAGATGATAGACAATTCCCAAATGGCGATTCGAAGTTGTATCCAGGTGCAGCGGACGTACGATGATGGGAGCAACATGGTCGAATGCAGTGATGGATGTGTCTTGCGTCAACTCGTAAACAAGTGCCGCCTGAGGGTAGGACCAACTGATTAGTATGACCCGTTTGAGAGTTTGTTCACAATTTACGTTTAATCCTGCCAATGTATCCCCACGTAACGTTTCCATTTTTCTACTGATTTTAAGTGTGTGTTATTCTACTGTTGTTTGCCACCATAATTGTATTCTCTTAGAATTCGTACAAACTATTTAGTTAGTCCCCGAATCAATAAAAAAAAACGCTACTTTGTCCTTTGTTTTTAAAAAGTTAGTTTAAAAATATAACTTCTTCATTTTAGCTGATTAGCTAAAATGTTAAATTTTTAAACTATTGTTACATTAAGCTACATTCTTATATTTAATTTAACTTTAAATATAATTCTAATAGCGTACTCTCCGTTTTTATTATCTTCATCAGTAACAATATTTCTATCTCAAATTACTTGTCAAGAATGTGCAGGAAATATAATGAATTCTCATTTAACTGTGGACTTGACATCTTTAATTACAGGTTAATTAGTTATAAAAATCATTAACAACATCCTCAGCACAGAAACATGCTCATAGACAGGCTAATTACTCTATCTAATTTGTTCTGTAATATGTCCAGTACTAAAATTTTGTCCATTATACAATTACGTTGTTTTTTAAATACAAGAAATTCTTTGTTCTGGCGTTCTTATTTCTATTAATAACTTTGTTTTCACTTGTTGTTTCAGTTTTGTTTTAATTAGGCTTTATTCATTGTGTATCTAAGACACTGAGTTAGTATATAAATTACTATATCGTGTTTCCTTAGTAAATAAAATAAAAACACGAAGTCAAAAATTTAGGATGCAATATAATTCATTCATCTTTAGAGATAAAACCAACCTCATCTGCACTTGGTACACTCTGTTGATTTACAAACGGGGTTCTTATGAAAGAGATGTATAGTTCATTGAAGCTTTGACTGTGGATGTCCTCTAATAATAATAAATTTATTAATATTGACGGACAAATTACACAGCGCCATCCAGCCCCAAAATAAGCTAAGCTTGTGTTATGCGTACTAGACAACTTATTATACATAAAAAATACCAAAGAGCAAAAAAATAGACATGTTTAAACACACAATTGTTTGTCCTGTGTGGGAATCGAACCCACGAGCACCGCTGAGCCACCGAGCGCGTCAAACTCTATCTCAAAGAAGACCTCAGTTAAAAAGTTATTGTGTTCTTGTGAGTAAGTGATGTTACCAGGATTTTCTTGAGGAGTTGCTGTTTAAGTCACGCGCAATGACACGTCTGGTAGACCTTAAGATTGTTTGGATCCTGACTTAGTATTAAAAAACGCAATGCTATGTCTGTTTAGACTATACAACGTCTAGTAAACAACCTTAAGGGGCTTCCTACGGGTCCACTAACATCGTTCAAGTTAAATAATTAATAATTATCAAAACACACAGTTAATTAAAAAAAAATGATGAGGTGTCTTTTCTCAAAAAATGAGATTTAACATAAAAGACAAAAAATAACGCCTTGCGACGCTTAAACTTAAAAAGCCCTTTTTAATACAAATTTCGTTTCGTTAGAACCGTTTCCGAGATACGCAAAATTTGTTTATACGAGTATAATATACTAGAATTGGTCATTTTGCAATAGGATAACTTAAAAACCTAATGAAACTCAGTAAATTGAAATTTTTGAAACTAAAAGTGCTAAATATGGCCGAGTTTGTAACTTTTGTACAAATTGTAAACCACAAGGCTTATTACACAATTTGTGTTTATTGTTAATTACGAGTACTTAAATTTGTATTTTACGTATTCGTTTTTGTTTATGACATATATATGTCGCAGAGGTAGCAACACCATATTGAGAAGCCCGGAAGAAATCAATCCCCGTGATGCTAGTTTTAATAATAACGGATCAAAATGTCAAGTCGGCGCTTGGGTGGAATCGACATCGTTGAATTGGCAACACCGGTTGTGTTTGTTATGGTTAGCTCGAAATGTCGGTTGTGGTCAATTGTCAAAAACGTCAAGATGAGATACCGTCATTGGAAGCGGCATTACGAATCGAGCAATGGAGCCAATCGCACGTGTCGCGTCCACCGCATTTTGAATCCGTTGTAATCTGCGATCTGACTATAACTTTTATTACGATTATTATTGTAATGGGCTGATTAAATATTGAGAAGATTAACTACGCTGGTATTTCGCTTTATTCGCCATGAACAACGAGCCACCTGACGACAATTACATCCACGTTCTGACATATACATATACACTTGCCTTGCCTTTTTTTCTTAGCCTTTCAGCGGTAGTAACACAACCGCTCGTATGTGACCATTCCGCTACTAATGGTAGAGGATTGTGAGGATGCTGCTGATCTCACGTACTGGTAGTAACACATCGACTCAGAGAATCGTTATTTGGATGTGATCTTTGTGTGAGTAAGGAACTTCCCTAGTTGCCCTATCTAATATCAAAAATCTATCAACTCATATTATCAAATAACAATCCGGAAGGTATGTTGTGTTCTTGTGAGTGATTGTCGTTGTCAGTAAGCTTTTGAGAAATTGATGTATTAGCAGCGCGGATAACTACACGCGGGTGATGCTTTTTTTCAAACATGAGTAATAAGTTGTCATACCCTACAGTTACCGGTTTACATTTTTTTTGTAGCGATGTTTGTTGCCTCTCGCCATTGTCGTATGAACAAAAAATATTTTCGTAATCAAAACATGTCAGGGTAAAACATTAAAATTAAATATTTAAAAGAAAGTCAAACCATAAAAACGAAGCTAAAAGTTTTCTTTCAAAGATAAACTCTCGACGTCCGCGGCCGTTATAATTAAAGAGCGATCAATATTTTTGGAGTTGCCACTGTTTTAACTCTCATACAGCGCTAAAGTTCATAACGCACAAGATTAGGACTGTGATTGAAGTCAACTGTATCTTTGAAAGATTTAAAGTAACGCCAAATACGAGTATATACTTTTCTTCATATGTTGTGTTGAATACATATTTTTCTTGACTCTATCCAGCGAGATAAACGTGGAGTAGGTAATCGAAAAAGTTCGAGTTCCTTGGACAGAGAGCCTTCGTCATATAACAAAATGAAAATTTATTGTATTCTATTAAATTCTCATAGTTTTCTTTGTCCTTTTTTAATTTATCAGCAAACAACTTGATATTTTTACGAATATACATAATGTATTCATAAATATTCTGAGAGGTAACAGTGAGGATATTTATTACTTTGAACAGCTCCCTAAGTGATTCCCCGGAGCCCATATTATAATTAGAAAGGATGGCACTTCTTTGTAAGATAAAAATTTTTCAATATTAGATGCTTTTCCACACAACAGTGAACAATACGACTTATTGCTGTGAAAATAGCAGAAATAGATGCAGTAGCCATGTCCATCAATTGTCTAATTCTCCTATCTGCTTATGCAGCGGATCTGAGCTTACTTAATTTTAATTTATTATTGTCAATGAGAACTACTATATTTGCAGAAGTCACATTAGACTAAATACTCGTTATTTTGTGCACCATGCAAGGTATATCATTCACATAGTCTAAAAATAAAAGTTTGCTTCACTAAATTCTTTGATACTGTCGCAGGAGTTAGTGCGCCTGGAGCAAGATGGGCCGGTAATTACAAGAGGAGAAATAGACAATACACAACGTAAACACCGACAATGGTTTGTTAAAGGAAGAAATGAATACAGTATTTAGGAGGTCGTGGGTGAGGTTGTGGCTTCCGCTAGGGCTCTCCGCAAAACACTTATCTTTTCCCCAGAGGTAGCAACAGGCACGCCGTAGGTGGAGGTAGGCGTGGAGCAGCGAGGGAACTTGGTACGATGGTACGGTGTGGTGGAGTCGCAGCTCCGAGGCATCAGTCGTGCATAAAATCGGCAGCACTGGCAGCGCTTGCCACCCGTACGGAGTTGCCCTGTAACGCACGTCCAGTGGGTCAGTAAACGGCTCCGCCTTGGCTCCCGATTGCCATCAAGGAGAGTAAAAGTTAAGCTGCAGTAAGCCAGCTAGCAATCGAAGCGGGCAATCGAGAGAAAGAAAACGGCAGAAGGGTAGACAGACAGACAGCTTAAAATAGTGCAGAATAATATATAACATCAACAAAGCTAGATTATTATGATATAAAATAAGAAAAAACTATTTAACAACTCCTTGAAGTGGCTCAGTTAGTTAAATGAGGAAAAATATTTTTGCAAGGTCAATATTACATCTTATACCAAAAAAATACAAACAAATATAAAATGGGATTAAAGACCCGTTATCCAAGTACATTAACCAAAAATTGTGTAAGTAGTCGACAGGTACAAAGAATGTTGTTATATATAATATATAGTATAATATAATCATATATATAATATAATATAATCTATAGTAAATATAGTTATTATTGTAAACTGTAACTAATAAATTAACGTGAAATGTAACAAAAAATCAGTGAAGAAATAGATATTAGATTTATGCTGGTACGCTCAGAAGTAAATACACATCCATATTGTAGAAATAGAGTCATAATTCGATCAGTAGAACTAGTTCTCCTTATTAGCACTGGTGGCAACTGTTTCGGATACTATCTAGCCTATTAGAAGTTAACAGTTTATTGTGCTCGTATTAATTAGAACAGAGATACACATCAGTCCGACATTGGCTATATCCACGCAAGAAATGGACGAGATATGGCTGGTTTGACCACATACTAACAAATTGCGTGTGTATGTGCGCAGTACATGCTCAGGCATTAAAACGTACCTACGCATGTCAACGAAATCATAATTTCATTTTTTGGAGCAATTACATTAACTTCTTCTTAAAAACTAAATAATATGTGTCAATTTTAATTGCGTCCTTTAAAATTCTCCACGAATGATATTACCGCCGTAGTTAGTAATTTAAAACTTCCGGCTGTTATGACAAAACAACGAGAAAAAACAACAAACAAGGAAACCCTGAGAAACTAAGTACCTAAGTTATTCTTTTCAGCAAACTTGACCAGACTACATTAATTAAAAGCCTTGACTAGTTTAAGCGTGTTTCACTGCAATACGAAAATCAGAACTTCCGGATAGAAGAAAAATATTTGCTTAAGAAAAGAGTATAAGAAGTTGGAAAAATCTTAAATGGGGTCTATCTTGGTTGTAGAGTTTGTAAAAACAGTATTCATGAACTTTAATTAAATTGTGCTACTGACATATTGAGCGTTATTACTGACGTTATTTTTCTTAAGTTCTCTAAGAGTTAATAGATTCAGGCGTCATTTTGCGAAAGTCAAATTTACATGCAGTTTAATTACATTAAGACACCGAACAACCAAGGCCATACGCTCCCGCTCTATGTCCATGTTGTCATTGAGGTCTTCATTGACGATATGGCCTAAGTTTTTAAATTGAGTAACACGGTTGAGCGGTGCTCCACCGAGCATCACGGGCGGAACATAGGGTGGACTTCTGCGCCCAGCCGGAAAAACTAGCCGATCTCTTTTACTTTTACTTAACATTATACTTACCATTATACACTAGACCGTGTAACCCAGTATAAGTTTCGCATACACAAAGAAATTTCCTTCACTAACCGATGGGCTCAACAACACCATGCCATCTGCGTAGCTAATATTGTTGATCATCGTCCATCAACAGAACATCCGATCATGGTGTTGCTGGGCTCAACGATCAGTTCATTTACATAAATATTGAAAAGTGTGGGCGAAGTCAGTCCACCTTGCCACACTCCACATTCCAATTTGTACATATCTGAAAGTAAATCAGACCACCTTACATAATTGCTTTAATTGCTGTAGCAATACTTAAAAATGTCTACTAACACAATGGGTAAACCGAGGCGTTCCAACGTTAACCACAGTTTCTCGTAAGACACCAGGTCGAAAACCTTGGATAAGTCCAGAAATGCAGCATTAACCGGTGTCTGGCGTCCGTATAGTGCCTATCTGTCTGCTTAAACGCTAATTTAGCACTCTTCGTAGATGGTCCTGCTAAAGCCAATCTGACCGTCATGTAGATTTAAATAATTACTGAGGCGTCGCTTAAGCAAACCATCAAGTACCTTCGCAATTATAGTAGCAAGAGAAATGGGAGGATAATTACCCTTATCAGCTATATCACCTGTTTTGTTTTTAATTATTGATACAACAATAGTCTTCATCAACTCTTTAGGGTGCTGTATACAAAATGTATACTACATAGCAAGTACTCTACTTATGTGCACTCCTGCATGAACAATATGTTCTATGTTCAGGTTGTCGTGTCCCGGAGATTTACCTCACCTCAGATCAAAACGACTAATTTCGTTTTGAGTGATAAATATCAGACTTATTTGGCTACTACATCTTTCCACTTTCGCGTTATATATTAGATTCGTAATTCTATCCTCCTTTCTAAAATGAGATAAGGGATTGAATCAAATCACAAAAAAATGGGTGCGTGTACTTATTTACGCGCGTGAGAAGTTATACTTCTCTGGCATCATTAAATAAATATTTAACATTAATAACTTAAATTAAAAAACGTCTATCAAGTAGTAGCGGCGATGTTTATGGAATGTATTACATACAAGTCAAATATAAAATGCAAATGTTATACATTTTAACTATAGCGCCATCTACCGGTAATACCGTGAAACATTTAGCAGTTTTAACCTATTACACATTTTTAACTATAGCGCCATCTACCGGTAATATCGTGAAATATTTTTGCAGTTTCAACTTGTATTTTTGTGTTCGAGTGCCACGCATTTACTCTCGCTCTGTCTCTTTTTATTCCCCCTCCATGGTAGCGTTAAACGTTTAACGCAACCTTTTTGCAAGTCGCATTAGAAGTATAAGTTCAAAAAACAACTGTATCAAATCAACTCTATTTCTTACATCATCATTGTGAACGCAGCCTTCAAGCCTTACGCTATAAATTATGCGCAACCATCATATTAATACCGCATTTATTTTTCATCCGCTCTCTCTCTCTCTCTCTCTCAGCCATGCCTAGCTCTCGCTTCCATAAATTGGCGTTGGGACTAACACCGCATTGTGCATGGCGAGCTGTGCCTTCTAGCTTAAGCTTTTACTGCCAAAAATTTTTCCCAACTTTCCATTTACACTATTCCTAGCTCTCACTTTATAGTTAGTAGAACAAAACTTTGACATTTGTTTTTTGTTGGTATTATAATTGTAAATGAAAATTATAATTTGTTCTAACTTTACCATCGATATCATTTTTTATATACAACGTCAGGAACCAAACAAGCATACGACTCTCCTGGCTTAAAGTGGTTACGGTTGCCTATAACCGCCTGAAACAATATAAGAAGTATCACTCGCGCGTTTCACCCAACTTCTAACACAGAAACTCCTCGTGAGCTTACTGGTAAGTAAGCCCGCTTACTAACAGGAATGTAATAACATCTAGGAAGATTAATTCGGCTGTGGTATTCAGCGAGTCTTGATGCGTCCTACTGTTCCTTCAAATTAAATCATTTATTTGCTAGACAATAAATGGTCTCAAGCTGTAAATGGTTACACCTTATCTGCTACCTTAATACCTGCTACCTAATACCTAATAAAAAACAGTAATAATGACATATTTATTTAAACATAACCTACTTAGTGTCGAAATAGATTAACAGTCTTTCACTTAGTTAGTATAATAAATCAACTACTGCAGATAATTTTAAACACTGTCACAAACGATCAACGATCTATCTAGAAAAAAATATTTAATGTTTGCATTAATTGTACTTGTATATAGACTTTCAAATCAAAAATAATTAAGAAAGAGAACACTATGACTTGAAGAAAAGCATCCTTGTCATTAATTAATACTGTATTTCATTTAATGTCTATCATCGGTATCATCCTTATCAGTGTCGGTAAGGGTGTCTTTGATTGCTTTATTAGGAAATTTCAAGTACTCAATCCGAAATCTTTTTGGAATTATTCACACAACTTTATAGGTCACTAGCTTATGCCCGCGGCTTCGCACGCGTAGATTTTGGAATTTCAGCAGTTTTACTTACTTTTATTTTACTACTTATTTTTTAGTACAGTCGGCATTAAATAATTAGTAAAAGTATCAAATATCCTTATTTGTGTAGTAGTGAAGATATGTCACGGCCTGTTCGGTTTTCATTAACTATTTGATACTGGCTGTATACACTCAAAACACCTCTTTATTCTCAACATTGCCTATTTTAAAAACATAAAAGTTTCAAGCCACTTAAAAAAATATCTGCCTGGGTTGAAATTAAAAAAAATCTTCCTTATCTCTCATATGCATTACAAAAGGAACCTATTGGTGAGTCAGTGAATTAGACAGGATCTCCATTTCTATTAATATAGATTAGCGTCTTGTTCAAACACAATTTCAACCCCCTTTTCACCTCACCTCGCTAAGGGTGGAATTTTTGAAAACGTTGAAACCAATTTTTTTTGGATTCTAATAGAGAGTATCTATACAAAGTTTCAAGTCACTAACTTCAAAAAGTTTTCTGCTCCATACAAACTGTCAACCCCCCTTTCAGCCCCTAAAGGTGGAATTTTGAAAAACGCTGAAATTACTTATTGGACGTCTTGATTGAGAGTATATTTACAGTCTAAAGTAGCTCACTTTAAAAAATAACAATTTCTTAATAATTCAACTTTTAGTTCAAGAAATATTTTTGACCTCCATTACACCCTGGGTGGAATTTTTGAAACTACTTTTTTGGTTTTGAATAAAGAGTATCTGTATAAAGTTTCAAGTCACTAACTTGAAATAATTTTTCAACTCCATACAAACTGTCAAGCCCCTCTTCACTCTCGTGAGGTTTATAAAAGTAACCTCTTTGCAAAATTTCAGCTTTCTAGGTTCAAGAGTTTGGCTTCGGAGTTGATGAGTCAGTGAATTAATCAGGAACTCCAGTTTTATATATATATAAAATACGTGTTTTATATATTATATATATATAAAGGACGTGTTATCACAATCTAAGATATCCGCCTTAGATTGTGATAACACGTCCTATTGTAGGCAATTTCTTAATATTACCAATCTCTTAATTTTGTATTATGGAAAGAGGAGATCTTGTTTCCATAAATATTTTTATAAACCAGGATACGGTCTGTCTGATGGTAAGCCGTCAGCCTAGTCTATGGACATTTGCAACATCAGGGTTGTTTCTCGTGCGTTGCCGACTCTGTACTAAAAATAAAATAAATAATAATAATTAATCCGAATATTGCAACAAAATTTTTTTGTTATAATAAAACAAGGTGATCATCACCTACGACACCTACGCTACGTCGAAGTACGAATTTGAACATTCAAATCAGTCTTTTTTGACCTGACTATGTAGTTAGCCCCGAGTGGGCTGTTACTACGTCATCGGACTAAAGAGGCGGGCGTGAGGCGCCACAGCCTAGCAAAACTAACAAATCAGTCTTTTTTTTTGACCTGACTATGTAGTTAGCCACGAGTGGGCTGTTACTACGTCACCAGACTAAAGAGGCATGCGTGAGGCGCCACAGACTAGCAAACTAAGTAAAACGACAGCCTAAGGGCCGCCGAGAGGGGTCGAACCTCGGCTCAGGACGTCGTTGGAGAATCTAATCGAACACGCGGGTTCGTGCCTGAACGGCCTTACGGAGAGAGGCGCCCAGGTACCTGGGCTACTCGGTACCTGGTGTATCGCGCAGAAGTCCTTACTCTTCGCGCCCGGATCCGCCGAGCGCGGTGTGTGTGTGGAGTGTTGGGGTTGGAGTCGGAGGGGGAGAGATAGTTGGCAAAAGTAATGCGATCATCGGGATCAAAGAGTGTATTTCGCGGTCTGCGCCGGAACCCCCTGGCGTTGATCCGCGGGGTGTAATTGACAGCGCGGGCTATCAATAGGTTGGGGTGTTGGGAGGCAGTTTCGAAGTAGCGCCTAGACGCTTCCTTCATGAAACTAATGATGGAAGGGAGTTCAAGGTCGAGATTGAGATCTGCGACCCTGAAGTAATGAGGGTTGCATTGCGAGCAAACCGGTTTTGAATAATCTGGAGCTTAGCCAGATGGCAGCGCGCAGCGTGTGCGCACACTACGCTGGCGTAGGTGAGAACGGGGCTGATGCAGGCTTTGTAGAGTGTACACTTATTTCTAAGTGACATTCTACGATTCCTGAATATCGGAGCGAGCCGGCCTAGGTAGAACGCGGCTTTGTTCCTAACAGCGGTGATGTGAGGTCCAAACGTCATTCTGGGGTCTAGGATGACACCTAGGTATTTGGCCTTCTCGACCCATGGGATGGATCGGCCGAACAATGAGATGAGGCGCACGGTCCTATGTTGGGAATCGGGTCTCGTAAGACCTTGTGGATCCCGAGAAAAGAACACTGCGGCACTTTTCTCCGGATTCACCTCGATTCGCCAACGTCGGAACCATTCGCCTAGAGCATTAGCCGCTCTCTGGAGCCTATCCGATATGTTGTGGCACCGGTATGGCGCCCTGTTAGTAAGTTAGAGAGGACGTGCTCCGTGATGCGGTGCACTTGGTGGACTGCCGAGTGTTTGGGACGGAACCCAAACTGCTCATCTATGAGAATGCCTCTAAGTTCGGTGAACTTTTTGAGACGAATGGCTATGATGCACAAATCAGGTTTTTTTTTTTTTGACCTGACTATGTAGTTAGCCCCGAGTGGGCTGTTACTACGTCACCGGACTAGAGAGGCGGGCGTGAGGCGCCACAGCCTAGAAAAGAAAGTTAAACGACTGCCTAAGGGCCCCCGAGAGGGGTCGGACCTCGGCTCAGGACGTCGTTGGAGAATCTAATCGAACACGCGGGTTCGTGCCTGAGGGGCCAGACGGAGAGAACAAATCACTTTTTTTTTTCTTTTTTTTTTGTCCTGACTATGTAGTTAGCCCCGAGTGGGCTGTCACTACGTCACCGGACTAGAGAGGCGGGCGTGAGGCGCCACAGCCAAAAAATCAGTCATCACTGAGGTCTATACTTAATGAGCTACAAAAGAAACCATAGCGCGTTTCAATTTGGCTTATGGCGCCATCTCTTAGCAATAATTGGAACTAATCGAAACTAATACATATATATTTTATGCCTCTGTTTTTGACCCCCGACGAAAACACGACGGGGTGTTATAAATTAGACATGTGTGTGTGTGTGTGAGGGTGCGTGTGTGTCTATGTGTTCTGAATCTTTCTGTATCATCGGAGCTCCCGCACGGATGAACCGATTTAGATTTATTTTTTTTATTTGAAAGGTGTATTAGTCGGGAGTGTTCTTAGCTATGTTTGGTGAAAATTGGTCCAGCACTGAAATGAAAGGGCGAATGACGAACTGACTTTCTGGACTGTCGGGGAGGTTTTAAATTTTAAACAGTTAGATATTTTCTGCATTCGGGTTGCCCACTTGTCGACCGCGGCACATCCGTGCGCGCACAGCCCGCGAGATAGAAGAGTTTCGACAGGTTCGAATCCGATAATGTAGGTAAAAACGAAAATCTTTTATACTTATTAGTTTAGAAAAAAATATTTTACATTTGGTTCATGACTTTCAATGAAACTCCTTAATATTGAATTTCAATCGAATAACTTCAAAAACGGAAAGTTTCATACGAACATTACATCCCCGTTTTACCGCCCTTAAGGGATGATTTTTGAGAAAAATATTTTACTCGTGTTTCATGCCTTTCAATACCTTCATGCTGAATTTCATTCGAATAACTTCAAAAAGGGCAAAGTTTCATACTAACTTTGCATCCCCGTTTTACCGCCCTTAAGGGATGATTTAAAAAAAAATATTTTACTCGTGTTTCATGCCTTTCAATAAAGAACTTTCATGCTGAATTTCATTCGAGTAACTTCAAAAACGGCAAAGTTTCATACTAACTTTGCGCCCCTGTTTAACCCCCTAAGGGATGAATTTTGAAAAAAATATTTTACTCATGTTTCATGCCTTTCAGTAAAGAACCTTCGTGCTGAATTTCATTCGAATAACTTCAAAAACGGCAAAGTTTCATACTAAATTTACACCCCTTTTTACCCTTAAGGGATGATTTTTGAGAAAAATATTTTACTCGTGTTTCATGCCTTTCAATACCTTCATGCTGAATTTCATTCGAATAACTTCAAAAAGGGCAAAGTTTCATACTAACTTTGCGCCCCTGTTTAACCCCCTAAGGGATGAATTTTGAAAAAAATATTTTACTCATGTTTCATGCCTTTCAGTAAAGAACCTTCGTGCTGAATTTCATTCGAATAACTTCAAAAACGGCAAAGTTTCATACTAAATTTACACCCCCGTTTTACCCCCTTAGGGGATGAATTTCCAAAAATCCTTTCTTAGTGCTCCCCTACGTTATAAAAGGAACCCCTGTGCAAAATTTCAAGTTTCTAACCCTTATAGTTTAGGCCCTGCGATGATATGTCAGTCAGTCAGCTTCTCCTTTTATATATAAGGTGTTTTTTTTTTATATGCCCGAACTTCAATGGGAGAAAGAATATCGTTTATCTGTTACGATAGACAAGAAACTTCGCGTCCCGGCATCGTCAAAAAAGTTTGAAAAATCAAATAAATAAAGTGCCTACTTGGTTCATGGTGCATAATGATTGCCCCGTCATCATCATCATCATCATCAGTTGTTAATAATTCAGTTTGACGGGGTCGATGCACGGGTCGCGGGTCTAATCGAACACGCCATTTACGCAGCGACGACCACAGCGTTTATAGGCTACGATAACCACTTTACATCAGGTCGACCGTACGCCTCCCAACGTTGTATTCAAAAAAGTAATACCTATGACTATGCCGGTAGAGTAACGCTGATAGCTACCTATCTATTTAAATAAAAATGGAAATTTAGAATACTTACCGGATATAACAGCTGATCCAATTTTATTGAAAAAGGTCACAAACTTTCCATCACACTTTCACACAGGCTTTGGACTGTCAAATTAATGTAATAACGTTAAATTTGAGTATTTAGTGTTTGTTACGACAACATTAAAGACTAGATAGACGTGGATATTTTGATATTGAAAAATAAAAAGCTATCGGATAACGTTTGTTACATTAACTGGGCTTGTTTAAAAGTTCATCAGTTTATTTACAAGTTATTTACACATCTCAATCACGACACTAAATACAAAATTGTTGCACGCATCCTGGCGTTCTATACAAATGTTCCTATCCACCTCACATGGCGTACGTAACGTCCAGATACTCGCGAACACAAGGCGTAATTGCTGGTGCTCCATCGTGCTAGAAGTATAAACACGTACGCTTCTGCAGTGATGTTATTAGACTCGCGATAACAAAGTACCATTTGGAGATACTCCTGATTAGAATAACGACGTCCAGGCATGATTACGGTCACGCGTACTAGTGTATGTAATGCGCGCCACTGGGAAACAATGGCCGCTCGCGCCGCGCGTGCGCCTTGTGGCGTAGATGACGCATGCGCGGGAAGGCGTATTGTACCTGCGTACCGTAACGGCATGCTTGTATTTTCCTAGCTGGTTGGTACATACAACAGAAAGCTATTTTTTATGACGGATTTTATTTTTCTATGAAAGAATTTGTAACACGTGGGGCATAAAATATATTTACTATCATAATCAGCATACATAATACTATTTCCCATTTCAATTTGGGCATATACTTTAAGAACACCATATATATAGATTGTATTTCGGAATAAAAATCGGCAATCTTTCTTTATAAAGAAATGGTAAAACAGCTGCGTTGTTCTGAATCTCATTACAGCCTGTACTTTCTCCTGGATTTTGATTTCTATTATCTGATATTAATGTAAAGGACGAATTTTGACAAATCACCAAGTTTCAAGTAAAGTAAGGTTATATGTTATTACAACTTGGTGATTGCCATTTAAGATAAAGAACATTGTTTTACTAAAACGACTTATTTTAAATTTCGGGAAGTCAAGTATATTAACCTCCTATACATCAACTTTTTTGAAAAAAATATACAAAAATAACCAAAAAATGTGTAAGGTAAAGGATATTTTTTTAACGATATCAAAAATTCAAGTATACCAGTCGATAGAGCAGAAAATTTTGAATCTAGTACTTATTTTGGCCAAAATGTCCCTTAAATTAACTGATATTTCCACTATCTTATATCTTTATATATATATATATAAAGGTATTGAATAATAAACCCCGCCACAATACACGACAACAAAATTTGATTCATATTAGCATTAAGAAAGTAAAAGCATCATTAGTTATATATGTTTTCGGTTATAAAAAAATATACATAAGATATAGTACATTGATTTGACGAAAGTTCGGAAAATGAGTGACTCTTTTGAATATTTACAGGAATCATTTCATGTAAGAATCACGCTATGACTTGTTATAAATGCAGAAATTACTATTACTCGTGGTGGACACAAAAAGAGCAACATACTCGTATATAGATAATATACAAGAATTACTCTGATCCTTTTGGAAAAGAAAAGTTCTTTTGTCTTAATATTACATACCTAATAAAATTTGGAGAATATTGTTCCTTACCGTTCTTGACAAAAAATAAAAATAAGAAATATAATATTAAATTTTACGGAAAAATAATAAAGAACTTTGTTCTAGATAATAATAAAATAATGCTATACATCAAGTTGCGGCCCAAAATATTATTATTGTAAAGTGGAAAATACTCTAAGTTATGAAATCTCTGAATTCCTTTACAAGAATTAAAGAATTTTAAGGAAAGTTATTTTAAATGTTCGAAAATCGAATTCACATTGTGTTAAGTGACCTTGAAGGCGAAATTTAATCCCGATTAGATTTTATGATGAGATTTTATGATTAGATTTAGAATGAGTTTATTCTGATAATAAAATGTGTTTACTCCTTAGTTTAAACTTCATTTATATATAAAAACTTAATGTATAAATAACACGCATAAAATAATGCATTCGAATTAACATCTAGGCGTTTAAAGTAGATAAATTTAATAAACGACAATAATAACTAGAACTATTTCTTCTGATTTGTTATATACAAATGCAGTAGTACAACTGGGTCAACTTTCTTTCATAATTTAATCCACCAAATATTTGTTATTATTAGCGTGTAGTTTAGAGCTCGATGGCGTCGTTGTGCGTGTCATTCTAACCGAACACGCAGGTTAAGCAAGGTCCACCGTAGCCTTATATGGATGGGTTTAACTATCTCGAGTTTCTCCGTGCTTCGGAGGGCACGTAAAGCCGTCGGTCCCGGCTGTTGCGATAGATGACAATCGTTAAGCTAAGTCAGTGGCTCTCGGGTGGATTGAAAACACTGGCCTCCGTCAATCCGCATTTGAGTAGCGTGGTGGAGTATGCTCTAAACCCCTTCGGATGAAGGGTAGCCCTGTAGCCCTAGCCCTAGCCCTGTAGCGGGATAAGTAAGGGTTGATGTAGATGTGTTTTTTTTTGTATACTACGTCGGGAGGCATACAAGCATACGACCCACCTGATGTAAAGCGGTTACCGTAGCATATAAACGCTTGCAATACAGGTATTAATCGCGCGATGCCACCTCTGCTGCTAACACAGTAACTCCTTGGGAGCTTACTGGTGACCTCACTCACGCGCAGGAAAACAATAACCCCCTAGGGAGTTGTTATTTGGCTGCGGTTTTCTGTGAGATGGAGATACTTCCCCAGACGAGGTGCTTTGATGAGTCCTACCTCTCCTAAAACATCCAGACCAAGACAAACAGACATGTTCATGCACACAAATGTTTGCCTTGTGTGGGAATGGAACCAACGAGCGTTGGTGTCAACCTCGCGTCATTCACGACTGAGCCACCGAGCTCGTCAAGCGTTTACTAATTTAATGTGGTAGGCAAGCATACGACCAGCTTAAAAAGACTTAAAAGGTAAATCCTCAAGACGTACAGCAAAATAAATAATCCCAACGTAAAACCCAAAGCTACAGCTAAAAAACCTTGAAGGAAAAAACGTATTCACAGTCGGCAGGATACGGAGAAACTGGTACTGAGCATTAAAATATTTGAAGTAGTTCTAGTTCGCTTTGCTAAGAAAATGTCTGTCTTAGCTGTTTAAAGTTTTGCCTGTTTTACGAATAGAAACTGCGCAGGTCAGCTACGGAGTATCTCAGTTATTTAAATAAATTTGAAGTATTTTAGTCCGCTCCCCACCACCGAATACGCAGAGGCCAGTGCTTGAGCTAAGGTCGCAGTGCACATACCTTTTCTGTACAACATTGTTGTTCACCTCGCATATTTCTTTAACATTCTCTATTGTTAGGTTCCTAAAAGTAGGTATTCCGACAACAAGGATCGGTATCCTATCCAAACTAAAATTATAAATCTTTGTATAAACCAACCCCTACCACTGTTAGATAAAATAGTAAATATTACATGAAAGAGGTTTGAAAGTCATATTAAAAGTGTCTTATAAAATAGCTAATGGACGCCTAAGTCTAGTGACAGCACGTTCAGTGCTGTCACGATACGAGCATGAATTATTTCACGAAGTTTCGTGGGTATTAATTTTTTTCTGTAAATAATCAATAGGTAGCCAACATTGAAGCGGTAAAACGTGTTTTAAATTGAGAATGTTATATTGTATAGGAGAAGATCAAGCTGGCGTCCAAAAAACTTGGTGTGCTCAACAGAGCAAATCAGTACTTCAGTACAGGGCAAAGACTTATGTTATATAAGTCTCAAGTCAGACCGCACTTGGAGTACTGCAGTCACGTTTGGGCGGGAGCACCTGGATACCAGCTTGGACCATGTGATTCAATTCAATTCAATTCATTTATTTGCAAATGTAGGTAACAACAGTTGTTAACATTATATTTCTTATGAGCACCTTCTACATTTTACCTTTCGGCATGCAACAATTATAAAAAAATAAAAAAAAATACAATAATTACAATTTACAATGCACATTGGTACCATTCTAACACAGAGAGAATTTATTGCGGTTATTGTTTACTCTTACTCTTATGAATTTAAAATGTCAAATAATAGTTACAATAATATTTCAGTCACAAAATTACAAATAATTATAAAATGTCAGAGAGATATTCATTAACACTGTAATAAACTTTTTCTTTTAACAAATTGAGAACGCTACGTTTGAATAGTTTATAATCGAGAGATAAAATTGTTCTCGGTAAATGATTAAATAGTTTATGTCCCATAAACATAAAGTTTCGTTGAAAATGTGCGGTCCTACATGATGGATAGAGAACTTTATTAGGATATCGACTACTGACATGTGTTGTATATAGGTCTATATTACTTTTAACAAATATGACACATTCGAATATATATAGACAAGGAACTGTTAATATTCCTAAATCCTTGAAATAGGGTTTGCAGCTATCCGTCTGCTTTTGCAACTTACACATTGCGCGCACGCACCTCTTTTGTGCTCTGAAAACAATTTCTCTGTCAGTGGAGTTTCCCCAAAATATAATCCCATAACGAATGGAGGAAGATACATATGCGTGATAGGCGGTTAATACAGCTGATCTGTCGACTACTTTGCCAAGCATATAGAGGGCATACGAGAATTTGAACAATTTGTTGCATAGGTTTTCAATATGTGTTTTCCAACTTAAATCATTATCTATATGAATGCCTAGAAATTTTGTGACTTGCACCTCAGATACTTTTGAACCTAAATATTCAATATTCAGCGATTGAACTATTTTCTTATTATCACGAAATCGCATAATATTCGTTTTCTCTATGTTTATAGTCAGATTATTCGATGTCAACCAGTTTATAATACTTTCTAAAGATTTATTTATTTCATTTTCCAAATAAGCGTTGTCTCTTCCAACAAAAACTACTGTACTGTCATCAGCAAACAATACAACCTGATGTTTAACTACCTTTGGAAAATCGTTTATATAGACGTTAAACAACAGTGGTCCTAAGATGCTACCTTGTGGGACTCCACATTGTAGTATTCTAGTTTTAGATGAGTACGCAATTTCAGTTTTCGTCCTCGCACATATGTTTTTGACTTGCGTCAATTGTTTTCTCTTTTCCAAATATGATTTTAGTAGGTCGTAAACATTGCCTCTAACACCATAAGCTTCAAGTTTTTGTAGAAGAATTCTATGGTCGACGAAATCAAACGCCTTTGACAGGTCCATATACAGGGCACAGACAGAGCTTTTAGCTTCTAAGTTAGAAAATATGGTATTGAGAAATTTATGAATTGCCCCATTTATTGATTTATTTTTCCTAAACCCTGCTTGTTCTTCACAAAATAGTTTGTTTTTTTCAAAGTAATCATATAAACTATTATATATCACCCTTTCAGAAACTTTTGCTAGTACAGGTTCTAGTGCAATTGGCCGATAGCAAGACATGTCTTGTCGGTCATTTTTTTTGAAAGTAGGTACTATGATGGAGGTTTTCAATTTTTTTGGATATACACCAGTCGAGATGCATAAGTTGTTTATATGGCTCAATACAGGGCTAATTACATGTGAGACACGTTTCAAGACTTTAGTACATATTTCATCATACCCTGTACTATTTGTATTGTTGAGTGATTGAATTATTCTATGTATGTCATATGGCGAGGTTAGATTCATAAATATTGAATTTTTAGTTGTTGGCATTGCTATTCTATTCTGTGTTTGATATTGAGGAGTTTTTAGTTGATCAATAAAAAAATCGTTAAATGCTTCCGCTATTTCAGTAGGATTATTTAGTGTGGTACAACCAACCTTTATAGTGTCTATTTGTTTCCTAGGGTCATTTTTCTTTCGTCGATTAATTATATTCCATGTTGCTTTAGATTTATTAGAAGCTGATTTAATATAATAATTATTTTGAGACTTTTGTGTTAACGACATGATTTTATTTAGCCGCTTAGAGTATGTCTTAAATTTTTCTTTATTTTCTTGACTGCTTCTTTTTCTGTACTGCCACAGTAACTGTCTTTTGCGTTTGCAACACAGTTTTATACCTTTTGAGACCCATTGAGGTTTTTTGTAGTTCTTTATTTTTACGCGGCATAATGGAAAGCATGAGTAATAAAGTAAAGAAAACATGTCATGAAATCTATTGAACGCAATATCAGGGTCATTAGATTCATAGACATCAATAAAATGTAGACTATTTAAATACGATGTGAATTTTTTAATATTCTCTTCACTGTAGTCTCTTTTAAAAATATACCAATACTGGAAACATCGTTTTTTTACTGGGAATAATAGTAATTGTGCTGTATGGTCGGATAGTGCAAGTTCTATGACTTCACTAGTGCAGCCTTTTATATTGTGAATAATGTCATCTATGCACGTTTGGCTTGAAATGCGTGTAGGTTTGTTAATTGATATGTTAAGGTTGTGACTAATTATTATTTCTGTAAACTTATGGGACAGATTATTTTTTATTAACATATTAATATTAAAATCACCGCATAATATAATTTTTTTTTCTTTAAAGAATATTTGTCAAGTATGTCATTAAAATTTGAAAAAAATATGTCAATGTCTTCAGAGGATTTTCTGGGCGGTCTATAAATACACGCGATAATAATATTATGGTCCAGTAATTCAATCGCACAGCATTCAATTACCTTAGCAATATTATATTTCGAAATATCGTGTATAATCTTAAATCTGTGGTCGTTACGAACTAGAATACAAGAACCACCACGTCGTTGCATCCGCACGGATGTAGAGCCGAGAACAAAATTTGGAATATTTAACAACTCCGTGTCTTCAGCTTTCATATTATGCTCTGTTATACAGAGCACATCCACAGGATTTTCGCCATTTCGTAGATCCTCAAGATTTGCTATAAGAAGGTCAGTTTTAATCATAAGGCCATTAATGTTTTGGTGTAATACCGCAAAGCGCCTATGAACGAAATAAAATATTATTTTCCTTTTCAGCTGTCGCTACGTCATCAAGGTTGTTGTCATTGTTGTTACTAACATTCTGGTCTATACTAACTGTATCTATGTCAATGAGCATTGCAAAATCTTTAATGTCTGTTTGAGTATTTTTGTCAACGTACACAGGCACATTTAAAGGTATTTCATTTCTATCACATGTTTTAAATTTATTATACGCGTTAATTTTCAGTTTATCGTCAAGCTTTATTATTTCTCTTAGGAGGGATCGACAAACGTTCAAAGCAAAGAAATTACGACCAGGCAGATAGCTGCAATAATCCATATCAAGGTAGGTAACATTATTAAATTTTTTACAGATAAATCGTAGTTCGTAGTTTAGTTTCATCTCATTTAGTCGTGTATTGAATGGTATTTCGGAAATAATTACGTTTGTACTGTTTACAAGACTAAGCCAATTTCGTAAATAGAGTTGAAAATCATTGGGTCTTCTTTCATTTACACCACCTAACAGTATAACAATATCATTCTTATTAAGATTGCTAATATCGTTACTAAATGACGATAAAATATTCTGAAAAGTTGCTCCTGATTCGATTCAGAGACGAGTTGTGAGAATTTACACACGGTATTGAACCCTTAAATTTAAGGACAGATTTTGCCTCTCTTTATGTGTTCTACCGATTGTACAACGGGTTGTGTTCTGAAGAATTGTTCAAAATGATGCCGACAGCTACTTTTTATAACCTGACCGCCCGCCGACGGCGGGGAGTTCACCCTCATATGCTGGAACCGCAATGTTCGCGTACTGTGCGGTTCCAGAGTAGTTTTCTTCCGAGAACACTCAAGCTGTGAAATGAGCTCCCAACCAAGGTTTTTCCAAGGGACTACAGCATGGAATTCTTCAAGAAATTCATGAAAAGCTTTTTAGAGGGTCGGCAACGCATGAGTGACACCCCTGGTGTTGCAAATGTCCATAGGCTACGGTGACTGTTTGCCATCAGGTAGGCCGTATGCTTGATTGCCATCTTAGTGGTAATAAACTATACTTTTTAGCAAGGCAAAATACAGGTAACTTATTTTTAGACACAATACAACACATTCAACTTTTGACCTCAATCATCAGAATAATATAATGGTACCACACTATTGTACAGTGATCTAATACTCCAATGTCTAATACGTGACTAACAATCATCATCATCATTTCAGCTTGTATTCGTTCACTGCTGTACATAGGTCTCCCTTCTAGACAACCATTCATCTCAATCCTGTTCCACATACGTCCATAGACTCCTATTTGAATCGTCCACACTATACCTATACATGTATACGGGATATTTTATGTAATAGTACGGGGACGTCATTCAAGGACCTTTATTCCCCAGCGGTTGTCGATTCTACGAACTATGCGGCCGACCCACTGTCACTTCAGCTTGCATATCCTTAGGACTATGTCGGATACCTTAGTTCCGCTGTGGATATCGTCATATCTGTCGCGCAGAGAAAACCCGAGCATATCTGTTTCTATACTGTTCTATACTGTGATGTACGGTGAGCGACCTTGAGTTTCACTATGCGTAGTGAAGGGCCATGTGTCAGTTTCGTATGTCATCACTGGCAACACACAGTGTTCGAATTTGTCCTTGTGACGTTGAAGTATTTCGTACTAGAAGATATGTCCCAAATAATGCCCAGTCCAGTCGTTTGTCGAACTCTGGATCAAAGTTGGACTTGCTGAATAACTTTCCCTAGATAGACATGTTCGTTAACAACTTCAAACTTAGTATTTTCAACTGTGATGGGTATAGGTGTAACATGGGCATTTGGTACACACCTGGTAGGAAGCACTATTGAGGGCATTGAGTTGAGTATAGTGCTAAGGTCCTCCAGCGATTTCGCCGTGAGAACTATATCATCGGCAAATCGAAGGTAAGATGTATTCGCCATTGATATTTATACCGTATCCGTTCAGTCCAAGAGCATGAAAACATCTTCCAAAGCTGCGGTGAGTTTCGGGGATATAACGTCGCTCTGTCTTACACCTCTTTGCACTTGGAGCGGTTTCGTACTCTGATATGTACTCGGATACATATCGTTGCCTTACTTTATAAGCACTTCGATGTACCAATGGTCAATTCGGCATCGCTGGAGAGACTTTAGCACCTCCTATGTCTCAAACGAGTCGCAGGCCTTTTTGTATTCCACATACGCTAGACATAAGGGCACAGGGTTATACTCCTCAGTCTTCTGTACAATCTGACGGAGAGTATCTTCGGTGCTAAAACCCTTTCGGAAACCAGTTCTTTTTATACAACGTCAGAAGGCATACAAGCATACGTCCCACCTGATGTTAAGCGATTGCCGTAGCATATAAATATATATAAACGCTTGCAATACAAGTAATAATCGCGCAATGCCACCTCTGCTGCTAACACAGTAATTCCTTAGGAGCTTACTGGCGACCACGCTCTCACGCAGGAACGCAACATCCCTCCGGAGAGTTGTTATTTGGCTGCAATTTTCTAAGAGGTGGAGGTACTTCCCCAGGCGGGCTGCTTTGATGCGCCCTACCTCCCTTAGCTTGTTCAGGAGGTTAGAATACATCAAGTTTGCATGCAAGGTGGTTTGTGATGACTCTCGGAAACGATTACCAATTAGAAGTGACCAATCAAATAAAAACGGGTTAGAAGTAGGCGATTTAGTTGAAATAGTAAAAATGTTTATAACAAACTACGATTGGTTTTCAGAATTATGATCAATCTGAAAACCCATAGGGTTCTTTCGACAATATAGATATATTTAATATTAAAAAAATCCATTTGTATTTGGGACTTTTCGTTACAAGTCTATTACACCTACGTGTAATAAATTACATGATTGTAAATACAAGAAATTTCATACAGAGGTAATGTTGGGCTAGACAAGTGGTATACAATACTTATAATCACGATACTGGGATCTTTACGCGAGCGAAGCCACGGGCAATCGCTAATATTAAATAACCTATTTGTATATGCTATGAGTTCGATCGTGTATTGATTGTGCACGAGATAAAATATTTGTTTCAATTCAGTATGATGTTTAGGACATGTGAGTAAATAAACAGAATTGAGTACCGCGTTACGTTCAAAGGGCGGTGCGTGGCTTTGTGTTCACGTACTGTAGTGGACAGCCAAATTCCGGTTTACGCAGACATTAGTCCACTGACGGCTTGTTACGTCGGTGTATACATGTGTATCTTTTGTAACGGGGTTGCAATTACCCATGGGAACTTAGTTCGTTGTATAGAAACGTTGCATATTAGGATGACTGGACAATTTGTGGTACTACCTAGCCTAGATATAACATAGCTTATTACACCAATAAAGGGGCATACAAAGATACGGCATGCCAGGTAAACAGGTTACAATAGTTGATGGATGCTTGCAAGATCATAGACGACATTCGCCCGATGTCGAGTCCATAAACAATCCATTTACACTACTTTTCCGAAGAGCCTAACCACTTGAGAAAACCTCAGCAGAGAGTTCATTCCACAGCCTTGGAGTTTCCGTAAGAAAATCTATCTGGAACCGTACCGTACAAATTTGCAAGTATGAATTCATCCTCACACATTGGAAACAAAATGACGCAGACCTGAAAATGACCTCCGCTGATTAATATGAATGATTTAAAATAATAGCCAAGATAACATCGACCAGTAAATATATGGTGCAACCATCTTTGCAGTGATTTAGTCATATTGTTAGTATTTCTGTGATGCTACGATCTTCAAAAAGATGCTAGTGCATAATTATTTTCTTCGATTTTTAATAATTGGGAATAACCAAACTAGCCTAGGACGCAAAACCAAGAATTTCAATTCAAAGCATCGTACTTAACACTGTAAAGCTTACTATAAAGATGGTATCTATTTATGTAAGACACCAACATGGTGCCAAAACTTCACATTTAGGAGCATTGTGCTTAGAGATACGCCTTAACAATACACACAAATGTATGCTTAACCCGAAATGCTCTACAAGAAATGCCCAACTGAAAATCTCACCGCGTCTCCATTGATCCTTACTTACAGCTTCAGATACGATTTTATTATATCAACGAGCATTATATTTTTTATCTTTAGGTGAAATATTTTCAGCTAAATTTGCAGTGTTTAGAGGACATGTAGTTAAATCCTCAAGAAAGAAATAATTAAATTTCATTCAGAGTATGAGTTATATCAAACACTTCATCTAGTAATTTTATGACGCAATATGCTGTTTAAGAATTATCATACCCTGGTGTCACTCCTTTGGAAATTAGTGCATGGTCAGACCAAAAATTTTTATAAAAGTGACAGACAATAACGTAATAATCTAGCTGATATCACGTATTTCAAGTTTAACGTAGAAACTCGAAGTATTTCCGGAATCAAAAGTAGCTTTAATGTCGACCCCAGTTGACAACTATTACAATATAAAATTGTTTCAATATCTGTTCTAGTAAATTTTATTTGATGCGTGTGCAACAAATAGACAATCAGACAAAAATCTCTATTTTGAATTTCGTGTCGGTAGTGGAGAGTAATTTTATGAATTTGATAGTGTTGATTGTACTGAATAAATAATTATCAACCAAGATTTAATCTCGGTCGTGGTCTTATCTCCAGTGCTCGGGATCTGCTGTACTGCTACTTCTTTTCCAGTTCGTTCGGTCGCCGGATCCGCTGTTCTGAGACAAAACAAAAAGATAATATGCGGGGTGTCATACGATTGACCTCGCGAGCACTTCTTGAGTCTACCCTTTCTTTTTTTTAATTGAAATTAGAAGGATATAGGAGCCAACAAAGGCCAAGACTTACCTACCGCGACAAATTGATCGTGTTCTATCTGAAGGTGATGTCAGGAGCTCTAGCGTGCATGAGAAGAGCAATGAATGTTAAAGAAGCGAGTGAGGTTTGTAAGGATCGAGTCATTTGGTGCCCGGTTCTGTCTGCCTACCTCGCAAGGGATTTGGTGTAAAGTTATATATATATATATATATATATATATATGTAAATAATGAAAAATGCACCAGAGAGTCGATCGATAGAAAGATAGTATTTTTAAGTTATTGCCTTAGAAACTTGTACGCAAACTAATTATTACTTAGTCATAAGAACCTAAACTGGATGGACATACTGCTAACCATTAAGGAGGTATCCTATGACCAACTCCTACCTCCATAATATCATTATTATATTGTCATAATAATGATGAAATAAAGACAGAGAGTGTCGGTGTTAAGATTAGAAAAACCATGCTCCGTTTGGATGCTTTTCAACGCTGCGACACGTGTTTCACCTCTATACGAGGCATGCTTCTAAGTAGCATAGTTACTCACATTAGTTACTCTAACGACTAACATCTATAGTTCCTGAGAGTGCCCCGTGGAGTCATTAGAAAAATATATAGCGCCTGAGGATGTCCCGTAGAGTTGTTAGAATAATATCTACAGCCCCTGAGGATCCCTCGTGTAGAGACGAAACACGTGTTGCAGCGTCGACCAGGGCAGATCACTCTGTTGCTTAGATTTTATTACAATTTTCATACGAGGCCGTATATAAAAACCTTTTAAATATATAAAGTACCAGGTCTGATTTGCGACCGTATAAAGAATCGGAAATTATAAGTGAGATTTCTTGAGGTTGCGTCGTTGAAATTTCGAGCGTCTAAAGTGGGGCACGTTTATCGTTGTTCCATTGCCTCTAAAACTTGGAGTTTATCAATTAATTATATTTTATTTTAATCTCAACATTTAATGGCATAATCTCTTAATGTTTGCAGCGAAGAATTGAAGCGTTATATTATTTAACAAAAAGATATAAATCAGAAGACTTCTTTGAAAACATGGAAAACCATTGCCGTGCTGTACTAAAAGTGACAGACAATAATATAATAAACTAGCAGATGCCAGCGACTCTGCCCGTCTGTTTTTTTAAGTCATACGCAGGAACTCTATTTTCGGAATAAAAAAGCCCAAATGTTGACACAATTAACACGTTGACATAATCTCTTTTGGACCCTGTTATTTTATGTGTACACGACGCATAGACAAACAGGGATATACTCTTATCTCATGTATGCTCAAGTTTCTATGTAGGTGGAAGAAGGTCATGTTACGAATTTGACAGTGTCTTCTTCTTCATAGCGTTATCTCGTTTCCTTTGGGTACCTTTGGATTAAACTGCCAAATCGAGTGTAGTTTTACGGGTGTCAAATGATGTACAAATTCGAACGCTACAATCGGTGGAAGGAATTAAATCGGCTGGACTTAAACTCGAAAAGCCCAAAGGATGCCGCCGCGTATTATTCTCTCATTCCCGATAAAATGGACGACACAAAGTTTTTGTCAGCGTTATATAATCAAAATGTAAAAGACAAAATAAACATTACATTGTCAGAGTACTTGAAAGATGTAAAAACCGTGCGTCCTACTACACATACACACAAGTGAAGTCAGAATTGACTCTCACTCAGGGTTCTATGCTAGGAACTTACAAAGAATTCCCAGCCCTGGTTTTCAGTGAAAGTCAAGAGTGACGACATGGACCAAAAATATACAATGATATTTAACCATTACAAAATATATAAATTAAACAAAAAAATTAAACAAAACAAAACACCAATATAGTTAAGGTAGGTACTAACACAAACTACAATTACATTCTTGTGCGAAGCTAATATAAAGTCCATAATTTACAATTAAATAAAGAAAGATTACTTAGCAATTCTGTAGCAATTTCGTAATATAATTCTGCATATCAGGTAAATGACATTAATTTCTCTGGTGCTCACTATATAAATTATATAATTCATTCATTTATATATAATATTCATTTAATTTATATATAATAATAAAACTATATATATTATATATAAATTAAACAAAAAAATTAAACAAAACAAAACACCAATATAGTTAAGGTAGGTACTAACACAAACTACAATTACATTCTTGTGCGAAGCTAATATAAAGTCCATAATTTACAATTAAATAAAGAAAGATTACTTAGCAATTCTGTAGCAATTTCGTAATATAATTCTGCATATCAGGTAAATGACATTAATTTCTCTGGTGCTCACTTATGAGACAACTATACTATGCTGTATGGTCACAGAACCAATGCACGCAATTTGGTAGATAAAAAATAGGATTTACGCCTCTGTTATGTCAGTGTAGGTTAGTTTCGAACATTGTCTATGTTGAGTGAACAAAACAACTATTACATGTAGGTAATTTAACATTAAAATCCTGTCTTGCTTGGTACCTCCCGTGTAGGCGAGACTATATAACCGCATTTATCCAGCCTTTGCTGAGGTGTGTGGACCTGGTGCTGTATAACCGGAGAACCTGTTCATCGAGGAACCCAATTATATGCGCTTTAGCGGAGGGGGAGTACCATTTCAAAATATAAACGTTGGTACGCTGGGTACACACCAGAGTATCATACGATTTTAGTAAGTGCATGTCTAAGAATCCCAGCCGCACTGCTGGCTGCCCTGTATGAGGGAATAGAAAGTCACACAGCCCGGTTCTCGTAAACCAAACGATAAATCGACAAATAGCACTGAATTGTTTACTTTGACCAAGAATAAACATATTTGTGGAAATTGCCTAGCTTGTAAACATTCCACGATAATCCTATATGGCTAATTTGCGCACGTGTACACGTAAAACAAATGAAAAGTATAAATATATATATACAATGCATTTATACATTGCATACAGACTCCAAATTCTCCCACGAGATTTGTATAGTGACAGAAGTCACTATATCGATCGCGTACACCGGTTACGTACGTACGTAGGAGAAATATAATACATGGCCATAATATCTATAAACAATGCGCAGTAGCTGAGGCTTAATTAATGTGTTAAACCTAATAACAAAGTTGGTCAGTAAAAGGTTCTGGAGCTTGTATCCTAAAATATACCAACCTAAATACCATCTGATGCCATAATACCGTATCTCCAATCGCTATAACAATAGAATTGTTCTGGATTGCTATTAAAGTCTATAGATTCACGCTTAACATTTTAAATTCAAAACAAATGAAGCAAAACTAGACGATCGTTTCAGGCCGCTACTTGGAACTGTCCAGTAATATCAAGTACATGGCTAGGGTTACGTCACACTACCATCGCTGGGTAAACTACTTAAACGGTTAATTGTACGTTTGTTGCCCGGTGGCCATGAATTTCATAAAAATCAATACAGCTTTACAAGCAAGTCTACTATTGATGCGGCACTCGCAGTGCGTAAAATTGTGGAACTCTCGAATAGTACATACGTTGTAGGTATTTTCTTAGACATTTCAGGTGTCTTCGATAATGCTTGGTGGCCAATGTTGTTGCTGAAACTAAAAGCGAGAGGTTGCCATAGTTGCTATGGCAACCTCTCGCCCTCCATATACTCCCTTATTCGATCGTACTTTTTCAATGGTACAACTAAATTAAAACTTGGCCATTATGCTGCTTCGAAGGTGCTTACGCAGGGCTGTCCTCAGGATTCGGTGTTGGGCCATATCTTTGGAATATCGATTTTGATGATTTTCTTAGCCTACCCTTACCGGAAGGGTGCTCGTTAACTGGCTACGCCGATGACAGCCTATTATTAATAAAAGCTAATTCCAGATCAAATATAAAAAACTAGCCAGTACGTGCCTTGACTTGATTCCAGGCTGGGGCTATCATAACAATCTCGATTTCGCACCCACAAAACACATTCGCTTTTACTCAAGGGAAATTTACAGGTTCCGCCGCGATTACACTTCAATGGAGTATCTACGACAAATCATAAATTCGAACCAACAGCACATCATGTTCTCAGGGAGTGTGATAGCCCTTGTACACTTCTGAGTAGAGTCAGACGAGATTCCTGCTCGTTGTTTTGTGGCGGTATTCTACTCGCGGTATTAATACTTTCCATTTTGATTTGACTTTTGCTTTTATATTATTTATTTATTTATCAACGTAATTAAATACAATCTATTTACATATAATAAAGCCATCCACAAAAACCTGACGAAGGTTTATGCATGGCACGGCGAGATCACTGACTTGTCTTAGGTTTTCGGGATTGTTATACATTGAATTAAACAATTTTTAACGGAAGTATCGCGTGTTTTATTTATTTTGTTGTCTTCCTGCGACCACGGACGCTGCAAAGCATTCGAAACCCTAGGAAGTAGTTACTTGGCAGGGATCGTTTATACTGTAGAGGCACTTCCCTAGTATAGCTGCTTATTAAAGACAACTCTTTTACTAGAGCCTCGTTTTCCAGATGGCAAGATACACCAAGAATGCAAATTTTTTAAGTAGATTCAATGACAGATCCTAAAGCTGTAATTTATAGAATATTCGAGTAACCTACGATAAGATATAAATATATTTCCAATAACCTATAATTCGAACACAAGAATATCAATTTACACAAAATCCTAATAACTTTATATTTTAAGTTAAGAGGGTAACAGGGCTTAAGTTCTGGTCACCTACTAAAAGTGCGTTTGTCCCTAAAGTCTTTATTAAAGAGAATATATAAAAATGTAGTCTCAGAAAAATAACCGTCAACTACAACCAGCTAATGTGCAAAAAACCCATCTCAAAAGAAGCTAGCCATATTCCGGAAGATTTATCAGATGTAAAATTAAAAAATCTCGGCGTAACGACGCGATAATAAAAGATATTATAAAAATCGTGAGCGCTGGAAGTTTTAACGATGGCTTTAACGATCAACGGAACTTGGGAACTAAATGGCAACTGAATTAAGGATCGTGTCGTTTGAACTTCCCTCTATCGCACGCAACTGATAGCTTTGTTTCTCTGAGGCTTTTTTTATTTTATCCGTAGTACAAACGATGGAAACAAGTTCAACTTCTCTGTGATTTTGTTTATAATATGTTAGATATATATCCATATTTGGGGTGAAACTATCGTTTTACAGTCAAACCTTATTATTAACTAATATTAACTAACGAGACGGGCTTAAGACAAATAGGTAGCATCAAAGCAGATCCACTGAAGAAATACACAGCTTTACACTTCTCACAGAAGAGCACAGGCAAATAACAACTCCTTGAAAAATTATTGTGTTTCTGCACCCGAGTATTATTCCTTGTATTGAAAGCGTTACGGCTATGGTACTCGTAACTTATTGTACCACGTGGATCGTATGCTTGTTTGCTTCACGATTTTGTATAAAAATCAAAATCTTACAACATTGTCATCAGCAGAATCAGAAGAATAATTTATCCACAATGATATATGTACAATTTCATTTCATTTATTTTATTTTATTGCATGTCACATGTGAAGTACAGTACAGGTTTAAATTCTTAAACAAAAGTAGGCACTTACAGACATATGGCACCCTGTAAGGGTGTAGCAAAAATTACATTTATTGTTGTTATACACACATAGTTTTAGAGTATATGGAGACATTCGTACATACATTAACTAACAGTTAGTTTTAATTAATTTTATCCTCAAAAAATTCCGATACACTGTAATAGCTTTTTTTAATAAGAAATTCCTTTAATCGACTTTCGATAACTATATTATTTTCCAATTCTTTGATAGATGTGGGGATATGATTATATATTTTTATTGACATTGGATGTGGGGCTGATGAAAATGGTCTGAAGGCAGAGAAGGGGACCGCGAGTTTGTTTTGGTAACGATTATTACGTCTGATTAATTTGAGTGGGGAATATAAGTCAGGATGTTTTTTAATGAATTTACAGGTTTAGAAGATATATAAGCATGTGAGAGTCAGTACGTGAAGTTCTTTAAAATGAGGTTTACAAGATTCCGTTTGTCGTATATTAGTTAATATTCTAATACATTTTTTCTGAAGAATAAAAATTTCCTGAATGTTTGAACAATTTCCCCAAAGTATAATTCCATAGGCCATACGTGAGTGAGCGTCCGCATAGTAAGCTGAGAGGGCAGTTTGTATGTTAGTAGCACGTTTTAATTGCCTAAGAGCGTATATGAAAGAAGATAAGCGGTTTGATAATTTTTGAATATGGGATTTCCAGTTTATATGCGTGTATATGTCTATACCAAGCATGGTTGCTGATTCTACAGTTTCTAATTTATTTGATTTATATTGATAGTTAATATGTAAAGGTGATTTCTGATAGGGTTTAAATTGAATTAATTTGGTTTGGTTTTAGATTTTATTGATTATATACTCGTATATAATATACACTTATGCCTTGCCGAGTGCTCAGTACGTGAATATTTTCAATTTATTATGAATACGTCATTATATAAATTTATAATAACCTTCCACAGCGATCGGGCCTGTGCTGTTTGCATCCATCAGCTGCCTGTGATCTTCCCAAGATCGTCGGTCCATCGTGTGGAGGGCCGTCCTACGCTGCGTTTTCCGGTTAGTGGTCCCCATTCGAGAACTTTTCTGTATCAATGGCCATCGGTTCTCCGAGCTATGTGGCTTACCAACTGCCACTTCAGCTTGCTGATCTTTAGAACCATGTCGGTAGCTCTAGTTCTGCTACGGATGTGATAATTTTTTTGTCCTAGCAGAAACTGTAAACAAAATAATAGATAATTATAAATCATGTAGATGTAGGTAGATTTTAATTCTTAATTACTTCGATTTTATCGATATTAACGCGGGTGATATATATGGGTGTAGAACGTTTTAAAAGCAATGATTTTTGATATAAGAAATAAGATAATTATTTGTGAAATGTTCAAAGAAACCTCGTATTGATTTTAAAAGCCCTTTTGAATGATACCCAACTCTATACCAACTCGACAGGGTAGTATTCAACGTTCTTTTTCTTCGTTTCTTTTTTTGATGTCACGGCTACCATATTGGTTATATTTCCAACAATCTGTAGCATATCTTACAGACAAAACAACCGATACCTCATTTATCGAAATCGGTGCAGTAGTTTTGAGTTATGATCTAACATCAATACATAGTCACAATACACCTAGACTGCTAAATTCATAACACTTTGCTTCGTTGTAGTTGGGTAAAAAGGATTATAAAACCGGCGTTTGCCCTAATAAAAAAAAACATAAAATAAATCGTTTAATAAAAGTTTTAATAAAAGCTTTAATAATAAAAGTTTTAATAATTTCGTTTAATAAAAGCCAAATTGGAACCGGAATCTATGTTATATAACATACTAGCAACTCGTCCCGGTTTCGCACGGGTAGTAGAGCATATTATGCCTACTAACGTATTTAAGATGATAAGTTAATATCCGATGTATTAATTTTATTACTATATATCCGTATAATATCCGATGAAAGCTCCCAGGCGGCTTGACTTTATCCGACATTTTCAACAATTATCGTCATACGTCAACTGATTTACACAAAAACTTAACAGATTATACACCTGAACCTTCCTCAAGAATAATAATTTATAATAATAATAATTCCTTCCTCCTGTCTACTGGTGAAAACCGCATAAAAATCCGTTCAGTAGTTTTTGAGTTTATCGCGAACTGACAGACAGACAGACGCGACGTGGGACTTTGTTTTATAATATGTAGTGATATATTAAAATAGATTACGGAATCGACTATTCAGATAAGTTAAAACGTTCCTGGAACATCGTAGAACCAGCGTAGAACATAGATAACACAAAAAACAGCCGTGCAATAGCAACCTCACATTATTTTAGCAGCGCCTTCAAATTCCGGTACAATCACCAAGAGCGTGCTTAAACTATATACATCGTAATGATTTTTGATGTCTACGATGAGAAATAATCAATTTTTCACGCGTATTAATAAATAAAGGCAATGACAAGTGCCGTAAAACCCTCAATCCAGAAAATGGAGGTCTTAGTGTCGATAAAGGCTTTATTGTTGCAGTACTGTATTTTATTAGGATCACGAAAATAAAAATGTACAATAATTTCCAGGTTATTTGATGAATATTAGGCCTTCCGAAAAATGGGAAACTTCAGTACAATATTATATCATGAGTACAATTGCATGAGTATATGACTAACTTATAATAGTTAATAGATTCAGGCGTTATTTTGCGAAAGTCAAATTTACATGCAATTTAATCTAACCTGCTTAAAGGACATAACTTATCCCCCACTAATACATATCAAATTTTTTACACCACATAGACAAAGGTTTAAAACTAAATATTAGGGAACAATTAGAAATTAATAAACATAAAAATTCTAAAATTACTCTCATAACAGAATGACGTAAACCATTCCCCACTATTAAATATCTTTTCGCTCACACCATCCACCCCCACACTCAATTCAATATAAGGGACGGCACTGCGATGGATTTGTCACTTGTAGCATGTTATTCTTACGATTAACGTCTACAACGCCTGATGATGCCTCGTGGAGAGGCGAAACACGTGTCGCAGCGACGACCAGGCCAGTCGTGGCAGCGACGGTGGTGGTGGGGCATGCAGATTCTGTTCCAGATGGCGGACGACCGCAGCAGCCGAGGCAGAGACTACCGGAGCAGCCATGGCAGCGTCGGCATGTTGCACTTACTAACAGTAGTAGGTGGGTGCCGGCCGGCGCTAGGCCGCATGAACTAATTGGTGGCGGAAGCACACAAAGCAGGGTAGATCAAATTGCATGACATAATAATATATTAATAATATTAAATAAGCTTTAAAATTGAGGTTATTATAATTATAACCACGTTAATCGGTATTTACTAGTAACTTCTTGTAGTGTTATGTAATATACAATTTATTAATCTATACAATAAACTCTTACATGAATTGATCATAAATTATATTTCGTTAATAGATTACGAATCAGTAAGCCAATTGCAAACCTCCTGTGATGTGAACTACTAGGAATCAACTACATCGCCTGCCTGAGCGTAGGCAGTTATCGTAACATCTCGACGTTTGGAAGACAGGAATTCACTCGCGTGTTGCCGGCATTGTAATACCCTCTTTCCGCCTTCGAAGCAGCTCATACAGTTGCATTGATGAATATACTGCATGGAGTATTCTTAGCGGTGAACGCACAAACCTTTGTCTTAACGTGATTCATGCAATTTGATCTAACATTCTATTAACTATTTAACGTGACTCAACCGGACCAAGATCAATCATCACCAGTATAGACCAATGTATCGGTCTTTTCGTGCACCAAGTATACATTTGTCTTCGGTCTTCCACGAAGACAGGTATTGTCCAATGCAGAACAAAAAAAAATCCCGCTTTTATATTCCTGAAAAGAAGTGAATTATTACAATTTTATATTATAACAAAATTTTTAAATTTTCCTTATATTTACGTTAGTTCACAGCATTTATCAAAGAAAATTGATAATTACGTACCAACGTATGAACAGTAAACTACTGATAAATTGCTTAAACATAAATTACTGAGCGTATCACAAGCATAATACCAGATGCCAACTTAAAACAAACAACCGTATGCAAAGAAAGAATGAGCTTGGGAGCTACTAGTATAATAAGCTGTACCAATAACTCAAATTTAAATTATTTTCGCGGAGCTTCATAATATATTTGAGAGGTAAATTTCCTTTAAAGGATTCCTCTAAAGTATTAAGTGTTTAATTTTTCAGATCTTTTTCGTTCACAAACTATGGCAGTAATAGGTAGAACGGGCAAATTGTACATTTGATAGTAAGTAGTAGATAGTAGTAGACAAACGAATGTAGCAGATCATTTACAACGGTTTTCCGTTGATGTGGATAGCGACTTGAAATTTAAATATTGTAATATCGAAACCTAATTGCTACATTTAAATAGATACTGCTATTAAATTAATAAATTTAAATTTATGAAAATGGGTGATTAACAATATTGACTACATTTTGTGGAAAGCTCTCGTATTAAATATTTTAACTGGAATTTAATTGGGATATACATTCGAGTGGTATAGTGGTATCGCGATCACCTGCTTGCCTTTTAAACTAAAAATCATAAACAATTCTCACCACTCTTCTTTAAACAGTGTCGCATATCACATGATGGTACTTTCGTTCGAAGATGACAATAATAATGCATGTGCGGTCGAACTTCCAAATTGTGCAGCAATATTCTTAACCCCAACTACTGCTGCAGTACTGCTACGTTATTTCGATCACACAAAGCTTATTGAAAGCAAGTTTAACTTTTTTCCTAAGCGCCTACCGAACATGTGCCAGAAGCGTGCTCGTTCGCGACCCCTGCCAATCAATCAGATTGCAATTCTGGACCAAGAGCGCACCGACGTGCGGGTTAGGGCGTCCTCCGGAGGCGACACGCACCGATTCGCCCCGTAGGTGCGAATATAGCTGTATGCGGCAGTGGGAGGCGCCACCCACCACGCAGCGGCAATTAGGCGGGACGAGAGGAGCCGAGTGCTGCATAGACACGTGAAATGCAAGAGGTGGATTGAATGATGACATGAACGAACTGATAGATGTAATTAATGAGAGACGTTTAGATGCTTTGTGTGTGACAGAGACTAAGCGCAAGGGCAGCGACACCGATGATCTGCCCGGTGGGATGGTAGCCATATGGTCTGGGGTAGACCGGGACGATCATGCTAGTGCTGGTGTAGGTGACGTACTCTCCTCTCGCTTAGTCACTGGTGTAAGAGATTACTGTTTGGTAGGGCCTAGACTTCTCTTGGTTCGTATTAAACTGGGCATGGGATTTAGGAGCTGAGGAAGGCCAAGACTTACTTACCATGACTAAATTGGTCGTGTTCTATCAGCAGGTGATGTCAGGGATCCTAGCAACCCGCGAGCGTGCATTAAAAGAGAAATGAATGTTAAATAAGCGGGTGAGGTATGTAAGGATCGAATCACGTAGCACTCGGTTCTCCTGCCTACCCCGCAAGGGATTTGTGTGTGTGGTTGTGTGAAGTTATAGATAGATAGCCCTCCGAACATGACTTTGCTAGAGATCTCAATACCAAGAACCTTAATGCTGTTCGGGGTTGTCAAATGTGTGTTCTCGAATTATAGACGAGTTAGTACAGCAAAGTTCGTCTTATTTGGGGTTGCCAGAGTCAATTACACCTAGACGAATATTCTAATGTGAGTACTTCAAGTCATTCGTACCGCACCTCTACATTAGCAAGACTTTTATAATATGTTGCTAGTATCGTTGTACGCTGAGCAATGAAGCATCATCAATTGACAGTACATTGTATGCACGTATTGGAGTCACACTTAGTGTTTTTAGAAGTGACCAGTAGCAAAAGTTGCCGATAAAATTTACGGGAATGCTGGCAAGTTTAAGCATTGATATGAGTTAAGTACAAAAATAGTAAATGAACTTTTAAGTGTAATAGATGGATACCTATTAATTCGACGGAAGATCAAGAATGTAATTGGGATTGGTACCACGAAATGCTTAAAATATATTCTTAATGAAGGTCCATTATATTTCTTTAGTGTTTCGCAGCACAAATCACAGGTGATGAAAGCTGGATTTAATGTTACGAGTCCTAGACCTAAAGACAATCTGCCCAATGGATATTTTCGTCCGAAAATTTTCCAACAAAAGTAAAGAAGGGCAGAAATCCAGGAAAAATAATATTTACCCCATTCTTTGGCCGGACGAGTCATTTCGAAACAAAAGATAAAAAGGTCGATTACTACAGATTGGTAGGTTAGTTATTGCTTACCAATTGTCTTGAACAGAATGTTCAACAGCAGCGCCCAAGAAGCGGGATACTCTTCCATCACGACAGCGCTCCAGCTCACTCCGCTAGATGGGGAATCGAATATTTGTATATGAAAGGCGAGGTATTAGTGAGTCATCCTCCTTGTACAGTGGCTATAAGTAGGTTGACTCACATCCTCCTTATAGTCCCGACCTGGCATCTTATGACTTTTATTTATTTCTCTAGAAAAGATAAACTCTGAAGATATTGCTTTATGAACACTGAAGACCCCGTGGTTGTGTTCGGAAAAGGCGTGGAAAAGATTGAAGAAAACAATTTGTTCTTATAAAAAATCAAATAACAAACATTGTATAAATATCGTCAATTTTTTATATAACTACCGGAGGCATACTACACATTCGACCCACCTGATGTAAACTGGTTACTGTAGCCTAAGAACGCATGCAATACATTATTACTCGCACCTCTGCTGCTAACACAGCAACCCCTTAAGATGTTACTGATGAGCTCATCAACATATCAGTTCTTCATCATGGTGGAGGCCGTTCCCCCAATGGGCTGCTTTGAGGCGCTCAACCTCTCTTGTTCATGCACACAAATGCTTGTCCTGTGTGGCTGTCTAAGTAACGTCACTAACCACTGCGCCACCAAGCTCGTCAACATGTTCACATTAACAAAAAAATATTGGAGCTCGTACCAGTAGAGGACAACTTACGAATTTCTGACCAGAAATTCATGTCTAAAAGTGATGTTTTTACATAAACAGACGATAGTCAAAAATATAAAAATGGTGGTTGAGCTGTCCACTGTGTAGTCAAAACGCTGTAAAAATCTTCCAACATATTTTATCACATTGCAGAATACAATAACTGTACAAAGTGTGCAAAGTCCAGGGCACTAGGGCTATTATAATAGTTTGTAACTAAATAATTTAGGGAATCATTTTCAAATATAACAGAATTCTATTATGATCGTTTTCTAATAGGAAACAAGGAAAAACTTTAAACTGCCTAAAATTGCGACCTGCAGTGTGAGTGAGCGCATATGTACGTACATACAAAAGGATTACCTCTTTTTTATTATTTATACGTATTTTAAAGGAAAATGTAGATCGCAGTAAATTCTTTTAAATAGTGAAAAGCGAAAATCTTTTGATTTTGAAATTGACTAAAATTATATTTCTTTCCAAAACTACAGTTATACGACGAAATACGAAATCAGTTATTGAAACTCTCATATTTTAAATTTTAGTACGCGAACTTTCTAGATGCATCAGTGGTTTTTCCATTGATGTAAAAAGAATAGAATAGATGAAATGAAGTTATGCAAATGAATTCATGAGAACAGGCACATTAGTCTTCTTAACTACTTCAAGATATTGCACCAGACCCTGGGAAATAAATTGTTTTACAAAGAATATTTGCATAAAGTTGTCTGTTTTTATAAATGCTCGCAGAATATTACTGCATTAATAAGGTACTAGAAGAAACACTCTAGAAAATTAGATTTTTAAAAATTTAAAAGGAATAACTTAACTTGGAGTTATGAGGTCTGGTGTTAGTTTTGATGTTTAAAGAATTCTCTGCAACTGGTCGTGCAAGCATGTTAGGTATCATAATTAGTAATGTCGGATAGCAAACATTCACGGTTCAAACATCGAAATTCGTGTTTTCAAATGTATATACGTATTTACAATTATTACTTGCTCGACGGTGATGAAATACATCATGAGAAAACCCGCACGGCCATTAAATTATATTTTGATAGACGTGACCTAACGTCTGGTTTTCCCTCTAAATATATCATCGCCAAAGCTTAGGCTTAGGTAGCGGACCCCGCCAATCCTAATGGATTAGGAAAAAAACTAAGATATTCCGCAGCAGCTAATCATCATCTTTTCTAAATCTAACAGCAGCTGCACTGCGCATCCTGCTAATTGACGAACGGAATTCCAGGAAACAGCGGTAGTCCGCAGGAAAATTCCCCGATCAATTCGGAATAACCAAACTAATAATTTCTTGCTATTTTTCTATATATTGCTTTATGTCATGTCTCTCATATTGTTAATTTGTCAATAAATAACAAACCAGTAAACCATTGACGGCGCTTAAAGACATTCTTTACTCACCCAAACTTAGTACTTCATCGTCTAAGTTCAAACAACAATATAATATTTTTTCATTAAATTAAAATATTGTACAATATACTTCTTAAATATACACCATGTATATATTTATTTATTACTATATATACATATATGTATAAATTTTGCATATTGCATTTTACACGAGTAGGACACTTTGATCGCTTTGACATTATAAGTAATCATATTTGTTTATTCGTTTATTTTTTTATTACATGTAAATATTGTAATATATGTACTTGTATTTATATATATGCATGTATATGTTATATTCCCACACAGGACGAACATTTGTGTGATGTGTAGATGGCATCGCGCAAGCGATCGTTAACGTATTACAATCGTTCATAGGCTACGTTACCCACGTTACAGGTGGACTGTATGCTACTATGCCTTCCAACGTTATATAAAAAAACACGACACGCTGGTATTAGGGTTAATACACTTGGTTTCAAGCTACTGGTACTTGAGAGTCGCAGCTTAGCGTGCTTGCTTTGTCTCCACTGTACGCCCTTCGTCGCCCTGTTGACCTGAAAACGTGAAACAAGGTACCTACTATTGGAATTATAATACAAGAAGATAATATATTCTACTGAAAAAAATGCGGAATTTATAAGGAAAATGACGAATTCAGGCTTATTGCAGAGCTGCGTTAGCCAGCGAAGCTTTATAACCGAGAAAAATGTTTTTTTTTGCAGTTTTGCGGTATTCGACTGTTACACGTAGTACTCCTTCAGTTTAGAAGCTAGAGAGCTGATTGTTCGACGTGAATGTACCTTAAGTATTGTAGATTCCTCTAAAATAGATTAAATTTCGATTAGCTCAATAAAAGATATCGATAAGTGATTTTATCGCCCGAAAAACCGTTCCAATACAAAGTCTATTGGAGCGCGTATGGCGAGCTCATTTCAAGTTTTGCAAATTTATATTCCGGGTCAAATTAATTGGCAAAATATTTATTGACACAAGGGTTAGGGTTAGGGTTAGCAGCTCTGCTTACGCAGCTTGCTGTTATTTACTTATTGTGCAAAAGCAGCTCTGCCAATGCGCCGCAGGCCCAGCTCCCCTAGTTTTAATATACCTACTTTTAAATGTACTTACTCTATCTGATTCCGTCTCTACAAACTATAGTAATAATTAAAGAGCAAAGGTTAGTTACATACAGCATAGTCTTACATACGGCTATAACTAACTGTAGCCCGTGATTTCGTACATACGTGTCCCAGTATCCCGCCGGAAACAGCTTTCTCTTGTTTCTTACTTATTTTTTTTTTGGCTTCTAAGGGTCGTGTCATGATATTGAATAGCCTATAAACAAAAATTGGGCTATCATATGCAAAAAATTGTCAAATCGAAATCCTGTTATTAGCGCGGTCAAACAAACAAATAATCAAAGAGACTTTATTTGATTATTTGTTCCGCTATATTAGTATTAAGGCAATTATTATATTATTAATTAAGTGAGATAGGGTGCATCAAAGCAGCCCGTCTGGGGAAGTACCTCCACCTCACAGAAAACCGCAGCAAAATAACAACTCCCTAGAGGGTTGTTGTGTTCCTGTGTGTGAGTGAGGTCACCAGTAAACTCCTAAGGAGTTGCTGTGTAAGCAGCAGAGGAGGCATTGTGCGAGTGATACTTAATATATTACAAACATTAATAGGCTACGGTAACTGCTTTATATCAGGTAAGCCGTATGCTTGTACGCCTCCCATTGTAGTATAAAAGAAAAATTGCCTTATCTTTGTAGCGGACATTAAAAAAATTTGAAAAATCAAAATGGTGTTGTCATATCCTTACTTTATAACGTCAAATGTATTTTGTTGAATCTATTACATCCCGTGAAGTAGATTTTTAATGAACACGTGTATCATTTGATGGTAAGCGTCAATCTCAAATAACAGCAACACCAAGGGATCTCCGCTCCGTTTCCAGCCTTATAATGAAACTTGGGATATCCGCCTTATGATGAAACTTTGAATGCTTGTTTTCTTCTGGTTTTTAAGGTTATTCCGTTTCCTAAGGGTTTCCTCGCGATATTTTCCTTCACCGCTGAGCAGTTGATAATTACGATTTGTACGTAAATCTGAAAACACGAACTTAGTGGTACATGCCAGGATACTAACCGGGGACCAGCGGGTCAGTAGGCCAGTTCTTTATCCACTACGCTATCACTACTCGTTGAAGGCTTATTATATTGTAATTATTCGTAATGACGAGAGAAAGAGTTGGTCTGAAGGAGAGTGTCGGTGTTAAGATAAGAAAAGGCAGGTTCGGACATGTAGAAAGAATGCAGGACGAAAGAATGACGAAACAGATATAAATTGCAAACTGCAACGGAAGATCGAGACTAACCTACCATGACCAAATCGGTCGTGTTTTATCAGAAAGTGATGTTAGGAGCCGCAGGAACCGGCGAGCGTGCATAAAAAGAGCAATGAATGTTAGGGAAGCGAGTGAAGTATGTAAAGACCGCTTCTTATGGCGCTCGGTTCTCTCTACCTACCCCAGAAGGGACCTGGCGTGAAGATATACATACATATTCGGAAGCACCGCTGAGATAAGTTCTCTACAAACTTTACTAAGTCTAAGTTTGTTGTGCAAGATTACCCCAATTTTTCGCAGTGTGTTTAAAGTGCATAACATTATCGACGACAGCTGGAACCGACAGCTTAACGTGCCCTCCGAAGCACGGAGAAACTTGAAATAGATAAACCCATCCATAGACAGACTGCAGTAGACGTTGCTTGAGCAGTCAGAACCCGTTATATACATTTTCCCATACATTTCGCGGTCGTATTCGACCACCCGGGTTTCGAAGGGTTAATCTGAGTGTTTGGTTAGAATGACACCCGCAATGACGCCATCGAGCTCTCACACATAAGGCCCGCCTGATGTAAAACGGTTATCGTAGCCTATGAACGCTTGCAAAACATTAAATATTCGTGCGACTCCACCTCTGCCGCTCCTTAGGTCACGTATCCTTCAAAATATAATTTCTTGGACATGAGGGTTTCGTCACGATGTTTACCCTTCAGCGCGGACTATGTGGCAATTACAAACATGTACACAAATCTGAAAACACAAACGTATTGGTACATACCCACACCGGGGTACTATACTATTCTGATTTGGTGGCAACAAGGGAGAATTACCGGGCGTTTAAGCGGTTCTGCAATCTATATTATTGGAATCGATGTGTTAGGTAACAACTCACAGTTTAGGTCCCAATAGTGTTAGATATCTGATAAACCGTGGTGCACGGCAGTTGAGCTTCAATTGTCTAGCCATATCTATGAGGCTTTTTAATGCCTTATTTGTCATATTGGTGTCACTCACTTTGCGAAGAGGGGAAGTCAATTCGAAAACTTCCTACTCTTACAAATTTCTTATGATTAAATTCGTTTTAGTTCTAAGGCAGCTGTAGTTTAACCCCCGGGACAGCAATGGACTTCACTGTTCATTGACTTTGTGTGGTCGCCGCTGTTAATTCTGGCTACACAGGAGATACAGTGGTGGGAATGAGTGATGGGCCTGTCCCATACCCACACCAGGATTAGAATCTAGACCTATCGATTAAATAGTTCGGTTATTTATCTACTATACTATCACTACTATAGTTAACACTAACACCGAATAATATAAGATATATTAATATATTAACCAAAAGATCTACCTAACAAAGTTACAAAACATAACTTTGTGAAACGTAATATGTGTAACTTTCTCTACGATGTAACTAAATGTTTCGCACCGGAAGCGGATAGCGCTGACAATTTAGTAGTGGCACGACAAATTGGTGTCGTGAAAAATGAGAGCCGCCTAACTTCCGGCCACGAGCCACTGGCTCTTGTTAATAATCTCGTAAAAATGTGCACAATGAGAGGAAATGTGGACGGCAAATTACAACTACATTGTATTGTTTAATGTGTCACTGGAATGTATGAGTTGAAATTTTAGAGCCTCAATCAAATATTCCATTCAGGAATATGGTCTAGACTGCGAAAAGTCTTTGTAGACAAATTGTCCATATTGTAAAATATCTCTATGCAGTAGAACGTACTGATTGCGTAAAGTAAAAAAATATGTAACTGTATAGGTATTAAATTTGACGAGCTCGTGGGTTCGATTCCCACACAAGACAAACATTTGTGTGCATGAGCATGTCTGTTTGCCTTGGTCTGAATGTTTTAAGAGAGGTAGGATGATGAAGGTGTAACTATGGATGAGATCGAATGATGGATACAAAGCTTGAAAAATGCATAGTCTGCAGGAGTTTATATGATCACAGCTAAGATGACCAAACTAGGTGGCATTTACGTCCGGAACGCCTTCTGGTACTTAAGCAATCTATCCTGGAGAAAATGAAGGGTCCCGACAGACTGGAGATATGCGGTCATCGCGTCATTGTATAAACGCTAGGGGTCACGCATGGACTGCATCAGCTATAGGTCCATAAAGGAGAATGACCAAATGTGGGCCCACCTTGCGTCTTAACCACTTATACTCTAAAAAACCTTTTCCAAATTAATAATGTTCATGATTTTTTTTCAGTCCTATTGGAATAGGGGTTTAAAAGTTAAATATTAAAAGTTATTTGCATTTCCGCTTATGATTACAAATGGATGAAATGACAGGTAAAAAAATAATGAGTTTAGGGTTGCGATGATTATGTAATCGATTATCGATTATAAAATATACTAAATAATTAAGAACTTTAATAATGCATTGCTCATATGAAAAGCTTCTATTAATTTTAATAGCTAACCTTCATATAAAAATGTTTGTAAATAATCATGAAGCATGAATAACCCCATTACTCGAAATATTTCTTTAACAAATGTTGTTCATGGTAACATAATCGATTTAACATTATTCGGTTAAAGAAGCGAGTGAGGGAATCATCTGGCGCTTGGTTCTCTCTGCCTACCCCGCAAAGGATTTGGTGTGAAGTTATAGATAGACAGAAGTCCTGTTAGTCCCATTAGTAGGAAGATACAGGCCTTTGTTTAAGCCCCGTTCATACTATGTCAAAGTGTTAGATTATTCGTAAATATTTAATCGATCGTTTTTTTACTTTTAAGTTATTAATAAGACGCAAGTATTACGTAGTTCTCAGAAGGTACTTTACGTCATGTCATCACAAACAAACAACTTGCAACATTATTGTATTTACGTGAGATGAAAAGAAAAAGGTAAAGGGATAACGGTATATTCCATTTTATTTCATGGTAGCACTGTATAGAAACAAAAACACAGTAGGAATTGAGATCTATGCCAGATATAGTAAAAAACTGCGTACTATTTTTATGTTTTTGATGCGTACAAATAATTGTATATTTCAATGACGATTAAATCGATTTTCTTAACCCATTGAAATCGATCTCCAATCGCATCCCTATAGAGCGACGTGTTCATAGACAAGAGTCAAATCTTGAATCTATTCTAATTCCATAATATATATTGTTTTGTTTCTGTACATGGAAATTAATTGTGAAATCAACGTGTGGGAATATAAGAATCCATTCATTGATCATACCAACAACTAGTACATTCCTTGGGTGAACAACTAGTACATTCCTTGAATGGTGCTCAGTCCGGTAAGTGTTACGTTATTTTTAAGTTCATACATATATGGTAATTTGGTAACCTTTTATTAAGTATATGAATAAAAGTATAGACCCCTCCTAAACAAGAATTGTGAACACATATCTATACTCGCCCATATTAGAAGCTGCACCATTGATTGTTTATAAAATACAGCGGTATATTATGTTATAATAACTGGGATAGTAAGACTGTACATACATGACTTATGTTTTTAGATTATTGTGTTTATCAATTAAACAACTATTTTATAATTGTTACAGATCACATACGGTAGCATCTTCTGCCGGGAATTATATATACAATTAATACGGGCATAAATAACATTTGAAGTCAAACCTTCAAATGAATTTAGACATCAACAAGTATGCCTTGAATGTGGGATGTTGACATAATGATAATAAGATCTCAATTATACAGAGTTATCACCAGAATATCAAAAATCGAATGTTATAATTACATGGATTCCAGTTCATATGGTACTTAATTTCTTAAACATATTTTTTATGGTGTTTCCCTAAAATTATATATATTTTTTTTATAACTTTGTACATTGTTACTTTATCTAGCTGGGATCTTTATATTTTCATTCAAGTCATTTTAAGCTTTCTGATACTCCTATAGTATATGTATATACATATTTAATTTTCTTCACCTAACATATATGTTATTCTAGGTATCAAGACTGGAAATAGTTTGTGTGGTCTGTTGACGAGCAGCTGAGTAATACAAAGACAACAGTACCATGATGATAATTTGACCACTGCTAGAGGAAATTAACTGCAAAATTCATGGAGGCTGTACCTAAAGTTCCAGCACCTCCAGTGAAAAATGTCACATATATTTGTCAAGCCGCAAGATCTATAATTGCACAGATTTCATTAGCCACGTATTTGAGGGCGAGAAACTGAATGTTTAATGGTCCCAAAAACCATTAGAGATATATTATTAATGTACAACATATTATATGTATCTAGCTGTGCTAGAATATGCTGTCATCAGTTAGACAATGGAAATTAGCATGGATTGACATTAAACATATGTATTATGTGCCCTTGGGATAGCAGTTTTTACTTTGGAGAACATATTCCTAATGAACTGTATGCTGTGGAGATTAATTCAAAAGTAGAAAATGCTCTCCTTATATTAGGACAAAATAATTATCAGAGCACATATAAAGTGGAGGCACATCAGTTCAACAACATTTGTTTAAATGTCTAGAGAGGTATTGGTCGGCTACTGCTGCAATTGCTTTGTAGGAAAATTGCAATTAAAAGTATTACTAATTATGAAACACATGCACATAATTTTAGTAATTTGGTTAGGGTAGATTTAATGAAGTACAGGCTCCTACTCCATTTTTAGATTTTGTTTTTAATGTATTTATTGACGATGAAAATTCTAATAAACAATTAAAAAAAGTTTTTTCTTATATATATAAACCTAATAAATATAACTCAAAAAGTGTCAATATACTAGTTGTTGTTCTCATTTGTATCCAATGAATATTATGTGATTAACCTGTTGTTTACCGGGCGGTTGTTTACAACCACAAAATGTATGGGAAAATGTATATAGCGGGTTCTGACCGGTTAAGAACAATGTAAGTAATTATATCAGCATGCAATCCGCCTGATGTTAAATAGTTACCATAGCCTGCCAATGCTTACAACTAAATAATATAAGTCGCACATTGCCACCCTGACTGCCAATGTAGGTGCTATATGGTTGCCACACTCACCCGTGAGAACAACAGTTCTCCAAAGATTCTTTTGTTGTGTTCTTCCCCAGTCAAGCTATCGTCCCATCAGTATCGTGGAGTGCACAATGTACAGGTAAGGTTTGTTTTAGTCAAAGGTGATGTTGAGCTACTTCACCCCAAACGAAATGTATAATAGATGTATATGAACATAAAAAGTTGAAATTAAATATCTACTTCTTATCCTGTGGTTTAATTTGAAGATGCATTTTACGTAGGTGTATAGTGCGATTGATCTATGCACATAGCATCGTATTTACAAATCCATATAATCCTTACTAATTATCTTACCAAGCCTTTTGGGTGCGGTAGTACTTGCTAGTAAGTACTAATCTATGTGACTATCTTTCAGATCTATGTCTGGTTATTCCTTCATTTGTTGTAGGTCTGTTTAAAAGGCTAGATATATAAAAAAAACTATCCACAAAATATAACATGCCCTCTGTATAGGTAATCTTGTAGTTTTACACTCGCAAAACATAACCTCAAAATGCCCATTTTGATTTGAAAATACTCGATAACCCCTATTCACATTTAAATAATATTTCTTTTGAGTCATCTACAATATATGTCCTATGTTTTGCCGATGGTTTGATCAAGACGCATGACTGACGCAAGTGGGCCGAGCTCCCATACAAGTTTGGTCATTCTCCTTTGATTGCCTTAATAGCAAAAGCATATGGAATTCTGATGAAATGCTGTGGGAGACACAAGGAGGATTTCGAAATGGAAGGGGTTGTATGGATTAAGTTTTGTCGCTCCGTAATGTCGTGTAGAAGTATCTGGCCATAGATCTGAAGGTTTACTTCGATTTTGTGGATATTGAGAAAGCATTTGATAGAGGCATACTGCCGAGATATGGAATTGGCGGTACACTGCTCCGTGCTGTGCAGTCTACCTATAAGAATTGTTCAGCATGTGCGCGTATAGATGGCAACATATTACCATGGATTGATAGCAAAATTGGTGTCAAACAGGTTGCATGTTGTCTGCTAGGCTGTTTATTCTGTATCTCGATAGTTGACGCTGATACGGAAAGACTCGTCTTTCGCATCAGCGGTGTATCTTCTATGGTATAGTGTGAGTACTGAGAATAGTGTGAATGGAGCGTTGGGAAAATTTATTGCAGTAAAAGATTGAGCCAGAAGGTACAGCTCGCTATACACCATGCAGTGCTGGTCCCAACACTTACTTATCGAGAGCCTTAGCGAGAGCTAGGTATGAGAGCGAGAGCAAAGTAAAAGTAGAATAAACGGGGTGGAAATGCGAGCGTTGCGCAAAATTCATAGCGCACCACTTGTAGATCGCATTCGCAATAATGATGTTAGAAACAGAGCACCCTTTTATATTACCCAAGTCAAATATTCTTTTTATACATCGTGGGACGGTATACAAGTACTTGGCCCACATAATGTATAGCGGTTAATGTAGCTTAGAAACTCTTGCTATACATGGAAATTGCTCACAAGTTGCGAACCCTACTGCTACAACAGCAACTCCTTAGGAGCTTACTGGTAACCTCACTAATGTGCAGGGACACAACAACCGTCCAGCGAGTTTGCTGCGGTTTTCTGCGAAGTGGGAGTATCTCTCTAATCAGGCTTCATTGACGCGCCCTGCCTTTCTTAAACATTTTCATGCACACAAATGATCATATGGTGTGGGATTCTAAACCACGATCCTTGGTATTAAAGTAGCATTTAGGCCATCAGAACATAAACAGCATATAAGCGAGATATGTAAATAGTCTGGCCATAAATATTATTATATACAAACTTTTCTTTTTTCAACTTTGTAATTGATTTGAATTTAGAACGCGATTATTATATTAAAAACTTCTTTCGATTTCCCTCCATTTTTTCGTGTTTATTATCAAATTACAATATGGAATAGGGTAGAAAATAGGATTGCAGTAATGCACTTGCACCAAGCGGGTATGGAGCCGTCGCGTCGGTCATATTCAAGACAGTTCAAAAGCTTGGTAAACAGCCGTATGTTCGTATATTGTACTATCGACAGATATACCAACACTTCCTCTGTTGAAGACCTTAAAAGATCGGGGTGTCCACATGCTGCTAGAACTACAAAGGTTGTTAATGCTGCTAAAGCCAGAATTCACCGAAACCCCATTAAGGAACAAAAAATCTTATCGCGAGAAATGAAGATTTCCGCTAGGACTCTGTCGCGTATAATAAAACAAGACTTAAAGCTCGGTGTGTCGTCAATATGCAAGACATGCCCTAAATCGATTCTTGCAGTTGAAGAGAGTGGATCGATCAAAACGCCTTCTGTCCCGATACGCAAGTCAATAGCACAGAAATATCCTTTTTACCGATGAAAACATTTTCACGATTGAGGAGCACTACAACAAACAAAATGATAAAGTGCACGTACACAGTTCTATAAAAGCCGACTACTTGGGAGTCGGAAAGGTACAACGTGGTCATCATCCTGCGTCTGTAATGGTTTGGTGGAGAGTATCTTATCAAGGAGTCACAAAGCTTCATTTTTGTGAAATAATGAAGCTTCAGCCAATGTGTATCACGAGACTGTCTTAGATCGTGATGTGAAATCTCTCAGCAATACACTTTTTAAAAATGTACCGTGGACTTTCCAGCAGGACGCTGCATCTGGTCACAAGGCACGAACTACCCAAGCCTGGCTCGAAATCAACGTTCCGGACTTTATAAGAGCTGAAGACTGGTTCTCATCTAGCCCAGATCTGAACCCCTTTAGACTACAAATTATAGTCAGTTTTAGAGGACATGGCCTGCTTCAAATGATACGCCGACATTGTGTTTCTTAAGAAATCTCTGGCGCAAGCGGTGGCAAAATTTCCCATGGAGACAGTAATTCGCGGCCAAGTAGATTAAAGGCTTGGTATCAAAGCCAAAGGTGGCCATTTCGAATAAAATCATATTTTTTTTATGTGCTGATCCTTCTATAAATATGTACATATAAGTTTTATATTACTTCATAAAAAATAAACGCATATTCATTTGTAACAGAACTTATGGCACTTAAACTTATGAACATATTCACTCATGCCATCACCATCAAAATAATTCAATATACGGTAGTTCACTAACTACTACTCATAGTTGCCAAAAAACAAAATAAATATTCCATACACAGATGCGCGTTTTCAGAATTGATGGTCAAAACAGACAGCTCTTTATCAAGCATTGTTTTCGATAAAAATGTGAAGTTATCGCAATCTCTACAGTTGCGCTGATTGCGTTTTGCGAATAAAAGTGAAGAGCGGTAAGCGACATTTTGTGAAAATAATATTGGTTATATAATATATTACATTGGTAATTTGATCTAAACCACTTTGTGTGCTTCCGCCATCAGTTACTTCGTGTTAACTAACGCCGACGGACAAACTCCAAGTACCGCAAATAGACACATGGCGACGCTCACATGGCTGCCTCATTATTCTCTGCTTAGACTGCTGTGCTCGTCTTTGTGATTGCTCGTCAATTGGAACAGGAACCGCACGCACCCGCCATCGCTGATGTCGTGGCTGCACTGGTCGTCTCTGCGATATGTATTTCGCCTCTCGACGATGTATCCTTGGAAGCCGCAGTAGATGTCAGTCGTTAGAATAACGGGCTGCGAATTACGAACATGACTAGAGGAGCTAGGTCAGCAACAGTGGCTGGTTGATAACAAGCAGTTATAAAGACGACAGCAGCAGCCTTGACAATTGTGATAAATTATTTTAAAATATTCGTATTTAAGTGACGAAGCAAATATACGAGGCGAGAAAGGCCAAGACTTACCTACCATGACCAAATTGGTCGTGTTCTATCAGAAGGTGATGTCAGGAGCCTTAGCAACCGTCGAGTGTGCATGAAAAGAGCAAGGAATGTTAAAGAAGCGAGTGATGTGTGTTAGGATCAAGTTACGTGGTGCTCCGTTCAAATACAAATATCTGTATTTTACTAGTAAAGTGGTACACATACAGATCTTAAAAATGTTAAAAATAACATTAAGTTTCGCGCATTTTACCAGACACTAGCATGGAAAATTTATAAATGCGGTTAAAAAAATAATTTTGTATGAGTCAGTTATTCAATTATTCAATTTTACTTTAAATGTACCTAAAGATAAAGACTTAATATTTTCGTTTAGTCTGTTATATATTCTGACAGCCAATTGATAATTGTTGTTGCTACATGCCGCTGTGGTAATTGGGAGCATATTCACTCGGTTAAAATGCCTGAGACTGTATTCGTTATTTTCTTGCCGTTTTGAAATTAAAATATGGTTGTTTTTAACAATTATACAAATTTCAGAAATGTGCATGCAAAAGACTGTCAACACTTTTAATTCCTTAAATAAAGATCTGCATGATGTTAATTGATCAACGTTACAAAGAGCCCTGATGCATTGCTTCTGCGGTTTGAGCACGCGATCTATATGACTTGAGTTTTTCCCAAAGAAGTATACCATATCGAAGTATACCGCCATGCCCATGATACGCTTGAATGGCAATCTTTTTACTGCTGATCTTAGTTAATCGCCAGAGCGCATATGAGAAGGTATTAATTTTATCACAGATTTTAGCTATTATGAGCATCCCATGTACATTTGTCGTCGAGCATAATACCTAAAAATTATGTTTGTACAGAGTCTTGATTTTGTTTATTGTCATACATTATATTTAGATTACGTTTTTACCATTTTTGTTCGAAAATATTACACAAATAGTTCTTAATCCATTTATTGGCTACACCTCTTATATCATATGACATTTTTAAGCAGACTTTTAAGATCTACTAGTTCCTAAACTAGTTCCTAGCCCCTTTTTTTCTTTCTACCTAACCCGCAAGGGATTTGGCGTGAAGTTATAGATAGATAGATTATTGTATATTGTAACTAGTGTTTGCCCCAATGGTACATAGCCGTTATAGAAAATTTGAGAAAACATACGCAAAATTGTATGTTTTCAATTTATATATATGTCGGAGAACCAGTATTTTCCGCGACATTTTCATCAGTAGTCACAGGTCTAGTGGGCGTCATTGGGGTTAAATGCGAGCACGAAAGCAAATACACACTGTTTTGTCGGATTTTAAATAAAGTTTAATAATGTTTTTCTTCACTCTCCAATATTACAATTATTATAAAACAAAAATACAATGTTTAAATTCGAGCAGCAGGTTCGAAGCACCGATCTGACTCTATTGAATAACGATTCGCTCCCGGATCCACCTCGATCCACCGATACAACTTGAATGCCTCTCCAAAGCCGATCATTCCCGCTATCAACAAGATGGCGCCTCGACCCCACTCGAGGCATGCCCTCTGCTCTGATTGGACGTGACGTAACATGTATTATTCGTGACTTTTATTAAGTAAGGAAAGTTTTAAGTAATCAATTAAGTATAACAAATCAATTTAACTTAAATTAAGATTTTACAGACTACCTACTTAAAAAGTAAACAATGACCATTTCGCAATATGCAACAAACAATCAACTCGACTCGTCACTTCCTCCGACACGGCCGTCCTGACGTATCACACGTCCTCGTGTGATGTTGAAGGGCGAGCATCATCGTTATCTGTAAAGTAGAAAAGAAAATTTTGGATAAGATAGTTCGGCCACTCCTGACCAAGTGTTCGTTATTTAATCTTCTGCGCTGATTCAACAACCTTACTCAAAATATTTTCTAAGCCGCTTCAAATAAGCACCTTGCAATGAGTTTTTACTAACAGAATCTGGATTCTAATTGCCTTCTCTTAATGCTAAATCAAATCCTTACGATATCGAAACAACTACCTCGCCGTTTGTTATTGGATTAGCCACCTCGCTTTGTAATTGACCACCTATCTTTGTAGTTAGCCACCTCGCTTTGTAATTAGCCATCTCGCTTTGTAATTAGCCACCTCGCTTTGTAATTAGCCACCTCACTTTGTAATTAGCCACCTCGCTTTGTCGCCTTTAATAATGTCTCTGATCAACGGCCACCTCGCCACTTAGTCAATCATATTCAGTGCTTTTAAATGGCCACCTCGCCACCAACAACTTAATAAATTCTTAACAGCCACCACGCCGTTTTATTACATACTCGTACATCAAATACCGACATATACTCAGTCAACTATTCTCTCTAAATAACAGAATATATGAGCTACTTACTACAACTACAAAGATCTTACCATCGTCATTATCCGACGAACATGGATCCAGCTCAGTAGGGACATAGGATTCAGGGAGTGGACGTAAGCGGTCTCTAGAGTACTTGTAAGTACGATTAAAATTCAAGCTCTTGAGATGATACCTGTCACCGTTTAGTATTTCTATGACCTCATAAGGTCCTCTGTATTTAGGTTCCAATTTTGTTTGATTCCGCCCATGATTTTCGATCAAAACGTAATCTCCTATAGAAAATGAAGTAGCTTTTGCCTTGTGTTTATCGAACCGTGCTTTATCAATGCATGCATTATTTTTTATTAGCCTATCAGCTTGTTCTCGGATCTCCTCTACATCTACTTCAACCTCATCGTCATGTATAGTTAATAAATTTAAGGGTCTAGCTACTCTCCCTATTAACAACTCCAATGGACTTGCCTTAGTTACTCTATGAATTGTGCTGTTTATAGATAGTTGAACATCATCTAACGCGTCTTGCCAAGATCTATTTGGGCTTGTTTCAACGACAGTCAACATATTTTTGAGAGTGCTCATTATCCGTTCTACTTGACCGTTGGCACGACAAGAACCGGTTGCTATTAAATGTAGTTGAATGTTGTGTCTAGTACAAAAATCTTTAAACTCTTTGTTGGCAAAACACCTGCCCTGATCCGCAATTATACGCACAGGGGTTCCGAAAAGTGATATAGACGCTCTGAGAGCACCAATTGCACTCTCCGTATTGATTTTCAAAGAATGCCTGAGTAACACATATTTAGTGAACGCGTCTATGAGAACAAAAACGTATTCTTTTTGATCTTTTTTGCCGCTAAGCTTTCCTGTGGTATCTATGTGAATTGTATGCCAGGGAATGCTAACTTTTGGGATTGGGTGTAACTCTATTTGTTGTTTACCACTGCTCGATTTGGCAACTTTACAAGTTATGCAGTTTTCAACAAATTTCCTGACATATTTTGACATATGGGGAAACCAATAATGTTGGTATGTCTTTTCTAAGGTTTTATCCCATCCTAAGTGGACAATCGACTCGTGGATTTGATTTATTACCGACCAACGAAGAGCCCTGGGTACAACCGGTAACCAAATATTACGGTTATTTCTTTGGATTTTCCTATAGAGCACATTAGATCGCAATTCATAAATCCTACAATTCTCTAAGTCAAGATCATCGTTTTCAAGCTTACGAATAATTTGACTGTATTCAGGGTCTCGTCGTTGTTCTGCTTGTAACCAGTTCGGAGATAATTCGGCTATATTGATGCGTTTTCTTCAACACAATTCACTTTACCTGAACCCTGAACCTTGCTAATATTACTGTTCGTTTCGGGCAGGTGATTTCTCGAGAAAAAGTCAACATGGGCCATTCTCCTACCCTCCCTGTACTGTATATCAAAATCGAAAGCCTGGAGAAAAGCCCACCACCGATGTACTCTAGGAGTCAAGTCTACTTTGGCTCTAGAAGTTTTCAGCGAATTGCAATCAGTAACAACTATAAATGTCCTGCCATACAGATAGTGACGAAAATGTTTGACCGAATTAACAACCGCTAGTGTCTCCAGTTCGTAGGAGTGGTATCGAGACTCCGCATCAGTAGTACGTTTACTGTAATACTCTACTGGATGTAGTTTTGTATCAACTCTTTGAAAAAGAATGGCACCGTAACCTTCACTACTAGCATCGGTATGCAACTCTATAGGTAGTTCGGGGTCAAAAAGCATTAAAACTGGGGATGAAGTTAGCACTGAAATTATATCCCGTCTAATTTTTTCATGTTCTGTAGTCCAAATTATTTCTGAATTATTGTTAGCTAACAGACGATAGAGGGGAGCCATTTTAAGTGAAAAATTGTTGACAAACTGTCTGAAGTAGGATGCCAAGCCTAAAAACTGTCTCAGTTGAGTAATGGTTTGTGGTGGCGAGGAGCTAGTCAATGCAATTATTTTACGGGGATTAGGTCTGATTTCACCTTCTGATATTTCATACCCTAAAAACTGGATTTGCTTTTTCATAAACACACATTTTTTGATGTTGAACGAAAAACCAGCATTATAAAGTGTTTTTAATACTATGTGCAATCTTTCCAGTCCTTGCTCTATAGTAACCGCAGGTATAACTAAATCATCCATGTATACAATTGCGTAGGAATGCGCTAAGTCACCCAAAGCTGTATTGATTGCTCTTTGATAAACAAAAGGAGCATTTCGTAAGCCAAAGGGCATAGCCGTAAATTCATAGTGCGCGTCTGGGGTAATAAATGCGGTCTTTTCTATCGAATTTGACTCTACATTTATAGGAATTTGGTAAAATCCGCTGGCCATATCGAGGCAAGAATAAAAACGCGCGCCTGCCAGTCTTTGAATAACGATCAGGAACTGTATTTGAATTCAATTGTCTGTAATCTATGCACATTCGATCTGTTCCATCCCGTTTTTTCACTAATAGTATTGGGCTAGAGAAAGGCGATTTACTAGGTCTAATAATTCCAGCAGATAGCAGCTCAGTACACTTATTGCGTACTACTAATCGTTCTTCGGGGCTCAGGTGGTATGGCCGACGTTGCACGACTTTGTAGGGGTCTACTAGGTTAATTTCTAACTCACCTGTCTTTACTCTTCTAGTGGGTGTACTTTCAACAAACGAATCCCTAAACTGACTAAGAACTTTTATTAATTGAGGCTTAAAATCATCCGAAATGTCTGTATCTACTTCATCAAAATCAGCTACCACGTTATCTGCATCGCAAATGTTAACAAGAGAAGATTTGTCAATTATAGCAAATGTATCACTTGATATGTGTACAGACAGTCCCAAGGCCAATAAATCGCGTCCGATCAGAATGTCATTACTTAGAAAATCGTCAGGTATAATGTGAAACAATATTTTTACGTCATGACCACAAAGAGTTACTTGAGATAAAATTTGAGAATCACATAACACGCTTGATTTTCCTACACCAGTCAGAGTTACAATTGCATGCTGTGGTGTACCAACAAGTTTACGTGAGACACTATCTTTAATCAAGGAACAATCAGCACCGGAATCAAAACAAAACGAGAACTGCTCACCAAATTGTGTAATCACTCCGGTGACAGGCCTCACACCACATACGTCCACTCGTTTTACAATGCTGGATGTGGCTGCAGGCTGCGTGCCACTGCTTGCAACCGGCCACGTTTTTGAGCATCGTGATGCCACGTGACCCTCAACACCACACTTGTAGCAGGTCACAGGGGGCTTCGTCGCAGCCACTGCCGTAATGGGGCGATCAGAGTTCGAGGTTGTTTGCTGCTTGTCACATGAACGGCTGAAACATTCGAAAGATCTATGACCAAGTTTTCCACACGCGTAACATTTTGTGGATGCAGAACTCAGTCTAGGCCGCTTATTATCTTGCATAGTACTTGCACTGGCCTTTGTTATCTCTTGATAACTCCGCTTGCGATAGGAGAATGCCATAAGTTCGCGTTGCATTTTACAGCGGGTAGTTATTTCCTCGGAAAAAATGGTGCGTTGCAACCGTGGCTCGATTTGCCCCAGGTGTGCAAGTATAATAGACACCAACATTTCTTCCTTGCCTAAATTACCCCATCGTGACATGAGTGAAGTAAATAAACGGCTTGCGTACGCGGCGAGACATTCACCCTCTTGCGGTTTACCAGTTAATGTCTTAAAAACCGTCACTGCGCTTGTTTCCAACGTATCAAAACGTGAAAGAAAAATTTCTTTAAAATCGATCCACTTCATACTAGGAAAAGCTATCTGGGAAAACCAAGTCGCAGCTGAGCCTCTCATAGCCTTACTAAGTATAAGAATGAGTTTACTTCCCTGCATGTCATAGTCCGATAAGCAGATGTCCGCGGTTGCTAACCAGGCTCGGGCGTCGGTGTCTGCGTTTTCCGGCTGGAATTCAGGCAGCGTAATGGTCTTAATGTCGGTAAACTGCGCCGCCGGCGGGTTGCGTAGCGCCTCCACGAGTAGTCTCATGCTGTTTTGTTGCGCTTCGAATAAAGCGCGCCAACCGTCATTTACTCCGGTCGATTCATTTACGTTTCGTGCCTGCACCGGTCCCGCTTCTGATGTCGGAGAACCAGTATTTTCCGCCACATTTTCATCAGTAGTCACAGGTCTAGTGGGCGTCATTGGGGTTAAATGCGAGCACGAAAGCAAATACACACTGTTTTGTCGGATTATAAATAAAGTTTAATAATGTTTTTCTTCACTCTCCAATATTACAATTATTATAAAACAAAAATACAATGTTTAAATTCGAGCAGCAGGTTCGAAGCACCGATCTGACTCTATTGAATAACGATTCGCTCCCGGATCCACCTCGATCCACCGATACAACTTGAATGCCTCTCCAAAGCCGATCATTCCCGCGATCAACAAGATGGCGCCTCGACCCCACTTGAGGCATGCCCTCTGCTCTGATTGGACGTGACGTAACACGTATTATTCGTGACTTTTATTAAGTAGGTAAGGAAAGTTTTAAGTAATCAATTAAGTATAACAAATCAATTTAACTTAAATTAAGATTTTACAGACTACCTACTTAAAAAGTAAACAATGACCATTTCGCAATATGCAACAAACAATCAACTCGACTCGTCACTTCCTCCGACATATATTTTTTTTGTTGAGACACTAAAGTTCGTCAACTAAACAAAAACCGATTAACAAAGAAAAGAATAAAAGGCACTGGACTATTTTATTTTTACCTATAATATTATTGTATATACTTTAGTATTCAATGTAACATATATGACCTTGCAAGTTTTCACTACTTTTTTCATTCAAGACAAGCTCATCAATAGCTACTAAACAAAAAAATCGGTCGGCGAACAGAAAATAAGAGAGTACTATACAGTTTTATCTTCGTCTGTATATTTGATTTATTATCTTATCATTTCAGAAAAAGGTATAGATATTACTTGAAACCAATCTCGGTCCTACATTGTTACGGAAATATAGCAACGTTTTATGTAATGTAGCAAAGACCAATAATCTCTAGTATTGTGATATATTGAACTTGCTTAATAAATAATGATTAATATGTTCCAAATTTAGACAACTATATATGAACAAATATATGCTTTCAAGGTAGTAGGAAATACAATAGTCACGTATCCTTGATACGTGCCCCTCTGTTTTTTCAATTAAACCATTATTCATCCGAAGAGCAAATAAAAAGTGGCCAAACGTGCATCGAACTCGGTCAAGGGTTCTGTAGCCGTAAAAGCTAAGCTATCAAGATATTTTTACTGTTTCCGGTACTTACAATTTCTATGAAAGTTCCAGGGGAGAGCAAAACTTGTTAGGGTTAGGTAAAGAAGGGAGAAACAGGTTACAAAGGCATTGTCTTAGGTTTTCACGATTGTTACACATTGAATTAAACAATTTTTAACGGAAGTATCGCGTGTTTTATTTATTTTGTTGAACCTGACATTTCGAACGCTTTGCAGCGTCCGTGGTCGCAGGAAGACTAAGGTGATATTTGTCTTACATTAGTTATTCAATTATTACATCTACCGACATGGATGGATTAATTATATATGTTCCGATTCACACAAAAATCGCTAAAGTAAATTTTAGAAGAGTTAGGCTTGGTGGGGTCCGCTACCTAAGCCTAAGAATTTGGCGAGGATACAGATTTTGACATGGGGCGACATCATATACCATAATATAACCCGTAGAAAACCAGACCTTTCTTGAAGCATGAAATGAAAGACGTGTGACCAAATCTAAATTAGACAAAATCAGTATCTTCGCCAAATTCTTAGGCTTAGGTAGCGGACCCCACCAATCCTAATGGACTAGGAAACGGGATAACTTTAAGTAGAAAAAGAGCCTCATTATATTAAAAAGTACTCGTATGTGTAACATCCATCATTTTTTTAGAAAAATCTTTTCTGCTATACCCCAAACAATATAATAAAAAATGTCCCATTTACTTTAGATGTTAGGGAGGTACTCTTAATTGTACGTCTCTAAACATTTTTCTTCATAACTTTATTGGCGTTATGAACATCTATAACTGTACCGAATCGAATGCAGTCTTAGTCACAAAGTCTACAAAGTTATGAACGGACATGAAGAACTTACAAGTGTTCCTTGTTTACTACGGATCCCTAAATAGGGATATTTACATTCCTGCCGTAATATGAACCATATATAAGATAACACCCTTGAAGCCGAACTCCGTATCACATTTTACCTTACGCATACATCGACTACAAAATATTTGGTATTTAATCTCAACCGTTCTAAATAATGCTGTCAAACATTATAAGAACTAATTTTAAGGCAAAGAATTCTTTTAACAAAGGGAGACTTTGTACAAAAGTCGTCTGCATGGGTACCTCTGTCTCACCTATTTCTACCGCCAAGCAGCTATATTTATATAACTGTGTTCCGGTTTGAAGGGTGAGATATGGCAAAGAAATTACTGGGTACTGTGATGAAACATCCTTAGGTCACAAGATTGGCAGCGCGCGTGTAACATCATCGTGGTGTTGCGAGCGTCAATAGGCTGCGGTTACCGCATACCACCTAATGCGGTAATAAAAAACCATCTTGTTTGCTAATCTAGTTGTCCAAGCTGATACATCTTTAACATTTCTTACTTGGTATGACAAGGAAGTTAACAATAAACTCCTAAGAAGTTGCTGTATTAGTAGCAGAGATGGTATCGCGCGAGCGATGCTTAATGTATTGCAAGCATTCATAGGATGCAGTAACCGCTTTACATCATAGGTATAATAAAAAGAGAGAGGTAGGGTGCATCAAAGCAGCTCGTCTGGGGAAGTACCTCCACCTCACAGAAAACCGCAGCCCAATAACAACTCCCTAGACAGTTGTTGTGTTCCTGCGTGCGAATGAGGTCACCAGTAAGCTCCCAAGGAGTTGTATACGGTACCCGCTTTACATCAGGTGGGCTGTATGCTTGTATGCCTCCCAACGTAGTATAAAAAATATATGTTATATAATATAGGTAAAATGTATAATATACATAGGTATGCTATGACTACGCCAGGCGACAAATAAGTATCTCAGAATACAGAATAAACCAGAAACCGCAAACACGCCCAAAACTGAAGCCATACAAACTACTCTCAATGAGAGTAGTTTGACATTTGGACGACTAGTATATATTTGGCCACCGTGTCTATTACGCGTAAAAATTTCTCGATAGTTTTTATTAAATAATGCCGTCTTGTGCGGTTCCCACCTGCAAGAATGCAGTTAGAAGCATAAAAAAACAAGATGGGATCACATTTCATGTGTAACTAGCGCACTTATATCTCATTTTATTTAAATAATGAATTTCTTTTACTCGTTGATAGTGGTAAACAATTTGGGCGAGTCCATTTTGTTCATGTTGCCAGTTTTACTGGTTTCTTTTCCCTACTTTTTTATAAAGTTGACATTGATAAAATAAATAATAAATGCATGTTAAGTAATTAAAAAATAGTTTGATTAATATAAAATATGTAAATACATTTATTTAATTTTAAGGTATTTACGATATGAGCCTATGTTTACATTATTTGAGATCTTTCAATATAAATATTGCCTGAAATAAATAATAATTATTGACTTAATAATAATGATTGAAATACTAAACTAATGTTTTTGGTATATAGTCTGCATATGTGAAATTGTGTAAATAGTAGTATTTTTACAAAAATGTTTTGTGTAAAACTATTCTAATTATTATATTATATACATATATGGAATTTCAGTTCCCCACTGATGAAATTATAAAAACAAAGAGCAAGACTTCTTCATTTGTCGAAACGTAAAAATGTAATCAATACATTTTTACGTTTCAGAATCAAAACGGCAATATTATTAGTACAACAAAATGTACCTAAGTAAAGACATATTTTTTGTAAATTACTTGTGATTTATTTTACTAAAGCATTTTTTTATGCATAACAGTATATTAATATAACATCTTTTATATTAATATAACACTTTTAATTTACCCTAAAAGAGGCGAACTCTCACTAAGCTAGCAATACTGTACGGGTGGGAAGTATGAGGAGTGCGGGGGATTGCGAAATGTTTCTGGACACAGCGGACCGCATGTATTATCGGCAGTAGGCTCCTTCTGGTTTATTCTGTATTCTGAGATAAGTATAAAGCGCTCCGGAAATGAAGCCTTAGGCTACGATGGCGTGCAATAAGCTATTTTTCCATCCTATTTATTAGCCTACTAATTTTTACATTATTTTTATACGTCTAAAAATCTATGCCACTAACAAGCAAAAATCAGCTTAAAAATATACGAATATTGAGGCACTTGCAGAATTTAATAAACAACAAATTGTATTAACAAGGGACAGGATTACGACACCTAAACGCAATTAAATTCACCCTTAGATGCACCCCAACACACATCGCTTTAACAAAATTAATTTGTTTGTCAGGTGACGGTGTACGCCTAGCAAACATATTAATTTTGTTAAAATGTGCTTACAATTTGTTGTTTTTATACAATCAAATAAAAGATTTAAAGTTTTATAAACCAAATATTGCCTCTCCTTGAATTTTAAGAGAGGTAGGAAACATCAATGCAGCCTCGGCAAGTTTTTTCTTTAAATAACGTCGGGAAGCATACAAGCATACGACCCTGATGTAAAGCGGTTACCGTAGCCAATGAATGCTTTCAATACATTATGTATCACTCGCGCGATGCCATTTAGCAACTCGCTGAAAGCTTACTGGTGACCACTCGCACGCAGGTACACAACAACCCTCTAAGGAGTTATTATTTGGCTGCGGTTATCTGTGTGGTGAAGGTACTTACCTAGATGGGCTGCTTTGATGCGCACTGCCTCTCTTGAAAAGTAAAAGTACTTCACAGAAAACCGCAGCTAACTATCAACTCCCTCGTGGATTGTTGTCTTCTTGAGTGCGTTTTCCAGTAAGCTCCTAAACAATTGCTATATTTGCAGCAAGAGTGGCAACGCAAGTGTCATATTTACTGAAATGCAAGCCTATGTTACCGTATCCAAGTTACATCAGGTGAGCCGTATACTGGTATGCCTCCCAATGTTGCATGAAACAAAATTCCATGTATATATTTAGTTTCGGTTACTCTTGACTTCTGTCACTCGTAGGAACACAATAATCTTCTACTTGACAAAAAACCGCAGGTGAATAACAACTTCCTGAAAAGTTGTTGTGTTCCTGCTCAATTTTAAACAGGAATATAATAAACCGCAGAAATGCGAACTGCTTTGACTCTCTACCTCGCTTAGAAACATCCAAACCAAGACAAACGGCTATGTTAATGCAGAAAAACGTGTATCCTATGTGGGAATCACAGTTGTTAGTGTCATAGTAGCGTTGACGAGCAATTGTTAGCACCATTGCACCACCAAGCTCGTCAAAACGTTTTTACTTTATTTTTAATTGCATTTTACGTGCGTTTCGTAGTGTGAAGGCTAAACGTGCATTTAAGAAATATATGCTTTCTTTTTTTTATACTACGTCGTGAGTCATACAAGCATACGGCCCACCTGATGTAAAGCGGGTACCGTATATAACTTGGAGCTTACTGGTGACCTCATTCGCACGCGGGAACACAACAACTCTCTAGGGACTTGTTATTGGACTGCGGTTTTTTGTGAGGTGGAGGTACTTCCCCAGACGAGCTGCTTTCATGCACCCTACCTCTCTCTTTTTACTATACCTAGGCAGAGCAGAGACTTCCAACGATTGTTAGCTTAAAGGGTATATCCGACGATTTTCTACTTACTGTAAGAATGATAATAATAATCCGTCCCTCTTCTGCAATAACCCAGTACCAATAATCCCTCCAGACCTCATTACAATAGACTAATCATTTCCTATACATTCGCAATAGTCCCAATATCTGCCGTGACCTGCTCATAGATATTTTTAGGAGCGGGTCTCGGTGGGTGTACAACATAACATGAATCTTCTTAAAAGGGCCTCTACGCGTTGGATCCATATCTCCGCGCACGCCTATCAAATGACCGGGATAATACCCGTGAATAAAAATAAAATAATAATAAATATTTTGCATTTTGTGACTAAGTTGTTTTTGCAGTTCAGATTGCATACCATTTATAGGAAACTGGGTACTAGCACATAACGCTGTAAGGTCGTCGACTATTGCTCCTAAACTAGTGTAACCTACTCCTCCATCATAGTTTTCCGACGAGTGAGAGTAAAAAGTAAAAAGCTCAATATTTAGAAAATGCCTCATATTATCAAAGCAGTGATATCCCAATAGATAAGGAAATACAAGCTACGAGTAATTATTAACTTAAAAAGAACTTCCGACCAAGCATAAAAAATGCCATCCAGTGCGAGTCCGCCTCGCGCACCGAGGGTTCCGTAAAAACTATTTTCCCAAATATTTACGCAAATTTTTTTGTAATGTAATAACAAAATTTAAATTTAGTCAACGGGAAATACCCTATAGGTATTGTATCCCTTGCGAGTGTCAAAATATGCGCATCAACGAGTCATAAACAGCCGTATCTTTCGATTGCGTAGATCTAGAAGTTTGAGTTTTTCACTGCACAAAGGGATTACAAACCTGAGTATTGGATATTAATTTCAGCTTGATAGCCCCACCCGTCCCTGAGAAAAAGTTCTTGACAGACAGGCAGACATACGAACGATAAAATGATCCTACAAGGGTTCAGTTTTTCTATATTCTGATAATTATTTTTCATCACAGTGCCCTATATCTTTCAAGACAGATCCCCGTTTGCTAATGTGCAAGGTGCATATATCAGCTATATCATATATTTGAATAATATGCACTTCTGTACCGTATGTAATTTGAATCGTATTTTATAAGGACTTAAATAAAAAATGCAACGGCAACCACATGCCGCCATTACCTTAATGACTGTAAGGACCACGGACACCGGTGAATTATTTCAGAATTCACAGGATGTTTCTCTCGCTTAACGAAAATTTAGGCTGCTGTTAACTTAAGTTAATGGAAACGTAGGTACGTAAACACCTGTCTTTACTTAGATGAATATATATGGACCTGGCATTTCTTACCATGTTCAGTGCAAACAATCATACCGCCCACCTGATGTAAATCGTTTATATGTAAACATTAAACATACAAGGAGTCGATCAGCTAATACAGCGACTTCTCAAAAGCTTCCTGTTTAACTCATTCACTCGTAGGAACATCGATTACAATCTAAACAGATGTTCCTCCTCTATCTAACAGTTAGATAGAATAGATAGAACAGAACTAGTCGTATAATATGTATGAGTATATAGAGCTCCTCTATGAATCACTATCACTAAGACCTATATCTCTTTCGCCAGCGTCGTGATAGCCTTTTTGTGTATACAACGTCGGGTGGCATACAAGCTTACGACCCACCTGATGTATATACATACAATTACATGTACATGCATATATACAAACATTAAGTAATGCTCGCGGTTTGCCACATCTGCTGGTAACACAGCAACTAGTTAGAAATTTTGTTCGTAACCTCACTCATGCAGGAACATAACAACCCATGTAGTTATTTAACTACCTCTCTTAAATACACCCATGCCAAGGCAAACAGACATGTTCACGCAAACATATGTTTGTCCCGTGTGGGTATAAAATCCACAAGCCCTACTGTCAAGCGCTGTTAATTACTGCGCGCCACCGAGCTCGTGTAAAAAAAATGCTAACTGAATGCTTGCGTCATACATAGCTGATGCTGATTTTGGCTTTAAATATAATAGTGAGTCATTTACTAAATTCCTTTCATTAATTTATTAACTTACCACTAACAAACCTGGTATTTACATATAGGTATAATAGGGTTTCATTTTGTAAAACAAACTTAGTACTAGTGTAGCGAACTAAAAACCTCCTTCGACAGAACTACACTTTATTGTAAACAGTTCATATATACGTTGATTGTTACAATGATACTATATATATGGCAATAGTGTTGCTACTTTATGCCAGTGTCAAAGTTAGGGAAACTCGAGCCAATCAACCCAGGTTAAATACCACCCGTAAAACGATAGTGATTTTTACAAGGTTTTCTTGATGAACTTATTCACGTCTTCCAAAAAGTGCATAAACGTGTTATATTTGAGTTTTTTCATTAATGTATAATTTCACTAGCACTTATGTTACAAAATACTATCCAAATTGTCACATAAAACTAATTTTGTCATGAATTTTTAAAAATTCAAGTATAACAACAATGTCACACTTCAAAAGGGCGGGAAGAAGTCTACAATGATACTTTAGCATATAGGTATACAGGCAAACCTTAGGAATGAAAGGTATTGCGGAGTGTATGTTTTTGGTATTGTTTCATAATAGTAACAGCGTATACTGGAAGTAATCATGCATGTATAACATTTGTATATAAATAGGAAAAGACAAAACAGCTCGGTGCGTTTTTAAGCGACTTCAAAAAAGGAGAATGTTCTCAATTCGACTGTATCTTTTGTTGTATGTTTGTTACGCGATTATTTTGTCAATTATGAATTGATTTTGATAATTCCATTTTTGTTTGGTAGGTCATACCTTAGAGGTGACCCTATATAAATTTAATCGAAATTGATTTAGCGCTTTTTGAGAAAATCAACAAAAATCAAAATATATACACAGATAATGTTTGGTACGATCTGCCTAATGGTAGTAAATTGTTTTTGATTAAGTTCATTCTTAAGAGTAGATTAGATAATGGTCTTTCTCAAGCATTTCTGTATTACTGAAAGACATGCGTACACACTTACCACACGTAGGTCGGATACAGCATCACAATCGCAACTATAAAACAGTAGACAATGGCATGTGAAGAGGCACCTTCACGTAGTAGACGCGACGAAATGACATAAAGCGCATGGGATTTCGTTGCTTCCATTCCTGGACACCAGTGTCCTGCGTCCCAACAAGTAGGCCCTCGGCTGTCACGTGCCGAGTCCCGATAAAAAAAAAACATGATGATAAGACAATAAAAGAATATGGCGACGAGATAGAATATTTATCTAACTATTACACAATCTTGAGGGGGATAACAACACAATTGTATGTCCTCTTAACAGACTGCAATCTGAATTACATATAGTTTTAAATAAATTGAAACATTTCGCTGTATATATCGCACTGATATTCTAACAAGCATTTCAATGTAAAATTGTTGAACAACAGATTAATGCTACGCACAAAGCTGTTTCCTAAATGTGTATTTTTAAATTTTGCTCATATTATAAGTATCAGAAATCCAACATAACTTAGTTAAGTTTATTATGTAGTAAAATAAACTTACTGATGGACAGTGATGCATACGAATCCATGTTTCTAGATGTAAAAAAGATTGTTAAAACATACGAGTAGTATCAAAAATAAGATGACTAAACAATTTCATAATTTGAATGACAATAATACACTTCGTATACGTCGATCAACTATATTAGAATATTTTCCACGAGTAAAACAAAACCCGGATGTTAGTGTAAAACGTGACTATTTCGAGGAATCTACTCCGAGCAAGGATTTATATCTTTAGGGTCTTACATCAAAATATCGCAAGCGTATAAAGAAGAACCACTGGCAATGGCAATAAACGAACTTAAGAGTAATGACAGGCATCCAGATATTATTTGCTTAACTGAGGACTTAAAGGAAATATACTCATAAATGTATAATAAATACTCATAACTTTTGGTTCTCATTTTCCAGACCTCATAAAAGAAGAGGTGTTCGTATACTTATAGACAAAGCAATTATATTCAAAATTATTCACGATTTTCAATTCACAAAATTATAAGAAAGTCTTTGAGCGTTGCGCGATTGAAGTTGTACAAAATAATATCTTGATTATTTGTATTTATAGGAACCTTTCGTCAAATGTAACTATTTTTTTAGATAAATTAGACTCATTATTATTTACAGTAAAAAAAACATCATCAGAAAGAAATAATAATCGCTGGTTATTTCAAAATTAAGACAATGAAACATCAAGCATTAACAGCACGCCTACTGGACACATTGAAAAATAATAACTTGACTGTTCATAATTAACAAACTAATTAGACAAAAATCATGTGTTGATCATATGGTCAGCAATATAAAGCATGCAACTGGCTCGGCAGTTTCTCTTGACCCTCTGACCATAACACTGCTCAAATAATAAGGATTAGTATGAAATTTCCGTTTTATAGTAATAAATACTTTTAAATGACATTAAACCTTCATGGTGTGAGATTTTCGAGGGAAACTTTTTTGCATGATATGAGGCTAATCTTTAAAAAAATCGGAAATCAAATCCGAATTTAAATTGGTTTTTTTTTTATTCAGCTTAAAGGGGAAAGATGGACACTTCGATAACCCGAGTAATTTTTGAATACTTATATTTGAATTTGAGTTGTGTAAACGCTTTCGTAATGGAAACTTCGACATGAAGAATACCACGTAGAAGGCCACACAGGTGAATAACACTGAATTGAAAGAGATGGTGGAATCTGATTACCTACAATATTGACTCATTTGCTTGATGCATCAATAACAAAAAATATGAAAAATGGTGCCTCATGACTTGACTGATCTGCATAAAGAAACACGTGTTGAAACTTGTGTTGCCTTGTTAAAACGGTATAGAAATGAAGAAATATTGGATCGAATTGCAACATGTAACGAAAAGTGGATTCTTTACGATACTGATAGCCAAGCTTACCAATAAAAATGTAATAGTAAAAATGTAACTGTATAGTGGTCTCTTCATGGCGTTATTCAATTATAGCTTTCTTAGGTCTGGTCAAGCAATAACAGCAGATGTTTACTGTGCCGAAGTTTGAACAATGATGGCAAATCTGATAGTGAAACAGCCCCGACTCGTAAATCGATCTTGACCATTATCGCTCCATGATAACGCAAAACCTCACACTGCACGAGAAACCGTTGTAACTCTACAGGAGCTGCAGTTGGACACCATACGTCATTCTCCGTACTCGCTAGATCTTGCTCCAACTGTCCATTTTTTCGTGATTTGGACAATTTACTACGTGGTAAAAAAATTTCTTCCCAGGAGGCAATACAAAATGCTTTCACAGAGTTAGTCGAATCTAAATCCCCAGAGTTCTATCGCAAATGCATAAATAAACTTCCGATTATATTTGAGCAATGTATAGATAATGAGCCTAAATATTTTGATTAAATAAATATGTTACATCTTAGAAAAAACGAGTTTTAATTTTTTAGTACAAATCTACAATTTCGTACTTTAACCCCTAATATAACCGATATTTTAGACCTGTACCTGAACAAAGTACCTGAATAAACTACTTGTTACATTAACCCGCTCTTCTGAATCGTGTGTGCTTCGTAACAACAGTGCAGTGAGGGCCAGCACTGCACTGTTGTTTCTTAATTCCATAACACACTTCTATTATCGCTAAGAGCGTTGATATTCTTGACATTGAGGTTTTTAGCTTGGTCCCATTCTGAAATTCTTTATTCATGTTGGAGAAACTTGAAGAATTGTTCCTTTTTTCAGTTTCATAAGTGTTAAGGCCAGAATAACAACGATAACCGATGGCTAAGAACGATAGAAGAATCATGTATATATCATAAGTATCAAAGAGCTAATGCAGTAAATCCTGATCCTACTGTATTCACAACGTGACATCGCGCAAGGGATTTCTTTTTATATTCCACGCATTCGTATGCTTATTTCCCGACTGAATAATAAAAAGATATATTGACCAATAAGAAACATTACATGAAATAAACTTACCTATCAGCTTAACACAGATAGCTCCGTAAATTAGTACCGTATACGAGAGCTAACGAACAATCTGACTTTGTATTCAATTGCGGTGTTCCGCCGGTGAAGAATGGCGCCCGAACAAATAAAAGAAGCGTGTAATGTGATTTACTACAACCCCTATCAGGCACAAGATCGCGCAAGGGTCAAACGCCAACGAGGCCCAGCGATAAATAATCTTACTTGTATCTCCTTACCGAAATAAGGGAAATAAAATATATAAAGGTTTTATGACGGCATCTATTACCTTAAATTCCTTTTTGTTTATGAAAGCTGAATTATGATGCGAACGTTAAGAAATCATTTTTTGTTTTCTCATTTCTTTGCGCCTGTTAAATACTAACCTACATTTTGTAACAAATTCTTGTAACGTAGGTAATATAAACCTTATCTATAAAATTGCCGCTTCATATAGGATATAACCAAAAACTTTTTGGAACTAAGAATAGAAATCCAAAATACAAATGATTTATTTATTTGTGTGTATGGGTGAGTGCTCATACAGAAATGTGAGCCTTATCCAATTGAGTTTCTAAAAACATGTATATAGGATAAAGCCGCTCCTCTTAAGTCTTAATTGGTATATAACTTTTGGCACAATATAATATATATATATACGAGTACCTAAACTTGCCATAAATACTGAAACAAAGAAAAAAATATTTTCTATTGCAAATAATATTTATTACTTTGTTACGCATCCCTAATACATGGAAGTTGCTGACAAGGCCACGACCGTTCCGGCTACTTCGCCGAGTTACGACACCCTGCAGCTGCATTGAATGATGAAACGCCGATGCAGCATTTTCATTGTGATCGCCGTGCGACAATTTATTTCATTCCGTTTCCCAACTTCGGTTCGGTCTCACATAATTTTACTTTTAATATAAGTTGTAATTTTAATTATTTTATTAAATAAGTAAAAACAATTTTGGTTTTTTTTGAGACCTCGGGCGTCCACCCGCGTTATTGGCGCAGTCTTAAAGGATAGTCATAGCAGTACGCGGCGCGAAAGGACTCACGCATCGAATCCTGTCGGCTCCGCATAGCCGCTGTGTGACGTTATCGAACTTACGTGAAAGTGACGGGAGGAAGCCGAGGTGATCCAGACTTCGATTGTCAAAAATACCAAAATTATGCTGTAAGTACCTTGAATCTTTCAAGTATTTGCTAACCCCTATTTCTATTAGGATTATCCTTAACATATTTCCTTTCTATATAATTTTATATATGTGTAGTTATAAAATTATAAAAATTACAGTGTCGCTATAATATTTTTTAGTGTGTATGTCAAATGCCCGGTTCTAAAATTTTTCATCCTCGCGAATCTAGAAGTAGTAGTCGTGATAGGAAAAGTGCAAATAAGTTAGACGAGCGTAGAGATATTAGCGGTATAATGTCTGACAGTGAAATTGATACTATTTATAAATCACTTAGATTATTGCCCGAGTTTGATGGAAACCCATATATTCTGACACGGTTTCTCAACCTGTGCGACCGATTAGTAGTTACGCATTTTAATACAGCGCCCGGACATGAGTTAGCGAACTTAGCACTCATCAACGGCATATTAAATAAAGTTACAGGACCAGCAGCTAGGCTTATTAACTCTAGTGGCATACCCGAAAATTGGAGTAGCATACGCACCGCCCTAATTAATAACTTCGCGGATCATCGTGACGAAACAGCCCTCTATAATGATTTATCACTACAGAGTCAAGGCTCTAGCAGCCCCCAAGAATTTTACGAGCGTTGTCAAAGTTTATTTAGCACAATTATGACTTATGTTAATTTACACGAAACTGTTGAGACCACCGTTGAAGCTAAGCGAAAGTTATATCAGAAGCTTACTTTGCAATGTTATTTACGTGGCCTTAAGGACCCATTAGGATCTAGGATTCGTTGCATGCGACCCGAAAGCATGGAAAAAGCGTTAGAGTTTGTACAGGATGAACTTAATACCCTTTATTTGCAGCAACGCAATATAAGCGGCCCTAGTAAGAGTGATTGGCAACCCCAACAACCTAGACCATTTAACTTACCACTAAATAATTTTTCTATGCCCAAGCCTATCGGCAGTCAAGGTTTTCAGATACCGAGGCAACAGAATAATTTATTTAACGTACCCGGTACGTCACGTCAGTTTCTACCCCCTCAACCCTCTCAAGGTTGGAAGCCTAATCCAGCACCCCAATTTATTGGCCCTAGCCGTACCCAACAAATGTTCCGCGCTCCACCACCGAACTATAGCCCACAGAGTAACGCGTTCCGATTAAATGCAAAACCGCAACAACAGCCGCCCAATTTTAATAGGTTCTCGCGTCCTACACCTATGAGTGGCGTCAGTCATTTTGTTACCAAGCCTTTACCACCATCAGGACATGACTGGCGTAAATTCGGAAATCCGCCGCCTTCAAATTACTTTAAGACCCGTGAGATGAATTTTAATGAGTTTGACCAGGGATATGATACTTATTATGATTATGACTATGATAATGACTATTATGACCATGTGTACTGTGATTATGAATATCAGCCCGAGTATTACCTCCCTAGTAATTATGAACCCCATAATCATACTGAAAGTGTTATAGTAGAAGAAATCGGCCAAGTTCCAATCCCTGAAAATAATGAAAATTTTCAGAAGGACCCCAAGTCCGAAAGGCCAAAATAGAATTAAATCTACAGACGCAAAGGCGACTTGTATATGTTCAGATTAATAATCCCCCGCTTAAATTCCTCGTTGATACCGGTGCCAACCAATCTTTCATAAGCCCACAAGCAGTAGAAAAATACTTCCGCCATATCCCACTGAAATATGACCCCTTCGAGGTAACCAACGTTCATGCAACAAGTAAAAATTATTTTTCTATCACACTGCCATGTTTTTCAGAATTTAACGAAGAAGGTGACATTACGCTATTCGTTTACAAGTTTCATAACTTCTTCGATGGCCTCATAGGGCTCGATTTGTTAAATAGTTGGGAGTCTAACATTGATCTAAAAAATAATATTCTGATTACAAGAAACTCATCTGTTCCTATTAAAATGCACGACTCATGTAATGTCAACCTCTATGAGGATATTATCCCGGCACAATCTTCAAAGTTAGTTAGGCTACCTATTAACACTACAGATGGTGAAGTTTTAGTACCTAACCAAATGATGTGTGGCTGCCATATTTCTGACTGCTTGACGGAAGTAAAGGATAATCGCGGATGGGTCGAAGTTACTAACCCTACACCTAATGACTTAATATTCTCCATGGACCACCCTGTATCCGCGCAAATGTTCAATATCGAGTTTGAACGTAGTTATTGCACTGATTTGTCAGACCGCGCTAGACAAATTTTACCTAAACTCCGTACTGAACATTTAAACCCAGAAGAGCTAGCTAATTTAAGAACGTTATGTGAGCGTTACGCAGATGTGTTCTATATTGAAGGTGAAGCTTTAACCTTTACCAACAAGATAAAACACAGCATTAAGACTACGGATGAAGCTCCTGTGTATACTAAAAGCTACAGATACCCGTATGTGCATAGACAGGAAGTTAAAGATCAGATTGGTAAAATGCTAGAACAGAATATTATACGTCCATCTGATTCTGCATGGAGCTCTCCTATTTGGGTTGTCCCCAAAAAAGCCGACGCTTCAGGCAAAACCAAATGGCGCTTAGTAATTGACTTCAGAAAGGTTAACGAGAAAACGATTGATGACAAATATCCTATCCCCAACATCATAGGATTGCACCCCATGCCCCTAACGAAAATGGAATTGTTGAACGGTTCCATTCAACCATCCTAGAGCACCTCCGTATTCTGAAACTTCAACATAAGACTGAGTCAACTATTAATCTAATACCATATGCCCTTCTGGCTTACAACCATTCCATACACAGCTTCACAAAATGTAAGCCCCTAGATGTAATCACAGGGCACTATGACCCTCGTGATCCCATTAATATAGATTTGACGGTTCACTTGCTACAGCAGTACATTACAGAACATAAAAATAGGATGAACATAGTATATAACCTTATACACGATGCTGGTGTCTCATCTCGTACTGAATTAACTAATAGACTAAATAAGCACCGTGAGAAAGAATCTGAGTATTCCCCGGAGCAGCAAATTTTTATAAAGAACCCCTTAGCCTCTCGACAGAAATTAGCACCACGTTACACTCATGACAAAGTTATGGCTAACCTTCCTATCCATATTTATACACGGAAAAAATCCGGTCCCATAGCAAAATCTAGGCTGAAGAAGGTACCAAAGAGTGCAAATTTGTTACAGGAACCTCCTGATGCTCCAATTCCTCCTGCAGACGGCCCTCATGCAGGAGATAACCCTTGAGAATCTCGGAGACGGCCCTGGTATACTCCCCTTTAAATTAGGTCCTACTAAGTTAATATCCCATTATCACTCCTTCATTCAGAGTATTAATCTTCAAGAATTGCAAGATAAAGTTTATTCAGTTAACAATCAACTAGCTAGCATAAGCCCAGAACTTAACAATAAGACTTCTTCACTATTTGGACCCCATATTAACTATCTGAGAAGTAAGCTTCAAAGTGTGTCTGAACAGTTAGAGTCATTTGAAACGAATCGCGTTAAAAGAGGACTCATTGATGGACTAGGATCCGTAGTGAAAAGTATAACTGGCAATCTGGACTACACCGATGCCCTACGTTATGATCAGGCTATTAAGTCATTACAGGAGAACGAGAATAAAATAGCTACAGAATATAACAGTCATATCAGTCTAACTAAAGAGTGGATGGCTCGTTATGCAAAAATAATAGATAAGGTAGTAGATAACCAGAATAGAATAGGAGAACTATTATCTAGGATTAATCAGTCAGATCCCAATAGAGAGACAGATTTAATTAAATATGCTCACCTAGCTCAAACGTTTCTTATCTTAGGAGATAACGTCGATTATATTTCCCAAGAGTTAGATAGATTACAGAACATTCTAGCTTTTATAAGAGCGAAAACAATGCATCATTCTATTCTAAATCTAAATTCATTACGTACACTCATAACTAAATTACAGAACTTATATGGCATTGATAGAATAATAAACGTAGATTTAAGAGAATATTATAATATAATTAAAGTAGGTTCATATTATTCTAATAATGAAATTATGATAGTATATAAATTTCCAGTTGTCCTTACCCAAATATATGATTTATATAAATTATCTATAATCCCCAATAATAACTCTGAAATCCTAACGCCGCATTCCCCATTCCTAGCAATATACGAGAAAGACTTCAGGTACATAGAGGCTGAATGCCCGAAGACCCAAAAATGGTATCTCTGTGACGAGATCTCCAGCGTGCACAGCCAGTCATCACCAGATTGCATCCAGCAACTCATCACCACTCAGAAGAGGACAGAGGTCTGCAAACCAGTCAAGATCTCACTACAAAAGCCAGCTTTTGAAGAACTAGACGATAGGCATTTTACCATCAGCCTTCCATATCCAACCAAAGTTCACTTATCTTGTGGACAAGATCTATATAAGGAACTTCATGGCAGTTATCTCGCCGTTATCCCGCATAACTGTTACCTCGCAACTCCAGAGTTCACAATTCTTAACTCTAACAACCACATGAAGGGACAAGTTCTGAAGATTATCGACATCCCTAAAGACATCATACCTACCGTACAACCACCTTCTTTATTCAAGTTAAACTCCATAAACCTTGACGAGCTATATGCAGTCAGCACGAAAGTCTCTATGCAACATCCTATAGACATCAAGACGAATACTGACTACAGTCTATACCATACGACGATACCAACTTACACCGTACTATTCAGTGCAACTGCCCTCACTGTTGCCCTGATGTATCGAAAATATCGCTCGAATAAAGCGAAGACAATGGTTGACTCGAACCAACCAGAAATGCACGAGATGGATACTATTGCAACGACTACCAGAATAGATCCTGAGCAGCATCCAGCTCCATTTTTGACGAAAGTCTTCAATAGTCGCTGTTCTACGGGGGGAGGTGTTACGCATCCCTAATACATGGAAGTTGCTGACAAGGCCACGACCGTTCCGGCTACTTCGCCGAGTTACGACACCCTGCAGCTGCATTGAATGATGAAACGCCGATGCAGCATTTTCATTGTGATCGCCGTGCGACAATTTATTTCATTCCGTTTCCCAACTTCGGTTCGGTCTCACATAATTTTACTTTTAATATAAGTTGTAATTTTAATTATTTTATTAAATAAGTAAAAACAATTTTGGTTTTTTTTGAGACCTCGGGCGTCCACCCGCGTTATTACTTTTACAGTGTGCTAGTTTAATACATAAAAAACAATTTAAAATATAAAAAGCTTATTCGAAGTGGTCTCCACTGACTGCCATACAGTCCTTTAAACGTTGAGGCCAGAAGTTATCAATAGAAGCACGCACTCTTTCCATGGGAAAATTCTTCACTGCCAATAATACGGATTGTTTTAGGGACTCCAAATTATTTAGCGTTTAGAGCAAGCCGTACTCTCTAAAACTGACCATAAATCATAATCCAGCGGATTAAGATCGGGACTAAACGACGGTCAGTCTTCAGCTCTGATGAAGTCCGAAACGTTCGTTTCCAACCAAGACTGCGTAGACCGAGCTTTATGACCCGGCGCCGAGTCTTGCAGGAAGGACCATTCTTAGTTATTGAACATGGTGTTGTTAAGGGGCTTCACTACCTTCTCAAGAATGGTATCTTAACCCTTCGAAACCCGGGTGGTAGTATACGACCGCGAAATGTATGGGAAAACGTATATAACGGGTTCTGAATGCGTCTTGTGCCGATGTTTAGATTCCTTTTTCACAAAAGTATGGCTCAGTCACTCCTTCATAGCTAACAACCCCACCAAACCATCACTGACGTCGGATAGTGATCACGTTGCACTCTGTAGACTAATTGGGAAGCTTCCTTAGAGCTTTGAGCATAAATACGGTCATTTTGTTTGTTAAAATGTTGCTCAATTGTAAAAAAATTCTCATCCGTAAACATAATTTTTCTGTGACTTCCCTTTGCGTACCGCTTCAGTAGTTGTTTCGATTTTACCACCCTATTCATTTTTGAATTATCTATAGGCTGCAAGTCCTAAGTCATCTTTTAAAATACGCGACATGGTTCTAGGTGCTATCTTCATCTCCCGAGATAAAATCTTTTGCTTTCGGACAGGATTTCTTCATACGAACACTACGTGGACGGCCAGATCTTTTTCTGTCACAAATAGAGGAGGTCTCATTGTACCTATTAATAGCCCGGTACACAAACATTTTACTAATACCAAGCGTATGGAGAGTTTTAAAAATTGCATTTGGCTCCATACCTACTTTGTGTAATGCAATCACAGCGATTCGGTTCTCTTTATCACCCCACTCCATTTTAATATCGCAAAATATTGTACAATGTATTGGCGCCAAAATGAGAAAACTCAATGAACAATGATATAAAAATGACAGATTCCAAATTTAAATGTAATATTTTGTTTATTTTTAATTGTAACAGTGTTTATGGCCAGACTAAGTATATATAATATATAGTATAATGATATATAAGTTTTATTCATTATTATTATTTTCATTCTACTATAAGTTCATTGATGCGCCTGGTATGGTAGACGACAAAAAGTTCTAATTGTAAATTCATGAAGCTGTACTGAACAGTGCACATATCCACCATATACCCGCAAACAGCTTTTTTGACTTAATTTACGTTCGTAACATGATTAGACTGCCATCCCCGTGTCCAACCTGTGTAACGGGCATTTGACAAGTGACAATCTGATTAAGAATCCCCTCGTGTGTGTGCTTATTCAACAAGTTAAGGCAATATTTTGCTATTCCGTTCAGTACCTAAGCCTTTTTTTATCTTTTCAATTGGATTATAATAAATATAATCGCTATATCGATATCGACTTTCATCTCTAGACGTCTACAGAGATCATTGTTGAGATTAAAATTTCCAGACTTTAAGAGGTACAACTTATCTACTTAAACGAGAAGACTGCATCGACGTGCGATGTGCGACGTGCAATGTCTATTCTACGCGATTTTGTACTAATCCCCTCCATCGTATCTTTCCAGCGCTAAAATATGATCTGATCCTAAACCAGGTGATGTGTGAAGTCCTTCTGTGTTTGCTTTCAAGAAAAAACTAAAGAAGCACTATTTAAATACATTATGTTCTAGTGAAAAATAGTATATGTATATATATATATGTATGGTTTTTATTGTATGTATATTGGTGTGTTTTATAATTCAATTAATTTGTTTTATTATTATTAGTTTTTCTTTTTTTTTCTCGTGTTTTTCTTACATTTGATGTATTTTAGAATTTTGTTTTTTTACTGTAAGTATCAGGTTTTAGTTTGCACATATAATTGTCGTAACCCTTTTACAATATGTTTCCACGTTGATTACGGTTGGCTGGAAGAAATCTCTTGGAGAGATAAGCTCGCCTTTGTACACTGTATGTGACACTTATTATTTTGTTTTATTTGTGTGCAATAAAGAATAAAGATGTACTACAAAAATTAATTTTACTGTAATATAGTAAGCGACATCCGAACCCCGGACTGGGGTCCCCGATTGCCTGATGTCTTGTAAGGTGCCTGTGTATGATGTATATAATAACAGATTTTTTGGCTATTGGCAAGGACTTTACGTTTTATGAGCTGATAATCAGTTTAAGTTATATCAATTGGTATGGAAAACAAGGTCAATGGGTTCAGCTGTTTGGGAAAAAATGCACGTAAAATATTATTTATGTACCCACAAAAAAAATGTAGAACGTGGTCAGATGGACTTAGAACACGAACATATCAACAAATTTGAATTTCGTCTTCAGTCATGTTTTCGGAATTTTATGTTCTAAATCTAAATCATAAATTTACTTAAAGTGATATAATATAATGCAAAAAAAATAAAACACTAATTTAAACCACGCACCGGTAAATAGACTTACGTCAACTTAATAGATTTTAAATGCTACTTCCATTGCACATGACTGCAAAGTACACATATTCCAAAAACACCAAATGATCAGACGCTTACTTTGCGTTGGTATGAATAAATATATAACACATCAATTATCAGATTCCACTGCACAAACAGTAAACATGCTAATAAATGGGTACATACTCGTATATATAATTACTATATATAAGTTAGTCTAAAATTTAGGAACTTAATAATTATATATTGATCATTACAATATGTAAAAATTGAAAATATATGGAAGAGTAAATATACCTTCTAATACCGGAACTGGACGGAGTAACATGTCCTCCTTACACGAAGAAAATTGAAACGACAAACCCATCCTCCACATAGAGTGGCCTTGGCAGACACTACTTAACTTACGTGTAAGATTAGTCTAACATGAGGATCAACGCCATCTACATTAAGCAAAAATGTTTAGCAATTCATTTGTTCCTATATCAATAAATTTAGTACACTACAGAAGTGAAAAGATACATGATGATGAGTGACAGCTTCACTAATAGCTGTTCCAATAGTATATATATTCCAAATCGATCCCGGACGGACTTACGAAACCACCACACACCACAAAATGTATCTCGAACCAAACAATTAATTAATAGTTCCGATTAATTAATTGTTTGGTTCGAGAAACATTTTCCATGGTTTAATTGAAAATTCATTCGTAATTTAACTTCCTTTACATATATTTTATCAAGAGTGTTACACGACAAATGATGCGTAAATATCCTTACGCAAATTGTCTTCGGACCATAATGTACAAGAAGCAAAATGCGCACCACACTCAAATGTATAAGTCGCAAAATGAACAACACGCACATTGTGCAAATCGCAAAATGTACAAGGAGGGCCACGTTCACACATAAAAAGTTTGAGCTACCTTGTCTAATTATACATCTATAAAAATGGTTTTCAATTGAAATAATTCAATTGAAAACCATTTTAAAATTTCAATTGAAATAAAAATTTGTGATAATTATCATTATTTAATAATAGGTACGACGACGAGCGAAGCGAGTAGAAGTATTATGTAAAACTGCGACGCTAAAGCGATCGTGCCGCGGCAGGACCGGCGAAGCGCCAGAACCGAACATTGTCTGTTATGAAGGAAACTGTTTAAAAGGAAAGAGATTGCAATATTATTTTATATACATTATAAACTATATGTGTGTGAACGAGGCCCTCCTTGTTCATTTTGCGTTTTGTACATTCTGCGTATTGTTCATTTTGCAATTTGTACATTTTGTGTGTGGTGCTCATTTTTGCGCCTTGTACATTATGGTCCGAAGGCAATTTGCGTAGGGATACTTACGCATCATTTGTCGTGTAACACACTTGATAAAATATGTGTAAAGGGAAGTTAAACTATTGTGACTATTGTGTTAACTCTTTTAGACTACGTTCGCTATGATGATGCGAGTGTGCGGTTTCTGTTCCAGATGGCGGACGATCGCAGCAGCCGAGGCACAGACTACCGGAGCAACCATGGCAGCCTCGGCATGTTTCATTTACTAACGGCAGTGGGTGGGTGCTGGCCGGCGCTAGGCCGCATGAACTAATTGGTGGCGGACAAAGCAAATTAGATCAAATTACATGTAAATTTGACTTTCGCAAAATAACGCCTGAATCTATTAACTATTTATAATTCTCGTATTATGTTTAACTTGTGATTTCGCCTAAAAGTTTCACACCGAATAATCAATGGTAATTTCTACACACTATGAGGTCACACCAGGCCTCTACAGTGTAAATAGTGAAAGTTCTGTCGAAATATTAGTATACAGGCAAAAATACCCTCATTTTAAAATATTCCAGAATACCTGCAATAGCCTGCAGTTTTTTGAAGCGCAAATGAAAGCCAAGGTACCCGTAAAATATTACTGAAAACATGTCGGCGTAGCCTTGGTACTCGTAATATAAATACAGCCAGCCAAGCATGAGTGGGGGGAGATTCGCGCGTTACTTGCACCGCATAACTAAATTGAGCTGTGTAACTAACGAAAATGTGCTTGCAATTCGATGTAACCTACTAGGTGTGCTTCCGCTATCAATTAGTTCATGCGGACTAGCACCGGCCGGCGCCCACCCACTACTGATAGTATATGCAACATGCCGACGTTGCCATGATTGCTCCGGTGGTATCTGCCTCGGCTGCTGCGGTCGTCCTCGCCATTACCCGCCATCTGGAACCAAAACCGCATGCATCATCCACCAATGCTGCCATGACTGCTCTGGCCGTAGCTGCGACATGTGTTTTGCCTCTACACGAGGTCAGGCTCTGTAGATGGCTGTCGTTAGAATAATATGCTACGAGTCAGTGCTTAGATTGATCAAATTGCATGTAAATTTGACTTTCACAAAACAACACCTAAATCTATTAACTGAAAAGGAGCTTGTTAGAAACTAAATTTCTTAATATTTATGTGCCCTAAATAAGACACAAATTTGGCACTAAATTGATTTGAAACTAATTCAAAGGTTAAGCACTCGCGTCATATTTTGATTATAAAAATATCCTTCCCAAATTCCTTAAGTAGGGATTTTTTTCAAGAGTACAAAAATGGCATCTATAAAAAATTAAAAACAATAAATCTAATAATCAACAATAATTATATCAGACTTATCGCCTCGAAGATGAGGCGGGGACATAAAGATACCGTGTTTCATTAATGTTACCTAACTAGAAACGAATGAAATTTTCGAATGAAACTGTTACACATATGAGTTTTTTCTTTTAAAAAATGTGCAACATTTGATTTTCGAATTTCAATTGTTTTTTTTATTCAGTTTAGACGGGAAAGATGGATTCTTCGAAAATCCGAGTATTTATTGAATACGAGTTCCGACACGGACCTAATGCGGCAGAAACGGCTCGCAATATCAATGCTGCGTTAAGAGAGGAGACTGCTAATGAACGCACCGTGCGATTTTGGTTTAAACGCTTTCGTAATGGAAACTTCAACTTGAAAAATGAACCACGTAGAAAACCGCCCACACAGGCGAATAACGCGGAATGGAAAGAGATGGTGGAAGCCGATCCGAGTCAAACTACCCAGTAATTAGCGGCATGGTTTAACGTTACCTTACCTACAATATTGACTCATTTGCATCAAATCAATAGAATAAAAATATGTGAAAAATGGGTGCCTCATGATTTGATTGATCTGCAGAAAGAAACGCGTGTTGAAACTTGTGTTGCCTTGTTGAATCGGTACAGAAATTAAGGAATATTGGATCGAATTGTGATATGTGACGAAAAGTGGATTCTTTACGATAACCGTAAGCGATGCATTGGCTGACCCCAGGTCAAATGCCGCAACAGTGCCCTAAAGCAAAGTTTACCAATAAAAAGGTAATAGTAACTATTTGGTGGTCTCTTCATGGCGTTATATACTATAGCTTTCTCGGGTCTGGTCAAGCAATAACAGCAGATGTTTAGTGTACCGAACTTCGAACAATGCTGGCGAAATGAAAAATAAAACAGATATACAATACGAAAGTGGAAGGGTATTTGAGTTTGATCTATGCAGTGGTTAGGTAGACCGTGGTCACCATAGCTGATGATTATGATAATATCTTTCAGGAACTGAGTAGAAAATAAAATATTTCGTTAAATTATTAAAGTTACAAACATATACCTAGGTGCATAGTGTGATAAATAAACACATATATATTTTTTACATTTACTGTTACTAGAACTTTGCTAATACATTGATACAATATGCCAATGTCGCCAAACGACAGCACTGTTAGCGGCTTTAGAGATAAAATTATAAGGTTGTAATATATAGGCAAAAAATTACCACTGCGCCAACGAACTCGTCAAAAATAAAGGTTGTTATAAATATATTTACTTCGTTGTTCCAATCTCATTTCATTGTTGTTTTCAAATTGGAATCGCGGAAAACATATAAAGGTAAGTAATATGAATCTGGGAGTGCCTAATGTGTATCTTCAGTGTCGCACAAAGTAAATTATGTACATTATGTAAAGTACACAAAGAAAGTAAGTATTCCGACTGGGAAAGTAGCTTCTCTTTACAGATTACGGACGCAGCAGAATAAATTTGTTGTGTTCCTGCGAGCGAGGTTACCAGTAGCTCATATAGAGTTGCTGTTCTAGAAGCAAAAGTTGTTATGCGTTCAAACATCAAATGGGCTTAATGCTTGTTATCTATCGACGTTATTTAAAATACACATTTGGATTCTCCTTCTTCTTAGAATTATTCAGGTTTCTAATCCGTTAGGTTTGGCAGGGTTCGCTATCTAAGCTTAAGGATTTGGCGAAGATACTGATTTTTAACCCTTTCCATGCCAACTACGGCAATATTCGTAGTTCGGCCACTGTATCTTAGTACCGACTACGATTATTTTCGTAGATTTTATTTTGGTCGTCTATACAAAAAAAATATTTCTTGGCGCTACAGACAAGATTGATTTTGAAAGCAAGGCATTAGCAAATAAAACGCACATTAGAATCAAATATCTGGCTTTATTGGAGAAAAAGATATGATATTTTAAACTTAACCATTCTTCTGATTAGCCTAATTAGATTAACAAGTAAAGTAAGTTACCAATGCAAATGCAGCAGGAGTTTTTGAGCATTATGGCCAACAGTATCTATTTTCCTTTCGAGTTTTATTTTTATACATACAAACAATGTACCTTCTATTTTACTAAGCCAGCTACGAATTATCACGTAATTAATCAAATGTATGACGGCTTTTGAAGAAACAATCGAAAAATAATCTGGCGGAAAGGGTTAAATAGAGCGACTGCTGTCAGTCCTCCATAACCCATAAGGTCACATCATTCTAATGTCCCACGTCTTTCGAAAATCAATTTCTTGGACTTGCGGGTTTCCTCACGACGTTTCCATTCACCGCCGAACAAGTAATAGTTACAAATATATATATATAAATCCGAAAACACGAATTTTGTGGTATATGCCAGGATTTGAACCGGGAACCAGTTTAGATTATTATGTCTCGAAATTTCATTATTTACCTATTTGAATTTTTTTGATACTGTTTTTAGCATTTATTTTTGTGAAAAATTGGAAAGAAAGCATTTACTTTAGCCCGTGCAACAAAAGAATCGCCGGCCTTTTGCCGCCCCCAAAACGTTCGACTGAAATGATACGTATATTTAAATTGTTGGTGAAAAAATGTATGTACCCTACATTAAGAATATCTATGTACCCTACATTAAGAATATCTATGTGCCCTACATTAAGAATATCTATGTACCCTACATTAAGAATATCTATGTGCCCTACATTAAGCTATTCTTAACTATTTTTATTTGGGGTTACATCGATGCATTAATAGATGCAACATGCCGTCGCTGCCATGGCTGGTCCGGTAGTCTTTTCCTCGGCTGCTGCGGTAGTCCCTGCGATTGCAGAAACCGCATGCACCCGCCACCGTTGCTGCCATGAATGCCCTGGTCGTAACTGCGACACGTATACTAACGATAGTGGGTGGGTGCTGGTCGGCGCTAGTTCGCATGAACTAATCGGTGGCATAAGCACACAAAGCAGGTTAGATCAAATTGTATCTTTAACATTCATAGCACTTCTCATGCATAACGCTTGTATCTTCACGCCATGTCTCTTGCGCGTAAGCAGAGAGAACCGAGCGTCATAAGACATTCACACTTCTTTAACATTCATAGCTCTTTTCATTCACGCTCGCCGTTTTCGCCAGCCACCTGACTTTCTTATAAAATGCGACAAATTTACACTAATAATAAAGCAAGTAATTAATGAAAACTTTTCAAAATCGGATTAGTAGCTCCACATCTGGTACCTTTACATCCGAATGCACTTTGGGTATTTTTATAATAGTAAGTATAGATCTTACATATTGTCAGTCAGTGTTGTCACATTATGCCACACTGGGTCAGAAACATTCAATGGCATGTGACCAACAAATACAGAAACTTAAGACGACATTGAGACTCGCACAGAAGAAATAAGAGTGCGGGCTAACGACTCAGGTAACTAAGATATATTTCCCGCTAATCGCCATTAACAAGCAAAATACGGGTAGATTGTAAGAACAATTTCTTATTTTTTTACATTACGTTTAAAGTTATAATATATAATTAATATAAAAACTAGGAACAATTGAATAGTAGTTATTCAATTGTTCCTAGTTTAAAAAAGAAAATGTGTAAGTAACTATTTAACTAAGTTGGTCACATCGCGGCATATTTCTTACTTTTGCAATTTTTATACCCATCGTAACTTCTAAACGAAAGGTCCGATTCGAATAATTTAAGGAGGAATTTACATATAGATAATCATTCTGGATTATGAAAATATTTAATTCGATAACAATTTATATGATTGTCATCATCTTTTGATTCTACGCGTGTGTTAATTGACTAATTTCAACAGAAAATGGTTGTTGTTTGTTAATAATAATAGTACTTCATATGTCTATGAAGTACTTACATTATTCGTATATATATATATATATATATATACTTATATTTTATATATTTCGCAGCGCATACAAAATAATGACTTTTGTAACCAAATTTTTGAAACCTTGGGTTACATTATTGCAAATGGCGTATGGCCCTCTAATTTTTTATAACTTAAACATAGCCCATATTATTAGCCGATAATGTAGCTTTCTAAACGTTAAAAAATTTTCAAAATCGGTTAAGTATATTCTGAGTTTATCCATCACAAACAAACATACAAAAGACATATCTTACTCACAAAAAAATTGTCTATAGTTACATAAAAATTATTCATAAGTGCAATATATGTAAAATACGATATTAAGGTTACTTCTAACCGACATATTGATATTCGCGAATAATCGCTGACGTTTATTCGCGCGTGACGATATGCCCTGTGAATTTACAAATATCCTTTTTGTCGACGCATTCCCCAACCTTCATGTAAAATTTCTAGCTGCTAGACCCAGCAGGTTTCGACTGCGCGTTGAATGTCAATCGGCCAACTTTTTCCTTTATATATTATATCAAGTAAATTTCTACCTTTAAACATTTTATTTCGCCATCGCGCTCAAATGATTTACGAAAAAGTTCTTTTGTGGGTCACTTCGAGTGTTTGCAAAGGATTCAAAATAAACCTGTCGATGTACAAGTACGAGCTCGTAAACTGAAAACAATATATTTAAAGTAAAATTGCCTTCATTGGATACAAACATTCGAAGCACGATTTCACGATACACATGCGTAATATGTGAAAAATGTCCATACACTCGCGTGCATAAATTATTTTTATTTTACTTTTACTACAACTTTTAAATAAAAACCGTGCGCCTGTTCTTTATACCGCTTTACGACAGCCGCAAGATAACTTTTTATTTTATTTTTATTAAAGTTCCAGTACATATAGAACTTCCATTAACTCTATGAGAGTGACTATTTACGCCTTGTATACGCGGCAATAGGCGAGTGATATCCTTCTTGTTTCAAGTGTTCACAGGGGACGGTAACTTCTTATTATAAGACAGGATGTGAGTACACGTGAAGATATAGATACAAGTGCCTGTATCTTTACGTCATGTTCCTTGAAAACCGAGCGTGACATCACTTAGTTCTTACAGATATCACTCGCCTTTTTAACATTTATAGATCTTTTAACACTTTCCCTTTCCACCCACCACCACTTTCAACTTATACCATAATTTGTGTACCACCCAGTTGAGTGAGAACCTAGGTTGAAATGTAGAGAATCCGATCGCCCGCTCGAAGATTACATTTCTTGCATTATTACGAAATAATTTAAGACAACTTTTGTCTAATATCATATTTCCGCTCTCAGCGGTCAAATTTTCTAAGATTTCGCTTCTTTTGTATAGATATAGTCCCTTAGACCTATTTTAAAATTAATCGGGTATTCTAACCATTGTTATTACACGAAACAATTACTTACCATTTTAGATACAAATAATACTTAGATAAATTACTATTTACTCAGTATACAATCAACTCAATCAATAATTTTCTGAATCAGTTACATCAAAATCGGCTAAAACAGTTACCGAAGCATCGAATTTAATTTATCCATTAGAACATATAATAATATTATTTATTCCATTACTAAATTAATGTTCCTTTTTTATTATGTGTTCTAAAGTATTCTGTTACTCTTTTTATTTCCTGAAAAGAGTATTTTAACCGTAAAATTAGGCGGTTCGTTATATCGTGGTTATGTCTATTCCAATGTACTGATTTGTATCGATTTGTTATAATGATCCAAAAATTTTCAGTATTGCAAAATATTATATTATATATAAATCTCTTGTTTTTATTTGTATCCATTGTGCCATATAAACGTATACCATCAAAATGATGGTAGAAGTAGAAATATTTTTTATTCACAAGACGACTTACCGCAATGCGCCAATTTTCTCAATATACTCAGATTCTCCCCGTAGCCATCTGTTCACGGTTGTACATCTGGTAGGTACTTACCAGACACTATCAGTAATAATGACATCAGTATTAACATTCTATATTTAAAAATATTATTTATATTGTATTGTAATGTTTCTAACTTTTATGCATTATTTGATAGGAATTTCATTAGACCTAATAGTGACTGGACCGCGTTAAATTGTCACATTCGAACCTGTTACAGTCTTGCTGCTCGAAATATTTTTTATTTGTTTTCAGCATGTCGGAACACAATGAAGTATAGGGCCCATCTGATGTTAAGTGGTTAATGTAACATGTAAATGTTACAACTGCTAAAAAAATAACTGCTAAAATGGTACGGCTGTATTCTTCGGCAGATTTAATATATTACTAAAAGAAAAACGCATGGAATGTATTTTTATCACTTGCTAGGCGGTGATGGAAATCTTTGTGAGGGAACCCGCACGTCCAAGAATTTATATTTCAAAAGAGGTGTGAGAAAGGTCAGGTTCCCACTGGGTTGTGGGGGTCTAACGACAGTCACCACATGGCAAAATCAGCATCTTCGCCAAATCCATAGGCTTACGAAGTGGACCCCGCCAATCCTAACGAATTAGGAAACGGGTTAACGCTAATAAAGTGATTGTTTTTAACAGTATACCAAGAAAGTTATAGCTCCTGTTTTAAAAAATGGTTCGATCGCATGAAAAAATGTTTAAAACGTAAAGGAGAGTATTTTGAAATGCAATAAACATAATATTTTGGTTATAACATGTTGTTTTTTTAAGTTACGCAAAACTTATGGTGTGACCTACGTATAACGCTTTTATCACAAGTGAATCAACTCACAAACAGATAATTATTAAAACTTCAATATTTCTTGTCTATTGTATTAAGTACATGCACATAAAATTATTACAAATTTTATGTTTTTTTTTGTATGAATACATTTTGATATGTTTTGATGTGGCATAAACTGCATTTACACTTTGCTTTGTCCCATAGTACCTAATTTCTGTATTAGTTTGTTCTTCACATAAAAGGAATACTTTGTTTCTTGCAATAAGCAATGCGATTCATTCCCATGCATACATATCATCACGCCTGTCTCCCATAGGGGTAGGCAAAGGCTATGGATCGCCAGGTGCACCGAGCCAAACATACACCGCTCGCTTCTTCTGCACTTATCAACCTCTTCATGCATGCTCTTCAATTTTGGGTGCTTTTGATTTGACCCTTTTTCAACACATCACCAATTTAATCTATATGTGTGCTTCTAGGGCGGCCCCTCCCGAAATCTCCATTCACGCTTGCCTTATACACTTCTTTCGTAACTCTTTTGTCATAAATTCTTTCTAAATGACCAAACCATCTCAGCATACACTTTTCAATTTTTGTCACTACATCATCATTCATACCGTTAAAAATGCAGTAGTGCAGTGTACCTACTTGTGTAGCAACTTTTAAAATTAAGTCTGTTTTTGTTTTAAGTTAATTCGTCATTATCACATTATTCTAATGCACAAGACAGATTCTAAATTCTTTTATTTCAGTGTAAAAAATAACTTTGCTTGGCCTCGTTCAGCTTATTTAATTTTTGTAAGTTGTGTAGAGTTAATGATGTATGTCATTCATAACATTTTAAAAGTACCTATTGTATTGTGCTCATACGCCTTCGGTACAATAGTCTCAATAATTTTAGTTTTGATTTCTTGTCTTGCTTGTAGTTTTGATACCATTTCAGAAAAAAATGTTTTTATTAGTTACATTGTAACACCTCTATCGTAATGATTTGTAACTTTCTTTACATATTGACATGATGTTAAGTTTTACGGTATTGCCGGTGGATGGCGCTATATTTAAAAATGTATAATATTTGATGTGCTTTATCGACGCTGTTTGTAATATGTCACGACTTGTATGTAATACATTTCAATAAACAACATAGCAGCTCTTACTTGAACGACGATTTTAATTTATCTCCAAAACAATCGCCCAATCATCATTACAAATACGGTCTTCAAGCGTTGCTCAACCGTCGCATTTCGACCACGTTTATTCATTATATAATAATAGTTGAAAATGTAGCTATAGATTTCAAAACGTATCTATACATACCCCATTCATTATATAATCGGTAGAATACATAAAGGTAACAAATATATAGGGACAGGCAGAGTGACTTTCGTATTTCTAAACTAAAGTAGACTTACAAATAATGTCGTAATTTAAAATGGTTGCTGTAAATAAGTTCGAATCATATTAGTTTATTACTGACCGGCAGTATTAGTTTGTAGGCACCTGAGGTAGTCATAAACTTTGTACGCCATATCATAATAATTGAACCCTTGAAGGGCCTTCTTTATACCACTATAGAAGTGTACGAATATCGTATTTGTTTACAGCATTATTGTAATTAAGAATCATATCATAGTCAAGTGTGAGTCGGACTAGCTCACCAGAGATTTTGTACGTTCTTTTAAGGCTTAAGCGAAAATGCGAGATTTAAGATACGAAAGCTTTTAATTTACTTAATGTAAATATAGAAGAGGATTTACTGCCGCAGAGGTTAATTTTTTGATATCATCTACGTCTATGAATGTAATATAACAACAAATTCAGAATTCCCCATTATTGTTGCCCTGGAAACATTCAAGTTTTATGGGTTTCCTGATGGAACCCGCACTAAGTTCAAGAATCGTCGCAACGTTCAAGAATTTACATTTCGAAAGATGTGTGACCTAACCTAAGAAAGGTCTGGTTTTCCCTCTGGGTTGTGGAGGTCTAACATCAGTCACTCCATGTAAAAATCAGTATCTTCGCCAAATCCTTAGGTTTAGGTACCTGCTAATCCTAATGGATTAGGAAACGGGATAACGCAAAGAAGAAGAATCTGTCACAGGCATTTACCTCAGAAAGTGATTGACCAGTAAGCGTGAATTTAGACATTGTCGTGTAAATTGCGGACTTCTACATACGTCCCAAAACCAATGCGGCTTAGATAAAGAGAACTAAGTGCCACTTGACACGGTCCTTATAAAATTAAAATCTAAACTAGCGCAATTTATCTCGAGAAGTAACAAATATTTTTTTATATCACATAGATAAGCAGACGGCGTACCTGATGGTAGCAGTTACCGTATCCTATGGACATTGAGGGTGAACTCCCCGCCGTCGGCAAGCAGTGTGGTTATAAATAGTAGCTGTCGACATCATATCGAGCAATTCTTCAGAACACAACCCGTTGTACAATCGGTAGAACACATAAAGGGAGCAAAATCACTCCTTAAACTTAAGGGTTCAATAGCGTGTGTAAACTTAGGATCGTCGACAATTCTCGCAGCTCGTCTCTGCGTCACATGTACCAAGCTGTATCCAGGTGCTCCCGTCCAAAGGTGACTGCAGTACTCCAAGTGTGGTCTGACTTGAGACTTATATAACTTAAGTCTATGCCTTATGTTATATAAGTTGCTGACCTTGTCCTCCAGGTGATTTCGCTGGAGATCTCGACACCAAGTATCCTAATATTTTTAGTGACGGTAAGAGGTGTGTTCTGGAATTGGACTTACTCGGCGGTGACAGAAAAACGGGAGGACGTCCCACATGTCCAAGAAATTATATTGTGAAATACGTATAACCTAACCTTCTTAGAGATTTGTTTTGGGTTTCCTTCACAAATTACAAATATGTACATAAATCCGAAAACACGTATTTAGTGGTACATGACAGGATTCGAACCGGACACCTGTTGGTCCATAGGTCAGTTCTTTATCCACTGGGCTATCACTGTTCAAATGCCTTTGGCAGATCGACTTAACATATCTTCGCAAAAGTTCCGGCTTTTTCTTTTTAATACGGAATATTTAAAAATTGCATGACGACGTGATAAAATATATTTTATTCCTTTTCATCTCGTATTCACCGATTGGTGGGTGCTTAAAAGTAACAGATGACTACTCAACATTCAGGCTCTGTATAGATATTTGTACAATATAACAAGCGCACTTATGCCAACATCAAAAAGAAGGAGATTCTCAATTTAACCTGTACGTTAATTTGTTTAATGATTTAAGCTCATAACGCTTGGTGCTATATACCTAAATTTAGTTACGCCTTGTATATGAAACTGCTTTTGTTATAAAGCTTCTAATTATATCGATGAGTCCCATATGAGAATGGTGAGTTTAAGGCTTCATTGAAATTATGAAGTTATAATAACGTTTATAATATATAACTACTAACGCTAGAATTAAAACATTCTAATCGAGAATTAATAGTAGTATTCTACACAAAATTTAAAACGTGAACAGATTTTTCGAGCGTTCCATCGGGAATGAATTCTCGATTGCAAACATTACTTAGAATCATTAATGGCGCTTATCTGTGTGAGTGTGAAGTTATCCTAAAACTTATATATCTCTCTATAGAGTCTGTTTTTATCGGACCCCTCACGAAGAATCTTTTGATGGCTAATCCTTTTGAGTAGATCAAGATAATTCTGTTGTTTGGATGACAATAGATCATAAACATTGGCGAGAACAATAGTGCTGTCGTGTGAATGAATATTTTTTACACCTATCGGCTCAATCGAGGGAAATTTCCTGGTTCACTCTTTCGACACCTTCAAGTATTTGTTTAAATTATTCCACTAAAGCGGTGGCGGGACGCCGGACTATAATATCCTATGGACACTTGCAATACCAGAAATATTGAATACATGTTTCTAGTTGGTAATTAGTTGGCAAATTGTTTGTTTAGTGCCAGTAACTATTTGTCACGAGTATGCGTATGTATTCAAAGTACCTACCTGTACAGGGGTCGGCAACGCATGATTAACACCTCTGAAGTTGCAAATTATCATAGGCTACAGTAACTCCCGACAGGCAGGCCATAAGCTTATTAGCCATCTTCGCGGTATAAAAAATATACCGTCCTGGTACTGGTCCTGAGTTGTTATTTGGTTACAGTTTTCTGAGTGCTGGAGGTACTTAGACTAACATCAACATAGACATCGGGCTGCTTTGATGCATCCTACCTCTTTTACTCCAGGCTAAGACAAACAGATATGTTCATGCATACAAATGTGTGTCTTGTGTGGAAATCGAATCCATAAGCCTTAATGTTAAAGTGGCATTGCTAATCACTCCACCACGGTTCCATCGACGTTGTCACGTTAAATTTCAGCGAGTAATTGAGGTAACCACCAAACTCCTGAGGAGTTGCTAAAACCTTCTCCCAAAAATTATTTGAAGATTTTTTCATATGGCCTTCCTGATGATAAACAGTCACCGTAGCCTATGGACATTTACATTTATGGAAGTGGATGTTATGCCCTAGAGATTCTGCCCTTATTTAGCCAAAGCCTAGAACTATTTGCTACAATTGCAAAAATAATACGTATTAGCTACTCGCACTCCAAATTATCCAATAAAACCACTTATGTGGTCCAGCTTTATGAATCAAAATATTACGACCGTGTAATAAGATAATATATTGTTGTCCGTTATGAGCTCTTCTGAGGTCAAAATTACATTACGTCTTAGACAAAGGCAGACAATTAATCACGAGAAATAAGCCTGGGGCGAGAGCTATTTTTCTGATAATAATTTGTTACTGGCTTACCAATAGCACTTATATTCCAATACGTGGTGAAATGGAGACCGAAGATGCCGTTTTTTCATCATCACCAATGACGTTGACCGCTTATCGGGTTCATTACTTCAGTGGGGGTATTCACAATTGCCTAGTAAAGTCATATTCGAAGCGATTTCGAAAAGTTTTCGCTCAGGTGACAGATAACTTTTCGATCCTGATTCGAATGTAGTGTTTTGAATGTGAATACGCCTTATTATAGTAATACATTCACAACCTTTTTTTTTTGACGAGCTCGTTGACTCAGTCGTGAAAGACGCGACTTTGACACCAACGCTCGTGGGTTCGATTCCCACACAAGTCAAACATTTGTGTACATGAACATGTCTGTTTGTCCTGGTCTGGATGTTTTAAGAGAGGTAGGGCACATCAAAGCAGCCCGCCTGGGGAAGTACCTCCACCTCACAGAAAACCGCAGCCAAATAGCAACTCCCTAGAGGGTTGTTGTGTTCGTGCGTGTGAGTGAGGTCACCAGTAAGCTCCTAAGGAGTTGCTGTGTAAACAGCAGAGGAGGCATCGCGCAAGTGATATATGTTACAAGCGTTAATAGGCTACGGTAACTGCTTTACATCAGGAGGACCGTATGTTTGTATGCCTCCCGACGATGTATATAAAAAAATCGCCTTTGTACCAATGATATTGTATTAAAAAGAGGTAGATGTCGTACTAGCGCGCAAAAACTGAGGCAATGAAATTAACCCAATTGGTCTAATATGCGCTATAATATTCTATGATGCGCTGTATTTCAAGCGCAACTCTTGACAGATAGCTATCTCTCTCTATATCATGCGTTCCATATTATCTATCCCCTTCTTAAGTAAGTAAGTACTATAATGTCGTAGTGGAACAATAACAAAACGACGCGCAGTATGAATATACGTCATCTTTAAATACAATATCATTGCTTTGTACATATCGTTCTGGACGACCGACGAGAAGAAATAACGGCAGTCTACGCTGAGACCAGATCAGCAACGCACGGTGACTGACTACCGCGCCTGTGACCTCGAGCCCCTGCTGTTTTTGCTACGCGGTGTACTTCGGCGGTGGCACCTTTTGACCGCTGCGTTGGGAGACCGCAAGGCGGTCCCCACTGACTTCTACTCTCTACTGCCCCTTATGATCTCCGACGTCCGTGAGCCCCTCGCGGAGCTGCTCGCCGGCTGATGTTCAATGGCGAGCTCCTCTACAGCTGGCCATATCCATCCAGACCGTGACCGAGTGTTGCCGGCCAGTGAACAGTGAACTTTGATTATATCGAACCAACGCGAGTCCTCAAAGACAAAACTAGCCGAAATTTAGAATCCGTCTTTTTTTATCTTTTATTGTAAATATTAGTCCTGAATTTGTTTTATTCCACTATTAGTAGTTATTCCCCTTATTGTAGCTTTTTTTTTAATTTATAATATTACAGCCTACAGGGATCCTCACTTTTATACTGTTGCTTGAACCTGGGGTAAGTATTGAATTATTTTGTGTATCAAGCTAAGGCGGTTTGCGGTTTAATAGTAGAGCGACTCCAGCTTAGCAGTTTTGTGTAAGAACTCTGAAGACGAGATGAACACTCGCAGATCCATCATAACATCGACCGTATTTGACGTACCGTTAATAAGGTATAGTTTTTTTTTATAGAACATCCGGAGACACCTAATATAAAGTAGTTCGACGCCAACTGTATTACTATCGCAGCAACTCCTTAGGAGCTTAAGGTGACCTCACTCACATGCAGGAATCCAACGACCCTCCAGGGAGTTTACTTTTTAGGGTTCCGTACCCAAAGGATAAAACGGAACCCTATTACTGAGGCTCCGCTGTCCGTCCGTCCGTCCGTCCGTCCGTCTGTCACCAGGCTATATCTCATGAACCGTGATAGTTAGACAGTTGAAATTTTCACAGATGATGTATTTCTGTTGCCGCTATAACAACAAATACTAAAAAATAGAATAAAACAAATATTTAAGGGGGCTCCCATACAATAAACGTGATTTTTTTGCCTTTTTTATAGATAATGGTACGGAACCCTTCGTGCGCGAGTCCGACTCGCACTTGGCCGATTTTTTTACTTGGCTACTGTTTTCTGTCAGGTACTTCTCTAGATGGGTTGCTTTGATGCGCCCTATCTCTCTTAACCAGACAAAAACAAACATGTTCATGTCCACAAATATTTGCCATGTGTGGGAATTCAACCCACAAGCGTTAGTGTCAAAGTAGCGTTATTAACCACTGCGGCATCGAGCTCGTAAAAATAACTTTGTAGCAGGCGTTTATACTGGTAACCTCACTAACTCACAGGAACACATTAACTGTTCATTTTTATTGAGGTAGGGCATGTCAAAGCATGTCTGTAGAAGTACCTCCACCTGACAGGAAATCGCATGCTGTGTTATCGAGAGTGGGAGCGAGTGATACTTAATAATTCATAGGCTACTATTACTAGTTCTACTACTAGGCTTTTATACTTATATGCCTCCCGACGTTGTATAAAAATATATCACCATATCCCTTATGTGAGCGAAAATGCAGAAACAAATTATAACTTTAAAAGGTGAACACGTTCCTTCAAATGAGTGTTTCAAACGTGCACAGGCGGCAGTAGCTGCGTCGTATGCTTGATTACCAGTCGACGTAATATAAAAAAAGTAAGCATAGTTTAATCGACTGTACATAAAATCTTTATCGATAGAATTTAAATTACCAAAAAATAATGTCCTATTATCTGAAAGAAATCAAATAGTGAAATAAGTGCGTCTTTAATTGAAAATAAACACAAGGAAAGAAAGGTCCATACTGGAACTCCCATAATAGAGTTAACAAAACTATATAATAGTACTGAGTAACTGTTGTTTTAGGAAGTTTGTTGTTATTCGATTGAAATTCCATAGGGGTTTCATTTGGAATTCCCATGTTGGAACTTGGAGCTGACTGCCTTTGTGATTTGGGGTACAATATTTCTGTTATGATCCATTATAAATAGCTTATTGTTCACGACAGTTATTGTCTCTAATGTTGCTAAGGTAAGTCTTGAAACGATTTTTATAATACTTATGTCATTGTAATTTCGCCAACTTCGCAACTCTAAATTGTAACAGGAAGTCTTGTTTATAGCTTTTTAGTAGGTATGTAAGTTTTTTTTTATATATAAACATCGGGAGACATTCGAGTATATGGCCCACCTGTTGTAAAGCGGTTACCGTAGCCTATGAACGCTTGCAATGTATTAAGTATGAATCCCGTGATGCCATCTCTGCTGCTAAAACAGCAACTCCTCAAGAGCTTAAGGTGACCTCACTCACATGCAGAAAACCAAACCCTCCAGTAAGTTGTTACTTGGCTGCTGTTTTCTGTGAGATACTTCTCCAGACGGGTTGCTTTGATGCGCCCTATCTCTCTTAATCAGACAAAGACAAACAAACACGTTCAAGTCCACAAATATTTATCCCGTGTGGGAATTCATCCCACAAGCGTTGGTGTCAAAGTAGCGTTACTAACCACTGGGCCACCAAGCTCGTCAAAATAAATTTGTAGTAGGCGAGAGAACGTATTTTTAGAATTTCAAACCCAATGGGCATCAACGAAACCCTGTTACTAGGGCTCCGCTGTCCGTCTGTCTATCCATCCATCTGACGCAGGTTTGTATCTTTTGAAGCCTAGTAGACAAAGACATGCAATTTTCACACAGTGCGTCGGTATTACTATGTCCGCTATAATAACAAATAATAAAAATAAATTAAATTCAAGCAACATGTCCTTTTCCGGCATTTTTTCCTATACGGTGACACAAAACCCTTGGTTTGTAAGTCTTTCTCACACTTTACCAATTTTTTTATAAATACCATGAATTTGCGCCTAATTTCATCTCCCCCGGTGAAAGCCTTTGAAAAAGGGCATTATCATAGCAAAAAATCAGAATTAAAAATAAAATAAAATTCTAAATAAAATGAAATTCTAGGGCTCTCGGCCTTGATCTAAATTGATTATAAACCTTCTGATAAAACATGATCAATTTGATTGTGATGGATGAATTTTATGATATCTACCTCGATTACATCATTGCTCTTTCATATATGTAAACAGAGCGTGCTAAAATCATCCCCTCTTTTGCATTCACCAAAGTCGCATAATGAATGAATTACTTATGAAAAAGTCACTCATACGTAATTTTGAATCTGTATTCATCAGAGGTACTTGGGTACTCGATTGATTAACAACCCTCATTAATAGTTCAGGGCATGAACCCTCAATGAATGAATTACGAAATGCCCTTGAGAAATAACGTAAAGCTACGGGAATTTTCAAGTTACAAATAATGCGGATTCAGCAATGTTACGTAGGTATTATAATAGACCATGAAAATATTCGTTTATGCAAACACAAAGCTGTGGTTCTCAAAGCCTGGAAGAATGCCAAATACCACAAAATTATGCTAAATACGTACAACAATCCGCTTAATCGCCTCTAACATTATTTGGCTTGATGTAATTGTTTATATTCTAACACTAACAAAGTTTGAGACTACAAATTGAGTTTTTTTTATTGAGTTGATATCGATTAGAAATTGGATAAACAATAGGGTTAGGTCATATAAATCTATGTACCTATATTACTAGATGAGCAGATCAGTACTAAAATGTCGGACGTTGGGTTGCGGTCCGTGGAAACACACCTCCTTGTGAGACAGATTTTTTGTTCAACCTCCGGAGTCATGCAAGCATATCGCCCACCTGAACTAAAGTGATTGACGAGCTCGGTGGCGCAGTGGTGAAACGCGTTGTTACGCTACTTTGACACCAACGCTCGTGGGTTCGATTCCCACGCAGTACAAACATTTGTGTGCATGAACATGTCTGTTTGTTTTGGGTCTGGGTATTTTCCATGTATAATAAGTATGTATTTACAAAAAAAAAATGTATTTACGTATGTTTATCAATTGTCTAGTACCCATAACACAAGTTTCCTTCGCTTACTTTGGGGCTAGATGGCGCTGTGTAATTTGTCCGACAATATTTATTACTGTACCCTACAAATGCTTGCAATTCAGGAAGTTTCTGCTAATATCCTTGTTGCTAACACAGTAACTCAATAATTACGGGTAACTTCACTCAATCGCAGGAAAACAACGGCACTGCAAGGAAGTTGTTATTTGGCCGCGATTTTCTGTGAAGATTTGTGTAAACGCTATTAATATATTACGTCCGCATTTTGTTTATCATTTACGTTTAATTTAGGAAAGCAGCTAATTATTTCGTATGTTTATCTATGTATGTATGTCGTTCTATATATGTCAGGATTTAATATCCGAGACAGCGATCTTAATATAGGTAGTCACATTACTTTCTCTTTACTAATTACGTCAGAGCTCTTCTTGCGCTTCCTTCTTCCTCAGCTACTCTGCTATGATTTTAACATGCTTATCTTCTTCACTATGTTATCCCATTTCCTAATCCATAAAGATTGGCGGAATTTGGCAAAGCCTACGGATTTGGCGAAGATACTGATTTTGATATGAAGCGACTGCTGTCAGACCGCCGCACACCAGAGGGAAAGCTAGATCTTTGTCAGGTTAGGTCACATGACTTTCGAAATGTACATCAATAAGGTGGTTCTTTCACCACCTAGTGGATAAGGAACCGGCCTATTGACCGGTCCGAATTCTAGCGTGGGTATGTACCAGTAAATTCGTATTTATGTACATATTTGTAGTTATCAACTGCTCTGTGGTGAAGAAAAACATCGTAAGGAAACCCGCATATCCAAGAATTGGCAACGTTCTATCTTACAAGTAACTGAGCAATTCTACGTTTGGCAAAAACCCAACACTGATACGTAATTACTGCAATTATGCACTTAAAGTTTATATGTAGTAACGATACTATAAATACCAGACCATGCAGAACGAGAAATTGGCTAGTCATACTTTACACTGAAAATACAATTATTTACAAATGAAATACCTTCCAATTTCAAGTTTTCCTCCACAAATTCTCTATCTAAATTGAAATATCTCGTATTTCATTAAAAAATACATCTGCATTGAGACTATTTTAGCGCCATTATTTTTGTTCTGATTTCGAATATAGTTTAGAACGAATGTGTGGTATACTTTAAATAGCATGTGTTAAAACATACAGGGAGAAATTTCTTAGGAAGATCTAAATTTCTCGTTCGCCTTATATTTATTTTAATATTTTTCCTACTTTTTTGGAACACAATAAAGATATAACAAAGGAACAAGATCATCCTGAGACAACCGTGCGTCATCATACTCCATTCCAATTATGAAGTCCCAGTGATAATTAAATAAATGACTACAATACTCTCAACAATTTCTCATTTTCAATTACTTAGTAGCGTAAACCATGATTTTTATTTATTTACATATATGTGCAACGTAGACTACGTTTGTGTAGAGAGTGGCGAAGTGAAGTGTAGGAGTATTGGTGGTATGGGGGACTTCCGAACCCTCTAGGGAGCTGTTAAATAGCTGCGGTTTTCTGTGAGGTATATGTACTTCCCCAGACAGGCTGTTTTGATGCGTTCTACCTCTTAAAAAACAGATATAGTAGATTACGGTTCGATCGATCAGAGTAGGAGGTATAGGTAGAGGTAGAGAAGTAATTATACAAGATAATAAAGCTAAAGTCGTCCTCGATTAAAATCGACCTACAAAAATGTGTAAAAAAGAAAGAACCAGCTGTGAGTGGAGCTCAGAACACAATAGTATTATTTCACAATTCTTACACAGTCATAGATAAAGAAATTTGCGGCCTTATTTCTCGAAACAGAATATTACAAGGAACTACGGACATGCATAAGATATGATAAAAGTGAGCAAAAGTTTCGCCTCGTAATAACTTGTTATACGGCTCTTTTATTTGTTTTATATCTCGAGTTCAGAAGTATCGCGCTAACAGAATATATAAAAAAAACTTAATGTTCTGAAGATGAAACTTGTTTTAGGGTGCCGTATTAATGGAGGCCGACAGGAAACTACGCTGTCAAAAATAGTGCGTAAAAACCTTAAAAGTGGAAACACAAAGTGAATTTAGAAACATTGAATATCGGCTAGTTTTAAGTCATATTTAACGTTCAGAATGTGACCGAGAAATGTAAAAAGAATATTAATGGCGCACTTCTGTTCATCCTTTACAGAAAAACTAAAGTCGGAGCAAATTGAGGTCCTCAACGAGAACTTGGAGATTAGTCTTGGTTTATTCAATAACAAGGTCTGGCTTGCGCTAAGAATTTTTAATCATAGCTTAACTTCACGCCAATTCTCTTGCGGGTTTGCAGAGAGGACCGAGCGCCACATGACTCGATCCTTACGGTATGTATGTACGCTCACTCGCTTCTTTAACATTCGTTGCTTTTCTCATACACGCTTGCCGATCACGAAACACGATCAATTTGGTAGGTAAGTCTTGACCTTCCTTGGTTCCTACATCCTTCCACTTTTACGTTGTATATTTGTTTTGTAATTCTTTTTCCCTGCATTCTTTCCATATGTACGAACCAACGAACGCCTCGTCTTATTTTAACACCGATGCTCTCTTTCAATCCAATTCTATTTCTGTATCATTTTATGGTAATAAAGTCATATACAGAATAAATAATGAACATCACTATAATAAGAAATTATAATATTGTCTTGTAGAGAACGGAACTCTCAGTACGCTATTTTCATTCTCACTTGATCCAGCTTATTGTACTTCGATACATATACGTATCAATACCAATGTAACAAATTATTTTAATAATGTAATTAAGAAAGTTAAATAACAGTAATAGGGGCGAACTTAACGCTCCAAATTAAAAATAAAACCTAATTTAAACAAATAATCTGACTTTTTATATCAAGAAAATATTAGTTGTATTGAAATTATTCTCAAATTTGACACTCACTACCTATTATAAACCCATATGTGAGACAATTCTTCTGATAATACAAACAGCATACGGCAAAGATCTCACGCAACATAATAATGCAAATTATTTTAGCTCTTATTGAATGTAATTTTCCAATTCCACTAAACGCTGAGCAACTTACGTAACAATATCGTCCCGTGGTTTTCAAAAAACATTTTCTACTAAGCCTAATGACTCAAAAGTTTTTGGATACGCAAAAACCAGGCGAACTTCGAACGGGCGGGATCGTCTAAAGTAATTTGGTGGAAGCGAATGGATACACGGTGAAAGGAAAAAGTTCCAGGGCGGGCTTGATCTGAATAATAATAATGTGCCTACGTGATGTCTATTTGTTCGTATTATAGGGGAAATGAGCCATTTATTGCGTGCTTATTCAACTATCTTTAAAGCTATTCCGTCGGAATAAATGCTGAACGGCATAAGGTTTGAACAGTGCGACAAATCACGGGCGTGACTATACTACTATTTATACTTTATCGTTTTATGTTGTCCTAATATCTTTTTATGGTATACATGAGAAATTACTAGGATAATAAGTATTTAAAACAAATTGTAAGTTTTATTTAACACAATTATCTTTGGACTAGCTCGATGGTGGAGTGTATGCTACTTTAACACCAACGCTTGTGGGTTCGATTCCCACACAGGACAAACATTTGTATTCATGAAATATTTATTGGCTACAGTAACCGCTTTACAGGTGGGAGATATGCTTGCGTATCTCTCTATGTTGTATAAAAAACACAAATTATGATGCTTAGTCCTTTGATAATACATGAAAATATTTTTACTTGTTTTCTGCTCTTATTTGTCGTGATACGTTCGTGATATCAAGTACACAAGTCACAAGAAAATAAGAAAACCCAAATAAGACGGACTTACTGATAGGAGATAGGAGATAGGAGTCCTTATTCCCACTTCTCATAAAATCATGCCGATAGTACCATATTATCATATTGCTACCAGAACTACACTCTGTACATCAAAGAAGCCGACGGAGAAGCACCTCCAATTCAAAGAAAACTGAAGCCAAATAACTACTTCCTGAAGAGATGGTGTGCTCACGGCAATGAGTAAGATTACCAGTAACCTTCTAAAGATTTGCTGTATTAGCAGCAGTGGTGCCATACTTTATTCAATGAAAATGTTCTTAGGCTATTGTAACCACTTTATATCAGTCAGTAATATGTTTGTATTCCTTCTAATGTTCTAAAAATTTAATCAATTGAAAGGATTTGGATGAAGATTAACAGGTTCAATTTACATATTTGTAAGAAACATAGGTTTACACAATTTGTCATAATATCTACTGTGATTTTATTCAACCTGGATATATGTCTGGTAGGTATTGTGACAATAAACCTTTTTTGAATAATATGTTAAATGTAATCTTTTCGGACTTCTTCCCGCGTTTTTGACGAGTGACATTGGTGTTTTACTTGAAATTTTTACAATTCAGTATAAAATTAGTTTTGTGTGACAATTTCGATAGTATTTTGTAACATAAGTGCTAGTGAAATTATATAGTAATCAAAAACTCAAATATAACACGTTTATGCACTTTGTGAAAGACGTGAATAAGTTCATCAAGAAAACCTTGTAAAAATCACTATCGTTTTACGGGTGGTATTTAAATTGGGTTGATTGGGTCTAGGTACCCTTCCCAAGTATTTTTTCAGCACAGTTCCTGAAGCTGGAACGTAGAATTAAGATTTTCAAATGGTTCTAAACTGATGACTTGGCTGTATGGGCTAGATCCCTTTGCCTTTCCCCTCGGGGATAAAAAGAACCAAAAAAAATGTAATCTTTTCTTTGATTATCTCTGTTAACTTTCCGAACCCGTGAATCTCCGGACGCCTAATTAATCAAATATTTAAATTCCTTCAGACCCTGTTGTGGACTACGGCGGCTGACAACTATACCGCTGCGGTGTTGGACCGCAAGGCGGTCCCCACCGTTACTTACCTTACCTTCAACTTCTTCATCAGGATCTGCGTGCTGGCTAGTACGTTAACCTGCCGCCTACAGTCGTCGGCCCACTATAGCCGGTGGCCACTTCTGCATTCACCAGTGAAACAAATAGTGATAATTGAGTTAGACAACTTAAATCGCGAGTTCTTGAAGACTTTCATTAGTCGAAATTTTAACTAACCTTTTTTTTATATTATATACTGTTAATAATAGACTTAAATAAATTTGTAACTCTTTTAGTACTCCCTTTTCTTTATCTAGTAACTAACATAACAGTATGCAAGTGTAGAATAATAAATAAGTTGTTCATTAATAGTTTATATGAAGCACTCTCAATAAGATGGATAAATAACAATAATATGTATAAATAATAATCAATAACTATACACATTCAGCAACAGAGCAGTGATAGCCCAGTAGACAAGGAACCAATCTATAATCTGACAATTTCTGGTTTGAATCCTGGTATGTACCTCTAAATTGATGTCTTCGGTTGTATGTAGGTACAATATTTGTAACTCCACTCCGTGATTAAGCAAAACCCGATTGTTCAAGAGATCATATTTCCAAAGATTTGTGACCTAAGACAGGCCTGGTTTTTCCTGTGGCTTGTTGGGATCTGATGGCAGTCGCCCAACGTAAATATCAAATAATAATAATCTTCCCCAAATCCTTAGGCTTGGGTAACGCTTGAAAAAAGAAGTATACACATTTAAAATAATAATAATATCTATGTTATTTTAGCCGAAGAATCATTTTGTCAATTCCACGTGAAATCTATTTTGTAACATTTTGAATATCTACACATGTTGTAATTCTTTTTTCGTACGTATTTTTTTCACAATGACCTTTATTGTAGCTGGTGTTTAAATTTTTCTCTATTCTGTCGGGAATTGATATCCACATACTTTATAAATAAATCAAGATGTTCGTGAACAAATAAACAGACGTTTCTTTGTTCACTAACACAAATAGAGTATGTTCAGTATTAACATACAACCGAGCTACGCGCGGGTAGAGCCGCGGGCTGTTGACGTGCTTGTGTATGGAATTTAACCAAACAAAATTAAAATTTTACTATAGTAAACAAAATAAAATACACTGCATAACCAAAAGTCCCACTTAGATATATGTTTTTTATACAACGACCAAGGACTTTCAAGCATACAGCCCACCTGATGTAAATAGGAGACGGTATAGGCTGTGAACGCTTGCAATACATGAAGTATTACTTATTGTCATCCCTGCTGATACAACACAGCAATTTTCTAGGAGCTTACTGGTAACCTCACTCACTCGCAGGAACACAACAACCCTCCAGGGAATTGTATTTGGCTGCGGTTTTCTGAGAGAAAGAGATACTTTCCCAATGGGGCCGCTTTAATGCGCCCTATCCTTCTTGAAGCATCCGCACCAAGACAAACAGACATGTTCATGCATACAAATGTCTATTATGTGTAGAAATCGAACCCACGAGCTTTAAACGAGCACGAGTGTTAAAGTCGCATTGCTTTGACGAGCCCAATGTTAGAGAATACCTGTGTTCTTCTCTGATTTCTCCATCAAACCAGGTCGACAGTGAATTAAATATGCAAATAACAGTTTAATAATTGGAAGCTGTTAAAATTCGATTTCTGTAATTTCATTAGCAGACCCTATAAAGGTTGTTGCAACATAGTCGAACTAAAAGTAGCGATTATTTCCTGTTTGTACACAGCTTTTTAATTTTTCTGTGTACTTAGATCCTACAATTAAATTTTGTAGCATTATTCTCACGAAAAATTAAGACCAGCGATGATCCAGTGGAAAGTGGATAAAGAAATTACATTTCGGAAGATGTGTGACCTAACCTAAGTAATGTCTGGATTTCTGGAAACGAGCCAAGAAAACCAAACCTATCTAAACCTTTCTTTGGTTAAGCAGGTCTGATGGCAGTCGCTCTATATAATAATCAGTATTTTCGCCAAATCTTTAGGTAGCGGATCTCCTCCATCCTAATAGATTAGGAAACGGGGTAACACTAGGAAGACAGAGTTTAATTATGATCAATTTGGTTGTGGTATGTGAGTCTAGGCCTTCCTCGGCTGCTAGTACATCCATTCACTTTCACGTTGTATATCTGTTTCGTAATTCTTTCTTCCTGCATTCTTTCCACGTGTTCAAACCAACGGAGCATGTGTCCACTTTAACACCGACGCTCTCCATCAGCCCAACTCTGTTTCTAACATCATCATTGTGAATACGGCCTGTAAACTTTACGCCACAAATATTGCACAACGCTCGCATTTCGGCCGCGTGTATCCTACTTTCATTCTCTGTCCGCCATACCCAGCTCTCGCTTCCATAAGTAAGCGTTGGGACCAACACTGCTTTGTGTGTAGTGAGCTGTGCTTTTTGATTAATTTTTTTACTGGCAAGTTTTCCAACGCTCCATTCACGCTATTACTAGCACTCACTGGTCAATCAGAAACCGTCAAGAGCCTTAGAAACCGGCGAGCGAGCATGAGAAGATCAATGAATATTAAAGAAGCGAGTAAGGTATGTAACAATCGAGTCATGTGGCGTGCGGTTCTCTCTGCCTACCCCGCAAGGGATTTGGCGTAAGTTATACAGACATACATAATTATGATATATTTATGCATTTATGACTCGAAACAAAGTTGATAAAGCAATAAACTCCCAAGACCAATACAAACTCAGTTGTATCCAACCTGTACTGAAATTAATCAGTGGAGGGAACACCAGAAATAGAAAGTTATGGGAAACCATTGTGATAGCTTTGAGATTTATCGTTCCAATAATATTTGAGACGTAAAATCCGGAATGCACAGGAATTCCACCCCATTCCGCTTTGTCTTTCATAGTTCAACAATAAATAAATGTATTTTGTTAAATGTATTTACTACTTTTATGTTTTCATGTTTACCGAGTATTTTTTTAAAAAGTTACGTGTATTCTTGACTTGAAAATACGTATCAATCATATAATTTGATACTAGATAGTATCTATGTGTGGTAAAGTCGCAGACACGAAGAGCGTACAAAAAATGTTCTATGCTTGGTACTTCGCTGCCATCTATATACCAGTCAGTGCAGGAAACAGTGCGAATGGAGCTTTGGAATAAATTCTTGGCAACCGAAATCTAAGCCAGAACGCACGGCTCGCTATACACAACGCAGTGCAGAAGTGTAAACTGAGAATGGTTGTAAATAGAGAGCGCATGAAATTAGCATTTGAGTTGAGACGCGAGCATTGCGCATAATCTGTAGCGGAATGATAACGAAACGCGTTCAACGAGATATTGTAAGAAAGAAAGTTTATCCCAAAGAGAGTGTCAGAAAGAAATTTTTTTATACGACTTTAGAAGGTATACAAGCATACGACCCACCTGATATTTTCCGTAGCCTATGAACGCTTGTAATACATTAAGTATCACTCCTGCGATGCCTTATGAGCTTACTGGTAACCTCACTTACACGCAGGAACACAACAACCCTTAAAGTTATTTGGCTGCGGTTTTCTGTGAGGTGGCATCGCGCGACCGATGCTTGATATATTAGAAGCGTTCATAGGCGGTAACCGGTAGGCGGTCAGGCGAGCCGTACGCTTGAGTTTGACTCGGCTGATGGTGAGCCACTTATGCTCCATATAAATAATAATAATAAATATAATAATAAATATTGTTGGACAAATTACACAGCGCCATCTAGCCCCAAAGTAAGCGAAGCTTGTGTTATGGGTACTAGACAACTGATAAACATACGTAAATACATTTTTTTTTTGTAAATACATACTTATCATACATAGAAAATACCCAGACCAAGACAGACATGTTCATGCACACAAATGTTTGTACTGTGTGGGAATCGAACCCACGAGCGTTGGTGTCAAAGTAGTGTAACAACGCGTTTCACCACTGCGCCACCGAGCTCGTCGAGCATATGTAATGATGATGACGATAATGATGATATCTATTAAACTACTCTACTAAAACTTCAGATCGAATTAGTGTACTAAAAGGAAATGCTTCGTCTTCATTCATGTAATATACAACCGGTTAATTCATAAATTAAAATACCTGACCGCGTACATTTAATAAGTCATATGAACATCAGGTGATAAAGACACACATACACAATTCAAAGTCGGCCATACTGTTTGGCTATAAAGATAAACATTTTTCATTTGCCATTGGGCGCTCGCGATCACTTAGATACGTCGTACACTTTTTTTAATATAAACTTATCTTATTCAATTCTCTTATGTCACTATTTTCGATTTTCAAACTGCTAACTCGTATAATGATGAGTCACATCTTCAAGGATAATCACCCCCTCGAATATTTCCGACTTTAACCAAAACCATACTAAAATTAAAAAAAATACTAAAATTGAGACATATTGAACTTTGGAGAGCTTGTTCCGCTGTCGGTCGCAGATGTTGACGATATAAGACAGTAGCGCCGTGGTTATTAACGCTAATTTAGCACCAACGCTCTTGAGTACGGTTCCCACACAAGATAAATATTTGCGTGCATAGATAGACATGTCTATTTGTCTCGTTGTGGATGTTTTTAAGAGAGGTAGGGTGCATCAAAGCGGCTCGTTTGGAGAAGTATCTCCATCTCACAAAAACCAAATAAAATATTTCTAGAAAGTTGTATTTCTGCGTATCAGATGGGTCGTATGCTTGTGTGCCTCCCGAGGTTGTATAAAGCTAGCAGGCTAGAAGACTCTGGCCTCCGTAGTTCCTCTGCAGTAGCGTGACGGAATATGCTCTAAACCCCCTTCGGATAAAGAAGTACCCATAATCTATTGACGTGAAGTCAATTAAATAAACCGTATGCACAGTACACAGCGTGTACAATAACAACAAACTATAAATGTATACCCAGATATAGGTTAAAATTCACCAAATTTCCTAACCTGTACCCATTTCCATTCACGCTCCATTACTACAGATTGCGTTAATGATTCTAAATACCAACAAAACAAAATTACTTCCTGAACTACCTACGTTTCAATGTATATTTTCCATCGTGCTCTTAAATGGAATTCTGGGAATTAGAGCCACTCCACTTTGAATTCTCTCGTATCATAACACATTTACACAGTAATATTTTTAATTAATCAACAAAATACAAAACTGGATGCAGTCCAAAATGTTAATTTACAGTGAATTTTCGTGAAGTTACGTAAGTAGTTTTGGCTGTGCATCAATCCGCTGTACACGATGCTAGTGAATGCCATCCGTAATACGGCAAATAAATCGACGATCGAAAACGTTTTAAAATACCTTTCCAGGAATGTGTGCGGATGTTCAAATAATGTTACGCGGACGTATTACATCTACTGACGACGAGGAATGGAGAAGTGAAGTACAGACTTCACATCTGAAGAACTAAATGATGATAATGAGTTTTATTCTGTGACTGAAATGATTAGAGCATAGCTAAATTTTAATGGACGATCATATATAAAATTGTTTACTTCTGAGGAATGATAGAGTGTTGCAACTTCATGTGGGTTGCAACTTCATGTGGGTGATTATAATCAAAATTACTGGAAATTGAAGTTGGATGAAAGTGAAGCGAAGTAGAACGAAGCAAACGTAATGGGTAGCGAATCAAAATAGAAACTAGTAATATTATTTTGACTAGCACGGTAGGGAAGGAGAAAGACATTTGAGGAAGGAAGATGAGGATACAGAAAATGAGTGTGCCGGATAGTAAAACCATGGTCAACTGGTCCCCGGTTCGAGTTCCAGTATGTTCCACTAATGTTTTACTACATATTTGTAATTGCCATTTGTCCGGCGGTGGGGGAAAACATCGTGAGGAAACCCGCACATTCAAGAAATTGTAATTCGAAAGATCTTACCAAAGAAAGGTCTGGTTTCCCCCTGCGTTGCGGAGGTCTGACGGCAGTCAATCCATTTCAAAATCAGCATCTTCGCTAAATCCTTAGGCTTAGGTTGTGGACTCCGCTAATCCTATTTGATTATGAAACGGGATAACGCAAAGAAAAAGGCTGTAAGTAAAAACATATCTACACTAATATAATAAAGCGGAAGAGTTCGTTTGTTGAAAGCACTAATCTACGGAATCATCATTTGAAAAATTCGTTTCGCATTTTATAACTTTCTTTCTTGAGGAAAGTTATTGATTGCAAAAAGAAAGAAAATAAGAAAATGCGGTTTTTACGGATAACGGGGATACGTGTAAAAATATAATATAAATAAATATTGTCGGACAAATTACACAGCGCCATCTAGTCCCAAAGTAAGCGAAGCTTATGTTATGGGTAAAAGACAACTGATAAACATACGTAAATACATTTTTTTATACATACTTATTATACATAGAAATGGGCATTTTCTATGTATAATAAGTCTGTATTTACAAAAAAAAAAACAAGACAAACAGACATGTTCATGCACACAATTGTTTGTACTGTATGGGAATCGAACCCACGAGCGTTGGTGTCAAAGTAGCGTAACAGCGCGTTCTACCACTGCGTCACCGAGATCGTTAATGATAGCGGAGGTTAAATTTTAGCTATGTCCTATCACAAACACATCAAAATATAAGCAGTTAATACGACTAATATTAGCGGTATGAAATTGTCGATTTGTACTGAAAAATTAAAACTCGCTTTTTTCTAAGATGTAACATATTTATTTAATCAAAATATTTACCCTCATTATCAATACATTACTACCGTCTAATCGGAAGTTTATTTATGCCTTTGCGATTGAACTCTGGGGATCTAGATTCGACAAACTGTGTGAAAGCATTTTGTACTGCCTCCTGGGAAGAAATTTTTTTACCACGTAGAAAATTGTCCAAATCACGAAAAAAATGGTAGTCAGAGCAAGATCTGGCGAGTACGGAGGTTGACGTATGGTTTCTTACTGCGGCACCTGTAGAGTTACAATGGTTTGTCGTGCACTTTAAGGTCTTGCGGTATCATGGAGCAATAATCGTGAAGATTGATTCACGAGTCGTAGCTGTTTCACTGCCAGTTTCGCCATAATTGTTCGAAGTTCGGCACAGTAAACATCTGCTGTTATTGCTTGACCAGACCTGACAAAGCTATAGCGAATAACACCATGAAGAGACCACCAAATAGTTACCATTACCTTTTTATTGGTAAGCTTTGCTTTAGGTTACTGTTGCGGCGTTTAACCAGGGGCCAGCCATTGCATTTTTCGCTTACGGTTATCGTAAAGAATTCACTTTTCGTCACATGTCACAATTACATTTAATATTCCTTAATTTCTGTACAGATTGAACAAGGCAACACAAGTTTCAACACGCATTACTTTCAGCAGATCAGTCAAATCACGCGGCAGCCATTGTTCGTATTTTTTTTTATCTTAATAATTTGATACAAATAAATCAATATTGTGGGTAAGGTAACGTTAAACCATGCCGCCAATCCTTTGATTAGTTTGACTCGGATCGGCTTCCACCATCTGCTTCAATTCAGCTTTATTCAACTGGGTGCCCCGGTCTTCCACGTGGTTCGTTCTTCAAGTGGAAGTTTCCATTATGAAAGCGTATAACAATTTAAATTCGAAAATCAAATATTGCACATTTTTTAAAAGAAAACCTCATAGGTATCATGTGAAAAAAATTTCACTCGAAAATCTCACACCATCAAGGTTTAATGTCAATTCAAAGTATCTATACTATAAAACTATAAAATTATATTACTATAAAACGGCAATTTCATACTTTAACCCCTATTATTAATAATAATATATGACCCCAATCGCTATAAATCTCTTATTCCTCAGATTATTTGGATTGCTATATATACGTAACAGTTGAGAATGTAGTAATCCTATTATAACCTATGTTTTTAATTGCCTTTCCCCTCGGGGATAAAAAGAACCAACCTGTGTTTTTAAGTCGTTATATTGTTAAATACATTATGTCCTAATACAGGTACATAACTTCAAGTCCCAAAACTAATTGTGTGGCATGGTTTACTATAATGTATATGTACTACTCTGTGTAAAAAGTATCGGGAATATGTCAATAAAAAGACCCGCGTAAAAGAGGTCGTTCTAATTTTTTTACTGCATGTTGGTAGCACTGTACTGATTTAGCGCGCAAAATTTGAGCGGGATCTGTCATTTAATTTGTTTTAAACTACACTTTTTGTTGGTCATAGTTTTGAGTCCTCGGCGATTTTTACAATGGAAAATATTGTTGAACAAAGAGTGCGCCTTAAATTTTGTGTTTCAAATGATATTTCATGTGGTGAATCACTAAAAATGTTGCGAAATACCTACGGCGAATCGTGTATATCGAAAACAAGGGCTTATGAATGGTATAAGGCTTTTAAAGAAGGCCGAGAAGTAGTAGTAGACTTGCCTCGTTCTGGTAGACCTTCAACCGCTACGACCAGAGAAAACATCGACAGAATCAAGAAGCTAGTGCTCGAAAATCGACGTATGAGTCTGAGAGAGTTGGCTAGTGAGGTGAACATATCTTTTAAGTCCGTCCACAACATTCTCATTGACATTTTAGGCATGAAACGCGTCGCCGCTCGACTAGTTCCAAAAGAGCTCAATTTTGTTCAAAAAGCGCAGCGAAAGCATGTCGCTGAAGACATGGTTTCCCGAGCTTCTACGGATCCGACCTTTATGAAACGTATAATAACTGGCGACGAGACATGGGTTTATGAGTACGACATGCAAACAAGCCAACAGTCTTCAGAATGGCGTCTCGAAAACGAGCCGAAACCCAAAAAACCGCGGCAAAGTCGCTCCAAAATCAAGGTGATGCTGACAGTTTTTTTTGACTACCGTGGTGTGGTTCACTCCGAATTCCTTCCAGAGGGAGAAACAGTGAATAAAGAATATTATTTAGGCGTCATGAAGCGTTTGCGTGAGAGTATCCGCCGAAAACGTCCAGATTTGTGGCAACACAACTCATGGATGCTGCACCATGATAATGCACCATCACACACAGCCATTATAGTGAAAGAGTTTTTAGCGAAAAATTCAACAAAAGTTCTCGACCAAGCACCGTATTCACCTGATATGGCTCCGTCTGACTTTTTTTTATTTCCCAAGTTAAAATTACCACTTCGAGGAAAACGTTTTGAGTCGATAGAAGCCATAAAAGAAAATTCGCTGAATGAGCTAAAGGCCATACCGCAAATAGCCTATGAAAAATGTATGGAAGACTGGGTGAAGCGGTGGAGATGTTGTATTGCAAGCGATGGGGCCTACTTTGAAGGCGATAAAATAAATTTAGATGAATAATTTGTATTTTTTGTTTTATTGACAAATTCCCGATACTTAGTACACAGAATGTATGTCTTCTCTTCGCGCCAAGTCACTTAGGGGGTAGGCAGAGAGAACCGAACGTCATAAGACGCGGTCCTTGCATACTTCACTCGCTTCTGTGACATTCATAGCTCTTTTCATGCACGCACGGTTCTGGGGCTTCTGACATCACCTTCTGATAAAACACGACCAATTTGGTCATGGTAGGTTAGTCTCGGCCTTCCTCGGCTCCTACATCCTTCCACTATTGCATTGTATATCTGTTTCGTCATTCTTTCGCCCGCATTCTTTCTACATGTCCGAACCAATGGAGCATGCCCTTTTTACTATAAGATTATCGTAATACGATTGTTACAATGTGATTTCTTTTTTAATTGAAGCAGCTGGACTCGTCTACGAATGCAGAATCTATACTAAAACCAGTTGAGAATGCGCAAGTTTGCATTGCCAGAGGAACACTTGACTCGTCAATTATATAACAGTTCATTTTTTTTTTTATTTGTCGGCCATTTTGACTATGTTCCTTAAGAGATAGGAACGATGTTCCTGAACATTCCTATTCTACTTTTTTATGCTGAATCCGAATCTGAAGTCAATATTCGGAAAAAAGCGACAGACAAACGCACGGAGAAACGCACATGCAAATATATAGAATTCAGTTATGTTTGTTTGTGTAAATATGTATCTATCCGTCTGTCCCTTAAGCATGCTTAACATAAATTTACCAACTAATTATTTACATTGATTGGGACTTTTCGCGTTCGGAAGTTCAACCCGAAAAAACTCATTTAATACCTTTTACACTGCACCATGAAAGAAGTGTAAAATATTACATATGTATGTTTGTGAGTCCCTTTGTTCCTTTATGTATGAATTTTAAGTTACTAATTATTCCTATTATCCCGAGTTATATAGGCTACATGGCGACATAATAACAACAATATAGCCAATTAGTACCTACTCAATATTCTGCAGACTGAAGATAGAAAATCTTCCAAATATTAGGGTGTCAAAAGAAAGAGTTTTGATAGGTGATCTAAACAATATATCCAACTTATACATTTAAGGGAAGTTTTTAATTATCAGATTATATTAACCCTTCGAAACCCGGGTGGTCGAATACGACCGCGAAATGTATGGGAAAACGTATATAACGGGTTCTGGCTGCTCAATCAATTAAAAGTAATTGACCTCACTCACCCGAAGGAACACAACAAGCCTCCAGGGAGTTGTTATTTGAGTACGGTTTTCTGTGGAGGCACTTATCCAGACGAACTGCTTTGATGCGCCCTAGCTCTCGTTGAATCTTAATTTTCTGACCTTACGACCTGGTCGCTTAAGTATTTTCCATCGACACTGTGTATAATCCCTTATGCATATTAGTAAACCTCATGCAAATCCTAAAGGATGCCACACCTTGTCATGCGCCAGCGGTCTGCTAGATACTATCTTCTTGGGTTTAATCTGTACGTCAAACAAAGCGACTATCAGCGACCGCGTCACATGCCAACCTTTGACGAGCTCGGTGGCTCAGTCGTGAATGACGCGACTTTGACACCAACGCTCGTGGGTTCGATTCCCACACAAGACAAACATTTGTGTGCATGAACATGTCTGTTTGTCTTGGTCTGGGTATTTTCTATGTATAATAAGTACTACTCTGTGTAAAAAGTATCGGGAATATGTCAATAAAAAGACCCGCGTAAAAGAGGTCGTTCTAATTTTTTTACTGCATGTTGGTAGCACTGTACTGATTTAGCGCGCAAAATTTGAGCGGGATCTGTCATTTAATTTGTTTTAAACTACACTTTTTGTTGGTCATAGTTTTGAGTCCTCGGCGATTTTTACAATGGAAAATATTGTTGAACAAAGAGTGTGCCTTAAATTTTGTGTTTCAAATGATATTTCATGTGGTGAATCACTAAAAATGTTGCGAAATACCTACGGCGAATCGTGTATATCGAAAACAAGGGCTTATGAATGGTATAAGGCTTTTAAAGAAGGCCGAGAAGTAGTAGTAGACTTGCCTCGTTCTGGTAGACCTTCAACCGCTACGACCAGAGAAAACATCGACAGAATCAAGAAGCTAGTGCTCGAAAATCGACGTATGAGTCTGAGAGAGTTGGCTAGTGAGGTGAACATATCTTTTAAGTCCGTCCACAACATTCTCATTGACATTTTAGGCATGAAACGCGTCGCCGCTCGACTAGTTCCAAAAGAGCTCAATTTTGTTCAAAAAGCGCAGCGAAAGCATGTCGCTGAAGACATGGTTTCCCGAGCTTCTACGGATCCGACCTTTATGAAACGTATAATAACTGGCGACGAGACATGGGTTTATGAGTACGACATGCAAACAAGCCAACAGTCTTCAGAATGGCGTCTCGAAAACGAGCCGAAACCCAAAAAACCGCGGCAAAGTCGCTCCAAAATCAAGGTGATGCTGACAGTTTTTTTTGACTACCGTGGTGTGGTTCACTCCGAATTCCTTCCAGAGGGAGAAACAGTGAATAAAGAATATTATTTAGGCGTCATGAAGCGTTTGCGTGAGAGTATCCGCCGAAAACGTCCAGATTTGTGGCAACACAACTCATGGATGCTGCACCATGATAATGCACCATCACACACAGCCATTATAGTGAAAGAGTTTTTAGCGAAAAATTCAACAAAAGTTCTCGACCAAGCACCGTATTCACCTGATATGGCTCCGTCTGACTTTTTTTTATTTCCCAAGTTAAAATTACCACTTCGAGGAAAACGTTTTGAGTCGATAGAAGCCATAAAAGAAAATTCGCTGAATGAGCTAAAGGCCATACCGCAAATAGCCTATGAAAAATGTATGGAAGACTGGGTGAAGCGGTAGAGATGTTGTATTGCAAGCGATGGGGCCTACTTTGAAGGCGATAAAATAAATTTAGATGAATAATTTGTATTTTTTGTTTTATTGACAAATTCCCGATACTTAGTACACAGAATGTATGTATTTACAAAACAAAAATGTATTTACGTATGTTTATCAGTTGTCTAGTACCCATAACACAAGCTTCGCTTACTTTGGGCTAGATGGCGCTGTGTAATTTGTCCGACAATATTTATATTTATTATTTATTTATTTGACAATCGTCAGTGAACAAATCAGTCATCGCAGATCATTATTTTCTTCTTCTTCTTAGCGTTATTCCGTTTCCTAATTCATTAGGATTGGAGTAGTTCGCTGCCTAACACGAATAATTGGACGAAGAGACTGATTTTAGCATGAAGCGACTCCTATCAGACCTTCACAACCTAAAGGAAAATCCAGATTTTTCTTAGATAAGGTCACACGTTTCTTTCGAAATATAATTTCTTGGGCGTGCGGGTTTCCTGACTGTTTTCCATCATCGCCGATCAAGTGATACTTTTAATCTACTAGAGGTCTACGAGACGAAGGGTGCATCAAATTAGCCAATCTGGGGAAGTACCTCCATCACACAGAAATTCGCAGCCAAATAACAACTTTCAGGAGGGTTGTTGTGTTCCTGCGTGTCAGTGAGTTCACCAGTACACTCCTAGTGACTTGCTATGTTAGCAGTAGAGGTGGTAACTTGATGTATTGCAAGTTTTCGTAGACAACGGTAACCGCTTTACATTAGGTGGGTCGTATGCATGAGTGCCTCCCGTCATTGTATAGAAAAAAAACAGAAATTACAAATATGCAGTGACGTATCAAAAGGTAGACACGTTATACACCAACATTATTGTATTTTAAAATGGTGCAAGTATTAGTATATCTACAGTTACTTATTATGACACTTTACTCTGACAAAGAGACAAATGATAGGGCATACCTGACGTTACAAAGATGAATATATATCTTAAGACATTTATGCTTTGTGGCGAAGTACGTATAGACGCGACGCGAGAGCATGCCCAACTAAATGGGAGTTGGGCAATTACCTTACTTTTGTATTGCCATTCTAGAGCGTGTACGACGTATATATAACTATAAATACATCTTAGCAAATATGTACATACACAACACGGGACCAATTGATCAATAGCCGGTTCCTTGGCTCACTTGGCTATCGCTGCTTTTAAGTTATCTCATATAATTTCACGCTCCATGTCCCGCGAGGCCCACTGTAAGCCAAGGATAATACGCGAAGCGATTAGTTCCAACGTCGTCAGTAGCAATTATAAGCACCGAATGTATCTTTATTGATTCACCTTAGGGTCAAACATAGGGGTCGGTGGATGGGTGCCGGCACCTCTGCTAGTTCAGATCAGATGGTAGTTCGAATCAAATTACCATTAAATCTAACTTTCCCAAAATAACGCATGAATTTATTAGCAACATAGGATGTGTCGATACTTAAGTTACCATAATCGCGCCTAGGTAATCATAACAGTTTCTTTAAATCTACGAAATATATTTTGAGATCAATAGAGATTCTGTCAAAATGTATTTTCACAATTTAATGAAGCGTATTGAACATTTAGAGCTCGATGGCGTCGTTGCGCGTGTCGTTCTAACCAAACACACAGGTTAAGCAATGTCGACCGCGGTCTGTCTATGGATGGGTCTATGTCGATTTTCTTCGTGTTTCGGACGGCACGTTAAGCCGTCGGTACCGGCTGTTGACAGATAGATGACAGTCGTTAAGCTAAGTCAGTGGCCCTCGGGCGTTTGAAGACGCTGGCCTCAGCTAATCCGCATTTGAGCAGCGTGGTCGACTATGCTCTAAATCCCTTAGGTTGAAGGGAGAACCGTATCCCTACAGTGGGATGTGTAAGGATTGATGTGGTAGCGTACCTTCTCGAAATTAGAATTAGTTAGAAAAGAAATAAATTGAAGACCAATTTTGGAAGACACTTCAACGATACAGTGAAAGTTTTTGCCTCACTGTGTTTTACTTACAAACTGCTACAGGCTATAATTAAATATTACTTCGCCCTTCCTACTTACATTGCAAACTTACAATTTTTGTGAAGGGATCTCATTCACTAATCGCTAGGCGATCACATGCAAGCGAGACCTTTAGCTTAAGATGGCGGAAAGTCACTTATATCCCAAAGGCACTTACACCCACAATCTAGATATTAAGCCTGGTTTCTCAATTAACGCCTTAAGCGTAGTTGCAGTTGTGGGGAAATTCAATTAAGTCGAGAAACTCGCGTCCATTTCTGAATGCCCGTGGATATTCGTCTTGTGAAGTGGCCAGGATCTTTCATTCAATAGACATTTTAATAGGTTTTGAACATAGAAAGCACTTGGAGTGAATCAGCTGTCCGTTTGACGTGATAATTGAGTATTGGCTGAAAAGATTGATGGCAATTCAAAGTATTATTTTATCACTAAATAATTGATACAGTACGTACAAATTGGTCAAATGGCTCCCTATCCGCTCTCGCCGCAATTTCCACGTTCTTACTTTCCTCTTCAAGATTCTTCATAATCCCACTGCTCCCGCTTACCTTCGTTGCCGATTCAACCTCCGCCCTCCTACCGTTCGTTCCCGTCGTTCTTGACATGCCAAGACGCTGCTGCTCCCAGTTGCGCAAACTAAATTTTCCTATAATTCCTTTACCTACCGTGCTGCTCAACTGTGGAATAAATTACCAACACACATTCGGAAAAGCCCATCAATCCACTCCTTTAAAAAAATATTGAAAGAGCATTATTTATCAGATCGAAAGTAAGTATATATATGTATGTATATAAGTGTATCTGTATTTATGTTATATGTGTAGTATATTTTAGTGTATTCGGTATGTATGTATTTATTTAATTTATTTAGGCACGTACCGCTGTCCTCAACTGACGAGATATCCCACTGCTGAGGGTTGGCTGGAAGAGATCTCTTTTAGAGATAAGCTCGCCTCTGTACTATCTTTACTATACACATGTAACTGTTTGTATTTGTATGTGCAATAAAGAATTAATAAATTTCTCGCGTACCCTATTATATATAGCATGCTGTTAAAAAACTGCGCTTACCGGCGAGCTCACTCATATGCAGGAATACAACGACCCTCCAGAGAGTTATTTGGCTGCGGTCTTCTTTGAGGTGAAGGTACTTCTTACTTAGGTACTTCCCCAGACGGACTGCTTGGATGCCCTCTACCTCTGTTAAATACATGTGCAAAGTTTTCAAACGATATGACAAGGATAAACTGATCTTCCAAGATGTGTTTATATGCATACTTACAGGCGAAACTAACAGAAAAACGCATGATTCGCCGACGGCGCCCTCTGCGGTTACTTCCTTGCAGATTTATTCGAAAGAACCCGTTCGATGTTATGTGAAATGGGTAAAATGCTGAGCATACACTTCGTAGTGGTGAAAAATTTGTGTATATTTCAGTGTTTTTATAAAAATAAAACAAATTCTATCTAATAGTATAATATTAACACTAGAACGCTTATCTATTCGCCACGAACATTCATACAGCAAGAGCTCTGCCCACTTTGCTTATGTATTTGCCATCTCTTCGCAAAACAACCTGATTTGTGGATGACTAACCATTTCAATGGCAATTTATTTTACAAGGAGTAATAAGTATACACACCGATTTTATTGTTTCTAGATCTGGTTACGTACTGGTTACAAGGTTTTTTAAAACATCGGAAGGTATACAAGCATAATGATACTTTATACAAAACTAGCTGCTGCCCGCGGCTCCGCCCGCGTGGAGGCAAATAAGCCTATGTGTTAATCCAGATCATAATCTATCTACGTGCCAAATTTCATTCAAATCCGTTCAGCCGTTTAAGCGTGAAAGAGCAACAAACATCCATACATACAAACTTTCGCATTTATAATATTAGTAGTAGTAGTAGAAATTGTAGGTCTTTGTGATTATACTGGTGTATTAACAAACATCTTGCTAGTAGATAGAAAAACTATTTTGTTTGTATAACTATACCATTTTTTTATATGTTAGATATTCCTCTAACTTCTTGTATTGGTCAAGGTGAGCTCGCAGTCGAGACACTTCCGTATTCACTGAAAGTCTCGTAGACACTCACGCTCTGCTGGTCTTCAAAAGGTCAAACTTAATATGAAATGTTTTTGTATGACAATATCTTTTCTCAATTATAATAAGAGAGCGTCGGTGTTAAAATAAGAAGAGGCATGCTCCGGTGGTTCGAGCCTGTAGAAAGAATGCAAGATGAAAGAATGACGAAGCAGATATACAATGCAAAAGTGGAAGGATGTAGGAGCCGGGGAAGGCCAAGACTTACCTACCATGACCAAATTGGTCGTGTTCTATCAGAAGGTGATGTCAGGAGCCCTAGAAACCGGCGTGCGTGCATGAGAAGAGCAATGAATGTTAAAGAAGCGAGTGAGATATGTAAGGATCGAGTCACGTGGCGCTCGGTTCTCTCTGCCTACCCCGCAAGGGATTTGGCGTGAAGTTATAGATAGATAGATAGAATTATAATAAGTAGATCCCACAAAGATATCAATATAGTCACAGACTTATATTATAATTCATTTAAGTGTCTGGTAAAAGATTTACGAGAAGGATCCTAAGGATAATAGATCTAATATTCCTAGCATTCATAAGATTCTTAACTCATTTTGTGTTGCGTGTGAAAGGCCATAATTCGATTTTGACATCATTGTGCTTACTGAATGCTGACTTAATGATAGTAATAAGATTGGTCTCATTATTGGAAACTGTGATTGTGTTGTGATGTAATTATATAGATATTTGATAATTATATAAAATATACATTAAAGTAAATGTTATTAGAGAAAATGATGGTTATCTGATGTGAAATTTTAGGTGTAATGAAATTAGGTTATGTGTTTTTATATAAATTGAAAACTATGTAATTTAATCGTCATTACAAGTGAAATTATATTATCTGTTTTTATGTTGTATATTACACTACCTTGTCACCATTGGTCGTATCAACGGCTGCGATAAACGTTGCTTAATTTACATGTTCAGTTAGAATGACACGCACAACGACGCCATCAAGCTCCCTCTATATTTCAGTTACTTACTAGTACTACTGATATAATTTACTTCATTTATTTACTAAACGGTTCAATCAATTCCTAATGCAAAAGAATTAAGTCTTGTCAATTTTGTATGGTTGGATTAATTATCTATTGTATGTAGATTTAAAAAATCATAGGACAAACAAAATTGTAGGTGGATTTTTTAAATATCTATTGAGTTGTACAGATTTTGATGAAATTTACACTGTCATAGACCAAATAATCATTTAGGCTAAATTGTGTCTGTTGAAACCTTGTTAAGCTAACGCAATGCATTCAGTAATAGTAAGTTAGAGATTAGATAAAATAAGAAAACAACAATAAATAATATCTCGTGTTTTATAAAGGCAATCAAAATTATTTTAAACAGGGAACAATACCTTAACGAATTATTTATTATTCGATTATAATGTATTATCTAAAAATTACCTATATGCTCTTGATAAGCGAAAATATATCTAGCAAAGCTCTTCTTGCCATCGTTCATGGAACATTAACGCCAACATTGATGCATAAAAGTAGGGTGAACGCTATAGAAATAAGAGCACTAAGGAGTATGCATGGAGTTAGAATTATTGATATAGTAAGAAATAGAAAGACCAAACATTTGGTTCCTCCTCTTTGACTTCTCTGCATGGAATTTTACGGTTGGATAAGTTATGATCAAATTTGAATAGTCTTTTACGCCTGTAATCTTTATTAATTCCAGACGGTTAATTTTGCTTGCAAATAACTAAGCTGTATACGATTACATGTGACGAAAATAGAAATTATTACATATCTAAATTCTTGATACATTCTTCCTGAGAGAGTTTAGAGCTTCCATTTGCTATTGACTCCGTGAAAACTTTGAATTTTTTTTCTTATGTGGCTCTCAATTTCAGAATTATGAACATTATATTGTAGGTAGACATTGTTTTCCCGCCATCCAGATCGATTTTATTTAGCAATAATATTACAAACATGACATCAAAAATATATAACAGGCTTCCTGAGTCATTAATGGAAATAAGTCGTTTCTCAACATTTAAAAAAAAACTAATGGCATGGCTGTTGGAAAATCTTACTATGACATATCGGAGTTCTTGGGTTGACTTCTCTATTATATTAATATTACATTATTAAAATTATTAGATATTGCGTTCGATTATATTCTTTTTTGACATTATAAATTAATACGACTATTAATATTGTACACCATCTAAAGGTAGATTGTGAAATTGATCAATTGAAATGTATAATTTAACATCTGTAATATACTCGCAATCAACAATAAATAAATAAAATAAATAAATTAAAAATAGTTATATTGGTTTTTGGTTAGAATTATTTTTGTATTCATTGAAATAATTCAGTTCGCGCAATAAGCACAAATCCGGGATATGTACAGTGACAGACAATTTTGCAGTTTATAATAAGGTTGCAGTTTTGCAATTTTGGCACATAATACTGTGAAGAAAATAATTATCTAGTTTTATTATATAGTTTTTTATTCTCATCAAAATTTGTACTATATCACAAACCCTTGCATGAAACACGAACCAATTTATTGAACCCGGTAAAATATTCGTAAAAAATGTACAAATATATATACAAGAGCAATTAGATAAAACTTCTATCTATCTATAACTTCACGCCAAAACCCTTGCGGGGTAGGCAGAGAGAACCGAGCGCCACGTGACTCGATCCTTACATATCTCACTCGCTTCTTTAACATTGATTGCTCTTCTCATGCACGCTCGCCGGTTTCTAGGGCTCCTGACATCACCTTCTGATAGAACACGACCAATTTGGTCATGGTAGGTAAGTCTTGGCCTTCCCCGGCTCCTACATCCTTCCACTTTTGCATTGTATATCTGCTTCGTCATTCTTTCATCTTGCATTCTTTCTACATGTCCGAACCATCGGAGCATGCCTCTTCTTATTTTAAGATAAAGCTTAAATATAGAAGTAATAACGAAATAACGCGCTATACAACAGGCAAAACTTTCAAAGTCTCATTTATATTCATAGACCTGTATGCGACTATTCATGAATATAATAAGCCTAATTCATGCGAGACCGCAGGGGAAACGAAATTTACGAGCGAATTATTTTAGTTAGCTGTTACGAAAATTTTGTCAAGTGAAAGTTGATGGAACCTCTTGAACTCCAACGATAAATTCCAGCTTAAATCACTAGTTCATTAAAATACGTTGATATATTGCATCAACATGTGGTACTTCTTTATAGACTTACGTCCTCGTAAAAAACTTGCTCGATAAATAATATGCCCAGGATGTTCCGCGCTGATGTTATGAGATTGAAATAGTTTCAAAACGAAATATTCACAATAGGTGTATTATAAAACCGGCTATGTTCTGAGACCGAAATGTTCTACGACCGGATTAGTCTGAGCCCAGAATAATCTGAGACTAGGTTGTTCGAATGGCCATTTATGTGAACCAAATGTTCCAAGTCAGTATAGTTTATGAACGAGGTCTTCAATGTTTGAACATAAAGACATCTGGGGATCTAGTTGTTCGTTGGGAGACAGATATGTTTAAGGACATACACATAGAGATATTTTAATATTTGAGACTGAGATATTCTAATATAGAACGCATACAACAGTATTTTTTGTAAATTAAAAGGTCTAGTGACGTTTTCTAAATTTCGAATAATAAAAGTCACGGATCATAATCTTTATGAATGGTAGATATTACAATAAGATGCGTTATATATGTGAATCTATATACATAAAAATGAATGTTTGTCTGTATGTCCTCTATGGACTCAAAAACGGCTGGGCAGATTTTGAATTTTTCAGGGAAATTTCAGATCAGTCCAGCGGGTGTTCCTGTCTTTTCAAGTTTGGTAGCGATCAGATCACCCATGCGAAGCCGGGGCGGATAGCTAGTTATAGATAAAAATGTCTAGCACAAGTCATCTTAACGACTTATTATTTCGAAGAATCAATGGAGTATTTATTTCCGGGAGGTCTATAGAAGCTATTATTCGATGGAATAATAAGGACTTATCACTAATGGCCTATCAGGATAGTTTGTATTCTATTTATTGCAGATAGGTCACTTTATAACATAGCTTTGTGTACATGTACGATTATTATAATAATCCTTATACTTAAAGCTAAACACGAATATTCTTCGTGAAATGAGTTTTACTTAAGTATCTTTCTAAAGTGAAAAAAAAACAAAATATTGATGGTATATAGTGTGTCTTTATTTTGACCTCATTGATAACGTCTCATTTTACTATTAATGGGAATTTTTGATGAGATTAGGAAGATGTGATTTCTCCGCCTCGTTACATCTCGCCACGAGGGTGGAAAGGAAGGTTCTTCCTACTCTGAAATTAATTCGAACTTTACCGCCTCGTATTTCTAATAGCTATTTAGACGCTGATCTCATTTCACCTTATTTACCATCGACATTGAAAAGGAAATCAGGAAGCAAATATTCATTTAATTATCTTCCTTATTTACACATAAATATGAGTGAACAAATTATATTAAAGTCCATAAAAATCGACTTCAATAGAATTGTAATTTCATCAACTTTATATTAGTCTAACCGGATGTTAGGACCTTCCCAACGAAATATTATCGATATCGATTCACGATTAACGAGGATAACGTCTGAGATGTACACAAAAAATAGGACTTGAATTCAGAATCTTATTTTATGTTGGTTAAAATAATATTTATTAAAGACCCTTCAAGCTCTCACGAATGCAGGTATCATTTCATTAACATAAAACAATGTTCAGTATTCAGTACTTTTTCGACTTAATAGCAAATATTTTGAATTTACCAATTTAATGCGGAAAATCCGCGTGGTCGTAAACATTTTACAGTGTCGTTATTATTTATGTAGGTGCGTTACTATAAAACGGTGAGCGATATTTTACGAGTGAGCTATCCGTGAGTTACAAGGTTCAGTATGCCCCGTTCACGCACCTTACTTACATATACAATAACTTTTACCTGCGGATAGAGATAGATTCTACTATAAAGTTTTCTATTATAGTATACGCCGTATACAGAAGTGGAAATAAAATCTCCACGGAGATGTACAGGGTGAAAACTTTATGTAAATCTAGTCAATTATTTTGCTGGCTTCACCTTCATTGATATTTCTAGGATATTTCAAGCTAGGACTTGGAAAACAGCATATGGTTACTTTTAACGTGATAAGGAAATAGTTGCGCTACATTTTAATTTAAAATTCTTTCATTTTACAATATTTTTTCAATACTAACTGTAGTCCTCAACATAGATAGAGTTTGTCCTTGGATCACCAAGTCAGATTTGCTAACACAGTACCTTGCATACTTTTATATATTGCATGTATTATATCAATTTCACTATGATTATTATAAAATTGTACCATAGAAACTGTGTTTATTCTTGGTCTGGTCTTGGCCTCCGCAGGAAGAAATATGATTTATTAATTTACTTACTTGATATTTACATATACTCGGCATGGACATTATCAAAAAATATATTTGCCTGATTCCGCATATGTCGAGGTATACAAGCATTGACAATTCACTCAATTTTTACAGAAGTTTCTTAAATAATAAACATACACTGAAACAAATTTTAAGACACCTGATAAAACCAAAACCCCGCACTTCTTTTATTGTATAACTAGCTGTGCCCGCGACTTCGTCCACGCGGAATAGTTATTTATTTATATTAATAAAAATAAATAAAATTTGTAATAAAAGTAGCCTCAGTTACTCCTAATTACATCAGCTATCTGCCCGTCCCGTCAAAATTGGTCCAGCTGTTTCAGAGATTACCCGGAACAAACAGACAGACAGACAAAAAATGTAAAAAAAATTTTTGGTATATGTACGGTGTATACATCCATATACATTTAATAAAAAGCGGTCATTTTAATATTACAAACAACACTCCAATTTTATTTATCTGTAAAGATGACCGAAATCATATCATCAATCATGGTATAAAAAAATACGTCGCTTTGTCGTAGGGCACACGAAGACAACTAAGGAAATATGTTTAACCGTTGAAGTTTCTACTGCCACCTTAAACTTCCATCATACAACTTCGCGTTACCATATTACGAGTATGTATAGTACATATTGACATCAGAACTACACTTAGACACGAAGTAGAAAGAATTGAAGTTTGATTCTTCACGTTCCATTACATACATTATGCTCTTCTTCTTCTTCGCATTATCCCGTTTCCTAATCCATTAGGATTGGCCGGGTCCGCCACCTAGTGCCCTGTTGCCGACAGATCCGGGGCACCACACCAAAGCGGCCGATGGCATTTCGCGGGGTCGTTTAGTGGGTATACCGTCGGACAGCCGACAGGGAGTCCGACACTACCACCGGAGGCCACCCAGGCACCGGTGGTGTGCGTAACGCATTTTTCCCCGCGCCACAAAAACCCTTTTTTTGTGCCACCTAAGCCTGAGGATTTGGCTAAGACTCTGATTTTTAAATGGAGAGAATGTAGTCAGGCCTCCACAACCCAGAGGGAAAACCAGACCTTTCTCAGGTTAGCTCGCACATCTTTCGAAGCGTAATTTCTTTGACATGTGGGTTTCCACACGATGTTTTCCTTCACCGCCGAGCAAGTGATAAATATGTACTAATATAAATTCGAAGCACCAATTTAGTGGTCCATACCCCCCGCCAGGATTCGAACCAGTTGATCAATAGGGTGGTTCCTTGTCCACTGGACTATCACTGCTCCATTACATAGACTATTTTCTACCTTAATCATGAGACCTGCTTTGTAATAGTGAATGTATGTATATTCATATTCATATTCATTTATTCACTGTAATTTGCAACAATAGGTACAGTATACTATAACTATAGGGCCATCAGTTTGATCAGCTTAGCAGCAAAAGTATATGGAAAGGTGATTGAAAGGAGAATGAGGGTGAAATCCGATGAAATGCTGTGGGACGCACAAGGAGGTTTCCGAAATGGAAGGGGATGTACGGATCAAGTTTTCTCGCTCCGCAATATCGTAGAGAAGCATCTGGCCATAGACCAAAAGGTTTTCTGCGGTTTTGTGGATCTTGAGAAAGCCTTTGATAGGGTTGTGCGAAAGGAATTGTGGGACATATTGCCGAGATATGGGATTGACGGTTCACTGCTCCGTGCTGTGCAGTCCACTTACAAGGATTGCTCAGCATGTGTGCGGATAGACGGTGGCATGTCACCCTGGTTTGATGTCAAAATTGGTGTCAAACAGGGTTGCATGCTATCTGCTAGGCTGTTTATCCTGTATCTCGATAGTTGTCTGCAGAGAATAAGGTCAACGAATGTGGGATTGCGCATGGGTGACCAAGTGGTGAACTGTCTGCTGTATACAGACGATGCCGTGCTATTAGCAGATACACCATCTAAACTGCAAACACTGGTCACAGCGATGAAAGACGACTGTATGGAGAAAGGCTTACTACTGAATGCGAAGAAAACAAAGATAATGGTATTTGAAAGAGAAGAATCCAGAACTAATGTAAGGATTACGATTGATGATGAAGTGTTGGAACAAGTGGATGAGTTTGTATATCTTGGATGCGCTTTCAGCAGGGATGGAAGGTACACCGCAGATGTGGAAAGACGAGTGAGTGCTGGGAATAGTGTGAATGGAGCGTTGGGAAAACTTCTTGGCAGTAAAATCCTGAGCCAGAAGGCACAACTCTCTATACACAATGCAGTGTTGGTCCCAACGCTAACTTATGGAAGCGAGAGTTGGGTATGGCAGAAAGAGCATGAAAGTAGAATAAACGCGGTTGAAATGCGAGCGCTGCGCAAAATTTGTGGCGTAAGGCTCGTAGACCGTATTCGCAATGATGATGTTAGAAATAGAGTTGGTCTGAAAGAGAGCGTCGGTGTTAAAATAAGAAGAGGCATGCTACGATGGTTCGGGCATGTAGAAAGAATGCAAGATGAAAGAATGACGAAGCAGATATACAATGCAAAAGTGGAAGGATGTAGGAGCCGGGGAAGGCCAAGACTTACCTACCATGACCAAATTGGTCATATTCTATCAGAAGGTGATGTCAGGAGCCCTAGAAACCGGCGTGCGTGCATGAGAAGAGCAATGAATGTTAAAGAAGCGAATGAGATATGTAAGGATCGAGTCACGTGGCGCTCGGTTCTCTCTGCCTACCCCGCAAGGGATTTGGCGTGAAGTTATAGATAGATAGGTACAGTACTAATTATGTGTATAGGTGTTATATTATTTGTTACAAATTGACCTTTTCAAGGCATTATGAAGATTTACACATACTATTATTTGCATAAAAAAATAAAATATAAGTTCAAAACATACATTAAAATTATTAATTAATTAAAACTATTCTTATACTATTATATTAAATTATATTATATCCAATTATACTACATTAAATTATTTTTTTCCAGGTCCCTTGCGGGGTAGGCAGAGAGAACCGAGCGCCATAAGACACGGTGCTTACGAAGTGTGTAAGGATCGCGTCTTATGGCGCTCTTTCACATTCATAGCTCTTCTCATGCACGCTCGCCGGTTCCTGGGGCTCCTGACATCACCTTCTGATAAAACACGACCAATTTGGTCACGGTAGGTTAGTCTCGGCCTTCCCCGGCTCCCACATCCTTCCACTTTCGCATTGTACATTCTGTGTACTAAGTATCGGGAATTTGTCAATAAAACAAAAAATACAAATTATTCATCCAAATTTATTTTATCGCCTTCAAAGTAGGCCCCATCGCTTGCAATACAACATCTCCACCGCTTCACCCAGTCTTCCATACATTTTTCATAGGCTATTTGCGGTATGGCCTTTAGCTCATTCAGCGAATTTTCTTTTATGGCTTCTATCGACTCAAAACGTTTTCCTCGAAGTGGTAATTTTAACTTGGGAAATAAAAAAAAGTCAGACGGAGCCATATCAGGTGAATACGGTGCTTGGTCGAGAACTTTTGTTGAATTTTTCGCTAAAAACTCTTTCACTATAATGGCTGTGTGTGATGGTGCATTATCATGGTGCAGCATCCATGAGTTGTGTTGCCACAAATCTGGACGTTTTCGGCGGATACTCTCACGCAAACGCTTCATGACGCCTAAATAATATTCTTTATTCACTGTTTCTCCCTCTGGAAGGAATTCGGAGTGAACCACACCACGGTAGTCAAAAAAAACTGTCAGCATCACCTTGATTTTGGAGCGACTTTGCCGCGGTTTTTTGGGTTTCGGCTCGTTTTCGAGACGCCATTCTGAAGACTGTTGGCTTGTTTACATGTCGTACTCATAAACCCATGTCTCGTCGCCAGTTATTATACGTTTCATAAAGGTCGGATCCGTAGAAGCTCGGGAAACCATGTCTTCAGCGACATGCTTTCGCTGCGCTTTTTGAACAAAATTGAGCTCTTTTGGAACTAGTCGAGCGGCGACGCGTTTCATGCCTAAAATGTCAATGAGAATGTTGTGGACGGACTTAAAAGATATGTTCACCTCACTAGCCAACTCTCTCAGACTCATACGTCGATTTTCGAGCACTAGCTTCTTGATTCTGTCGATGTTTTCTCTGGTCGTAGCGGTTGAAGGTCTACCAGAACGAGGCAAGTCTACTACTACTTCTCGGCCTTCTTTAAAAGCCTTATACCATTCATAAGCCCTTGTTTTCGATATACACGATTCGCCGTAGGTATTTCGCAACATTTTTAGTGATTCACCACATGAAATATCATTTGAAACACAAAATTTAAGGCACACTCTTTGTTCAACAATATTTTCCATTGTAAAAATCGCCGAGGACTCAAAACTATGACCAACAAAAAGTGTAGTTTAAAACAAATTAAATGACAGATCCCGCTCAAATTTTGCGCGCTAAATCAGTACAGTGCTACCAACATGCAGTAAAAAAATTAGAACGACCTCTTTTACGCGGGTCTTTTTATTGACATATTCCCGATACTTTTTACACAGAGTAGTATATCTGTTTCGTCATTCTTCATCTTGCATTCTTTCTACAATAATTAATGCAATAATGACAGCACAATAATGTGTACCATATTATTTTAGTGTGTTATCTGAATTAAATTCGGTCAATGGCGTTTTAACACTTACGGTTAAGGTAACTATTCATTCCAACATCCTATATATTATTTTCCTGTTGAAACCGTCAAACGGATCATAATGAAATGGTACAGACAATAAAACTGTTATAAACACAAGCACAAACACCAACCGTCACTCAACCCACTGCTGGTTTAGAGCATACTCCACCACGCTCAACTGCGGATTGGCGGATCGACGGCTTAACGTGCCCTCGGAGAAGCTCGAGATTGGTAAACCATCCATGGACAGGTTGCGGTCGACGCTGCCTAACCTGTGTGTTCGGTTAGAATAGACACGCACAACGAAGCTGTGGAGCGCTCCTGTAGTATCATTGCTTAATTAATTTGATAAGCATTTATTAATAAGCAATGATATTTATTTTAAGAGAGATAGGTCGCATCAAAGCAGCCCGTCTGGGGAAGTACCTTCACCTCATAGAAAACCGCAGCCAAATAACAACTCCCTAGAGGATTGTTGTGTTCCTATGTGTGAGTGAGATCACCAGTAAGCTCCCAAGGAGTTGCTGTGTAAGCAGTAGAGGAGGCATCGCGCGAGTGATACTTAATATATCGCAAGTGTTAATAGGCTACGAGACCCGCTTTACATCAGGTGGGTCGTAATCTTCTATGCCTCCCGACGTAGTATAAAAAAAAATCCTCATGGATTAGGAAACAGGATAGCGCTAAGAAGATTAAGCCCTCGTGAGCACTCAGACGTGTCTAACATTTTTAGGGTTCCGTACCCAAAGGGTAAAACGGGACCCTATTTCTGAGACTCCGCTGTCAGTCCGTCCGTCTGTCACCAGGCTGTATCTCATGAACCGTAATAGTTAGACAGTTGAAATTACACAGATGATGTATTTCTGTTGCCGCTATAAAAACAAATACTAAAAAACAGAATAAATTAAATATTTAAGGGGGCTCTCATACAACAAACGTGATTTTTTGCCCTTTTTATAGACAAAGGTACGGAACCCTTCGTGCGCGAGTCCGACTCGCACTTGGCCGGTTTTTTACTAATAATCAATTCATATTTCAATAAAATGTTAACATTTTCTTATATTTATACAACGTCGGGATGCATACAAGCATACCGGTCACCTGATTTGAAGAGGCTACCATACCCTATGAACGCTTTCAATACAGGAAATATTGAATGTTGTCACCCCTGCTGCCAACACAGCAACTCCCGGGAGCATGCCGGTAACCTCACTCATTGACAGGAACAGAACAACCTACTACTACCCTAGTAGGGCTGCTTTGTTACGTCCTACTTCCCTTAAAATATCTCCTCTCAAATGGTATTTTTAGCACAATTGTTATGTAATGATCTCTCTGGCCAAGAATTAGGCATCATTTTTTTCATTTAACTTTTGGCATCCATTGGGGAGATTGTCTTTTGGTGTCAGTTCGTAACAAACTTTCTTCACTTGTGACAATGTTACCTATAGCATTCAAATCACCTCCATTATACTTTTCAACTTTTTTGGGGCACTTAATCTATCGATGGCTTTTTTGTCTTCCGTCAAATTGTGGGTTCTCTATCTAGTATAACACTTTTGATGCCAAATTGTTCAAAGTCAAAGTCAAAATCTTTTTATTCCGTAAAAATGGCTACATTTGTTTGGAATTGTCACAATTTTTTCCCATACCGTGCAGTTCATGACTATGTGAGCACTGATAAAAATACTGCCAAAAAACTCAGGCATCCCTCTTTTGGTATCCAAACAAATTTACATAATTTATTAATTACATTATAATTGGATCGACTCAATCCCAGGCATTTTTATCATTAATATAGTCAGATACTTTATAGTATGCCCTGCTACACAATTTGGCTTCAATGGTAGTTTTCAATTTTATTTCTTATAGAACCGTATACATTGCCCCATAAAAGAATTACTTATTTTGTGGAGACGGCTTGGATGTAACACAAGATTATGCTTATATCTAGTATTTATATTATGAGTATCACTCTTTTTACAAAATGAGTCTATGTTCGTGTAAGAGCTTCTGTACTTGACTGATACCAATTTCTAAACTTGCCCAGATTGTGTGTATATTATGTTACTCCTTTATCAGATTCTATTAACCGCACAGCACTTAAGTTATCTTGAGTAGACGCCATAGTAAACAATCAGTAATCTTGCTTCGACCTCGTTAACGTTTAACTCATCAATACCATCGCATAAAACAACCAGTTGAGAATGCGCAAGCTTGCATTGCCAGAGGAACACCTGGCTCGTCAATTATATAACAAATCATTTTTTTTTTATTTGTAGTCAATTTTAACCATGTTCCTTAAGAGATAGGAATGGTGTTCCTGAACATTCCTATTCTATTTTTTTATGCTGAATCCGAATCTGACTTGTGAAATTCGAATATTCGAAAAAAAGCGACGGACAAACACACAGACAAACATATAAATTTCATATAGGAACGGTGTTCCTGAAAATAACTAGTTATAAACGGTAGCATAGGATTGTGCTACAGCATAAAATACTAATTGTCTGCCGTAATATTGTTGTTGATTAAAATCGCAACGAAAGTCGTAAGAAATCATGTAGCGATGAAATATCTCTTGTCAATTTTTTTTTTAAAGAATGTATTGACATTGCCGCCTATTTGAAAAACAAATGACGTATGAATTCAATATACATCTAAAGCTTGTCAAATAGGTTTTTATGCGAAATTAAAATAAAGTTTCCATTGGCAACTTTACTTTATCATTCAACAATTCTAAAACCTTTCAGGGTATTTTCTATGTATAATAAGTATGTATTTACAAAAAAAAAAAATATTTACGTATGTTTATCAGTTGTCTAGTACCCATAACACAAGCTTCGCTTACTTTGGGGCTAGATGGCGCTGTTACACAGCGCCGTTGTCCGACAATATTTATTTATTTAGTGTTACTCGTAGCTCCGTACTTAGGTCAAGTGGTACAATTAAATATATTAATATATGTGTTTTATCATTTCCAGACATGTCTGTTAGTCAGATATTCATCAATTCTGTAATTAAGCCTTTTTCACTAAATGTATTTTTGATTTGCCCTTGGAACACATTGTCAGGAAAAGATACAACATTTCTAGATACGTAATTTATAATGGGACGAATACAATTTACATATTCACAATAAAGAAAAAGGTATAACCGACTTCGAGAATCATAAAAGTTACATAAGTAAACTGAAAAGCAAAAAAATAAATGTTATATACAACAATAACAATACTTATTAGTTATTCCATTAAATTTAATTAACAATTTATTGTGTAATTATTAATTATTTTAAAATGTTGAAGTTGATTCCAAGTAAAACATAACAATTATATACCCACCTTGCTACAATAACAACAACAAATTATCACAATATTCTCGTCCATCTCACTTATACAAATTAATACATAATTCGTAAGTAACTATAACACAAATAAATTAAGATGTTTAAATAAAACAAGAGATAAGTAACATACAAAATTATAATGTTTAAGTATGGTCAAATTTATTTATTAAAAAGAAGCAATTCGTCTGCCAGGGACAAACAAGTGTTCAGCCCGCCTGATGTGAAACTGTTACGCAGCCTATGGACACTTTTATACTCCGTCGGGTGACAAACACGTGTTCAGCCCGCCTGATGTGAAACTGTTACACAGCCTATGTACACTTCTTAGTACTCTGTCGGGCGACAAACAGGTGTTCAGCCCGCCTGATGTGAAACTGTTACACAGCCTATGGACACTTTTATACTCCGTCGGATGGCAAACAAAAGTTCAGCCCGCCTGATGTGAAACTGTTACACAGCCTATAGACACTTTTATACTTCGTCGTGTGGCAAACAAGAATTCAGCCCGCCTGATGTGAAACTGTTACACAGCCTATGGACACTTTTATACTCCGTCGGGTGACAAACACGTGTTCAGCCCGCCTGATGTGAAACTGTTACACAGCCAATGGACACTTCTTAGTACTCCGTCGGGCGACAAACAAGTGTTCAGCCCGCCTGATGTGAAACTGTTACACAGCCTATGGACACTTTTATACTCCGTCGGGTGACAAACACGTGTTCAGCCCGCCTGATGTGAAACTGTTACACAGCCTATGGACACTTTTACTCTCCGTTGGGTGACAAACAAGTGTTCAGCCCACCTGATGTGAAACGGTTACACAGCCTATAGACACTTTTATACTTCGTCGTGTGGCAAACAAGAATTCAGCCCGCCTGATGTGAAACTGTTACACAGCCTATGGACACTTTTATACTCTGTTGGCTGGTAAACAAGTGGTCAGCCCGCCTGATGTGGAACTGTTACACAGCCTATGGACACTTTTAGACTCCGTCGGGTTACAAACAAATGTTCAGCCCGCCTGATGTGAAACTGTTACACAGCCTATAGACACTTTTAGCAGTTAAATAACGACTCCTTGGAGAGTTGTGTGAATAAGGTCACCAGCAGAGGTGGCAACGCGCGAGTGATACTTAATGTATTACCAGCATTCATAAGCGTACGTAACGACTTTCCATCAGGTGAATCGTATGCTTGTTTATCTCCCGACGATGTATAAAAAACAAATAGATACTCGTATATACCTTTTAACTTGAAATGTATTTAAGTTAAAAGGTATATTTTACTTTAAAATTAAAACTTAATCTTCAATCACATATATATCTACCATCTACCCAAATGTCTACCACATTTACATTCGAATATACAAACTCTGAATGTACGTAATCAAGTTAGTCCCTATTTTCTTTAGCAATTAATTAGCGAGAAATACCTTTACAGGAGACATCCGCGTTCGTAATAAAAGGATCGGGAACTGTTGCGTCGTCAGCGGTTTACGACCCAACTGGGAAAATCTAGTTAACTATTACCGCAAAAGATTACTAACCAAGCTAGTTTTTCATAGTGTATTTTATAAGTAAATTCATTTATCTAAAGATTCTATCTGTATTTTCTCTGACGACGTGTGTCATTACATGAGTGTGTGTGAATCAGCTGTGCGTGTATGCACGAGTGAGCCTATACATCTGTGTGTGGCGATGTGTGGTAGTGTCCGAGGATGCATATGTGCACGAGTGCATGCATGCAGTGCTTGCATGAGCGTGTATTAGCGAATAGCAAAAAAAATGAACATTAAAAAGAAAAGTCTTAAAACATGCGATCTATAACCTATTATAAATTATTAACCATGATAATTATTACTATTTTTAATAATCAATCTGTTGATTTTCTTTTGTAATACACAAACTTATAATTTTGCTTGCAATTAATAAAAACTAAAATAATAATATTTTTAACGATTTTTTTTGTTTCTTTCTCATTCAAACCTTCTTGTTCTGATCTTGCAGTTGAGCACTTTTAAATTATTTTTGAACTGACACTGTTATTTATTTATGTCCTTCTCACTAAATTTTTTTGTTATTTGATGATTAATTTCATTATTTTTCTTTTAGATCACTGCATTTTTCTTCATATGACAAAAATCAAGATACGTTGTATGACTCAAAATTTTAAAAATAAAAATTATAGACAGTAGTAATCATAACTTTTTTCAAGTGAGACAAACTACTACTCCTTACTACTAACCTACTCGTAGTAAAACCAAAATCAGCCATTTCAAATTTCTCGTATTGATGACATTGCAGTGCATTTTGTTGACAATATGTTTTGTGTTTTTTTTATATGTACCTATTCTTTATTATGTAACAGATTTATCTATGTGTAAATACAGGATAATATTACAACTGCAAAAGTCTCTCAAAATTATAACTATTGTATTTGTATAGGTTTAGTCACAATATAATATGGTATCTATGTATGACATGCCTAAACATGTACATACAGGAAATAATACTAGGTAACCAATAAGCTTCTATAAATGGTAACAAGCAAGCAATGTAATACCAGGAGTATCATCACCCACACCAATCACTCGCCGACCCACTCGCCCCTCTTCCCCACAGAAACCTACAAACTTTGATACTCGATAATTCCCGGTTCGGTGAGAATGTCATCTACGAATCTGACACGTAAAAAATGATTGATTTTACTATGAATCAGCAACTTCGCCGAATTTTTTATTTAGGCTTTCCTCGTAATATTTTTCAACTTCTTTCTGGTGAAATAAAATTACTTCTGTTCTAAGTAATACTTCAATATTACTTTCATCAGTCGTGTACAACAATCTTTATCTAGAGGCTAAGGGACAGGCAACTTTCCGGTACTGGGCAAAATGCCACCGCAACTAGTTGGCTGCTGTTGTTTGGCTTTATTGTTCTGTAGAAACGTCACCTCTCTAAAAACATAAGCCCTCCCTCTAATAAAAAAAATAGATATAACTGGCTCTTTAGTGTCAAAGCCATCCTCCGTTGTTCGTGAAGCACCATGAGCAGGCATAATTCAGTTAATTAACAAGCGTAGTTATCGTGAATGTATTGTGACGGATTTTATAGCGGTTTCTTCTTCCGATAACTTCTCAAAGGTGAACCGTCTTACCTCCAAGGGTTAAATATCAGATGCATAAAATTGAGCTCACTACATCATCGTCTTATATAAATAAGTGTAATTTTTAACTCATTTTTCACAATAAGTTTCTGTTTAACTATAACTATACAATGACGGGGCAATGTTTATTGTATATTAGGGTAATAAATATTAACGGAACGCATATCTATTTGGTTATTATCGAGTAACTATTTCTGCGTGCACTAACTAGATGAAGTTATTATTGTTTGAATTGGCGGTGGGATACGTTAAAAAAAAATTGGCAAACTATATAATGCGCAAAAAGCTCTGATAAAAATAATCAAATACAATGTCAATAAAAAAACGTTCTTCAAATGAAAAGAAAAGTATAAACAATCGATACTTTCCATTTGTCTCCAAAACTAATGCCAGTGGAATATTTCGTAGCATTTTCCCAACGCCCTTTTGTTCACGTTTTCTATCAAATATTGCCGACAGCACCATTTTCAGAGTTGATCTCTCTGTGTGTTTTATTAAGGGAATGGTATAAAATAAATGAGAGCGGGCCGCAGGTGGTCCTTCAAACACTCGCAGGGGAACCCTACGCCCTGATTGAACAGATCACACCAAAATGTTATCCTGATAGTGCTGAACTTTTACGCTTGTACTCGTAGTACAAAGATATACCTTAATACTTATACTTAGAGATAAATTTGTAATAGCTTTAAAGAAATAAATAATGTAGCACTAGTGTAAGCGATTTCCTAAATCCAACTGTTTTAATGTCCTTGTTAAAAAAGAAACGATAAAATCGAAAAGAAAATATTTAGCCGTGTTAGATAACTAGAATCTACTTTTTAAAAATCCGTTGTGCAACAATAAATCTTAATAATCCTATATCCAGATTCGAATTCAACATAAAAAAGTAGAGTAGGAATGTTCAGGAACACCGTTCCTATCTCAGAAACATGGTCAAAATGACCGGAAAAAAAAATTAAATTGTTATGTAGTTGACGAGCCAGGTGTTATGAATGAACCAGTTAGAATGAGCAAGCATTGCCAGAGGAACACCTGGCTCATCAACTACATAACAATTAATTATTTTTTTTCCGGTCATTTTGACCATGTTTCGAGATAGGATCGGTGTTCCTGAACAATCCTAATCTACTTTTTATACTGAATCCGAATCTGAAGTCAAAATTCAAATATTCGAAAAAACGCACACACAGACAAACATATAGATTTTATATAGAAATGGTGTTCCTGAAAATAATACACTTCTAGGGTTTGTCCGGCATTGAGGTGCTTGTGTTGTTGGCGAGCCCGGGCACGCGATGGTTAACAATGCTTCATTGATACCGGTACTCGTGAGTTCGATTTCCACACATGGCAAACTTTTGTATACATGAACATGTCTCTTTGACAAGGTCTGTGTGTTTTTAGGGTTCCGTACCCAAAGGGTAAAACGGAACCCTATTACTGAGGCTCCGCTGTCCGTCCGTCCGTCCGTCCGTCCGTCTGTCACCAGGCTGTATCTCTTGAACCGTGATAGTTAGATAGTTGAAATTTTCAAAGATGATGTACTTCTGTTGCCTCTATAACAACAAATAGTAAAAAATAGAATAAAGTAAATATTTAAGGGGGCTCCCATACAACAAATGTGATTTTTTTGCCGTTTTTATCGATAATGGTACGGAACCCTTCGTGTGCGAGTCCGACTCGCACTTGGCCGATTTTTTAGATAAGTAGAGAGCATCAAAGCAGCGGACTGATTTGTTACACACCCCTACTCCTACCCACTGAACGGAACTGGGGAATATATATACATTACTTTACATCTGGTGGGCCGTATGCTTGTATGCCTCCGTACGTTGAATAAAAAATATGGCTCACTATCGTCTTTTGCCAAAATCAACTGCAAGTGGTGCACACTGCTGATTAGCAAATGTATATTTAACAATGTATATTTACAATTTATGTATATAAATTTATTTATTTACCCATCCCGACTGGGAACTTCCCCTTACAAATATAGCAGCTAAATGATATTTCACTGAAGAATTGTTACGTTCCGTGAAGTGACTACTCAACTGGTCACTTGAGCATTGGTAGCGAATTGTTTCATTGGCAGCAGGTGTTGCTATTATTGAGCTAAATTCCTTGCTTTGCAAATATCCATTGACCATGGTAACCGTCACTCTAGTTTTTATATACTACACGGGAGGCATACAAGCATACGGCCCACCTGATGTAAAGCGGGTACCGTAGCCTATTAACGCTTGCGATATATTAAGTATCACTTGCGCGAAGCCTCCTCTGCTGCTTACACAGCAACTCCTTGGGAGCTTACTGGTGTCCTCACTCACACGCAGGAACACAACAACCCTCTAAGGAGTTGTTATTTGGCTTCGGTTTTCTGTGAGGTGGAGGTACTTCCCCAGACGGGCTGCTTTGATGCGGCCTACCTCTCTGATGAAATCTAGACCAAGACAAACAGACATGGCCATGCACACAAATGTTTGCCTTGTGTGGGAATCGAACCCACGAGCGTTGGTGTCAAAGTCGCGTCATTCACGACTGAGCCACCGAGCTCGTCAAATTGTTTTGTTTGTAATTGCTATGTCACCGTTGTTATCTGCAAGCTTTTCATCACATTTGTGAGTAAATAAATAAATATACATGGCGAAACCTTTATAAGTAATACATGATTTTAGAATTAACCGATTTAAATTTATTACTTGATCCCATCAAAGACACTAAGACAACTTAAATCATAAAGCCATGAACTGCAAAAACTCAATTGAGTCAAAAGTAACACTAAAGTAAAACGAATTTAAAAGCAAACAATGACTGTATATCATTTTTCTCATATTTTGTAGTGGTAGGAATAATAGCGCCAAACCGAAGAAGGAAGGCCTTCCTTTTGAAGCTCCTAAATAGCCTCTTGTTTGTAATTTATGAATCACCCATGTCGCATACAATAGCTTTCATCACTTAGTCTCAAAAATAAATAATAATCGAAAAACATTGTTTGAAGCATGTATAAAACATCTATCTACACACATCAAAAGTGTCTAGGGATCAAGCATTTTTATGCGGCTTTGTAATAAATTTATGATTTTATAAATTTATATGGATCCTTTTTGGTGCATTTCATAATTTGAAACAGGAACTGTCAATCAAATTCGAGTAAAAGATGAAAATCAGCTGTCAATATTTTCCCTATAAAAACATACAACGCATTGAAGACATTATTAGTGCTACTGTTTCCCTACTACTGATTAAAACCAACGTTATTATGGAGCGGCGACGTCATTTAAGCAGGGAAGAAATGCTCAGAGCCGTGGGAATGATAGAAGCTGGTTCCCGGCAACGTACTGTGGCTTTAGCTCTGAATACAAGTCAGAGTGTTATCAGTCGACTTTGGACACGTTACCGAAGCACTGGTACCGTGGCTGAGCGCCATGGAGGACGGTATCGCTACACCACACGGAGACAAGACCGATACATTCAAATCACAACTCGAAGAGCTCCAACAATAACCGCCATGATGTTAGCCGTGACGCTTCATCACTCTTCAGGGAACTTAATTAGCGACCAAACAGTCAGAAACCGCTTGCATGAAGTGAACCTTCATTCCCAAAGACCGCTAAGGGTACCACCTATAGCAATGCACAATCGTAGGATTCGATATCAATGGGTTCTTGAACACAGAAATTGGGCAGAAGAACAATGGCGTTTCGTGTGCTTTTCTGATGAGTCTCGTTTTGGTATGAGACCGGATACAAGACGTATACGACACTGGAGAACCCCTGGACGCCAACAGCGATTAAAATCCTGCCAGGAAGTCCATCCTTATAGTGGTGGAACCATCATGGTATGGGCGGGTATTTGGATCGGCGGAAGAACTGAGTTGATTTGGATCAGAGGCAACCTCAACGCTCAAATTTATGCTGAGACGATTGTATCAGACGTCATCGTTCCTCTACAAGTGCAAATCGGTGCCTTATTTCAGTTAATGCATGATAATGCACGACCGCACACCGCAAGAGTTGTAAGACAGACTCTCGCCGCAGCTAACATCAATGTCATGCCCTGGCCTGCTCAGTCGCCAGACTTGAACCCGATTGAGCATGCATGGGATATGCTACAGAGAAGAGCTCTGCCGAATATGGAGGGTATCCAGTCGCAAGAAGACCTTTTTTTGTTGTTGCAACGAACATGGGCGGCCATTCCACAGCGTGATTTGGATGAACTCATTTTGAGTATGCCAAACCGATGTTCTTGTGTTGTTAGTGTTCGCGGTAGAAACACGGATTATTAATTGTTTGTTACCCAATAAAATTTTAAATAAAACTGTTATTTCAGTCTTTTTTTCGAACTTTAATGTTAGTGGTTCAAATGTCAAAAATCCCTTTATTATGAAAATGGCAAATTTCTTTATTAATGCAAAGGTGACTTGGTTTATCGTTACTGTAGACAAACGAAAACACTTTATTTGATGAATCCTTAAAGAAAAATTTAATTAATATCAATCAGGAGAAAAGTTATTGCAAAAATATATGTTGATCCCTAGACACTTTTGATGTGTGTATATATAACCTAACGCCAAATCTTGCGGGGTACGCAGAGAGAAATGAGCGCCACATGACTCGATCCTTACACTCCTTGCTCGCTTCTTTAACATTCATTGCTCTTCTCATGCACACTCGACGGTTTCTAAGGATCCTAACATCACCGTCTCATAAAACATAAATGTATAGAGCATAAATCTTTAAATAATATAACAACTTTCTTATTTGCAATTTGATCCAACCTGCTTTGTGTGCTTCCGCCACCAATTAGTTCATGCGGCCTAGCGCCGGCCGGCACCCACCCACTACTGTTAGTGCGTGCTACATGCCGACGCTGCCATGGCTGCTCCGGTAGTCTCTGCCTCGGCTGCTGCGGTCGTCCGCCATCTGGAACAGCCGAGGCAGAGACTACTGGAGCAGCCATGGCAGCGTGGGCATGTAGCACGCACTAACAGTAGTGGGTGGGTGCCGGCCGGCGCTAGGCCGCATGAACTAATTAGTGGCGGAAGCACACAAAGCTGGTTGGATCAAATTGCATGTAAATTTGACTTTCGCAAAATAACGCCTGAATCTATTAACTTTCTGATTCGCTGGTCACTGAAAAATAGAACATTTTTCTGTACAATCCCAAATTAAACTTTGTTCTTTAGCAATTTTGGTAAAATAATCACCGTACCTCAATTGAGTTAAAAGCGGAGCCATAATAATATTCAATTATACGTATCGATGGACATACAAACACATAAACGCACACATTTACTCACGATATGCACATCCTCCATCAGAAAAAATATATAGAATGAAAAGAATGCCTAAAAGCGTGAACATATCAACCAAATATAGTTCTTTTTCACCTAATATGGTAAGTAAATAAACAAAAATTATACACAAGTATAGTTTTTGTAAACCTTTTTGATAGTCACAAATATAAAAAGGTCCTTGCCATCAAGCTCTTATCAGTCATGGCAAAAGAATCTCGATAAAACAAAGGCCATATTTTTATTCCCATCCGCGTAATCAAAAGGCAAATGAAGACTGGAGTAAGCGGGAACTGAATTTGCATACGGTTAACCTTTGATCCGAATATGAGGTTGTTTCAAAGACTTACGACCATAAACCCTACTTGACATGTTTCTGCGTAATATCCCGCGGTTGAGAAAAGAGAATCGTAAACTAGCACTTCTTTATGTAAGAAATGAAGCCGTGGAGTGCGAGTCCAGTCTCGAGCACTGAATTTTCCATGTTGAAATTTAGACATACAATTAATGAATATATAGAGTGTTATATTTACTGTCGCCAAATATAACTAGAATTCCCATTTACTTAAAAATTCAATGAAAATTAAGTTACAATTGGGTTGATTTAACTTATTTCAATTATGTAAGCCATTACAACGTTGCATTTGGCATTATTTATGTTCTTTGTTTCAAACGTTTCCTTGATTCTTTTTTAATTAGTATAACTTTGTAATTTTTCAAGTAAAGTTTATTTCATTTAACTTTTTAATGTGCAAACTTAATAAAAAAAAAATATTTTGCAACCATAAACCTTCTAAAATTATTTTTGGTTTATTTTCCAAGCTACTTGATTAGGTATATTATATTCATTAATACAACTGAATTGCTATTTATCTTGAAGCAAATTCAAAGAAGTGACTGACATTATATTCGCAAATTTTAATCCTTATAAACATGGTGGAACCTCTCTTATGTTGATGTATTTTGTGTATCTTAGAACAAAGTCGGGCGATAGCTAGTGTTTGCAAGTTTCTGTTTCGAGACTTGATCTACAATCTACTTTGATCAACACAAGACCATCATCGACAAGTATGTTAATGGGCACCCATATATGACGTAAAGAGGTTACTGTCGCCTTTGAACAGTAGTATCACTCGCGTAATCCCCGCTGCTAACACAACTCTTTGGAACCATACAAGTAACCTCACACGTAGGAATAAAACAACTCTCGGAAGTGAAGGTTTGATTTGATTTGATGCGCCCTAACTCTCTTAAAAACACCCAGTCCAATACGAAGAGACATGTGGCCTGAATGGGAATCAAACCGTATCTGGTTTGGACAGCCCTGGTCTATATCGTAGTATCTTGCACCAAAGTATCGAAAGCTAACTGAAGAACTGGTTCGAATCCTGGTGTGGGCATGTGCCACTAAATTCGTGTCTTCGGCTTTATGCACATATTTGTAATTATCACTTGCTCGGCGGTGAAGGAAACCACGGAAAGACCTAACCTAAGAAAGGTCTGGTTGCTTCTCTAGATTGCAGAGGTCCGACAGAAGTCGCTTCGCATCAAGATCAGTATCCTCGTCAAATCCTTAAGGTTAGGTAGCGGACCCCGCCAATCCCAATGGATTGGGAAACGGGAAGTGCAAAATTGATAAATGGCGTGCTGTCAGCCCGCATCTTTCTTGCTCAGCATTCACAATAAATATAAAATCACTGCATTACTCCAAATAACTACTTCCGGAAGGGTTATTGTGTTCCTGCGAGTAATTTACAGTAAGCTCCAAAGAATTTGCTATGTTAGCAGCTGGGGTGGCAAGCGTTCATAGGCTACGTTAATCACTTCACATAAATGAGGCCATACGCTTGTATGCCCCTCGGCGTTGTAAAAAAAATGTTTTACCCAGAGCGAGTGTATTGTTACATCGTAGAGTTCATTTTGAAAACACAGTAACTGCATCTGCTGTAACATTTCTTCCACGAACTTGGCTCCCAATTAAAAAGAAACTTGATACTCACTATATTGAATTTTAAAGTATCCGAGTGCTAAAGAAAAGCGTTTGGACAATTTACTGCGGTTAATTTGAAGTCGAAACTGAATCAGGAAGTTTTACCCGCTGTCAATATTATTTACAATTCTGATATTGCCCCTTTTGAGAAACTTTGGAATTGGATTGTCGATGCCGACTCGAAATCTCTTTCAGCGTTACATTTGAGATCCGTACACAATGTTTTATTATCATTAAATAGCGTTTTCTTTTCAGGAACACCGTTCCTATATGAAATCTATATGCTTGTTTGTGTGTGTGTGTCTCTGCTGCGTGTGTCTGTCGTTTTCGAATACTCGAATTTTGACTTCAGATTCGGATCCAGCATAAAAAAGTAGAATAGGAACGTTCAGGAACACCGTTCCTAGCTCTTAAGGAACATGAACAAAATAGCCAATAAATTAAAAAAGAAATTGAGTTGTTATATAATTGACGAACCAGGTGTTCCTCTGGCAATGCAAGCTTGCGCATTCTCAACTGGTTTATATTTATAAAATGTATGAATCTTCCTGAAACGACCATCAGGCAAGTGAACTATACAGTTGTAACTATTGTAAATATATAATGTTTAAAGTTTCTTTATTATTATGACGTTATGAACATGACATCCGAGTAACAATCAACATTTCTATAAAATACAATATTACTGGAATCCTGATGATATTAGGGATTTCAAGCCTTTTTCTTCATATACAACGTCGGGAGGCATACGGGAATACGGTCCACCTGATGTAAAGCAGCATATGAATGCTTGCGACCCGAGCTTTAGAGCTTACTGGTAACGATATCGAATGGTAAAAGGTTTAATTTTACCATTCGATATCATTATTGTACCAATATGCTTATGTGTTTTTTGTTTTTGTAATATCTAATTGACAATTTTAAAAGAGACCTATATTGGCAAGTTTCTTTCGGCATTTCTTCTTAGCCAATGGTCATTTCCGAAATGCTAGTGGATAAAAAAAAAGGAAAAAGTAAAAAAAAAAATTAAATAAGATACAATAAGATTATATTTCAAAAACTGTAAGAAGTGCACGCGAGGGCCCAATGGCAAATAATGAATTTTTATCTTTATCTTTATCTAACAACACTCACTCACAGGAGCACTACAACAGACCAGAAAAAAAAATATTTCGCTACGATTTTCTGTGAGATAGAATGCCCAGATGGGCAGCTTTGATGCGCCCTACCTCTCTGTAAAACATCTAGTCCAATACAAACAGGCATGTTTATACACACAAATGTTTGTCCTGTGTGCGAATCGAACCCAAGAGCGTCGGTGTTAAAGTAGCGTTATTGACCACTGTGCCACTGGGCTCGTCAAACAATTATTCATAATTTAAATTCCTTAAACTTACTAATATTTCCCCCTCAGTATACGAACGAATTTGAAACATATTCTGTGAATGAATTAGAATGTGTTTTTTTAGTAGGTGTGAGTAGGTTTTATGTAAATAAAATAGTTAATTAATGATTTGTATTTTATTTTAAGATTCTCCTACAAGAGATATACAGACGTTGAGAACGTTTTTTCGTTAATTCGTGTGATATAAAACTCAGAACTGGTTAGAACCAAACTAAGAAATTAACATAATAATTGACACACAATTATTTAAATACTGTATAACAAAAAATGTTTTCTACAAAATATTGATTGCTTAATGATGACGTTAGAAATAGAGCTGGTCTGAAAGATAGTGTCAGCATAACATAAAAAGAGGCATGCTACGTTGGTTCTGGCATGTAATAAGAGCGCAGGAAGAAACAATTGTGAAAGAGATATACAACGTAAACTTAGAAGAATGTAAAAGCCGCGAAAGGTAAAGACTTACCTGCCATGACCAAACCAAACCGGCGAGCGTGCATGAGAAGAGATATGAATGTTACAAAGCGAATGAGATGTGTAGAGACCGAGTTGCGTAGCACTCGGTTCTTTCTGCTTACCTCGCAAAGGGATTTGGTCGGAAATATAAATAGATAGGTAGACTGATTACTTAAAAACAACAAATATCATTTATCGAGGCAGCTTATTGTATATTGAAGCTGTAGACATAAACGCGACGTGCAGTCTCCTTTAGTATTACGAAATTCAGAGGATTAACACCCTCGTGGTTTTTTCTTAAAGAAAATATACAGCGTCAGTGACTGAAAAGCTAACGTCTTTTAAAAGTCAGACATCCCTAAAGCAATGGTATTAAGTAAGGCTTTCGTTGGGCTGACAGTTTTGGCGAGTGTCAGTTAATCTTTAGTACCTATTGCGCCGTGATTGTGACTCAAGAAAATAAGTCCGAAAAATTAAGAGACATTAAAAGTTTGCTTATTTTATACACCAAATATTTTGCCATAATAGCATTGTTGAGTGTAATTGTAAGGTACAACGTAAGTGTAAGATTCTGACCGATTGTAACGTGTCAACTGCAAAGCAATTTATACTCAAGAGTCTTGTCAAATTAGTCGATGAATGCTATCAATCAACGTATTCACTAGATACGGTGTTTACTACATATGAATAATTTTTAATAAGACTATTTAGGCATTTTTAGAGAGGTAGGGCGCATCAAAGCAGCCCATCTGAGGAAGTACCTCCACCTTAGAGAAAATCGCAGCCAAATAACAACTTCCTTAAGGGTTGTTGTGTTACTGCATGTGAGTGAGGACAACAGTTAACTGTTAAGTAGTTGCTGTGTTAGCAACAGAGGAGGCATCGCGCGAGTGATACTTTATGTATTGCAAGCGTTCTTAGGCTACGTTGTAATAACATAAAAGGCGATATTAAATAATTCGGCTTCTGCTTCTCCGCGTTATCACATTTAATAATCCATTAGGATTGGCGGGGCACGCTATCTAAACTAAGAATTTGACGAAGACACTAATAAATAAAAAAAATATACCTTTTTTTTATATACTACGTCGGGAGGCATACAAGCATACGGCCCACCTGATGTAAAGCGGGTACCGTAGCCTATTAACGCTTGCGATATATTAAGTATCACTTGCGCGATGTCTCCTCTGCTGCTTACACAGCAACTCCTTGGGAGGTTACTGGTGACCTCACTCACACGCAGGAACACAACAACCCTCTAGGGAGTTGTTATTTGGCTGCGGTTTTCTGTGAGATGGAGGTACTTCCCCAGATGGGTTGCTTTGATGCGCCCTACTTCTCTTAAAACATCCAAACCAAGACAAACAGACATGTAAAAAAGAAAGAAAAGAAAAGAAAATTATTTATTCGGTGACATAAATAGTTACAGATTGAAAAAAAGAAGGAAACAGACTAGCTCTTAACACTATGACACCGAATAGGCATCCACTCAGCATATGTCGCCACGTCCTCTTGAGACGGTACGACGCTGGTCTTCCGTAGATACCTGATGGGAATAAGGACACTACCGCTCATCACGGTGCACACTCCTGTACAACATGACTCAATGTGAAATACAGTTAGGAAGTACAATAGGGCATAGAGTAATTTAACATACCAGTTACTTATGTACTAATGTTAAAATTCATATACATACAAACACATAAATATACATACATACACACACTGACACAATTCATAGATACATATACACACACTCACAATTCGAATGATAAATAATTTCTTACACATACATGTGCACACAAATGTTTTTTCTTGTGTGAGAATCGAACCCATGAGCGTTGGTGGCAAAAAAAAAACACGGAGCGACTGCCGTCAGACCCCCACAACCCAGAGGGTAAACCAGATCTTTCATAGATTAGGACACACATCTTTCGAAATATAATTTCTTTGACGTGCGGGTTTCCTTACGATGTTTTCCTTCACCGTCGAGCAACTGAGAAATATATACGTAAATCCGAATTTAGTGGTACATGCCCCCGCCAGGATTTGAACCGATGACCTAGTAGTCAATAGGCTATCCACTATACACTTCATCCGGAAGGAAGCTTGAACAAAGGGTGAAGTTCCAAGACCTCCCGCATCCTGCAACTCAAATAACAACTGAGTACGAGCTCCTCGAGGACATGGAGCCACCGACCCAAGAAACCCACCAGATTTTAGGCCCTCAGATTTACACTGACGGCAGCAAAATGGAGGGAAGAGTCGGAGCGGCGCTAACGTGGTGGGAAGATGGAAGAGAAACAGCCTATGATACCTTCAGCCTTGACCCAACATGCACTGTATTTCAGTCCGAAATGTATGCACTCCACAGGGCCATAATCAGAGCAAAAGACAGCGAAAGGGAAACAGTAAATATCTTGAGTGACTCAAGATCGTCACTCGAGTTACTGAATAATCCCAAGCTGCTCCACCCCCTGGCTAAGGCCATGAAGGAGAACATCGCGCAGATGGGAAGGCAGGGCAAGAAAGTGCGGTTTTTCTGGCTTAGAGCACATGTAGGTACAGCGGGAAACGAAAGGGCAGACGAACTTGCGAAAACAGCTGCAAGCAAGATAGCAAACCCCGACTACGTAGAGGTTCCACTCTCATATGTCAGGAAAAAGATCCGAGAGGAGTCGGTCCAGAAATGGCAAGCACGATACGACTCCTCCGAGACGGGTTCAGTCACGAAAACGTTCCTCCCAGATGTGAGCACAGCTTATCGCATTGTGAGAGGAACGAGACTAACCCACTTCCAGACGCAAATCCTGACAGGGCACGGCGGCTTCGGAGAGTACCTTTACAGGTTCAATCTGAGGCACAGCCCGGAATGCGAGTGCGACCCCCACATTAGCGAGTCGGTATGGCACCTAATACTCGAATGCCCCCGTTTTGAGCTAGAAAGATTCAACCTGCAGTGCTCTGTTCATCTGGAGCTCACAAAACAAAACCTGCAAAGGCTGATGGAGTGTAGTAAATCTCGTCCAAAGCTCCTGGCCTACATGGAGAAGGTAGCATCAGTCGCAACGCGGCGAAACAGCACCCATCCCACTTCTCCCCTCCCACCCTCTGACATGACACCTCAAATTGACTCTACACCCGGACATGACACGACACCTGACAAAAAATCCTTTGACATCCTAACTTGCGGAGAAAACGGACGACCAGGACTGCGCCTGAGAGGAGTAGCCTTATATATGGACGACAGCGAGGAGAGAGCAGGGATTGCCTTCTGCAATGCCTTGGCAGGGAAAACGGTCACGATCTCGCCGGGGCTCGGAGCCCTACTGAACGGAAGCACACGCAAGACCACTGCGGCGCAAGATGTTCAATGAACTTTCAAGAGTGACAATCGGAAACCAGACGTGCAGAATAGTGCGAAAGAACAACAAAACTATCGCACTGTTCTGCGCGGAGGACGAAGTCACCGAGTTCGAACAGATGTGCGCAATGCTGAAGTTCATAGGGCAAGGAGCCGAACCTGCTAAGATCATTAGTGTCGACGCCATGGTCGTGGGATACCTCAGTGGGAGAACTAAGGACTACGAAGGAGCTCTCCTGGCCTCGCAGAATCACGAGATCGTGATATACGAGGACAGGGGACAAAACTTAAGTTTCCTTAAGGCCCAATCCCGGGACCCAGGTGCCAAACTGATTCCCAGGGACTGCTGGGACCACCCGATTGTTAACCCCCATGTCAGTGGGTCGGAACGTCTACAACAACGGGTGATGCAGGAAAGGTGCCTGGCAGAACAGAAGAGCAAGGAACCCAGCCACATACTCTCCACCATATTGGCGACCCTCAACAGGAGTGTCCAATCGGTGGCCCAACCTTCCGCAAGAAAAAAAAGAGAAGTGGAAAGAGCTCTGTCCATGGAAGCGGCGGTCGAAAAGTTCATACAGATGCCTCCTCGCCACGGATCGGAGCCTCCCGCTGGCCCCCGCACCAGAGCAGACATGGGACAAGTGATCCCCCCCAAACTCAGACCGCCTCGGGAGACGCAAGACCACATGGTAAACGCCTTCATCGAGTTCGTGGCAGTCACCAGAGCAACGCGGAAAGTCAACATGGATACCTGCAACTCCATCTTGCAGACTTATCACCGCGGCTCACAGGAACTGCTACGGATAAAATTAGGCGAAGCTGAGGCAGCGATCTACGACAGCGACAGAAACCTAGTAATACTGGGTAACATGTCGGGGTCGTACATGGCAGCATACAGCGCAACCAGTGGTTTTGTTCCCCTGGACGAGAAGAGCGAGGAAGGGAGAATCACGTTCGAAACACCGACCGAGGACCCGGTGGTGGTGGTAGCCAAGTGCACAAGGGTAATGCTGGACGACAGGATCCTCGATATGGCAGAAGCCATAGCGGGGGACCTGTTCAAAGGCGTAATCCCGGAGCACTGGGTGAGACCCACTATCACGTGGGTTAACGGAGTCCCCGGCTGCGGGAAATCCACGTGGGTGGTGTCACAAGCCGACCTGGCTGGAGACATCATAGTGACAACGACAACTGAGGCCGCCACTGATCTCAGGGAAAAACTGGAAACGCGTTTTGGCGACCTAGCCAAAAAGAGAGTGCGGACTATGGCATCCCTACTAGTAAATGGACTACATAAGGGCGAAACGTGTACACGCCTAATGGTGGACGAAGCCCTTATGAACCATTTCGGATCCATAGTTATGGCAATACAACTAGCCAGAGCCAGTGAAGCCCTGCTGATCGGAGACGACAACCAGCTTCCCTACATCGACAGGAACAATCTTTTCACGACCCTATACAACAGACCCAACCTTGTGACGTCAATCTCCCAAAATCTCCTTTGTACGTACAGGAATCCACAGGACGTAGCGTATGCCCTTAGAGAAATCTACAGTGGCATATACTCGGCCAAGACTCGCACTAAATCCCTATCGCTGAAGCGGTTTACAGGGGAGCGGATCCCGAAACAGGACAACACGCTTTACCTTGTCCACACCCAGGCTGAGAAGGCACTCCTTATCAGCCAGGGCTATGCAGCAAATTCGGGTTCCCGCACCCTAACCATACATGAAGCACAGGGACTAACGTGCGAGTCAGTGATTATTGTGCGCACAACCTCCAAAAAATCCCACCTCCTCCAAAGTGTCCCCCATGCCGTTGTCGCGGTCTCTAGACACACGGACAGCTGTGTATACCACACAGACTGTACCGATAACGACGCGACAGCTCGGTTTATCCAGCGAGCCGAGACCGCGACAACGGAACATATCAGGGACTATAACCTTAAGATGGCGATGAGGGCGAGAGATGAGAAGGTCATCAAAAAGTTGACCCAAAGCTCCGAAGACCCAGAGAGCGGTCTCTCCTCCTCCTCCCAAACCAGTAGACTGAGAGAGGGGAAGAGCGTCATGGCAAGGCTCCGGGATGCCATCTCCCTTCCTTTCCGGAAGAAACAAAAGTAACTAAAGCAGAGATAGAGATGAGAGATGCCAGCAGTCGTGCTCACTAAAATGTCTAGACGGGCGGCGGCGTTGGGGGGCGGGTCATCGAGTTCCCTAAAATATGGTTGAACACGGTGATGGCTGCCCTCTGCGTCAACTCGTGAACGGGTGCCGCTCGGAGGGACTGGTCTGCCCGCGTCTCTCGTCCCTCTTTCTGCTTAAAACAAAAACTAAAATAAAAACTAGTAATAAAAATAATAATAAGGCACTTATTGTAATCGCACTTGCGGAGCGATAAATAAAAAAACTAACAATTTGACAAAAAAAAAATGACAAACAAACAAAGGCACGGGCCAAAGAGCCTGTGGATATGACTACTATTAAAAAAAAAAAAAAAAAAAGGCTATCCACTAGGCTATCACTGTAATATAAAATAATTATAACCTGTAATATCCAGTGGATAAGGAACCAGCATATTGATCAACTGGTTGGAATTCTAACATGAACCACTAAATTAATGTATTCGAGTTTATGTATGTATCTGCAATTATCACTTGCTGGGCGGTTATGGAAAACATCGTGAGACAACCCACACATCCTAGAAATTATATTTCGAAAGGCGTGTGACCTAGCCGAAGAAAGGAGAGGTAGGGCGCATCAAAGCAGCCCGTCTGGGTAAGTAATTCCACACTCAAAGAAAACAGCAGCTAAATAACAACTCCCTAGAGGGTTGTTGTGTTTGCGCATAAGTGAGGTCACCAGTAAACTCTTAAGGAGTAGTTATGTTAGCAACAGAGGTGTCATCACGCGAGAGATATTTTATGTATTGTGAGCGTTCATAGGCTACGGTAATCGCTTTACCTTATGCCGTATGCTTGTATGCCTCCCGACGTTGTATAAAGAAAGGTCTGATTTTCCCGTCCCGACTCCCATGTCTGGAGTAGATCCATGTCAAAAGCAGTATTTTCGCCAAGTCCTTAGACTTAGGTAGCGGACCCCGCCAATTCTTATAGATTAGATAGCGAGAAACGGGATAACGCTAATAAGAAGAAGGCTATAAAAAAAGTTATTTAAACTATATATATTACATATATAGTAATTATATACATAGTTTTCTCCCGGAAATTTTACATCTATATCGAAATTTATGTTCTATTTTGAAAATGGAGTACCTATATTATTAATGATGAATATTATAAGATAATCATACAGACAAACGCACAGGTTTGTCTGTGTGTGCGTTTTTTTCGAATATTCGAATTTTGACTTCAGATTCGGATACAGCATATAAAAGTAAAGTAGGAATGATCAGGAACACCGTTCCTATGAACATGGTCAAAATGGCCGACAAATTTCGAAAAAAAAAATTTTATTGTTATATAATTGACGAGCCAGGTGGCAATGCAAGCTTGCGTATTCTCAACTGGTTTTTTATGTAGCCGGTTTTGCTACTTGTATGGAATTTTATAACGATTTCTATTTTACCCGCGATAGCCACAGAGACAGTTATATGAGTTTACGGAAGGATGTGTTTGTACGTGCGTCTGATACGGCTGGGCCGAATTTGAAACGATTTTTTGCGTTGTATCCAGTATTATTCTTGTACGTGTTCGTATCTACGTCTTAATGTTACAGACCGCCAGGGGCGCCACAGTACACATGTTTCTCTAAAATGGTTAAGTCTATTTTTACCCGCGATGACCGAGGAGACTGTAATGCGTTTGGGGTAGAAGGTATTTGTGCATGTATGTCTATTCATGTTTTCTCGGAAACCAATTTTGTAACGGTTTTTGCTTGTAGAATGTATATTAATTAACAACAAATCTACTGGCACATACTACTTAATGTGTACAGTCTACAACATAGGTTACGCTTTACGGCTATCAATAGTATTCTATATAATAGTTATTGTGGCAGTGTAATTATTTATATTTCTATTTACTTCAGTTATAAGAATTTGTACTTGGTTTTTAGGGTTCCGTACCCAAAGGGTATAACGGACCCTGTTACTGAGACTCCGCTGTCCATCCGTCCGTCCGTCTGTAACCATGCCGTATCTCATGAAGCGTGATAGTTCGACAGTTGAATTTTTCACAGATGATGTATTTCTGTAGCCGCTATAACAACAAACACTAAACAACTAAAACAACAGAATAAATAAATATATAAGAGGGCTCCCATACAACAAACGGGATTCTTTTACTCGTTTTTGCTCGATATTGATAACGGCAACAGGTAGACGCTTGAAATATTCACAGAAAAAATAGTTATATATTCACTTTAAAAATAAATAATTAAATTAAAATAAAACAAATATTTAAGGGGCGCTCCCATACAACATACGTGATTTTATTGCCGTTTTTATAGATATAGGTACGGAACCCTTCGTGCGCGAGTCCGACTCGCACTTGGCCGGTTTTTAATAACCATATTACGCTTAATGTCGTAGGTTAATTAAAATTTTAATTCATGTTTTATTATATTATGTCAATTATCGCAATAGTGTGATATTTGTGGGGTAATCATATCTTCAAAGTTTCGTAAAATTCAGGTTTCTCATTCAAAAACTATGAAATATGCAGTCTCTAAAGGATATTTGCGCAAGCAGCTAGTATGGTTGTGGAGTGAATGCTCTCGCTTGTATTCCAGAAATTATTTCTATTCATTATTCTCTTGCCTAAACGTTTGAACTCTAACTTTAGGATCATCCATCCGAATAGTATGAACTGTATTCCATAAACCATTTTCCTAAGCATATAATTTATATCTCTAACTAATATTCTCTCTATGACGATATAATAGACCAATCATAAGCGTAATATAAACAATCGCCTCTATTTCCGCAACTGTGTGCCATATTATATATTCATATGCCTAAATAATTCATATCGCTTCGTTATAAAAGGTCGATCGCACGCGTAATATGAACGCTCGTTTCAATTCTAATCATATTAATAATTTCACGGCTTGATTCCCTGTTGTTTTAGCGAAAGTTAACAAAGAGATAAATAAATCAAGCTATAAAATATATACCCAGCGTTAAAATAAAGGATCACAACAATATCAAAATAATCATTACACGAGAGTGACTGGCGGACAAAAGCAATTGTTTAGACATTGTCAACAGGGAATCATAAAACGGCCTCATTTGGAGTCCCCGCCGCTCAGCGAAGGTTAGCTCATTTACTCCGTGTCAACGTAAAATACGGTAATGTCTTCTGATTTTACCGCGGGAAATTTAGGAGAAAAGAGGAAATAAATTCAGCGGGGGAACAATCCGAACCATTGCATCATTAAACAAGATTAATAATCCCTGGTTAAGGACCTACTCGGTTTAAATAATAAAATATGTCGCATCACGACCGATGCTGTGGGGGACTTCGAAGACATTGGCCTACTTTTAACGTAGAAAGGGTTTCTTTTCGTAACTGGGCAGGGGATTATATAATTGATTCTTGTAATCATTGTATTTGGCACTTATCCAATTGTTTTTAAAGGCGATCAAGTGAGAGTTAAACCTGCGCACTTCCGGAGGGTTCCGTAAAGTTCTTGAATATAAAAAATTAAACATGATTACGTAATTTGAGTGTAAAGGATTTTGAGCGATTTTTTTAATGCGCGAGATCATGTGTACATCTTTATATCTTTCCTATAATATCTACTTAGACTTTTATCAAATGTAATTATTTCAGATTGCTTGTACTTGAAGAAGATGAAAGGTAAGTCTTGGTCTTCTTCGGCTCTTTTCTTTACTCTTCAGTTTGTATATCTATTTCATCATTCTTTCGATCTGCATTCCATGTACATGCCTTTCGACATACATCCCTGCTACAAGCCTTTCCAAGACATACATTTTTTTTTTTTTTATATATATTTAATAACTTTATTGACCACTACATTTTGGAAGAATAGGCGGACTTAATGCTAGTTGCATTCTCTACCAGTCGACCTTTGGGAGTGCATAGAATCTCGATTGCGGCTATACATTAAACATACATATAAATTATACGATACGTAGAAACGTATTAGACATACATAACTGTTACAACTTATATTAAAATAAATATTTAAATACAATATAAAACTTATATTAAAATAATGCGACAGCACGCAGCCCTGTCTGATACTAATATTTTTTCCCCGCACATATGCTGTATATTCCATGCTAGTGAACTGCACACCACGGAGCCGATCACTTTTAATCCCATATCCAGGTTAACAACCCAGCCAGATGCTTCGCTCCTATATTGTGGTGTGAAATAACTTGATTCATACTTTCACTGTCATGTCGAAATCTACCCTGTGCTTCCCAAAGCATTCCATTAGATTTCACCTTCATTCTCCTATCAATATTTTTTCCGCACACCTTAGTTGATAAGTTGATCTAACTGATGGTCCTATAGTTGGCGCAGTTCATACATAATTCCTTATCTTCCATCACTGGAGACCTTCGTATCCAATCTGTTGGGACACTTCCGATTTTCCAGCATAATTTACTCAAAAACTAGAAAGCGTCCCAAATGTACCACCTAGTTTGATCATCTCCACTGTAATCAAATCGATTCCCACTGCCTTAAAGCACAAAGGATGTTTATTTTGAACAAAACGTATTCTGTATCACAAGGATTTAAGTTTCTAAACTCATAAAAAAGACATATTCTTAACTGTACATATTCCTAAAGGGCGAAATTAACATAAGTATACCATATAACATAAAGAATATAACACAAATAAGGTGCAAAGTATATTTAATTAAACAGGATACGTTCAAAATTCAATATTTCCCTGAAGAATATAATTAAGAAAAATGTACACTGTAACAAGGAACTCAACACAAAGATTTTAAATAAGGTCCAAAGGATATTTCATTAACAAGACACGTACAAAACTCAATATTTTACTGAACGACGTAACAAAAATGTGCCCTGTATCACAAGGTAGTTAGCACAAAGACAGTATCTTCGCCAAATCCGCCAAAGGCTTAGGTAGGAGACCCCGTCAATCCTAATAGATTAAGTAACAGAATAACACTTAGAAGTACACTGTATCACAAGGAATTTAAGTCAAAAATCATAAATTAGGTGCAACGTATATTTGATTAAACAAGACACGTTCAAAACTCAATCTTTTCCTAAATAACGTAATTAAAAAAAATGTAATATAATTTTAAGAGTATTGGAAAAAGTTTAAATCTAAAACAGGATATTGCTTTGGAGAAATACACTGTACCTCAAGGACCTTATCATAAAAATAATAAATAAGGTATCAAGGATAATTTTTCAAACAAAAAACGATCAAACCCCAATCATTTGCTAAAAAACGTAATTAATAAAAATGTACCACAAGGAACTTGGCACAAAGATCACAAATAAGGTGCAAAGTATATTTGATTAATCAAGAACCATTCAAAACTCAATGTTTACTTGAAGAATGTAATTAGGAAAATGTACCCTGTGCCACAAGGATCGCAACACAAAGCTCACAAGTAAGGTGCAAAAGATATTAGATTAAACAAGACACGTTCAAAACTGAATCTTTTCTTGAAGAACGTAGTTAACAAAAGTGTACCCTGTATCAGAAAGAACTTAGTACAAAGATCACAAATATGGTACAAAGGATGTTTGATTTAAGCAAGACACGTTCAAAACTCAATCTTTTCCTAAAGAACGTAGTTGATAAAGTTTTGCCTCAGTCTTATTTCTTAAATCGTTTAAACTCTGTGGCTGCGATGTTGTTATTTTAAAGTCGGGGACTTGTTGCGAATCGGGCTCTCGTTTTAAAACATGAAATCTTTTCAAATAAAGTTTTTCTGCAACATCAGCTGCATCGGGAAATCTCAGTGCATTAGTTCGATTGCATTTTGCATTCAATCTTTAGTATTTCGACCAAAACTCAGGTAAATGTAACTGTTTGGTTTCAATTTTATATCGTATGTGTTTTGATTGTATGTGTTGTTGCCGTATTAACAGAGGAAGTGGCAATGTGAGTAACACTTAATAGCTCAGGATGGCACAAGGATGTGCTGATGAAGCTTGCATTTATAGATTAGAACTAAAATAAGAAGTTTGTTTAAGCACACAGGATTAAACTTTTTAATTACTTAGTGTTATCTCTTTAAGGACGTCTTTGTAACGTATTATTAATCTTGATAAAATGACGTACTCGATAGTACATATTTAAGCCAATCTTTGCTTACTAGTTGCGTTAGTATTTCGAATTCGCAATAGTAAATAAAGTAAGGCACCCAAACTGATCCGCGCCACAAAACAGACAGCGGGACTGTTTTTCACGTTGTTCCGAAATATCTATCTCAGTCTCAAAACAGTGCAGTACAACATACAGACAATGTTTCTCCGGGTAGGAGCTCTAATACGGTTGTCCTGCCCACTATCGCGTGGCACGGAGAGTAGGCACCGTCTTAAGAAGATGAAATTGGCGTCAATAACTGAAGTAGAATATTTCCGATATGCTTTGAAAAATAAGAATTGTGTAATTAACATTTATTTCCCAGAACTAATTTATGTTTACATTATATCACACGGAATTAAAATTTAACTTTGGGTAGTAGTGCCAGGAAATATTAAAAATACTCATAGGTAATATACAAATTCACCTATCGTACGTAATAGCCAAATATGTGCCAATAATACGTAGTATATTTATGCAACCTGTCACACAAAAAGCTATCGCACCGCGCCGGATCACGCTGGCTTTTTGTATGACAGGTTACATACAGACACGAATGTTACAAAAAATTCCATGTAGGATCGCTCCTGCTTGATCGCTTTTCCCGCCCTGTGGGGTTTGGCTTTAAACCTCTTTGCACGGCTTAATTCAAAGCCCGACTTGCACTTAGCCAATTTATTTTGAAATTCATATATTCAAAACACTACACGGAAAAAGCAACAAATTATATAAATACATGCGGGTTTTGGCTTGTATGGTAATATATTTATTACCAACATTTTTATTCGCTGAGTCGGAACAGAACAGGCCGCGTCGTACAATAGACGTATCATTGTGTTGCTACTCTATTCAATTGGTTGACAATAAATTGGGGATCGATACACAGCAATACGAGGGTTTCGCCTACAAATTGTTGCCTAATGGATTTGCGTCTTGATGGTTGCCTAAGTAAAGCATTATGTTAACGGAACGGGCGGAAATGGAATACTTGTATTGTTAAAGTATATGGAATGGAGATGGTAATGAATGTGGGGTTTTCTTTAGCTACCGAATATTCGTGACTTTGTTCGCGTAGTATTGGCATCGATTAATTATCATTACTTTAGTAATTAGTGGTCAAGCTGTTCCAGAGTTTTATTTTGCATAACGGGTGGAAATGTAAGTGTAAATGTAAGAGTATCTAAGCTGACAATGTAAATGTAAGGATATCTAAGAAAGATGCTGGGAGTAAACTATTTACCACGCTACTACGAGTATTAACTTTCGCGACGGGACCACGAGGACACTGGTGAGAGCTTAGTTTATACTATAGTTTAGCTCATATCATGTATACTAGTTAAGCTAAAGTATTTTCATAACTGAAGTTGCTTACCCGCGTCCCCTGATTGTTTTCGATCCCGGTCAGTGTAGCGTAGTTAAGTACCTAATATTAACCGCGCTTACTTATTGTTTACTCATATTCTAACAGAGACCGTTAGATACACGTGTGCGCCCGCCCAAATAAATTGCATTCGTGCCGTCATTTTTTTATACCTTGGCAGGGAGTTCATCTACAACTTAAAAGTTCTCGGTAGAAAATTTCTCTGGAATCGGATAGCACGTGAACATTGTTTAATCGCTAGAGCACACGGAGAGAGGTAAAATCTCACCTTAAACATAAGGACAAACAATCATACGGCCTCCCTGAGAGTAAGCAGTTTCGTAAATACGATCAAAAACATCAGCAGAAGCGCACTTACAACACAGCACAGTGCACATTGTGCGATTGTAACACAACAATTCTCCCAAAGTTTTTATTTGTTTAGTACTTGCCAACATCCATCTGATGTTTAGAGTAAGAGCTCTTACTATGCCCCACACGACTGTTTAATGTCAAACTGCAATATTTCACTTAGTACTCGTATTACCACTGCGTTATTATATATATATCACATTAATTCACTGAGAATGTGAAAATCTAACAGTAGTCATAGGCAACAGTGCGCCACATGATTTGGTACCCACCTCACTCACTTCTAGCTCTTTTCATGTAAGTTCGTCAGTTCTTAGGGTTCCTTATGCCACCATCTCATTACACACGACCTATTTAGTCGTGAAAGGTGAGGCTAGGCTAGGCTTCCTGAATACCCTATACCTATGCGTTGTGTATCTGTTCATCGTTATTTCATTACGTTCTTTCGACATGGAACTAGAGGAGCTTGTCTCTTCTCATCTTAACACAGATACTCTCCTTGGCAATGCGTTCTAGAGTTTAGACGCAAGTGCTATAAATGATGAAGAAGTGACTATTGTAAATCGGTATTACTTATCTAAAAAGATCACACTCATATTCGCAGGTTCAACTTCCTTGATAGAAGGGTTGTGACTTCGAGAAAACAAATTACGTAATCGATTGTTTTTCATTTCATTGTTATTGATTATTATATTCACATTTTTATTACATGTAATCACATAGATATTTATATGAAAAAGTAAACGATTTTTCTATAGTAATCGATTTTTCTTATAAAAAATAGATCTTCAATAAGTTATTGAATAACTCCACAAAAAATATGTCACATCATAAAAAAAATATTTTTATTCATAAACATAATATTATTTTATGTATTTTTTACTTTATAATTATCTACAATTAGATAACTGTAAGATAATTACGACTGCATGTTGTCTCACTACGTGTTGCTCTAAATTCCTGGTATTGGACGTTTTCGGTACTTTGAGACAATATTACCATAAAGCAGTACTACCTACACTTTCAATTATAAAGTGTTGACGCCAAACACTTCTGTTTTTTGGTTGGCATTTCTTGTATGTATAATGAATAATTGAGCTCTGGCATTTTTTTTTTATCGATATTAGAGAAAGTAATGAAATGTAAACATAAATTGTTATAAAACAAATACGAGACAGTGTTATACTGACTACATTCCCTTACTGATAGAACCCTCAAGCAAGCAAGACTGTTATTTAATAATAATATATTAAAATATTTATGAATTGATGTATTTTAAAAATCAGTAATCGACTATTAAAAAAACAAATACATTTCACATCCCTAGTCCAACTCAAGATGATGAATCAAACAGAGCATTATATAATGATGTAAGTGTATTGAAATTTATCCTTATTCTTATTGGATACCAGCCAAATCGCCGGCGGAACATGGAGACGTCATCAAATTTTCGGGCTAAAACCAGATCTTATGAACTAATTCTATATACTATCCAAGTTAACCAACAGCTCTTCTGCTGGGCCCAAGAATGCACCATCAGCGTTATCTATCAAAGAAAGAAGAGTGGAGCGAACGAGAAGCTTTTCAAGATAGCCGGAAGAAAATCCTGTCGCAGTATTTCACCACCAGCGAAATGAGCAGGACTTCATATAAGTGGAAAGGAAGAAGAGAAAGAAGCTCTTCAACCGCTAGACCTACGAGCTTGTAGAGTATGTAAAGAAGAAGTACCCACTTCACCTCGAAGGTCGAGCTGTTGTAATCTCGCTATAAAGTAAATTTCATCTTCTTTATGGTGAGGGTTCTTACTCATCATCTGTCAACATTCAAGAAACAAGAATTCTGACCGGTGTAATCCTGTTTCGGAACTTCTAAGAACGGTTGCTTGATGTCATGCGCTACACGTCTCCGACTCTACGTGAATTTTAAGTTTAAGATTATATGGTAAAGTAACATATTTACCTCTGGACCTGTTGTCTGAAAATTAAATAATTTGAAATAGTATATTTTATTAGTTTCTATTGTACCTACAAATCTATACTAGTATATAAAGCGAAGGAGTTTGCTTCTTTGACTGTTTAAACGCATTAATCTCAGGAACTACTATTTTTTTTAAACAACTAGAATACAAACAAGCATGCCCGCATTAGATGGTAAATGGTCACCGCAACCTATTGACGCTCGCAAAACCACGGGATGTTACTCGCGCGCTGCCAATCACACCTAGCAATTTCTCAGCCATATCTCACCCTTCAAACCGAAACATATATAAATATAGCTGCTTGACTATAGAAACAGGTGAGAGATACCCACGCAGACGACTTTTGTACAAAATCTCCCTCTGGTGAAACTAGTAGGCGGTATTGTTAGGCGAATTACAAACATTCTTTTTGCCTTTCATAGCCCAATTCTTGAGAAAGGTTAAAATAGGCAATTCTACATCACGATACCGCAGAAACTGAGAAAAAAAAGAAAGTAAGAAAAAGCGGTGCCCACGGGATAATGAGATACCCGCGGATCACGGGCTGCAGTTATATCAATTTAAAATTATTAAAGTACTTCGTAAAATCAAGAAGTACAGAAGTGGTTGAAAGTAGATCACCTGTCGCAGACCAGATTTTGAACCGAGCATGGGACTTGACAATGGTCCAAATATTTAATGGCAGACCAAGAATTTGTACAAACAGCACATTGTGTGCACTAGTAGTGCGGTCATTGCAAATTCCGCAACTAGGGAGAATTATTAGGCACTTAGACAATTCTCTTAACTATGGTATTGTTTTTACTAGAATCAAAGTATTATTTAACAGCTCATAGGTATAGCTTCCAGTAGTTTGATAATAATTGACGTAAATCATGATGCACTACAGTCAACTTGTCAAAGTCACAGCACCACTTTAGTAGCCATCTCTCTATGCTAATATACTATTGTGTCACATTGCTATATCGTAGCCAAGGGTGGTTAAATATAGTATTGTCTTAGGTTTTCGCGATTGTTACACATTGAATTAAACAATTTTTAACGGAAGTATCGCGTATTTTATTTATTTTGTTGAACCTGACGTTTCGAACGCTTTGCAGCGTCCGTGGTCGCAGGAAGACTAAGGTGGTATTTGTCTTACATTAGTTATTCAATTATTACATCTACCGACATGGATGGATTAATTATATATGTTCCGATTCACACAAAAATCGCTCACAGTGTCCGAACATTTTTTAGATCTTTGGGTTTGGGACTTGATTATTTTTAGGACTGGATCCCAAGCAGGTGGTACTTGCCAACCATCTTCTCTATTGAAATTGGGGTGTTTTCTTATTTCAATAGCCTCGCGCAACATTCTCGGCATGTAGCGATTCTCCTTGGCGAGGATTTGTGGTTTATCGAACCGGATGTAATGGTTTGGCTGGTCCAGTGTATGTTCACATACCACCTTACTATACCACCTTAGTCTTCCTGCGACCACGGACGCTGCAAAGCGTTCGAAACGTCAGGTTCAACAAAATAAATAAAATACGCGATACTTCCGTTAAAAATTGTTTAATTCAAGGTGGTCAAATATATTAGTTACAACTTTTATCTGATTATCTTATTCTTCCTATCGTTGTCCTAATCCATTAGGATTGACGGGGTCCGCTACCTAAGCCTAAGGCTTTGGCGAAAACACTGATTTTAACATGGAGCTACTGCCATCAGACCACCGGGTTGTAAAGGTCTGATGGTATAGGGAAAATCAGACCTTTCATAAGTTAGGTCACATATCTTTCGTAATATAATTTCTTGGACGGGCAGGTTTCCTTGCGTTGTTTTTTCACCTCTGAGCAAGTGATTATTACAAATATGTACAACTTTCGTGGTACATGCCTCCACCAGAATTCGAACAGGGAAACAGTCAATTAATAGACCGGTTCTTTATCCGCTGAGCTGTCACTGCCCTTATTTTCTTCTGATTATATTAATTAAATATTCATACGAGTACATTAAAAGAGGGCATAAAGCTAAGTGGCGCCCTCATTTTGTTTTTATTAATAACGCTGAATTTAAGACCAATTCCAAGAAATGCTCAATACAGGCACTGGAGAAACATATTTATAGTTAATAGATTCAGGCGTTACTTTGCGAAAGTCAAGTCTATATGCAATTTGATCTAACCTGCTTTGCGTGCTTCCGCCACCAATTAGTTCATGCGGCCTAGCGCCGGCCGGCACCCACCCACTACTGTTAGTACTTGGTACATGCCGACGCTGCCATGGCTGCTCCGGTAGTCTCTGCCTCGGCTGCTGCGGTCGTCCGTCATCTGGAACAGAATCCGCATGCCCCCACCACCACCGTCGCTGCCACGACTGGCCTGGTCGTCGCTGCGACACGTGTTTCGCCTCTCCACGAGGCATCATCAGGCGTTGTAGACGTTAATCGTAAGAATAACATGCTACAAGTGACAAATCCATCGCAGTGCCGTCCCTTATATTGAATTGAGGGTGGGGGTGGATGGTGTGAGCGAAAAGATATTTAATAGTGGGGAATGGTTTACGTCAGTCTGTTTGTTCATGAGAGTAATTTTAGAATTTTTATGTTTATTAATTTCTAATTGTTCCCTAATATTTAGTTTTAAATCTTTGTCTATGGTGTGTAAAATTTGATATGTATTAGTGGGGGATAAGTTATGTCCTTTGTCTATAAGATGCTCGGCGAAGTGTACAATCGCCCAGAAAGGTCACACCCACCCCGTAAGGGATTTGGCGTGAAGTTATAGTAGTATGTTTATAAAAAAAACAAAAATATGATTCTTCAGTGCCTATATTGAGCGTTTTTTTGGGATTGATCTTAAATTCAGCGTTATTAATAAAAACAAAATAACGTACGCGCCACTTAGCATTATACCCCTTCTTAAGCAGAAACTTGTTGAGTAGCATGCCTGAAGAGATTTGAAGGTTTGAAGATTTGAAGGAAGAAAGCGAGTAAGATAGGAATGGCCCGAGTCATGCAGCGCTCGTTTCTTTCTACCTACTCCGCGTGGTACTTGGCTTCAAGACATGGATAGATAGATAAAATAATTTCCGAGCAGCGAATATCCTAGTGAATAAAGAACTAACCTATTAACCCACTAGCCTGTGTTCGAACCCTAGTAGGAGCATTGTAATTAACTAAACACAAAATAATAAATCTTGTAAACAGTAATGTTGCTGGAGTTTTTCACTAAACAAACTATATAGTTCGGTCATTCATTCAACATTCATTTATTTTACGTTAAATAAATTTCAGTGTGCCGTTGTGTACGGGCAAATTCGCGATTACGAATTTATGTAGATATACGTTATTACTTGCGTGGTAAAAGAAAACATTGCTACGAAATTCGCGCCTTCAAACATTGTGACCTAAGGAAGTTCTGGTTTTCCCTTTGAGTTTTGGCGGACGGACAGTCGTTAATCTACGAGTATATAAACATCAAAATCTTCACCAAATCCTTATGCTTAGGTAGAGGATTGCCAATCGTAATGGATTAGGAAACGGGAAAACACTAGGAAAGAGAGAATTATACAGATCATATCAGCCGTGGTTCTACCCTTAGGATTGCAATGAGCTTAGCCTTTCATTATAATTTCTTGTTACCGCTCTGTTAGCAACGCAGCCATAGTGGTGGGAGTTTTGGTGGCCCTAACGAAAATCCAACGTTACTAATCAGTATAACTTTACATCTTTTGACAAAATCGGGGGTTACAATTTGGTGTTATGACTACATATCTATCGTTTATCCAATATTTTATTACACCAATTGATAGCTACAAATCAGTACCCAAAAACCGTACGTTGAGTGTGAACATACCATGACACGGTGGGGAGGAAAAGCCCCGCCATTTGGACATCATTTCACTTTTCATATTCAATTTCCTTTTAGTATAACTTACTTCCTTGTTTGCCCGTTACGAAGACGTAATTTAGTCCGGAATTCGACGCAATGCTAACTTGTAACAATATTTCACTAATAAAATATTTACTTAATCGTTCCTTATTTACAGTTCACATGAACAACAAAATAAATAATTTGTATTGTCACACAATCAAATAGAGAATAGCAAACATTATCAATTGCGGTAGCACTATGATAGTGGATAATATAATGGTATAAACGTCAACGAGTTTATACTACCTTTTGTGTATACAACGTCCGGAGTCATAGAAGCATACGGACCATGCTTATGCTTGTTTGGCTTCCAATCAGATGTCATATAAATAAGAATATCAAAAGTCTTATGAACCACCAACGTCACATGAATAGATCTATGAATAGGTAGGGTATACATACAAATTAGACGGCTCACTGATGTTGATACGGCTAGAATAGTTTATTTTAGCTACTTTCACAGTATTATGTCATACGGAATTCTTCTTTGGGGTAACTCCGCGGACATTAACACCATCTTTTTATTGCAAAAGAGAGCCATAAGAGCTATCTACAAACTTGGTCCCCGGGAGAGCCTTGGAGAAGAATTCAAAGAAATAAATATTCTAACAGTCGCATCGCAATATATCTATGAAAATCTTTTGTATGTCCATAAAAACATAGACTCATTTTGTAAAAAGAGTGATACTCATAATATAAATACTAGATATAAGCATAATCTTGTGTTACATCCAAGCCGTCTCCACAAAATAAGTAATTCTTTTATGGGGCAATGTATACGGTTCTATAACAAACTTCCCAGCAATATAAGAGAATTGTCAATAAACAAATTTAAAACTACCATTAAAGCCAAATTGTGTAGCAGGGCATATTATAAAGTATCTGACTATATTAATGATAAAAATGCCTGGGATTGAGTCGATCCAATTATAATGTAATTAATAAATTATGTAAATTTGTTTGGATACCAAAAGAGGGATGCCTGAGTTTTTGGCAGTATTTTTATCAGTGCTCACCTAGTCATGAACTGCACGGTAGGGAAAAAAATTGTGACGATTCCAAACAAATGTAGCCATCTTTATGGAATAAAAAGATTTTGACTTTACTTTGACTTTGAAAAATTTATAAAATTCTCTCTGCCTACCCCGCAAGGGACCTGGCGTGAAGATATACATACATACAAATCGAACGTTGCCCACACGTTAAACCGATGTTTTTGAAGGGGAAGCCTATAAATACAGTGGACGGCCTTCGGCTGAAATGATGATAACGATGATAGATGCCAAACAATAACGTGCTCAGAAGCCTGGCAAAATTGCTAGTTATGTTCGCCCGTCATAAGAAGTCACTGAAACTCTTGTGTGTTCTTCCCTGACCTCATAATCCAAGCAATTCGCAATGTCAGATGGCAAAATGGTATTTTATTGTTCATCTTAACTTCTGAACTAATATTATAAAATTTGTTTATTTGCATGTTTGTTTGTAATGGCTAACCCAAAAAATACTTAAACAATCTTAATAATTCTTTTAATTAGCGGCGAGTAACACAACGCGTATTACAGAAACTAGCCCTGAAAGTACCTGTTAAGTCATTTCGTCATTATGCACCAATCCCATTGAAGTTTGTTCACAGTATCTAACTATCGGCAAAATTCATTTCTGAGGCGAGCAAGTAAACAATTTAATGCCATCAGCGCCGAGCTTAACCTAGATCTTTTCAACTCAAGTATTCCGTCAGTAAGGCGGTCGTTGACAAGGTAGTTTGCTGCCTGCTGGGGTTATACATAGGTAAATACCTACTCAGTGAAATTGTTTCTGTTAACTATGAAGGCATATGTAAGAGCTTTTTTGTTTAATAATGCTCACAGAATTGTATTTACAAATAAGATATTTTTCCAAGCGGAAACCTATAATGGCTTTTTATGTTGCTAAACTAATTTTAAATAGACAATATGTATAGTTGTTGGGTTTTGTACGTAAAATAAAATAAAAGCGCCGCGTCGATGCTCAACATGATAAGCGGCTTACTGTGCAACATAGTGCGCGTAAAATGTTGCTTAGTGGAGTTAATTCGTTAGACCATACTGTTGACATTGCTGCGCGTACGTCTCCGCTTGTCAGTATTTGCGCATCAGCATTTCGCGGGTCAGCATGAGAACGTCAACTGACAGGATACTGTGTAGTCTTTTGTCAGTTGCAGTTGCGATTTGGGCTCCTCTTTCGCTTACCATCAGGCAAAGAGGAGCCACTGTGCTGAACTAATATAATAAAAAAAAATAGGTATTTGATGCGCAACTGCATATTACACAGAAAGAAACAACATGCCGCGCGTCACGTGTTAGGGGTTAAATGTTGCCTAGTGGGTACACGGCTTTATAGTACTCATCATTACCCACAAAAAAGTCCGTGAGGCTATAAGTCTAATTATTATAGTTAAGTCATAATAACCGTTTTTATTTGAAGTAGTCAATCAAAGCACGAGTAGAATCTAAGGAAGATGACATTGATATCATATCATATCCTTATCTAACTAAATATTGAATTGTTTATGTTTTATTTGTAAAGTACTGAACCGTCGCGTCGTGTGAAATCGGGGCGGGTCCCTAGTCAACAATAAACCATGAATATTGATTAATGTAAAGAATTCTTTGCCATCCTATTCCAGAATCACCACATGAACGAAGTCGAAGCCATTATGAATGACTGATCAAATTGTTTATTACCGAATATGACAGTACGTAAGATGTATTCTTCAAATCCCATTCATACGAACTGTAATTACCCAATTGTAGAAAGAGTTAGCAAATATGATCTAAATAATGATAAAGAGGGAAAGAAGCGTCTTGTTGCGTGTTACGGTGTTCCGTTTATCAGCACAGGACAGAAAGCGAATTTGCCAGTCTTTATTACAGGATTATATCGTAATTACGTGGCAGCCTTTGGTAGATACGACGACATTTCTTTTTATTAGGGTACCGTAGTATGAAAACGCTATAAATTGCCTGCTTTTTTTTACACGAATCGAATCGGATTGTAATGCTTTCCGGATCCATGGCCGTGTGATTATAAGTTGCTTTATTCCTGATGTATGAGGTACTAAAATCCTTACGTTAACCCTGGTAAAATTGTTTTTATACAACATCGGGGGGCATACAGGCATACGGCCCACTTGATGTAAAACGATTACCGTAGCCTAAGAACACTTGCATTACAGCAAGTATCACTCGCGTGATGCCGCCTCTGCTGCTAACACAGCAACTTCTTAGGAACACACTCACGCAGGAACACAACAACCCTTCAGGGAGTTATTGTTTGGCTGCGATTTCTGTGAGGTGGAGTTGCTTCACCAGATGGGCTGCTATCATGCACACTACCACTATTAAAAACATCCAGACCAAGATAAACAGATATTATTGTCTTAGGTTTTCGCGATTGTTACACATTGAATAAAACAATTTTTAACGGTATTTGCGTATTTTATTAATTATGTTCAACCTGACGTTTCGAACGCTTTGCAGCGTCCGCTTTGCAGTCTTCCTGCGAAAAGTGAAAACATAGACCTATTATTTATAGAGACAGATGTACTAATATTTTCATGCAGGCATGTCGGTAACGTGAACGTATATGGGTATAGCTACGTCGGGCGGCAAATAAAGATTAATAAAGATGATTTTGTCTTACCTCTCTTTTGCATTTTGGTAAGATCCACCGCGTGAGGTTGACTTTTGTAAAGATGACGTCAAGCGACGGACATCTAGGTCACAAATCAATAGACCACTTAACAAAACGTAGTGTTTTAGCGCCTAAATATTCATCTCACCGATTCCAGTCTACTGACCAATAGGAGGATATTTTGTCCAATAAGCCGGTAAGTGGCGCAATGTCGACCCGTGAACTTTCCAATAAGAGCTACGCGTTCCGCTTCACTCCTCTACCTGTAGTGGTGAATTGAGTTACAATGCAAAATAGTCTCATCAGTTCTCCACAGATTATTTCCTTCGCGATCAAGGTAATGTCTACCATGTGTAGCTGCAAACAATTAATCTCATGTATTCATAACATAGTTACTTTTTGTAAAAAAGTTAAAGGCTGCAGTGATTTCTATAAAATTATGTGAGATGTGGTTATTCGCTTGAAAATTGTTCGTTTGTTTATTTTTCTCAACCTGCAGTTTTCTTTATACGGAACACATCTTCTACGGCCGAATTCATACATTCTGAATAATTCCGTTTGATGTCAGACAAAAGGAAAAATAGTTATTCTGTATATCTTTAATCTGAACTACTTTCTTTATATTTTATTGGGTAAATATGTGATGTTAGTAAATAGAATGTAGGTATGTTAGGTATATATGAAATTGGCGTTTATATGGAAAAGTAATATGAAAAATACATGAAATTATATATTTACTCAATCGAAGTATGTACCATTATTAGCTATGCACTTTCGCCATGTTATATAGGTAGTTCAATGATTCCATTTCATTTTGCATTGAAAAAATTGTGGGAACGAGAATCAATAAAATCTTTGAAGGCGATTTGGACTGCCCCATCGGAATTGTTTTTTTTTACTTGCAAGTAGTTGTCCAAATTACAAAAAAAGTGGTAATCTGTTGGAGCAAGGTCTGGAGAGTATGGTGGGTGTCGGAGACATTCCAATCGCAGCTCCTCTAATTTTGTGACCGTCTGTCGTGAAATGCGTGGTCTAGCGTTGTCCTGGAGTAACAGTGGGCTACAGTAATTGACCAGTCTCGATTGTTGAATAGCGAGCTTTTCCATCATGGTTTGCAATTGTTGACAATGCAGATCTGCTGTAATCGTCTGGTCAGATCGTAAGAAGCTGTAGTGTATGACACCAGTACTGGTCCACCAAACACTTACCAGTACCTTTTTCTGAGTCAACTTTCGCTGGGGACACGATTTAGCCGGTTCTCCTGAGTTAAGCCATTGTTATGAGCGTTTCCGATTGTTGTACAGGATCCATTTTTCATCATAAGTAGCAACACGATTCAAAATTCCCTCGTTATTGTGATGGTTGATTAATGTAACGCAGTACTCAATGCGTGTTTGTTGGTGTGCTTTACTCACCTCATGCGGTAGCCATTTTTCGAGCTTTTTCACTTTTGCAATTTGTTTCCAGTGAATTAAAACTGTTATGTTACTCACACCGAAGCCTGCCGCTAACTCTGACGCGGTTTCGATGAATCTGCTTCTACGATCATCTTTAAATCTTCGTTGTTAACTAGGATCTCTGGCCTTCCACAGGGTTTGTTCTGTAGATCAAAATTTCCAGAATGAAAACGTACCGTGTTTTCTTTTACAGTAGCTTCCCCATACACATCATTAATCCTTCCAGCTATTTCTGCATCGTTGGTGACACGGTGGACCTCGTATTCGTAAATAACGCAATATTTTAAGTTTTCCATATAGTTTTAAGTAGATAAAGAAAAATAAGAAATGTCAAAGAAAAACCAAATGGCGTAAAAACAAATAAATCCCAAAATTCGAACCACAAGTACACAAGACTAAACTTTAAATAAATTTGAATTTGGAATTCCTAACGCCAGATATTTGAGATCAAAGTGGCCAGTTTGACAAATCGCCAATTTCATATGTAAGGACCGAATATTACAGGTCTTCTCGTATGGGTGTTGCATTAAACCGACCGAGGTTTTCTTTAAGGTATGAAGTTCTCCAAAAAGAGCTTAAAGAGGTTTTTTACAGTTTCGGCAATGTACTAGTGATGGCCTTGGCATTTTAAGTACCCATAGGCTACAATAGCTGCTTACCATCAGGTAGACTCCACGCTTATTTGATATTTAGGGGTATGAATAATACTTTTTCCTCTCAGGGATACAAGCCTAGTTTTGTATATTTTTATATAATGCTAATGTTCTATAATACTAATAACAGCATAACAGACTGTCTTAAGCCTGATATTTCATTTTATGCAAATAATTAATTTTTATAGGTGGAATTACTTCTTAACTTTTTGAAATTAATGCGAACATTTCACCACAATGTTCCACCATCAATTAGAGTCAACAAAATTTCAAATCTTTCTGCACAGCCCTCAAGGCTCACTTATTAATAGATAGAAAAACAAATATATATGAAATTGGCGAACATTGTGGAACCGAGTTAGGAATCAAAACTTGTGTTTGTTGATTAGGTATATTAGCTATACTTGTATTTATTAGTACTTACTGACAGTTTGGTCATCATATACTTACAATAGTGAAAGTATGCCGGATTCTTTCATATTGGTTTATGAGATCCAGCCAACAATGCATAAGTGATTATCTTGTTCCACGGGTAATAGTTTTACTCTACATGCTAAATATAAATTGACGCCATTTATTATTATTGTATGTACATTTGTTATCTTCTTTGTATTCTGCTGCGTGTTTGTTTGTCCATCCATTAAGTCATAGACAGGTCCGTATCCACATCAACCCTTACTCATCCCACTGCAGAGATACGGTCTCCCTTCAACCGAAGGTGTTTAGAGCATACTCCACCACGCTGCTCAAATGCAGATTAGCGGACGCCAGCGTTTTCAAGCCGCCCGGGGGCCACTGACTGTCATCCGCTGTCATCTATCGACAATAGCCGGGACCGACGGCTTAACGTGCCCTCCAAAGCACGGAGATACTCGAGATAGATAACATATCCATAGACAGGCTGCGGTAGACGTTGCTTAACCTGCGTATTTGGTTAGAATGACACGCACAACGACGCCATCGAGCTCTCAGGTCTCGTACAAACCCTGGCAATACACTGAGGTCCGACCTATTTGAGATTGCGCAGCACTATTTGTATGACGTATACAGCACATACGAGTACTAATTATCGTCTACATAACCTTCATGTTAATGTGAACATTAACTGTTGTGATTATGTCCAAATAGTGGTTTTCTTTTCTCTTTCTTTCTTCTTTTATTTCTGAAGAAATTTCGAAAATATACGTCGTCTAATAAGATTAACTCGACAAACTTAGTAGGGAATACTTTAAATTACTTTTGTACCAACGTTGATGTCCAGTAGCCAACGTTCAGCTGAACGATATGGCATTTCGTGACACATTTATTTAGAATTACAGTATATTTTTCTTAATGTTACAAGCTAAACATTACCCCTGCAAAGTCTGTCGAATTAATCTTGTAAGACCCTGTATTTATCCGAAATAAAAGCATAGCGTATAAATTTCATTACCGCATTGCATAAATTATTACTGCGCCACAAATCGGATGTGAGACTCGCCAAGTCGTGACCTTTTTTGACGCACCTTACTTACTTACAAAATATTTTTAATAGGATTTTCTTAAAATTAAATATTATTTTATCGATTTTATGTTCCTACCTTACTTACTCTTTCTAATATAGTTCATCGTATTCCAAAGTAAGGCTGACAGACATCTATTACTTTGATATTTACACTAGCTACTCTAAATTTCATACAATTTTATTATCGCTTCATTTGATTTTTCCTTTGTAGTATATTTTGATAACAGCTTATTCAGGAACACCATTCCTATATGAAGGCTATGTTTGTCTGTGTGGGTGTCGGCTTTTTTTCGAATATTCGAATTTTGACTTCAGATTCGGATTCAGCATAAAAAAGTAGAATAGGAATGTCTGAAAAACCAACCTCCTATCTCTTAAAGAACATGGCCAAATGGCCGACAAATTATTAAAAAAAAAATGAATATTTATTTCAGATTCGAAAAGTAAATTAAAAAGTAGAATAGGAATGTCTTAAAAACCGATATCATATTTTTTAAGGAACATTGTCAAAATGACCGACAAAGTTTTAAAAAAAATAATTAAATTGTTATATAATTGACGAGCCAGGTGTTCCTCTGGCAATGCAAGCTTGAGCATTCTCAACTGGTTTTTTATTACTTTTATTTATTTATTACTTCTGGATTAAAAAAAGTTTCTTGTACCTTAACATTTCAAATAACTCTCTTAAAAATTTCTTTCCTCGTCAATTTTAAATAATATTACTAATATGTATGTATGTATGTATATCTTCACGCCAGGTCCCTTGCGGGGTAGGCAGAGAGAAGACGCGGTCCTCACACACTTCACTCGCTTCTGTCACATTCATAGCTCTTTTCATACACGCTCGCCGGTTCCTAAGCCTTATGACATCACCTTCTGATAAAACACGACCAATTTAGTCATACTTGGTTAGTCTTTGTCTTCAAGGAGACTGTTAATGAACGCACCTTGCGGTCTTGGTTTAAACGCTTTCGTAATGGAAACATAGATTTGAAGAACGAACCACGTGGAAGACCGCCCACACAAGTGAATAACGCTGAATTGAAGGAGATGGTGGAAGCCGCTCCGAGTCAAACTATCCAGGAATTAGCGGCATGGTTTATCGTTATTTTACCTACAATATTAACTCATTTGCATCAAATTAATAAGATAAAAAATGGGTATTGAAACTTGTGTTGCCTTCTTGATACGCGACAGAAATAAGGAAATATTGGATTGAATTGTAACATGTGACGAAAATTGGTTTATTTACAATAAACATAAGCGAAAAATGCAATGTCTGACCCCATGTAAAACGCCACAACAGTGCCCGAAAGCGAAGCTTACCAATAAAAGGGTAAGATAACTGTTTTGGTGATCTCTTCATGGCGTTATTCACTATAGCTTTCTCAGGTCTAGTCAAGCAATTACAGCAGATGTTTACTGTGCCGAAGTTCGAACAATGATGGCGAAACTGGCAGTGAAACAGCCCCGCCTCGTGAATCGATTTTCACCATTATATCTCCATGATAACGTAAGACCTCACACTGCACGAGAAACCGTTGTAACTCTACAGGAGCTGCAGTTAGAAACCATACGGCATCATCCATACTCGCCAGACTTTGCTCCAACTAACTACCATTTTTTTTGTGATTTGGACCATTTTCTACATAGTAAAAAATTTTCTTCCCAGGAGGCAGTACAAAATGCTTTCACACAGTTTGTCGAATCTAGATCCCCAGAGTTCAAAAGGTATAAATAAACTACCGATTAGATGGCAATGCAATGCATAGATAAGCAATGTATAGATAATGACGGTAAATATTTTGATTAAATAAATATGTTACATCTTAGAAAAAAAACAGTTTTTCAGTACAAATCGACAATTTCATACTTCAGTCCCTAATATTAAAATAGATAATACTTCCCTCTAGTCTAGTACAGTGCCTCCACTGACCCCACGACCACATGGGTTTATGCCTGGGAAATGCGCATGGCTCTTTTTTACCGTGACCTCCTTAGTGTTATCCCGTTTCCTAATCCATTAGGATTAATGGCGTCCGCTAGCTAAGCCCAAGGATTTGGCGAAGATACTGATTTTTACACGGAGGGATTGCCGTTAGACCTCTACAACCCAGAGGGAAAACTAGACCTATCTTAGGAAAGGTCACGTCTTTCAAAATTTCTTGGACGTGCAGGGTTTCCACGATGTTTTCCTTCGCCGCCGAGCAAGTGATAATCACAAATATGTACATAAACCTGAAAGCACGAATGTAGTAATTCCAGAATTCGAACCGGGGACCAGTTTCTCAATAGGTCGGTTTTATAACCACTGGACTATCACTCAAGAAGTATTTTACAACGTCGGGAGGCATACAAGCATACGATCCACCTGAAGTAAAGCAGTTACCAGTTGCAATTACAGTACGCTTGCTATACATTAAGTATCACTCACGCGATGCCAACTCTGCTGCTAACGCAAAAACTCCTTAGAAGTTTACTGGTGACCTCACTCACACGCAGGAACACAATAACACTCCAGGGAGTTGTTATTTGACTGGATTTGGTAGACGTACTTTCCCAGACTTCAGCACTTCCTGCTTTGATGCGCCCTTATATTGTCAGGTACTGTAGGCAATTCCAGAAACCGACACTTACCAACGCTAAAAGCGTGTGTATTCTCATTCACTAAAATTACACCAATTATTTAGTGTCCACGCCTTCTTGGGGAAAAAGTGATAATATCGTCCAGAAGTTCGTATGCTCAACAGAATGATGCATAATTCCGCTTGGGGCACTTTTGCTATACATGTCTCAACACCGAACGCAGACGTAGTAATGTTGTCACCTTTGGGCGATTGCATCTCGATACTAGCTTGGGTTTTGCGACTCGGTTTAGACTTCTAGAGGCATGCCGTGAGAATTGTTGATAATCCTTTATGTAGATTTTTCTACCGTTTGCAGCATGATGTTAAAAATATAATTTTAACTTGTTTTTTATACTACGTCGGGAGGCATACAAAGCATACGGCCCACCTGATGTAAAGCGCCTCCTCTGCTGCTTACACAGCAACTCCTTAGGAGCTTAATGGTGACCTACAACAACCCTCTAGGGAGTTGTTATTTAGCTTTGATGCGCCCTACCTCTCTTAAAAGACCCAGACCAAGACAAACAGACATGTTCATGCACACAAATGTTTGCCTTGTGTGGGAATCGAACCCACAAGCGTTGGTGTCAAAGCCGGTTTATTGTTGTTTAAATAACTTACCAATTTAATACTATGTTTTTAAATTGTCAGCACCATGACCAATTTGGTCGTGTTTTATCAGAAGGTGATGTCAGTAGCCTCAGAAACCAATAATGAGAAGTGCAGTGAATGTTAAAGAAGCGAGTGAGGTATGTAAGGATCGAGTCACGTGGCGCTCGGATCTCTTTACCTACTCCGTAAGGGATTTGGCGTGAAATTATAGATAGATAGATAGACAGTTACTTGGATGCGGTCTTCTGTAAGGTGGAGGAAATTCTATCTAATCTAATATATCGCTGTGCTCTACCTCGGTAGGGTGCACTACGTGCAGGTTGGCTTTGTCTATAAAGTAACCCACTTACATCTCAATATACTATTGTAACTGGAATATAATTCTAATGTTGTCTTTTCATGGTACTGATAATAAGATTAAAATACACGTTCTCAAAAACGCGGATACACGCTGATAGTGAACAAACAGTGAGATCTATGGCAGAGAAACACTTTATAATCACTACAAAACATATATTTTGATGGCAAATAAACTTAAAGTTTATTCCCATAAACAAAATACAAATATCAAAATGGTTTATACAAAATAGTAAAGCTCAAGTTTAACACAAAGAGAGCGCTTGTTGTAGTGTGCGTTAGAATATCGCCGTATTTTCGATAGTCGAAGTTTTGGCTTGCGTCAAATAGAATGCTCGCTTATAATACACATTAGCACAGGTACAATAATTAATTGAACGCAATTATATTCTTCTAACCTAACGTACATTTTATGAAATGAACGGCTAATTGTATAAAAGACAAAACATAATGGGAAGATTCGTTTTCAACCATGACGTAACGATAACTATGACTACGATGAACTACAAGTGACCCCAACTGTAAGTATCTACATTCAAGCATCATGAAGGAATTCCGCGTGCTACTGTGCCTCCAGCTGCAAACAATTTGGTCATGGTAGTCTTGACCTTCCTCAGTTCCTACATCCATCTACTTTCATGTTGTATATCCGTTTCGTAATTCTTTCTACATGTCCGAACCAACGGAGCACGCCCTTTCTTATTTTAACACCAACACTTTTCATGCACGCTCGCCGGTTTCTATGGCTCCTGACATCTCCTTCTGATTGAACACGACCTATTTGATCATAGTAGGTAAGTCTGGACTTCCTTGGCTCCTACATCCTCCCACTTTTGCATCCAAGTAACAATACCTATTATTGCGTTCCTACGAGTAACTGAGATTACCAGGAAGCTCGAAATTGCTGCGTTAACAGAGGGGGTGGTAACGTACTCCTTGTGCCGTAATCATTCGTAGTTTATTGTAACTGGCGCACATCAGTCGGGTTGTATATTTTTTTGCCATCCAATGTGATATTAAAAAATCCAGTCTTAGATTACATTTTTATACAATGTCAGGAGCCATACAAGCAAACGGCTCATCAGGTGTATCAGTAACTCTTGCGCGATGTCACCCCTGCTTACTAGTGACCTCAAGTTGGTCCTCTTCTTCACATAGCCCACAACTTCTGTGAACTTTATAGGCAAGTGCATCCTAGAAACTTACAACGGCGTCTATGGTATTCCACGCGCAACTGTGATGGCCGAGTCTGTACGGTGCCAAAGTAGTTGCAGTTGGTGGGCTTCTTCCTTTTCTTTCATTCCACTTTTAAGAAGGCCTGCTCATCGCACTGGTGCTAGCAAGAATTCAGTTGCAAAACATTGTAAGAGGAACACAACAATCCTTCCGGAGTTGTTATTTAGCGGCGGTCTTCTGTAAGGTGGAGGTGCTTCCCCAGACGGATATTTGGAGCTTAAGGCAATGGAGCATAGCACGACCTCTCGCTGGATCCTATCGCTATTAACCAGTAAGCTTATTTATGCTATTAGCGGAGTTGCTGGAAATAGCGAGCGATATATTGCCAATGTCCATAAGTTACGGTAACGGGTTGATATTAGGCGTGATATACTTGTGTACCTGTTTACTACCAGACACAAGTATAAAAGATGTTTGCAGCTTAGTGAAATTTTACTATACCTAACTCTCTTCACAGAACCAAAATCTGGAACAGTACTTACTTTCTAAGATCTTGTATGTTTTATTCGTCCTCTCCAGTAATACTTCAAGGTAATATAAGCAGCCTAAAAGTCAGACATACTCGTATATATATATATATATGAGATTATGGTGGCAATAAATCCGCTGGAGCGGGCGTGTATTGTACTTTCCGTCAATGGCATGGACACAGTTGAGAGATGTGAGAAGTAAGTCAACAGGGACACTTAAGCCTTTCTGGACATAATCACCGACACTCGCATTACAGTGCTATCACTTTTCAAGATTACAAACAAGGAATATAAAACTTAACTACTCATTTCGAGCGATAGCTTGCCAGTACGATACGGGTACGAGTTTGCAATGATTTAGGTACGTTACCACTACATTTACGTATGGAAATTTGAGCCGCGCCTCTATCAGTACATTTCGGAAATTCTTATTTCCATACAAATTTATCGACGTAAAGGCGAAAACAGTAGTAACGAAAACTCTCACATAGCCCCTAGTCGAAAATAATTTGAGTGCGAAATTCGCTTACAATGTTCATCATGTAATTCCACTTATCTGTGTATATACAATTGATTCAATTCAACCCCATAAAGATATAACTTTGGGCGTTCACCGCTAAGAAAACCCCATATGATGTGGTTCCTCAATTCCAGAATATACCACTTACCATCGCCAAAAGCATTGGAATTATCTGTGTCGAGATCTCCAGCGATGTTCAATACTGAAGTCGCCAGGATGAGAAGCTTTTCACAACCGCACCGCTCGCCGACTGCAGGGAGTTAACCCTCCTAAACTGGAAAGTACTGTGCGTTTCCAGAGAAGTTTTTCGAGAACTCTCAAGTTGTTGAATGAACTCCCTGCCGAAATTTTCCCAAAGGACTACCATGCTATAGTTGGCAAGGCGTGAAACGCTTTTTACAGGGTCGGCAACGCATGAGTGACACCCCTGGTATTGCAAACAGGCAGGTATAAAAAGTACAACGATTTCGGAGGAGTCTTATAAAACGATTTGGGAAGAAATTATCCTACTGCTTACATCTCTCCACTGTGGTATGGGAATCTTACAAAGGAATTAGACAAGGAAACTCCACGAAATGTTATTTATTTAAGTGGTCTATAGTTCAAACGTAGTTTCATTTCAGTGATGTTTGCTGACTTTTTTATTTAAATTACATTTTGTTTTTATAGTTTTTCGTTAAAATTCTATATTTTTTAAATATAAACCAGTTGAGAATGCGCAAGCTTGCATTGCCATAGGAACACCTGGCTCGTCAATTATACAAGAATTTAATTATTATTTTTAAAACTTTGTCGGCCATTTTGTTTAATGTTCCTTAAGAAATAGGAGGTTGGTTTTTCAGACAATCCTATTCTTCTTTTTTATGCTGAATCCGAATCTGAAGTCAATATTCGAATATTCGAAAAAAAAGGGACAGACAAACACAGACAAACATATAGATTTCATATAGGAACGGTGTTCCTGAAATTAGTTAATGTAATCTCCCGGGACATGAACTATCTACGCCTAAAGTTGTCCAAGAATACAAGAGATTATGCGTGAGGCACAGACACAGAGACAAACATTTTAATATTAACTGTTTCGACCAAGAAATTTATCGATACAGTACCCTACAATAGTTATATTCATATACATACAGTAGAAAATAAATGCATACATCACTATTTTAGCAACAAAAAGGGCCCATGTAGAAACTCGACTCTGACTAGCCATGCCAGGCTATCTATTAATCTATGAATACTTCCCTATTCCAAGCAATATTGCGCCACGCACTGCCTGCCGTTATTTATGTTGTAGTGGTGCAAAATTTTAAAACAATCGCTCGAGAACTTTCTACAACATAAGATTTTTAAACACTCCCAACCGTGATGATGAATTGACAGACGTCTGCACTCACAAAATACTACAACCAAATAAAAACGTGTGAGATATCAACAGATGCGGCAATTTTAGGCACTGGTATGAGCGAAGTACAAAAAATATTACATGAATGTTTAGGGCTCAAAAGGCTTGTTGTACTTATACCTCATAATTTGACAAAAGATCAAAAACGGCGTCGCATTTGGATTGGAAAAAACCACTGTTATACTTCGCGGCACCACCGCGAAATGCTTGAAAAGTTTAACAGTGGTGTATTTAATATTGTACACTAGCTGCTGCCCGCGGCTCCGCCTGCGTGGAGTCAAATAACGTAGCCTATGTGTTAATACAGATCATAATCTATCTACGTGCCAGATTTTATTCAAATCCGTTCAGCGGTTTAAGCGTGAAAGAGCAACAAATATCCATCCATACATACAAACTTTCGCATTTATAATATTAGTATGATGACACAATCACTGATTATAAAAGATATTTTTATATGACGTCGGGAGACATACAAGCATACTGTCCACATGATGTAAAGTGGTTTCAGTAGCCTATGAACGCAGGTAATACATCAAGCATCATTTGCGCGAGGCTACCTCTGCTGCTAACACAGCAACTACTTGGAGCTTATTGGTGACCTCACTCACTCGCAGGAACACAACAACCCACCAGGGAGTTTGTCATTTGCCTGCGGTTTTCTGCGAAGTAGAAGTACTTCTCCAGTCAGGCTGCTTTTTTGATGCGCCCTGCCCTACATAAATACACCCAGACCAAGACAAACAGACATGTTCATGCACACAAATGTTACTCCTTTGTGGGAATAGAACCCACGACCGTTTGTGTCAAAGTCGCGTTATAACTACAGTGCCACCGAGCTCGTCACAAATTATATGGCTGAATATACGTTTCCATTCGAAGATTTGCAAGCAAACGTAAGGATGGACAGAAGGGAGAAAGAAGATTGTCCCCATTCTTTGCATAGACGAGTCATATCGCAACAATAGTAGTAAAAAATCTAAGGACTATTACTTCACATTGGTATGTTAGCTATTGATTACCAGTTGTCTTGGAAAATTTTCGACAGCGGTACCCAAGAAGATACTCTTCCATCACGACAACTCACTCCGCCAGATGAACAAAGGAACTTTGTTTATGGATGGTGTGGAATTAGTCGGATATCCTACTTCAGTCCTGATCTGGCACCTGGCGACTCTGGAGATAATATTTGTAAAAGGAGTGGAAGCGGTCCCTAAAGAAGAGTGAGCATAATGCTTAATAGATTCAGGCGTTACTTTGCGAAAGTCAAATCCACAGGCAATTTGATCCAAACTACTTTGTGTGCTTCCGCTCCCGATTAGTTCATGCGAACTACTGCCGGCCGGCACCCACCCACTACCGTTAGTAGATGCATGCCGCCGCTGCCATGGCTGCTCCGGTCGTCTCTGCGAGTGTTCGCCATCTGAAATGTGAACCGCATGCACCCGCCACCGTTGTTGCCCTGGCTGCTCCGGTCGTCTCCGCGACACGTGTTTCGCCTCTCCACGAGGCATCCTCAGGCGCTGTAGATGTTAGTCGTTAGAATAACATGCTACGAATGAGTCATCCATCGCATTGCCGTCCTTTATATAGAAAAAATGGAGGGGGTGGAGGGGTTGAGGGGGGTGGAAGGGGTAAGCGAAAAGATATTTAATAGAGGGGAGCTGTTTACGTCAGTCTGTTTGTTCATAAGAGGGACATTAGAATTTTTATGCTTAACTATTTCCAACTGTTCTCTAATATTCAATTTTAGTCCTTTATTTATTGTATGTAAGATTTTAAATGTGTTAGTAGCGGATAAATCATGTCCTTTGTCTACAAGATGTTCGGCGAAGTGTGACCTTTCTGGGCAATTGTTTTTATATGCAGATATGTGTTCCTGAAATCGTTTTTGAAAACTACGACCAGTTTGACCGATATAAACATGATCACATTCATCACAAAACAACTTGTAGACGCCGGATTTTTTATTTGGCGGAATTTTATCTTTACTGTTACAAAGCGATTTGAGAGTGTTATGTGTTTTGAGTGCAACGTTTATGTTATTTTTTCTAAATATGTTAACTATTTTGTCAGTAATTTTTCCTAGGTATGACAAACTCGCAGTGTATTTTGTTGTTGGAACATTAGAAACTGCGTATAGTAGTTTATTGACGATATTATTCGTCTTTTTTCGCAACAGTTTGTCTATGGTGGATTTAGTGTAACCGTTTGATTTCGCGATCTGGTATATTACATCAAGTTCCTTGACGTAATTATCCTTACTTAATGGGACGCTCATCAAACGGTGTATCATAGATTTATACGCTGCGAGTTTGTGTTGCCAAGGATGGCTTGATGACGCAGGGATCGTGGTATCGGTATGAGTGGGTTTGCGATATATAGAAAATTGATGGGTGGATTGATTTCTAGATATAGTTAAATCCAAAAAGTTAAGTGAATTATTTTGTTCTATTTCTATAGTAAATTTAATTTTGGGATGGATTTTATTTAATTTCGAAACAAAGAGCTCCAATTGACGCTTGGTACCTGTCCAACATATAAGAATGTCGTCGACATATCTATAATAATAGAATATGTGTGGTTTACCAATTATATTTTCGCGTTCGTAATTGTCCAGAAATAAGTCAGCCATCAATGGACTAAGAGGGGACCCCATAGCCAATCCTTCTTTTTGGATATAATATTTATTATTAAATTGAAAGTAATTTTGAGACATGCAAAGTCTTGTCAGTCGTAATATGTCATCTGTCTCGCCAGGATGGATGGATTTATTTTCTAGGGAGGACTTGAGGATTTCTAGGCAATCCTCATAAGGGACGTTAGTGAATAAACTTTCAACATCAAGAGAAATTAATTTGGAATAAGGAGGTAGTTTTAAGTTTTTTATGTTGTCTACTAATTGCAAACTATTTTTCAGGCTGTATTTTGGTTCAAAAGATATCTTTTCCCTGATATGAATATTAAGAAATTTTGCCAACTCATAGGTGGGGGCTCCAATATATGATACAACCGGTCTAATTGGAATATTAATTTTATGTAATTTTGGTAAACCGTAAAGCATGGGGCAATGAGGATTCATGGGAATAATTTTGAATTTTGAATATGAATTATCCGGAAAGATATATTTTGAGCCATTAACAGTTAATTTTAGTTGAGCCAGATATTTGTTAGTGGGATCTTGATTTACAGTCAAAAAATCGTCTGTCTGTAAAACGTCGTTGACCTTGGTATTATAATCATTACGGTCCATGATGACTAACGTATTTCCTTTATCCGCTTTAGAAAATACAATATTATTATTCGACACTCTTTGTCTGACAGATACCAACGTCTTGGCCTCACCGTTAACGGAATTTTGAAACGAAAAAGACTTAAGATGTTGAGCTATGGAATGTTTAAAAAATTATCTTTTTTATTTCTAACCGCCGCGACCTCTGCGTCAACCGCCAGGCTTTCTAGGGATCTTTGTGTTAGTTTTGGAGGGATACTATATTTTAAACCCTTTTCCAAAAGTGTTATTTCTTGATTATTAAACTGTGTAGATGATAAATTTTTGACACGAGGGTAGAACTTGTGACATGCAGTGTTGTTAGTATGGTTGGAAGCTGACGAAGACGGACGTTGTTGTAAAATTAGTCTGTCAAGTTTGTCTGTCTGAGAGATGTACTTTTTGTGTATAAAATTGGACGCGAGTTCTCGTGCTTTCTGATCAACTAAATCGAACTCGATGGGGTGTAATTTGTGGGCTAATTCGGTATGTAGGACTTTCAAATGTGATTTGAGGTTGTCCCGAACTGTAAACCAACGACGCGATTCCTCATTTAACCAGATGAATTGAGCTTTTTTAATGGCTTTGTTAGCCGCTACTGACTGCGAATTTGTTTTTATAGTAATATAGTTGGGAATCACGTGGTTGTGCTTACACTGTTGGTTAAACCACAAATTTTGAACAGCAATACGGTGGAGTTTTGTTAGTTTTATATATACCTTCACCTGATCAGCTATACTTGCTGCAATTAAATAGTTAATAGATTCAGGCGTTACTTTGCGAAAGTCAAATCCACAGGCAATTTGATCCAAACTACTTTGTGTGCTTCCGCTCCCGATTAGTTCATGCGAACTACTGCCGGCCGGCACCCACCCACTACCGTTAGTAGATGCATGCCGCCGCTGCCATGGCTGCTCCGGTCGTCTCTGCGAGTGTTCGCCATCTGAAATGTGAACCGCATGCACCCGCCACCGTTGTTGCCCTGGCTGCTCCGGTCGTCTCCGCGACACGTGTTTCGCCTCTCCACGAGGCATCCTCAGGCGCTGTAGATGTTAGTCGTTAGAATAACATGCTACGAATGAGTCATCCATCGCATTGCCGTCCTTTATATAGAAAAAGTGGAGGGGGTGGAGGGGTTGAGGGGGGTGGAAGGGGTAAGCGAAAAGATATTTAATAGAGGGGAGCTGTTTACGTCAGTCTGTTTGTTCATAAGAGGGACATTAGAATTTTTATGCTTAACTATTTCCAACTGTTCTCTAATATTCAATTTTAGTCCTTTATTTATTGTATGTAAGATTTTAAATGTGTTAGTAGCGGATAAATCATGTCCTTTGTCTACAAGATGTTCGGCGAAGTGTGACCTTTCTGGGCAATTGTTTTTATATGCAGATATGTGTTCCTGAAATCGTTTTTGAAAACTACGACCAGTTTGACCGATATAAACATGATCACATTCATCACAAAACAACTTGTAGACGCCGGATTTTTTATTTGGCGGAATTTTATCTTTACTGTTACAAAGCGATTTGAGAGTGTTATGTGTTTTGAGTGCAACGTTTATGTTATTTTTTCTAAATATGTTAACTATTTTGTCAGTAATTTTTCCTAGGTATGACAAACTCGCAGTGTATTTTGTTGTTGGAACATTAGAAACTGCGTATAGTAGTTTATTGACGATATTATTCGTCTTTTTTCGCAACAGTTTGTCTATGGTGGATTTAGTGTAACCGTTTGATTTCGCGATCTGGTATATTACATCAAGTTCCTTGACGTAATTATCCTTACTTAATGGGACGCTCATCAAACGGTGTATCATAGATTTATACGCTGCGAGTTTGTGTTGCCAAGGATGGCTTGATGACGCAGGGATCGTGGTATCGGTATGAGTGGGTTTGCGATATATAGAAAATTGATGGGTGGATTGATTTCTAGATATAGTTAAATCCAAAAAGTTAAGTGAATTATTTTGTTCTATTTCTATAGTAAATTTAATTTTGGGATGGATTTTATTTAATTTCGAAACAAAGAGCTCCAATTGACGCTTGGTACCTGTCCAACATATAAGAATGTCGTCGACATATCTATAATAATAGAATATGTGTGGTTTACCAATTATATTTTCGCGTTCGTAATTGTCCAGAAATAAGTCAGCCATCAATGGACTAAGAGGGGACCCCATAGCCAATCCTTCTTTTTGGATATAATATTTATTATTAAATTGAAAGTAATTTTGAGACATGCAAAGTCTTGTCAGTCGTAATATGTCATCTGTCTCGCCAGGATGGATGGATTTATTTTCTAGGGAGGACTTGAGGATTTCTAGGCAATCCTCATAAGGGACGTTAGTGAATAAACTTTCAACATCAAGAGAAATTAATTTGGAATAAGGAGGTAGTTTTAAGTTTTTTATGTTGTCTACTAATTGCAAACTATTTTTCAGGCTGTATTTTGGTTCAAAAGATATCTTTTCCCTGATATGAATATTAAGAAATTTTGCCAACTCATAGGTGGGGGCTCCAATATATGATACAACCGGTCTAATTGGAATATTAATTTTATGTAATTTTGGTAAACCGTAAAGCATGGGGCAATGAGGATTCATGGGAATAATTTTGAATTTTGAATATGAATTATCCGGAAAGATATATTTTGAGCCATTAACAGTTAATTTTAGTTGAGCCAGATATTTGTTAGTGGGATCTTGATTTACAGTCAAAAAATCGTCTGTCTGTAAAACGTCGTTGACCTTGGTATTATAATCATTACGGTCCATGATGACTAACGTATTTCCTTTATCCGCTTTAGAAAATACAATATTATTATTCGACACTCTTTGTCTGACAGATACCAACGTCTTGGCCTCACCGTTAACGGAATTTTGAAACGAAAAAGACTTAAGATGTTGAGCTATGGAATGTTTAAAAAAATTATCTTTTTTATTTCTAACCGCCGCGACCTCTGCGTCAACCGCCAGGCTTTCTAGGGATCTTTGTGTTAGTTTTGGAGGGATACTATATTTTAAACCCTTTTCCAAAAGTGTTATTTCTTGATTATTAAACTGTGTAGATGATAAATTTTTGACACGAGGGTAGAACTTGTGACATGCAGTGTTGTTAGTATGGTTGGAAGCTGACGAAGACGGACGTTGTTGTAAAATTAGTCTGTCAAGTTTGTCTGTCTGAGAGATGTACTTTTTGTGTATAAAATTGGACGCGAGTTCTCGTGCTTTCTGATCAACTAAATCGAACTCGATGGGGTGTAATTTGTGGGCTAATTCGGTATGTAGGACTTTCAAATGTGATTTGAGGTTGTCCCGAACTGTAAACCAACGACGCGATTCCTCATTTAACCAGATGAATTGAGCTTTTTTAATGGCTTTGTTAGCCGCTACTGACTGCGAATTTGTTTTTATAGTAATATAGTTGGGAATCACGTGGTTGTGCTTACACTGTTGGTTAAACCACAAATTTTGAACAGCAATACGGTGGAGTTTTGTTAGTTTTATATATACCTTCACCTGATCAGCTATACTTGCTGCAATTAAATAGTTAATAGATTCAGGCGTTACTTTGCGAAAGTCAAATCCACAGGCAATTTGATCCAAACTACTTTGTGTGCTTCCGCTCCCGATTAGTTCATGCGAACTACTGCCGGCCGGCACCCACCCACTACCGTTAGTAGATGCATGCCGCCGCTGCCATGGCTGCTCCGGTCGTCTCTGCGAGTGTTCGCCATCTGAAATGTGAACCGCATGCACCCGCCACCGTCGTTGCCCTGGCTGCTCCGGTCGTCTCCGCGACACGTGTTTCGCCTCTCCACGAGGCATCCTCAGGCGCTGTAGATGTTAGTCGTTAGAATAACATGCTACGAATGAGTCATCCATCGCATTGCCGTCCTTTATATAGAAAAAGTGGAGGGGGTGGAGGGGTTGAGGGGGGTGGAAGGGGTAAGCGAAAAGATATTTAATAGAGGGGAGCTGTTTACGTCAGTCTGTTTGTTCATAAGAGGGACATTAGAATTTTTATGCTTAACTATTTCCAACTGTTCTCTAATATTCAATTTTAGTCCTTTATTTATTGTATGTAAGATTTTAAATGTGTTAGTAGCGGATAAATCATGTCCTTTGTCTACAAGATGTTCGGCGAAGTGTGACCTTTCTGGGCAATTGTTTTTATATGCAGATATGTGTTCCTGAAATCGTTTTTGAAAACTACGACCAGTTTGACCGATATAAACATGATCACATTCATCACAAAACAACTTGTAGACGCCGGATTTTTTATTTGGCGGAATTTTATCTTTACTGTTACAAAGCGATTTGAGAGTGTTATGTGTTTTGAGTGCAACGTTTATGTTATTTTTTCTAAATATGTTAACTATTTTGTCAGTAATTTTTCCTAGGTATGACAAACTCGCAGTGTATTTTGTTGTTGGAACATTAGAAACTGCGTATAGTAGTTTATTGACGATATTATTCGTCTTTTTTCGCAACAGTTTGTCTATGGTGGATTTAGTGTAACCGTTTGATTTCGCGATCTGGTATATTACATCAAGTTCCTTGACGTAATTATCCTTACTTAATGGGACGCTCATCAAACGGTGTATCATAGATTTATACGCTGCGAGTTTGTGTTGCCAAGGATGGCTTGATGACGCAGGGATCGTGGTATCGGTATGAGTGGGTTTGCGATATATAGAAAATTGATGGGTGGATTGATTTCTAGATATAGTTAAATCCAAAAAGTTAAGTGAATTATTTTGTTCTATTTCTATAGTAAATTTAATTTTGGGATGGATTTTATTTAATTTCGAAACAAAGAGCTCCAATTGACGCTTGGTACCTGTCCAACATATAAGAATGTCGTCGACATATCTATAATAATAGAATATGTGTGGTTTACCAATTATATTTTCGCGTTCGTAATTGTCCAGAAATAAGTCAGCCATCAATGGACTAAGAGGGGACCCCATAGCCAATCCTTCTTTTTGGATATAATATTTATTATTAAATTGAAAGTAATTTTGAGACATGCAAAGTCTTGTCAGTCGTAATATGTCATCTGTCTCGCCAGGATGGATGGATTTATTTTCTAGGGAGGACTTGAGGATTTCTAGGCAATCCTCATAAGGGACGTTAGTGAATAAACTTTCAACATCAAGAGAAATTAATTTGGAATAAGGAGGTAGTTTTAAGTTTTTTATGTTGTCTACTAATTGCAAACTATTTTTCAGGCTGTATTTTGGTTCAAAAGATATCTTTTCCCTGATATGAATATTAAGAAATTTTGCCAACTCATAGGTGGGGGCTCCAATATATGATACAACCGGTCTAATTGGAATATTAATTTTATGTAATTTTGGTAAACCGTAAAGCATGGGGCAATGAGGATTCATGGGAATAATTTTGAATTTTGAATATGAATTATCCGGAAAGATATATTTTGAGCCATTAACAGTTAATTTTAGTTGAGCCAGATATTTGTTAGTGGGATCTTGATTTACAGTCAAAAAATCGTCTGTCTGTAAAACGTCGTTGACCTTGGTATTATAATCATTACGGTCCATGATGACTAACGTATTTCCTTTATCCGCTTTAGAAAATACAATATTATTATTCGACACTCTTTGTCTGACAGATACCAACGTCTTGGCCTCACCGTTAACGGAATTTTGAAACGAAAAAGACTTAAGATGTTGAGCTATGGAATGTTTAAAAAAATTATCTTTTTTATTTCTAACCGCCGCGACCTCTGCGTCAACCGCCAGGCTTTCTAGGGATCTTTGTGTTAGTTTTGGAGGGATACTATATTTTAAACCCTTTTCCAAAAGTGTTATTTCTTGATTATTAAACTGTGTAGATGATAAATTTTTGACACGAGGGTAGAACTTGTGACATGCAGTGTTGTTAGTATGGTTGGAAGCTGACGAAGACGGACGTTGTTGTAAAATTAGTCTGTCAAGTTTGTCTGTCTGAGAGATGTACTTTTTGTGTATAAAATTGGACGCGAGTTCTCGTGCTTTCTGATCAACTAAATCGAACTCGATGGGGTGTAATTTGTGGGCTAATTCGGTATGTAGGACTTTCAAATGTGATTTGAGGTTGTCCCGAACTGTAAACCAACGACGCGATTCCTCATTTAACCAGATGAATTGAGCTTTTTTAATGGCTTTGTTAGCCGCTACTGACTGCGAATTTGTTTTTATAGTAATATAGTTGGGAATCACGTGGTTGTGCTTACACTGTTGGTTAAACCACAAATTTTGAACAGCAATACGGTGGAGTTTTGTTAGTTTTATATATACCTTCACCTGATCAGCTATACTTGCTGCAATTAAATAGTTAATAGATTCAGGCGTTACTTTGCGAAAGTCAAATCCACAGGCAATTTGATCCAAACTACTTTGTGTGCTTCCGCTCCCGATTAGTTCATGCGAACTACTGCCGGCCGGCACCCACCCACTACCGTTAGTAGATGCATGCCGCCGCTGCCATGGCTGCTCCGGTCGTCTCTGCGAGTGTTCGCCATCTGAAATGTGAACCGCATGCACCCGCCACCGTCGTTGCCCTGGCTGCTCCGGTCGTCTCCGCGACACGTGTTTCGCCTCTCCACGAGGCATCCTCAGGCGCTGTAGATGTTAGTCGTTAGAATAACATGCTACGAATGAGTCATCCATCGCATTGCCGTCCTTTATATAGAAAAAGTGGAGGGGGTGGAGGGGTTGAGGGGGGTGGAAGGGGTAAGCGAAAAGATATTTAATAGAGGGGAGCTGTTTACGTCAGTCTGTTTGTTCATAAGAGGGACATTAGAATTTTTATGCTTAACTATTTCCAACTGTTCTCTAATATTCAATTTTAGTCCTTTATTTATTGTATGTAAGATTTTAAATGTGTTAGTAGCGGATAAATCATGTCCTTTGTCTACAAGATGTTCGGCGAAGTGTGACCTTTCTGGGCAATTGTTTTTATATGCAGATATGTGTTCCTGAAATCGTTTTTGAAAACTACGACCAGTTTGACCGATATAAACATGATCACATTCATCACAAAACAACTTGTAGACGCCGGATTTTTTATTTGGCGGAATTTTATCTTTACTGTTACAAAGCGATTTGAGAGTGTTATGTGTTTTGAGTGCAACGTTTATGTTATTTTTTCTAAATATGTTAACTATTTTGTCAGTAATTTTTCCTAGGTATGACAAACTCGCAGTGTATTTTGTTGTTGGAACATTAGAAACTGCGTATAGTAGTTTATTGACGATATTATTCGTCTTTTTTCGCAACAGTTTGTCTATGGTGGATTTAGTGTAACCGTTTGATTTCGCGATCTGGTATATTACATCAAGTTCCTTGACGTAATTATCCTTACTTAATGGGACGCTCATCAAACGGTGTATCATAGATTTATACGCTGCGAGTTTGTGTTGCCAAGGATGGCTTGATGACGCAGGGATCGTGGTATCGGTATGAGTGGGTTTGCGATATATAGAAAATTGATGGGTGGATTGATTTCTAGATATAGTTAAATCCAAAAAGTTAAGTGAATTATTTTGTTCTATTTCTATAGTAAATTTAATTTTGGGATGGATTTTATTTAATTTCGAAACAAAGAGCTCCAATTGACGCTTGGTACCTGTCCAACATATAAGAATGTCGTCGACATATCTATAATAATAGAATATGTGTGGTTTACCAATTATATTTTCGCGTTCGTAATTGTCCAGAAATAAGTCAGCCATCAATGGACTAAGAGGGGACCCCATAGCCAATCCTTCTTTTTGGATATAATATTTATTATTAAATTGAAAGTAATTTTGAGACATGCAAAGTCTTGTCAGTCGTAATATGTCATCTGTCTCGCCAGGATGGATGGATTTATTTTCTAGGGAGGACTTGAGGATTTCTAGGCAATCCTCATAAGGGACGTTAGTGAATAAACTTTCAACATCAAGAGAAATTAATTTGGAATAAGGAGGTAGTTTTAAGTTTTTTATGTTGTCTACTAATTGCAAACTATTTTTCAGGCTGTATTTTGGTTCAAAAGATATCTTTTCCCTGATATGAATATTAAGAAATTTTGCCAACTCATAGGTGGGGGCTCCAATATATGATACAACCGGTCTAATTGGAATATTAATTTTATGTAATTTTGGTAAACCGTAAAGCATGGGGCAATGAGGATTCATGGGAATAATTTTGAATTTTGAATATGAATTATCCGGAAAGATATATTTTGAGCCATTAACAGTTAATTTTAGTTGAGCCAGATATTTGTTAGTGGGATCTTGATTTACAGTCAAAAAATCGTCTGTCTGTAAAACGTCGTTGACCTTGGTATTATAATCATTACGGTCCATGATGACTAACGTATTTCCTTTATCCGCTTTAGAAAATACAATATTATTATTCGACACTCTTTGTCTGACAGATACCAACGTCTTGGCCTCACCGTTAACGGAATTTTGAAACGAAAAAGACTTAAGATGTTGAGCTATGGAATGTTTAAAAAAATTATCTTTTTTATTTCTAACCGCCGCGACCTCTGCGTCAACCGCCAGGCTTTCTAGGGATCTTTGTGTTAGTTTTGGAGGGGATACTATATTTTAAACCCTTTTCCAAAAGTGTTATTTCTTGATTATTAAACTGTGTAGATGATAAATTTTTGACACGAGGGTAGAACTTGTGACATGCAGTGTTGTTAGTATGGTTGGAAGCTGACGAAGACGGACGTTGTTGTAAAATTAGTCTGTCAAGTTTGTCTGTCTGAGAGATGTACTTTTTGTGTATAAAATTGGACGCGAGTTCTCGTGCTTTCTGATCAACTAAATCGAACTCGATGGGGTGTAATTTGTGGGCTAATTCGGTATGTAGGACTTTCAAATGTGATTTGAGGTTGTCCCGAACTGTAAACCAACGACGCGATTCCTCATTTAACCAGATGAATTGAGCTTTTTTAATGGCTTTGTTAGCCGCTACTGACTGCGAATTTGTTTTTATAGTAATATAGTTGGGAATCACGTGGTTGTGCTTACACTGTTGGTTAAACCACAAATTTTGAACAGCAATACGGTGGAGTTTTGTTAGTTTTATATATACCTTCACCTGATCAGCTATACTTGCTGCAATTAAATAGTTAATAGATTCAGGCGTTACTTTGCGAAAGTCAAATCCACAGGCAATTTGATCCAAACTACTTTGTGTGCTTCCGCTCCCGATTAGTTCATGCGAACTACTGCCGGCCGGCACCCCACCTCACTACCGTTAGTAGATGCATGCCGCCGCTGCCATGGCTGCTCCGGTCGTCTCTGCGAGTGTTCGCCATCTGAAAATGTGAACCGCATGCACCCGCCACCGTCGTTGCCCTGGCTGCTCCGGTCGTCTCCGCGACACGTGGTTTCGCCTCTCCACGAGGCATCCTCAGGCGCTGTAGATGTTAGTCGTTAGAATAACATGCTACGAATGAGTCATCCATCGCATTGCCGTCCTTTATATAGAAAAAGTGGAGGGGGTGGAGGGGTTGAGGGGGGTGGAAGGGGTAAGCGAAAAGATATTTAATAGAGGGGAGCTGTTTACGTCAGTCTGTTTGTTCATAAGAGGGACATTAGAATTTTTATGCTTAACTATTTCCAACTGTTCTCTAATATTCAATTTTAGTCCTTTATTTATTGTATGTAAGATTTTAAATGTGTTAGTAGCGGATAAATCATGTCCTTTGTCTACAAGATGTTCGGCGAAGTGTGACCTTTCTGGGCAATTGTTTTTATATGCAGATATGTGTTCCTGAAATCGTTTTTGAAAACTACGACCAGTTTGACCGATATAAACATGATCACATTCATCACAAAACAACTTGTAGACGCCGGATTTTTTATTTGGCGGAATTTTATCTTTACTGTTACAAAGCGATTTGAGAGTGTTATGTGTTTTGAGTGCAACGTTTATGTTATTTTTCTAAATATGTTAACTATTTTGTCAGTAATTTTTCCTAGGTATGACAAACTCGCAGTGTATTTTGTTGTTGGAACATTAGAAACTGCGTATAGTAGTTTATTGACGATATTATTCGTCTTTTTTTCGCAACAGTTTGTCTATGGTGGATTTAGTGTAACCGTTTGATTTCGCGATCTGGTATATTACATCAAGTTCCTTGACGTAATTATCCTTACTTAATGGGACGCTCATCAAACGTGTATCATAGATTTATACGCTGCGAGTTTGTGTTGCCAAGGATGGCTTGATGACGCAGGGATCGTGGTATCGGTATGAGTGGGTTTGCGATATATAGAAAATTGATGGGTGGATTGATTTCTAGATATAGTTAAATCCAAAAAGTTAAGTGAATTATTTTGTTCTATTTCTATAGTAAATTTAATTTTGGGATGGATTTTATTTAATTTCGAAACAAAGAGCTCCAATTGACGCTTGGTACCTGTCCAACATATAAGAATGTCGTCGACATATCTATAATAATAGAATATGTGTGGTTTACCAATTATATTTTCGCGTTCGTAATTGTCCAGAAATAAGTCAGCCATCAATGGACTAAGAGGGGACCCCATAGCCAATCCTTCTTTTTGGATATAATATTTATTATTAAATTGAAAGTAATTTTGAGACATGCAAAGTCTTGTCAGTCGTAATATGTCATCTGTCTCGCCAGGATGGATGGATTTATTTTCTAGGGAGGACTTGAGGATTTCTAGGCAATCCTCATAAGGGACGTTAGTGAATAAACTTTCAACATCAAGAGAAATTAATTTGGAATAAGGAGGTAGTTTTAAGTTTTTTATGTTGTCTACTAATTGCAAACTATTTTTCAGGCTGTATTTTGGTTCAAAAGATATCTTTTCCCTGATATGAATATTAAGAAATTTTGCCAACTCATAGGTGGGGGCTCCAATATATGATACAACCGGTCTAATTGGAATATTAATTTTATGTAATTTTGGTAAACCGTAAAGCATGGGGCAATGAGGATTCATGGGAATAATTTTGAATTTTGAATATGAATTATCCGGAAAGATATATTTTGAGCCATTAACAGTTAATTTTAGTTGAGCCAGATATTTGTTAGTGGGATCTTGATTTACAGTCAAAAAATCGTCTGTCTGTAAAACGTCGTTGACCTTGGTATTATAATCATTACGGTCCATGATGACTAACGTATTTCCTTTATCCGCTTTAGAAAATACAATATTATTATTCGACACTCTTTGTCTGACAGATACCAACGTCTTGGCCTCACCGTTAACGGAATTTTGAAACGAAAAAGACTTAAGATGTTGAGCTATGGAATGTTTAAAAAAATTATCTTTTTTATTTCTAACCGCCGCGACCTCTGCGTCAACCGCCAGGCTTTCTAGGGATCTTTGTGTTAGTTTTGGAGGGATACTATATTTTAAACCCTTTTCCAAAAGTGTTATTTCTTGATTATTAAACTGTGTAGATGATAAATTTTTGACACGAGGGTAGAACTTGTGACATGCAGTGTTGTTAGTATGGTTGGAAGCTGACGAAGACGGACGTTGTTGTAAAATTAGTCTGTCAAGTTTGTCTGTCTGAGAGATGTACTTTTTGTGTATAAAATTGGACGCGAGTTCTCGTGCTTTCTGATCAACTAAATCGAACTCGATGGGGTGTAATTTGTGGGCTAATTCGGTATGTAGGACTTTCAAATGTGATTTGAGGTTGTCCCGAAAACTTGTAAACCAACGACGCGATTCCTCATTTAACCAGATGAATTGAGCTTTTTTAATGGCTTTGTTAGCCGCTACTGACTGCGAATTTGTTTTTATAGTAATATAGTTGGGAATCACGTGGTTGTGCTTACACTGTTGGTTAAACCACAAATTTTGAACAGCAATACGGTGGAGTTTTGTTAGTTTTATATATACCTTCACCTGATCAGCTATACTTGCTGCAATTAAATAGTTAATAGATTCAGGCGTTACTTTGCGAAAGTCAAATCCACAGGCAATTTGATCCAAACTACTTTGTGTGCTTCCGCTCCCGATTAGTTCATGCGAACTACTGCCGGCCGGCACCCACCCACTACCGTTAGTAGATGCATGCCGCCGCTGCCATGGCTGCTCCGGTCGTCTCTGCGAGTGTTCGCCATCTGAAATGTGAACCGCATGCACCCGCCACCGTCGTTGCCCTGGCTGCTCCGGTCGTCTCCGCGACACGTGTTTCGCCTCTCCACGAGGCATCCTCAGGCGCTGTAGATGTTAGTCGTTAGAATAACATGCTACGAATGAGTCATCCATCGCATTGCCGTCCTTTATATAGAAAAAGTGGAGGGGGTGGAGGGGTTGAGGGGGGTGGAAGGGGTAAGCGAAAAGATATTTAATAGAGGGGAGCTGTTTACGTCAGTCTGTTTGTTCATAAGAGGGACATTAGAATTTTTATGCTTAACTATTTCCAACTGTTCTCTAATATTCAATTTTAGTCCTTTATTTATTGTATGTAAGATTTTAAATGTGTTAGTAGCGGATAAATCATGTCCTTTGTCTACAAGATGTTCGGCGAAGTGTGACCTTTCTGGGCAATTGTTTTTATATATGCAGATATGTGTTCCTGAAATCGTTTTTGAAAACTACGACCAGTTTGACCGATATAAACATGATCACATTCATCACAAAACAACTTGTAGACGCCGGATTTTTTATTTGGCGGAATTTTATCTTTACTGTTACAAAGCGATTTGAGAGTGTTATGTGTTTTGAGTGCAACGTTTATGTTATTTTTTCTAAATATGTTAACTATTTTGTCAGTAATTTTTCCTAGGTATGACAAACTCGCAGTGTATTTTGTTGTTGGAACATTAGAAACTGCGTATAGTAGTTTATTGACGATATTATTCGTCTTTTTTCGCAACAGTTTGTCTATGGTGGATTTAGTGTAACCGTTTGATTTCGCGATCTGGTATATTACATCAAGTTCCTTGACGTAATTATCCTTACTTAATGGGACGCTCATCAAACGGTGTATCATAGATTTATACGCTGCGAGTTTGTGTTGCCAAGGATGGCTTGATGACGCAGGGATCGTGGTATCGGTATGAGTGGGTTTGCGATATATAGAAAATTGATGGGTGGATTGATTTCTAGATATAGTTAAATCCAAAAAGTTAAGTGAATTATTTTGTTCTATTTCTATAGTAAATTTAATTTTGGGATGGATTTTATTTAATTTCGAAACAAAGAGCTCCAATTGACGCTTGGTACCTGTCCAACATATAAGAATGTCGTCGACATATCTATAATAATAGAATATGTGTGGTTTACCAATTATATTTTCGCGTTCGTAATTGTCCAGAAATAAGTCAGCCATCAATGGACTAAGAGGGGACCCCATAGCCAATCCTTCTTTTTGGATATAATATTTATTATTAAATTGAAAGTAATTTTGAGACATGCAAAGTCTTGTCAGTCGTAATATGTCATCTGTCTCGCCAGGATGGATGGATTTATTTTCTAGGGAGGACTTGAGGATTTCTAGGCAATCCTCATAAGGGACGTTAGTGAATAAACTTTCAACATCAAGAGAAATTAATTTGGAATAAGGAGGTAGTTTTAAGTTTTTTATGTTGTCTACTAATGCAAACTATTTTTCAGGCTGTATTTTGGTTCAAAAGATATCTTTTCCCTGATATGAATATTAAGAAATTTTGCCAACTCATAGGTGGGGGCTCCAATATATGATACAACCGGTCTAATTGGAATATTAATTTTATGTAATTTTGGTAAACCGTAAAGCATGGGGCAATGAGGATTCATGGGAATAATTTTGAATTTTGAATATGAATTATCCGGAAAGATATATTTTGAGCCATTAACAGTTAATTTTAGTTGAGCCAGATATTTGTTAGTGGGATCTTGATTTACAGTCAAAAAATCGTCTGTCTGTAAAACGTCGTTGACCTTGGTATTATAATCATTACGGTCCATGATGACTAACGTATTTCCTTTATCCGCTTTAGAAAATACAATATTATTATTCGACACTCTTTGTCTGACAGATACCAACGTCTTGGCCTCACCGTTAACGGAATTTTGAAACGAAAAAGACTTAAGATGTTGAGCTATGGAATGTTTAAAAAAATTATCTTTTTTATTTCTAACCGCCGCGACCTCTGCGTCAACCGCCAGGCTTTCTAGGGATCTTTGTGTTAGTTTTGGAGGGATACTATATTTTAAACCCTTTTCCAAAAGTGTTATTTCTTGATTATTAAACTGTGTAGATGATAAATTTTTGACACGAGGGTAGAACTTGTGACATGCAGTGTTGTTAGTATGGTTGGAAGCTGACGAAGACGGACGTTGTTGTAAAATTAGTCTGTCAAGTTTGTCTGTCTGAGAGATGTACTTTTTGTGTATAAAATTGGACGCGAGTTCTCGTGCTTTCTGATCAACTAAATCGAACTCGATGGGGTGTAATTTGTGGCTAATTCGGTATGTAGGACTTTCAAATGTGATTTGAGGTTGTCCCGAACTGTAAACCAACGACGCGATTCCTCATTTAACCAGATGAATTGAGCTTTTTTTTTAATGGCTTTGTTAGCCGCTACTGACTGCGAATTTGTTTTTATAGTAATATAGTTGGGAATCACGTGGTTGTGCTTACACTGTTGGTTAAACCACAAATTTTGAACAGCAATACGGTGGAGTTTTGTTAGTTTTATATATACCTTCACCTGATCAGCTATACTTGCTGCAATTAAATAGTTAATAGATTCAGGCGTTACTTTGCGAAAGTCAAATCC